>JARHVA010000064.1:6177500-6802500 GCA_037957365.1 Torreya grandis
ACAAAACTTGGGAGAGAATCCTCTAAGGCAAGAGAGATTCTGGTGTAAGGGAGGAAGTGTGTGGAAAATCACACACCCTAAAGAAATCAACATGCAAACAATATAGAAGCAAAGAGGAGGCATTCTAGATAGAGGCAACATTTTGGTTATAAAGTGGCACTCCTATGAATGTGGTTATTGTCTACTAATTCTCTTGTTGGGCACAACCATTGGTAAAATTGAAATGCCATTCTAGAAAAGTTTTATTTTTTGTTAATGTGGTGTAGCCATTGATAGAAGAGAGATGCCATTCTAGAATGGTTTTATCTTTTGTGTGATGTAAAATTAAATACTCTTAAGGTGAGGTGCAATAACTAATAGTAAAAAAATAGAAATTTGTTGAAGCAAATAGCCTAAAAGAAGCATGGAAGGCCAAATAAGGAATGATTTTGATCCCACATGAATGCCATCTTGTTGCAATGCCATAATGGAATTGGTACTAAAATATCACACTGTAGTAATTTTTTGTTGTTATTTTCTGTGTTGATGGATCATAATGTGGAAAGAATGAACATATCAAAATAGTGCCATTCAAGAGGAGTATGCCTCAAAGTAGTTAGGCACTATTTTTAAAGCAAAGTACAAATCAAATTATTTTCTATGTATAAATCAACATAAAGAGGGTGCAATTGACATAGAATCGGAATATACAATGTCGGGAGCAATTAAACTCATCAATTTGGAGCAAAGGAAGGTGCAACTCAGCCTGAGCAACATTGCCACAACTTGTATGTGTACATGTGACTTCTAATTGGTTGGCCAAGGGTGAAGAAGTTTTAAAGATTTTTTTTTGCATTCTTTTAATTATTCAGGGCAATAAAAGTTTCTATAATTTTATATAATGATTAAAATTTAGTCATTTAAAACTTTAGAAAAAATATTTTTCTTACCTTAGAACTTCCCTCGCAGACGGTTAATTCTGATTCCAAAAATCAATAAGGAGTAGAAGCCCAAAACTTTGCAGTATTGTCTAGTTAGGTGATCACAACTGCATGATAAAATATTTTTTTTATAAAAAATATGTAAATTTTTAGATTTAAAATTTTATGTCATTTTTTAGACAATTTAGTGAAACACTGTTAATTTAATATCTTATAAATAGTAAAGAGTTTTAAGCTAAATATTGGCTACATTGTCCATTTTAGTGTAAAATTTGTGTACAAAATAATGTTTTATAAAATCATTTATATTTTTTAAAGATTAATTTTTCTTAAATACAAAACTAGGAAAAATGACTAGTTTACAACACTTCTTGCTATCTGACTCTAAAAACTAACATGTAAAAACTTTAGTTTATGGAGTGACAAGATACAAACTATATGTGAGTTTATCTAAATATTGATCAAAAAGTACTTTTAAAATAAATAATTCTAATGATGAACTTAATGACTATGATAGATGTCATAGAGAAGCTTCAATATTGCTAAAACTTTTTGTAGTAGATCACTTAGTTCTAGAAGTTAGAATTGTAACGATAAGTTTGTATTCGTGGAAAAGTCAAACAACTAAATATTAGGCTTCAGAAGCTAGAAGGGTATTATATTTGACAAATATGTTACTTTACACTAAAATATAAGAGGATGGTTCCATATTTGAGTTTTTGTTACAAATGTAAGATATTTGTGATCAATTTAAAACGGTTGAAAAAACTGTAAATGAGCAAGAATTGACTGTGTTGGTACTACAAAATTTGCCACCATCATTTGACTCATTTTTTGAGTCACTACATATGATTGCAAAGACACAAACACTAGATTTTGAGAAGTTTTAAACACTTCTCATGCAAAAAGAAAGAAGGCAAGATCAATCAGTTACCTCAATGTTAGTTGCTACAAAAAGTGTGTTCACAATATGGTCAAAGGGAAAGCGAATAAAATGGCATGCAAATAGTTCTTCAAAAGAAACCTCCAAAAGTAATGTAAGTAGTTCAAATAAGTTTAAATAAAAATGATTTTATTGTAAGGACCCTATTCATTTCAAGAAAGATTGTTATAAACAACAACAAGATATGGCAAATGCACAAAATAAGTCTCGGTATACTCATATTATTGAAGAAGCTAAAGAGGAAACACCAAGTGACTTTTCCTTTGTAGCATCACCAGACCAATCCATCAAGTCATGCATCTGGTATTTCAAATCGGGTGCATCACAACACTATGTGTCATAAAGATTGTTATGTTAATTTCATTTAGGACAATAGTAATAAAGAATTTATTTCCTTGGGTGAGGGGTGGTCTCATTTTGTTAGAGGGTATGGGGATGCTCAACTTACATTTAAAAATGTTTGAAAATATACATTTGTTGATGTTAGATATGTACCTAAGATGAACAAGAACCTAGTGTCTATAAGTGAGATAACCAAAAACAAATATCTTTTTGTGAAATTTGAAGGATACAAGTGTATAATAACTACACTCAATGATAAGGTAATTTATATTAACATTATGGAAAGAGGTTTATACAAGCTTATAGATCTTAAGACAACAAAATAATATGCATTATCATTAGTTGAGCATACTAGTATTCTTTGGCATGAAAGAAATGGTCACCTTGGTTACTATTATTTGAATTTATTAAGCAAAACTAAAATGGTGAATGGACTTCCATCCATTCAAGAAAGTCAGAATGTTTGCACACAATGTCAGCTAGGTAAACATATTAGACATTCATTTCCTACTAATAAAATATGGAGGGCAGAATGAGTATTAAACTTGGTACAGGAAAATTTTCATGGTCCAAAGTGTAGACACTTCATTTTAATGACTTTCATGTCTAAAATGAAATCAAGATTGACTTTATGTAATCACACACAAATTTGATTAGAAATCATTATTTAACCCAATTTACCCACACAACTATCATTTTAATTTGAAACCATAATGACACATCTCTAATTGGGGCAATGTATCATATCATAAATTTAATTATATTAAATGCATCCCAAATCAAATCAACCATTTGCAAATGTTATTACAAGACAATTAAATGAATATTTGGCTGACAAAAGAACATTATAAGTACACCATTATTCTAATTGGCAATTAATTACCTTGATTAATTATCCTAATCACTTCTCTAAAAAAAAATTACATGAGTTTGGAATTATCTATTTTACTAAAATTAAAAGTGATTTATTACCTTACATTGGTGATGTCACTTAAGGAAGTCAATAGAAAATGAAAGGAGTGTAAGCAAGCTCTTACACTCATTTTACAGACTCTTCCTCTTACACCTCTCTTACACATTCCAAGAGGACCAATGACTGTATTTTCTTTTCAAATCTCTTCCACACTCTAAAAGGCCTTAGTTGAGGGTTTCTTACACACTCCATGTGTGCAATCATGATTTTGAGGACTCATCTTTCACCATTGATTGTACATTTAGATTAGTGATTCACATTCAAACTAAAAGTCTATAATCTAAGGCCTTCACCTCCATTATAGATAAGCTCTCCTGAATTAAACTTACCATGTTAAAATCACACTAGAGCTTCAACATTTTCATGCCAAGCCAATCCTAAACTTTAAGTAGACAAGGAGAGATGTTGCCCACTTAGAATCAACATTGTTAAAGACCACTAGTTCATAGGCTAAGTTCAATCCTCTTTTCATGCCGGTTTGCAAGTAAATCTCCAAGGAATGTATAAACTTAGTTTTATCTTTTGTTTTATATTTGTTACTTGTTTACCATAACTCACCCTAGAAAATGGGCTTAGAATGCTAGTTTCCTTGATTTGTTTTGATATCTATTATCTAACAATAGAAATAGAGATCTTCTTTGAAATCCTTATTCCATATAATAGCACACTCGATGGGACCCCTACACACCCCAAAACATTTTAAATACCTTCTTCATCCTCCTAAGTGGAATTAATCTAAAAATTGACTAAATTCTTCTAATTTCTCTTTTAAAACTTGAAAAAATCATTCCAGGTGAAATTGGCATTTTGCCCTAAGTATTGACTATTTCACTACCTTGTAATCAATGATTTTGATATAAAATCGATAATTTTACTTTCTATTTTAATCTTTTCTATCATTTTTTAGGAAGTCATAATCGATGATTTCATTGTTTCAACATTTTCACCAATTTCTTTAGTGATTTCACTCTATCAATCAGTATTCTTGCATTAAAATCGATGATTTTACTCTTTATTTTAACTCTTCTATCATTTTCCAGGTGATTATAATCAATGGTTTCACCTTTTAAGCATTTTCAAAGATTTCTTCAATGGATTTTCTCTAAGATTCAAAAAGAGTCTAGAAAACTCTCACCCAGGGTCAAATATAGAAATCATTACCACAATAAAAACCATTGATGTATTGCTTAAACAATATCTCAGTCTTTCATACACAAATAGATCATACAATGAGAAATCTTCTATATCTTCAGAGCTTATCAAATATAATTAATGTGCCTTGCATATATAGGTAAGGAAGATCAATCATAACTAAGATATAAAGCTAAAAGATCAAACAAAACTAAGAAATAAAACCTAAGACTAAGATATAACTATACCTAAAGGATAGCGATAACTAGAAAATATCCTCATAATATCTAAGAGATAAATATGTAATATCTAAAATAAGATAAATGAAATATCCACACATAAGTGGATGGGAATAAATAAATACTTAGATGAACATGAGCTAAGGTAAACGACCTACTCTAATACCTCCCCTCAAGTGAAGCTAGAGGCCAAAAAATAAACTGACATATCCACAATATGAGTCTCGACAATAAGTCTTAATCAAGTACTCATGTATAATATATTCATGAAGCAATCTCTCATAAAGTGGAGAAAGGGTGAAAACCCATAGGAAAAAAACTCCCTTCCAAAAAGAGAAGAAATAGGTCCCGACAATAAGGCCTGATGAGGAATCCATGCATAAAAAAAGGATGTAATATGAATATAAGTGTCCCTATGAATACCAATTCATGTTATCAGAATACATGGATGTCAAGTTATAGTTGTCAAGTCGAAGTAAGAATGGTGTTGAATATGAAGATCATCAAACACGAACACTACACTCTAGAATACTGGGTAGAATGATAAATTTGAGGAAGCATTACTTGAACACCCTCCCTCAATGTTAAACTAAGAGAAGATGGAAATGAATGTCTCTAAAATTTTGGATTGAAAATGGTGAGAAGTGAGTACAAATATTGGTGTGGATGCCACATTGGTTTCACTACATTAAAAATAATCAAGAATTCCACTAAGACATAATAATCCTCATATGGGTTCTAGCAAACAAAGTGTTTGAATAAGATACCCATGTACAAATGAGGAATCTAGAAATACACACACATCCAGTAATGTTGAATGGATGGAGTAGATAAATTTGTCTGTATGAGTGGGCTCTGTCCACTACTCGAACATAGGGTGTGGTGTCAAAAAAACAAATAAAATATTTCAAGAAGATGGCCCTGGTGGTGATGGTAGAGACTAACAACTAAAATAATAAAAGGGTGCACAAACCAAGGTACACACACATGAAGGTAGACTATGCAGTAAAATCAAACCTCCATAGCACTTTATAATTTAGTGCAAGTATAATATATCTCAAAAATATCAAATGAAGATAAAGAAGACACTGTATACACTAGAATAACTCCAAACAAGGAGACTTTCAACCTATCAAATAAGTCATCACAAATCATGAGAGTTGCTCCAAAAAATAAAGGAGCAATGTGGGTCCATATGGTACAAAAAAGTACAAAGCACGTAAAAAATAGGATGTCACACTCAGCCAATAATGCATCCATAATATAGTGCAATCAAAATGGTGAAATTAATTAAGGAATTTTTTTTTTTGCTTGTGAAGGGGTTTGGCCACCTGCCAAACAAAGCCTCACCCTCTGGTCTTTGACAAATTAGATTGAAAAAAAAATACGTGGCCAAAAAATAAATAAATATAATATCTCTTTATGTCTCCCAAATACAAAATATTGCTTTTAATAAAAAAATCATCTAAAGATATTGTCTTATAAAAAACAATAAAAAGTCCATTTAAAAAATCTCCCAATGAGAATTTTTTAGTGAATAATACCAGAGTCAATAAAACTATAAAACTTTTTACAATTCATAGTTAAATTAATTTTTTTAAATGTTTATAAAAATTTAAAAAAATGCACACAAAACCTAAAAAAAATTCTAAGCTATTGTTTATAGTTTCTCATAATTAGAGAAAGAATAGATGTGTTTTCAAGAATAGTACTACTATAGTAAAACTAAGATAACTTTTACAATTATTAATGAAATTAAAGTTTTCAAAATGTTTTGAAAATATGAAAATAAGGTGCACAAAATTTAGAAAAAAAATTAAGTGATTATTTATCATTTTACCACAATGTAAAAAAAATAGACATTTTTAATCAAAAATGGATTTGTAAAAAGCTTACATATTTTACCTCTAATATCCAACTAGAACAAAATTGGAGGTGATTCAGTCTTTCTTAGATAATATGGATGCATTAGTGAGCTTTGATTTACTCCTTTAATCCCCCAAAATTACATGCAATAAAAAAATACATAAAGAAAAAATCTCCCCATAAATTAGAATTTCATGCACACCTTTTTAATTATAAGGACCATCCAAAGAGGATGCAAGATAAGAGCATACTCAGTAAGGTAAGAGAATATCAAATTTTAAATTATATATCTCCTAATAAACTACTCAAAGGCTATTCATGGACTATGTTGGGTAATGGCTACTTGAAGGAGGTTCTGATATTATGAAAGAGTTTAAAAAATTCTCATCCAGGGTCAAATCTACAAACCATTATCATAGTAAAATATATTGATGCATTGCTCAAGTAATATCTCAGTCTATTATACATAAATAGTTCATAAAATGAGAAATCCTCTATATCTCTAAAGCTTATCAAATACAATTAATGTGCCTTGCATATATAGGCAAGGAAGATCAATTATAACTAAGAGATCAAGCTAAGAGATCAAATATAACTAAAAGATCAAACTAAAAAAATCAAACCTAAGACTAAGTGATAACTATGCCTAAAGGATAGAGACAACTAGAAAATATCCTTATGATAATTAAGAGATAAATATATAATATCTCATAATATATAAAATAAGATAAATGAAATATCCACAGATAAATGGGTGGGAATAACTAAATACCTAGGTGAGCATGAGCTAATACAAACAACCTGCTCTAACATGTAGTAATCAAACTGGGACAAAATTGGAGGTGACTCTGTCTTCCTCAGATAATATGGATGCATTAGTGAGCTTTGATTTACTCTTACAATCTCCAAAATTTACTTGCAATAAAAAAAATATGCAAATAGGAAATCGCCCCATAAATTAGAATTTCTTGCACACCTTTCTGATTCTCAAGACCATCCAAAGAGGATGTAAGAGAAGAACATACATAGTAAGTCAAGAGATTACCAAAATTTTAATTATAGATCTCCTAAGAGGCTACCCAAAGGCTCTTCATAGAATGCTTTGGGTAAATTTCTTCTCTCTTCATGATTTTTAATTGTTTCACCTTTTAAGCATTTTCACTTATTTTTTCAATGATTTCACCTTGCTAATTGGTGGTTTGGCCATGCTTTTGTCTATAATCTATTTGTATAAATTGGCAGTTTCACCCCATGCCAAAAAAATATGAGAGTTAAACAAACTTAATTTTTGACTTACTTGTTGAGTCCAAAACCCATTTTTCAAACTACTAATCACTCTTATTATAGAACATTGACCAAAAAGTGGATTTTAGGCTCTAAAAAATAGCACAATTATTTTTAACACATCTTGATTTGGGATGAAAAATAATTCACATTTCATTTTGGGTTCTAAGAATAACTTATTAGTTAGTCAATTTTCTTCTTATGTTCAAAGTTTTTGCTTCTTACAAGTTGTGAGTGATTTTTGAGGTTCTTTGCACATATGCTCTCCCTATTTGACCCAAAATTTTTTAGTTCTTATTTGTTTTTATCCCAAATATTTATTTAGTATGCTCTTTACTTACCCTCTTGGGGGAAATCTATGAATTAGAACAAAAATACCTTCCTTTTTATTTTGACTACCCAAGGTGGAATTCATCGCCTTATCACAAGTCATTAGGGTGTGGTGATTGATATTTCATCTCCTAACATTCATACCAACCTCAATATTTGATGGAGCATATAAATTGAGGCTATGTCAGTGGTATCTTATCTTAAATGTCCCTCAAAATTCAATTTTTATGCTAGCACTTCACTAAAATCTAATAGATGAAGTGGTTATAAAGGGACAAGACCCTTTGGTGAATGGCATGTTAAATATCGACGTCTAATTGATGGATTTTATGCCTTTCAAGGACCATATAGAAAACCAACAAAAACTTTAGAGTGAGACCTCTTGGTCATAAAAATTTCACTGATGCAAGGGTGCAAGGGGAACATCCCCTTAATATTTCCTATCACGTACAAACCTTTGAGAGAAAAATGGGATTAAAATACCACCATAATTACATTTAATTATTAAATGAACCATAAATTTTTTTAATCCTCTCAAAGGCTAGTATATCAAAGGCTTAGTGATTATGATGCAATCCTATTCTACTATTAAAATAGGATCATATACGTGAATGTGGTTTGCTTGGATGCTATGTCAAAACCATATTGTATTTGAACCAAGTCTTAGTTCTAATCCAAATTACAACCTTAAACTAATTCAAAACCAAGGTCCAATTTCTTGTCTAAACCATGTTGTTATGCTACCCAATTTGAGCAAAACCCTAATTTTGATCAAATTCTAATTTCAAAACCAAAGTTCAAATTTTCATCCAAAATCATGTCATTATGTCGTCTATTTTATTCCAAACCTAGTCCTAGACCTATTTCCAATTCTAATTCGAAGCCAAATTTCAATTCTAGTCTAAGCCAAGTCCCAATTAAAATGGAGTTGACCAAGTCAATCCAAATCAATCCCAATTAGACCTTTTCCAAAATTTAAAAACAAGTTAATCCTTTTTCCAAAGTTCAATTTCAATCAACTTTCCAAATCAAATCAAGTTTAATTAAATTCAAACGTTTAAAACAAATACGAGTCAAACATTATCTAAGTTACAGGCCCAATCTAAAGTTTATACAACTTCAAATTCGACTAACATTCCAAACCAAAATTTAACTTGTTGAAGCATTTGATGTACCAAGATTTGTGCCCCCTTTTGAAAATAAGTTTGATTCATACACCTTTCCTATTTGGATACTTGCATCGACAAACTTTGATTAAACTATTCCACTTTGACATTTGTATTAACATTCAAACATCAAACCAAATTAACCATGTCCCAAGTCCAAATATTGTTGCATTACATTTTCAAGATGATATATTACCCTACCCAATTTTTAGGCCATCCTTATCCCATCTTAGCATTATGCTGGTCGATTATATAGTTACACTATTTACATGGTACCGTTATACTATCCAATTAAAAATCATTCAAATTAGGTCCATCTGGACCCAAATCCAATTTTGAATCGATCATCCACATTGGTTCACTTTTAACCTCATTCCAATTTTTAATCCAATCAAAGCCAAATCAGGTTCGTCATGAACCATGTGTTAATCCATACCAAATTTGGTTCATCTTAAACCATGTACCAAACTAATTATGTACCATGTCAATCCAATCCAATCAGGTTCATCTCAAACCATGTACCATGCTAGTCAAAGCTAAATCCAGTTCATCTTGAACCATGTATTAATCCAATCACAGCTAAATTTAGTTCATCTTGAACCATGTACCAAACTAGTTATATATCAAACTAATCCAAACCTGATCTGGCTTGTTTGAAACCACGTACTAAACCAATTTTGTACAATCCAATTCATCTTGAACTATGTACCAATCCAATCAAATACAAATCTAGTTTATCTTGAACCATGTATTAATCCAATCAAAGCTAAATTTGGTTCATCTTGAACCATGTACCAAACTAGTTATGTATCAAACCAATCCAAGCCTAATCTAGCTTGTTTGAAACCACGTACTAAACCAATTTTGTACCATGCCAATCCAATCCAATGCAATCCAATCCAATCAGGGTCATCTTTAACCATGTGCCATGTTAGTCAAAGCCAAATCTGGTTCATCTTGAACCATCTACCAATCCAATCAGATACAAATCCCTTTCATCTTGAACTGTATACCAAACCAATTATGTACCAAACTAATCCAAGCCAAATCTAGCTCATTTATAAGCACGTACTAAACCAAATTTGTACCATGCCAATCTAATCTGATTAGGTTCATCTTGAACCATGTACCATGTTGGTAAAGCCAAATCTAGTTCATCTTGAACCATGTACCAATCTAATCAAATCTAAATCTAATTTTTCTTGAACTGTGTACCAAACCAATCCAAGCCAAATCTATCTCATTTGAAACCATGTACTAAGTTAAGTTATTACCATGCCAATCCAATCTGATCAAGTTCATCTTGAACTATGTACCATTTCCTTCAAAGCCAAATCTAGTTCATCTTTAACCATGTACCAATCAAATCAAAGCCAAATCCAATTCATCTTGAACCACGTACCAAACCAATTATGTATCAAACCAATCTAAGCCAAATTTGGCTCGTTTAGGACCATGTATTAAAAAAATTATGTACCATGCCAATTTAATTCAATCAGTTCATCTTGAACCTCATTTCAATCCAATCAGGGTCATCTTGAACCACATTCCAATTTGATCATGTTCATCTTGAACCACATTCTAATCTGATTAGGTTTCTCTTCAACCACATTCCAATCTAACCAGGTTCATCTGAAGCTACATTCTAATTCTAATTCTAATTCAAGTCATCTTTGACCATAATCAATTTCAAAGCCACATATTGGAACAATACTAAATCATTTTTATTTCAACCAAATCCAATTATTCCAAATCAATTACATTCAATTCAAACCACTTCTTACCTTTCCATTTAATCTCCTGCACCTATCAATTGGGAACAATGAATTCATGTCATCCATCCTTTCTTTCATTTGAATCATATCTATGCCAATCCACCCTATTAGGGAAAAATCAAAACGAGACCATTTCAACTAATTCTAATTTATGTTAATCTACCCTATTTAGGGTAAATTAAATAAAGACCATTTCAACCAATTCCAATCTTTTCTATTCTTCCATGTTTGAGGCCAATCCAATCTAAGCCAATTACATTGAATCAGGACTACCCTCTTTGGACCCATTCTATTTAGAGACCAAGACCACCCTCTTTGGTCCCATTCTAATTGAGACCAACTCTACCCTCTTTGGGACCAATCTATTCCAATCAATACCCCGTGATGCGTCTTTACTTGGGGAAATTATTCTAAGGATAATCTGAGTCATGGCATCTCATGATCCTAAAATTGTTCTAGCATGGCCCTTCATACATCAAGATATTATATATCAACTCACCCAACTTAGCTAACTCCTATCTCATTTGGCATCTACTTTTGACACTTCATCTAGTAATCTAAGAGCCAATCCAATCTTATAACCACAACAAAGCCAATAGTCTAGACCTATTATGTCATTTCTCCTATAAGGGCCATTCTTTATTAAGACCCAAGTGTGTCCAAGTCTGATAAGTACTCGATTGGGATATGTCATGATCCCCTTCCCAAGCACGATCAGATATGCCCACTTTCATAGCAAGTTCAAGATAGTTAAACCATTGTCAATATTTTTTGAATCACCCATATTTAACTAAATCCAAACCTTTGATTATCCATTTGTATTTGATGAAGGAATTCTCTTTGACACAGGACCCATCTTTGATGAGCCATCTTTGAAGAGTCCATTATTATTGAGCAACAGTCTATCTTTCATCCATCCCCCAAAGTCCTCCATTTCTAAAAATCCCTTTGTTCCATAACCTTCATTTCCAAGAGAAAGGTGAACAAGGTACTTTTGGATAACACAATTAAACACGACCTCTTCGTAACTACTTCAAGATTAGAATCACATTCTATTTCAGGGCCAATATCATAATTGGATTCTATTTTGAAACCAATATCATATTTAGCATCAAAAGTAGAACCAATGTCAATATCAACATTGGGTTTAGATCCTCTTGAGTCAATATCAACCTCAAAATCAGAATATATTAATGGATATTACAACATTGGTTAAACATTTTTACCAGATCCATTTGAGTCAGAATTGACCACAAAATCAACATAACTTAGTAGATGTGATGACATTAGCTACATACTCCTTACAGATCAAATTGAACACATTTGTGATCCTTCTATGATTATCAAAGACATTTCCTTCAACATCGACACGAGTTCTCCTAGTATCCTCTACAAGGATCATGTTATCTTTTACCCTTCCATTGTTATTACACATGCCTTTACCATTAACCAACCTAGCCATTATATTGATATTCCACTATGCACAAACATTAATTAGGACCAACATCTCAATGGAAAAATTTATGGGGATTAAGATAATATTTAAGTTGAAGAACAATCTCTTAGTGAAACCTTATTTGAGGTACTAGAGGATAATCAAAGTCTAAACTCAACATCTTCTAGTGAAACCTTGTTTGAGGCACTAGATGATAATCATGATAAAAAATCAGAATCCTTTAGTTAAACCTTGCTTAAGGTGTTAAGTGATCATCAACATGAATTATCAAATTACCTTGGTGAAACCTTGTTCAAGGAACCAAATTCCCTTAGTGAAACCTTACTCAAGGTGCTATTGGACAATCCAATCCAGAACAAACAAGAATACTTTGTTGGTGAGAAATTGTTTGAGGTGCTAATAGTTGAGCCAATTAGTTCATCATTACTTGGTAAAAACATTATTAAAGTCAATTTTGACCCCACCACAACGAAAATCAAGTCGAATATAAGATCAACATAATGTGTGTGACTGAAAATGCCAATCTTCATTTATCCCTCAATAGTTAAACATTTCATTATGACCCTATTATCCATTTAAGCCCTATATTACATCATCTAGTTAGACCATTTATCCCATTCATACCCTACTTACCCTTCTTGGCAGCACTCATTTTTCTAGAGGCTATAAAGACATCTTGTCTAGAAGTTTGGAGGAATCAGAATCAACAACCAACAAAGATAACAACAATAATAATATAGTTCACATCAACAACAAAATTTAGACAGAGCTACTATTTTGATCAAGAATTGGTTAGATGACAAAGGGTCTAAATTATGGATCTCATAATCCTACATTGAGTTGAGATGCTAAAAAATTAAAAAATTAATTAAAAGTATAAAAAATAATCAAAAGAGAAAGAGAAATAATTTATCTAATGGTGAAAACCATACTTATGGCATCTTGGGCAAGTACCATGATGAAAACTAGGTCTCTTGGGTTTTGTGTAAATAATTTATTGTCTGTAAGTACCTTGGCACTTAGGGGTAACGTCAATGGCATCTTGGGCAAGTACCATGATGAAAACTAGGTCTCTTGGGTTTTGTGTAAATAATTTATTGTCTGTGAGTACCTTGGCACTTAGGGGTAACCTCATTTGCATTATGGACCATACCATTCCATTCCAATTTATTTTGACCATTAAATCCTATTCAACATAACCCATCTTATTGTGACCATCAGTCTTCCTATCTTAACCTTGTTACGAAAGTGGAAGGTATATTGAAACCTATTTAGGAAACATTTTTGGCATATTACATGCATGACACTTTGACAACTGGACACATTTGGTTCTCATGTGACATGGTACTTGGAGACTCCTAGTCCTTTCCCTAATTATCATCCATTATTATCATTCACTATAGGATAAATTATAGTGGCTTGAAGTCTGTTTAGATTTTGTACGCAATGCTTAATTTTTCAGGTCAGCTTGACCACTCCTCCCATGCCATCACCAACAAGCAATTTAATCCACAATATTGTCATTTTATGATTAACCTAAGCCATGCTCTCACCATTTTTTGAGTTATAACACTCTGCATCTCTTAGTCTTCCATTGAGTTGAGATGCCAAAAAAACCTAAAAACTTCAAAATTGTCCAAAAGACATAAAAATGAAAAAAAGGCTTAAAACACACACAAGAGATATAAAACCACAAAATCCTAAAAATTATAACATGATACAAATATCCACGAGAGATATTAAGCCAAAAATTTCAAAAACATTTGTCTTGTCCTAGATCTAGTCACAATCCTTAATCCAATCATTTTGGTCCTAAAACATTATTGGGATGTATCCTTCCCAAATTTTCCCTATTGGGGCAAATTTATTATTAGTTATAATAATTTTAGTCACATTGAGATGTATCCTTATCTTCCATGTATCATTGCTTGGGGGCAGCATCTAATTACTAGTCTCATTGAGCCTTCACATATGGATTTGACTTGGTTGAGCAACAAGATGCTTTCTGTTGCTTTTATTTTCAATTTGTGTTTGTTTGATTGTTTATTTCATTTTATTATTATTGTCTCAACTCAATCCATTGTTCCAACAAGGTCATTATCATGGTGCTTCTTATTACGTAGTTTTAATTGAGCCCATCCATTAACATATATTAACATCACCATCATGGTTTTTATCATTGGTGCATTGTTGATAATTTTCTATTGGATTAAGGGTCAGTGGTTATGCACATATCCACCTAATCATCATGGTTTTTTATATCATGGTGCATACCATCAAGTGATACATCAAACATTAAGTATTGGAGGTCTAACAAATAATATTTTAACAATAAATCTCCTTGTCTACCATCCTACATTAAGATCACTAAATCCCATGACTACGTTATATGTTACTCATGGTACATCTGAGCATATACAAAAATTCATAATCATTTCCTTCATTTCATTTTCTCCTAATTTTTGAGAGAATGACATTGGCTTGAGGTCCCTATAGACCATGTAGCTAGCGCTCAGTACTAACTAGTTTCTATGGTAGGCTAAACCACCCTTGTTTCATTCTTATTAACATTCAGATTCTTCCAATCCAATCACATCATTATTAAATCATTATTATTCTAATCATTTATTTCATTACCTTTGAGTGTTCTTGAGTGTTTAGTTTTTTGGATTATTCTTTCTTTGAAAATTCATTATACCATCACACGTACGATTGTGCCTGCTCATCCTTAATCTATGTATTGAGTTAAGTCCTTAAGTGCTTCTTTCCAATCAATCAACCAATTGAATAGGACCTACTGAGGCAAATAATTTATTCTAATCTTTGATCAAATCCACACTACAATGGAAAATCAGTTAGACCAATCAATGATCAAACATGCCCTATCGGGGCACATTATTGTGATCAACTATAACCGCCCACCTTGGGTCCAGTTTAATTGTTTAACCTTTCTTCTAATTCTAATCCCATAAAATTTTCCCTATTTGGGGTAAGTCAAAGTGTGTCACTTATTTTTGGATGCATCCTTCCCACTTCCCCCCGCTTTGGTGCCAATTTAATTCTATTATTCTTAACCATTGGAAAACAAAGTGTGCAAGCATTAACTCAAGTGGGTTAATTTTAGCCATGGTTAATTTCTCACATTATTGCTTCTTCCTCTCTTTTCAAAGAGCCCATCCATGTATTTTGTCCCTGCATGCCCTCTCAGGGGAGAATCATAAGTCATTAATTATTTCTTCAAGCATTATCAAAATTCTTCTTCATAAAATTTTCATTTTTTGAAAATATGTTATTGTACCTAGTGTCTTGCAACGCCTCCTCAAACAAGGGAAAAATATAGACACTTCATTTTAACCACTTTCATGTCTAAATTGCAATCAAGAACAACTTTCTATAATCACATGAAAATTTAATTAGTTATTTAACCCAATTTACCTTCACAATTGTCATTTTAATTTGAAATCACAGTGACACATCCCTGATGGGGCAATGGATTGTATAACAATATTAATTCTATTAAATGCATCTTGAATCAAAATGACCCTTTGAAAATTTTATTGTAAGATAATCAAATGAATATTTGATTGACAAAATAACATTTCAAGTGCACCATTATTCTAATTTCCAATTAATCACCTTGATTAATTAACCTAATCACTCATTAGATGGAAAATTCCATGAGTTTGGAATTGTTTATTTTCATAAAATCAAAAGTGATTTATCACCTCACATTAGTGATGTCACTTAATAAAGTCAATGGGAAAGGAAAGGAATGCAAGAAAGCTATTACACCCCTCTTACACACTCTTCCTCTTACACCTCTCTCACACACTCCAAGAGGACCAATGACTACACTTTCCTTCCAAATGTCTTCCACACTGTAAAAAAGCCTTAATTAGGGATTTATTACACACTCCATGTGTAGAATCATGAATTTGAGGACTCATACTCGACCATTGATCTTATTCTTAGATCATTGGTTGACATTAAAACTAAAAGTCTATAAATTGAGGCCTTCACCTTCATTATAGACAAGTTCTCTTGAAGTAAATTTACTATGCCAAAGTCACACTAGACCTTCAACATTCTCATGCCAAGCCAAGATAAAACCTCAAGTGGACAATTAAATATGTTGGCCATATGGAATCAATATTATTAAAGACTACTAGTTCACAAGCCGAGCTCAAGCCTCTTTTCATGCTAATTTGCAAGTAAATCTCCAAGGAAGGTATAAACTTAGTTTTGTCTTCTATTTTATATTTGTTTCTTGTTTACCATAACTCACCCTAGAGAATGGGCTTAGAAGTCTAGTTTTCTTGATTTGTTTTGATGTGTGTTCACTAACAATATAAACTAACATCTTCTTTGGATTCCTTATTCTACACAAATAAAACTTCTATAATGTCTGGAGCTCTTTATTTCTTGTTGATTGTTAATGATTTTTATTAGAAAATGTGGGTGTATTTCCTAAGTAAGAAATCATATTGATTTTATAAATTTGTTGCATGGAAAAATTTGGTTCAGAAATAATAAGGCAAATATGTTAAATCTCTAAGGTTTAATAATAGAAGTGAATTTGTCTCAAAATAGTTGAAAGAGTAATGCAAGTAAGAAGATATCCATAGATAATATACTAGGTCTTACACTCCATAGCAAAATGGAGTCATGGAAATGAGGAACATGACTCTTATGGAAATGGTATGTTTCATGGTACAAAGTTAGAATGTACCTTTTTGGTCTTGGGCAGAAGTTGTTAATATGGTTGTGTCCATCCTCAATAGAAGTCCATGTAAAGCTATGAAAAACATCACTCCTAAAGAAATATGCTTAGGTATAACACCTAATGTAAGTGATTTTTGTATTTTTTCTATATTGTTTTTGCATTCTTGAAAGAAAAAATGAGTGGGTTATATGCAAAAAGTAAAAGATACATATTTATTTACTATAGTGAACAATCCAAGGCATATAGATTACTATATATCTCTACAAATAAATTTGTTGTAAATAGAGATGACACAATAAATGGAAAAATTACATATTTATTAAGAAATTTTAAGCCCACTAATATTAGTAATTTATGGATAGCTACTGATGATTTTGAATCAAGTTCAAGTACTAAAGTGGAATAGGACTAAAGAAGGTATATACTAGATAAGTCAAGCTCCATAGACAGATTTAATGAGGCAAGCAATGATTCATAATCATATTAGACTAGTCAGCATAAAAGACCAAAGTGGTATTATGTAACACTAAAATATGTAAAGGAGGATTATATTCCACTCTCAATGGAGGAAGATCCACCAGATTTGGGAAACAAACAATGCAAAGTCACGAGCAAGTAATATTTTATCTAAATTGAGCCATTTCACAAAAAAATTGAGCCAAATACATTTCTAAAGGCTAAAGGAAATCATGAATGGGAATCTACTATGAAGGTGGAGTATGCTGCTTTAATTAAAAATGGAACTTGGGTTTTGTTAGATCTACCCCAAGGTAATAAATAAATTAGATGTAAGTGGATTTACAAATCAAAATGTAATTCAAATGGTGCTTCAAATAAATGCAAAGTTTATCTTGTTGCTAAGAGATATGCACATTATTACTTTCACAATGAAAATGGTAAAATTTTGAATGGTTATTGATAATGTTGCTTAGTTTGGTTGGCATGTATATCAAATGGATGTTAAATTTTATTTCCTAAATAGAGACTTAGAGGAAGAAGTGTACATGGTTGATCCACAAAGATTCCACATTCCTAGAAAATAACATCTAGTTTGTAGGCTAGTGAAGTGCTTGTATGGAGTTAAGAAAGTTCCTCAAGCATGGTATTTTAAAATTGATAAATATCTTAGAGAGTATGGTTTTAAAATAAGTGATTCAAAATATACTCTCAATGTTAAATTGGTTAGTGATGACATAATACTTCTAGTTGTCTATGTTGATGATTTTTCCATCATCAGAAGTAGTGTCATATTGATTTAAAAAGTGAAAACTAACATATGTTCTATATTTAAAATGACTGATCTAGACCTACTTCAATATTGTTTAGGTGTAAAATTTTGGCAAAATGGTTATACTATTTTTGTATCTAAAAAAAAACATGCCAAATCTTTGTTAGAAAAATTTAAATACATGATTGTAATCCAAGAACTATATTTATGGAAGTTGGGACAAAAATCCTAACTAACACTAATTCAACATTGGTCAATGAAATAGTGTATCGATAATTAGTAGGTAGTTTGATTTATCTTACTAATACTAGACCAGATTTGTGTTTTGCAATACATTATCTTTCTTGATTCAGTATTAAACCACACAAAGAACATTATCAAGCTAAAAAATGAGTTCTTAGATATGTCAAAGGAACTCTTGATTTTGGCATTTTATATCAGAAATCTATTAATTTTTAGTTAATGAGGTATATTAATTCATATTTAGTAGGATCAATTGATTCAATAAGGACTAAAATAGGTTGTGTTTTCACTCTTGGTTCATGATTACTTTCATGGTAACGTAAGCTTCATAATACAAATTCCTTATCCTCTACTGAAGCTAAGTACAAAGTAGTTGTTAGTGCATGTTATGAATTAATGTGGATTCAAACAATACTAGATGATCTTTAACTTTTTTCATCTACACTCACATCTGTCTTCTACAACAACTAGAGTGTTTTATAACTAGCGAAGAATCTAGTTTTTCTTGATAGAATAAAGCACATTGAATTTCATCACCAATACATCTAACAATTGGTTAATAATGAAGACATATGTCTTTATTACTGTCCTACCATAGAGCAACATGTTGATATAATGACTAAACCTTTGAGTAAAAATAAATTTGTAAATTTTAGAGATAAACTTGGAATTATTTCTAGTTTAGTCATTAAGGGAGGGTATTAGAATACTTTTATAATAACCTTGTGGCACATAATTGTATATTGGCTTGACTTTAGTTTGTTAAGATTTCATTATTTCTGTGCATTTATCATCAAGCTTTATTAAGCTTATTTTTAGCACTTAGTTATTTACACTAAGTTTAACCTCTTATTTTGTAGCATCTTTTAAGTTATTTAAATTTTTCTCATATGTAATGAATTTTATTTTTTGTGGTTTCTAAAATCGTTTTATAGGAATAAAATATGATACAAAGTAAAGTAAGACATAAAGTATAAATGGGGCCAAATATCCATAAAAGGAGGGATAAATTAGGTCTAGATGATCTGCAAAAAGAAGAATAAAAGTTTAAGGTCTGAAGGCTAACTAAGAGAAATCCTAGAAAGTTAAGGTGATGACCAGGAGAACATCTCACATCAACTCAAAGTTGTGGTGTCTATTCAAACATGCTAAGTTTAAAGAGTAACTTTTGAACACCAACATGCCATAATGGTAACATGTGTAAAAGAGATGGATAATAAGGTGTGTGTGTGTGTGCGTGCGCGCGTGCACGCGTGTGTGCACGTGCATGCGTGTGTGCGTGCACGCGTGTGCGTGTGCATGTGTGTGTGTATACACATACACACATATACCCCTATGAGATGGGGGAGATTTAGAAAGAATTATGTATGTCAGATAGAAATAATGGAAGGGATGGAGAAAAAGGCACCACCATGGTGAAAACATATTATTTACTAGAAATAAAACACTTTAATCAAATTGGAAAATCTAAGAGTTTTTGACATCAATGGCCCTAAAGATTTCGATATAGAAAAAATGAGCTTGGGCTAACTAGTGAAGTATAAATATCATCCTACGAAGGATAATGCAAATGTGAAAGGATCCTACCTTATAATGACATGTTCCATATTCCTCAGGACCCCTTACAGAGTTGTCGGTCTACTATGAGGATTTGGTACTTGCATGAGAAATCAGGTGTCACTAAGGATATATAGGAGACTTCTTACCTCAATCTACTATTTCACCCCATGCCAATGGACTTTGGATCTATAATGAGGCCAACTATGTAGTTTGAGCTTCAATTAGGATAGGGGGTATATTAATGATATGAACATGCCTTTTGATGTGATTTTAACATTTGAAATAATTTTTTCCTTTTAAATTTACCTTTTTCTTTTGATTTTATTCTGATATATTAGCTTTTAAATTTTGTCTTTTTCTATTTTCCTCCTCCATATGGATTTAAAATACTAATAATTGGTTCTAAATTTTATTAACACAAGAAATCTTACGAATAGTCACTAAAGAAGAGAAACTAGAGACCAAGATGCTTATATAATCATAAAATTGTACCTTAGAAAAGAATGCAATCAAAATAGACATTGGTGTGCCCAAAAGGTGTAAAATAGAGGGAAATAGAGATGAATATGAGAATAATTGGGTTTCACCAATAATGATAAATGTATAAATGGAGATGATGTAATGATAATTAAAATTTCATCATAAGAGGGCAAAATGTGGATGAGAAACATGTAGATAGATTGCAATAGTTTATCCATAGGATAAATTTATTGACTCTAAATGACAACTACTCTTGACCATTTTATTATCTTTCTAAGAAGACACCTAGATAAGGTTGGGATCATGAGAAAGAGAAAAAGGATGTATGATTGTGAAGAGGGTCTGGTTGTATTCCTAAAGGCTTACTATGCAATTCATAAAATGAAAATCTAAGAGCGCAAAAACAAGTGTAATGAAGGAAGCTTAAAGACACAATAAAGGTTGAGAAAAGGGTAAGAAATGGTACAAAGTAGTAGAAAACCCAAAGGTGAGTATAATAAGGTGGTAAAAGAGGCTAAAGTTTAATAGGGTATAGGATGGGTGGGGAGGGCCTAATTGTATTCCCCATGGTCTTTCCATGCAATTCACAAAATGAAAAACCAAGAGATCTAAAAATAAAGGAGCTCAAAGTTGCTAAAAATAGGTGATAAGATATAAAAAATAAGGGTGTAAGATAAGCACAAGGCAACCCAAATGCGATGCTAAAGTAGGTGATATGGAACATGGAGGTGTAGATAAACAAAGTTAAATTGTAACACAAAGAGTTAGATAAAAACATGCAAATAGTGATAATATAAAATATGAATTAAATGTTTAATAGTGGAAGAAAGAGGAATGTACCTTTAACAAGGTACATTCATAAAAATAAATAATTTTTATAAGAATAATTTTTGGGGTTGAATTTTTTGGTCTTTAATTATGCAATATTCTTGATTATTACTTCATTATGAGTGTGATATGTTAAGAAGGTGAAAGTGTTGTAAGTTGTCATCGAGGATGAGGAAGGATGCAAGTGGGCATTGTAAGATGCCCCCAAAGTGTGCATTAAAGTAAGTATGGGCATCAAAATATGCCCTAGATTATAAGGGGAGAGGAGGGTGGGCATCATAAGATGTCCCAACATGTGAAGTAGGAAAAATAAGGGCATTGTAAGATTCCCCAACATGTAAAATATGGTAAGATTAGATTTAATGTCATGGTTGATATCAACCTCAAGATTGGCATAGTGAGTACCTTTGCTATCACATTCTATGTAAATTATTTTCAAAACAAGAATTTTAAAATCTAGGGTATTTTTTTGATATTTGGTAGGTGTTTTTGACATTTTTGCTATGGTATCAACCATGCTGAGGTAGATATGATGCTCTGTTCTGAGTTGAACTATAGCAACACATTCTATGTCATGGCTAATGCATTTTTATATGGAATTAGATTTAGAATTTTATCATCAAAGTATGATGGCTGGCCAATATAGTTGGTTTTTACAAGATGACGAGTTTTAACTAAATTGACACATTCTATGTCAGGGATGATATACTTATTTTTGACATAATGAACTGTATTGGCCATTTTTGAACCCTCACCAATATAGTTGGAATGTGTAGACATTAAAATTTGGTATTAGATAGTTGACAATGTCTATCTTGACCTACCTTAACCTTACATGACTTGTGCATACACATATGGCTCTTGCACACCCCTATCTTCTATCCACATGCTTTCTATGGGTCCAACCTTCCAAATTTTCTATCAATCACCTATAGTAATTCCCTAGTATATGCCTAGCCTACTTGAAATCATGATCAAATTATCTTTATATCATCATAGGAATATTTGTGCTTTTCTAATGAATCCATCAGGATCAAATGCTTATGGAATCAGAGAGGTGTGTAAGCCCAACAGACCTATCCCACACTAAACAACTTAATTTTAAAAATTAAAACTATATCTTATGGGTCATCCCATACATTTCATATGTTGATGGAATGAGAAAATATTTAAAGAGTCTCATATAAATACATAATATTTCTAAGCCTATTTCATGATCTAACACTATCAAGCACTCATTAAAGATATATATATATATATATATATATATATATATATATATATATATATATATATATATATATATATATATATATATATATTCACATTCAAAGGGACTGCCCTTATCTTCCAAAACCAGATATTAATCACAAGGAGCAGGTCCTATCCAAGGGTGAAGCACTTAATCCAAGGCACGTTTGCCATTTTCTAAGTGTTGAAAGATAGATTACAGGTTGCATTCATTAGAGGATCACCATTTCACACATACACCTAACATGGAGATTTACATGTAGTTTTACTTTCCTCTTCAAAGTATTAGATGCATAGGAAACACTCAATGATTCATTTGGGAGTGATTGAGGTCAATTCAACTCATCTCTTTCCCCTTTTGTAGGCCTAAACCTAGTGTCAAAAGTGGACTGAATGTTTGGATGAAAGGAGAATAAAAAAAATATCATTGAAAAGGTTTGAAGAGCACATTTGAATAAAAAATTGCATTAAAAACATAAATGAAGGTCTCCAAAAAGTTTCAGGCCCTAAAACTATCAAGGACATATCTATAATAGGTGGATGCTTTAGATTAATGCAAGCATCCAAGTCTTCCAAAAGTCTCCAGGCAGCTCTAAAAACTTGATTTTCACCAATAATATTTACAACACTATTCTAAGCATTTATAAACCCTATTCCAACCTTTGAGACTAATATATAAATAACAAAGAATAAATACATCTTTCTCCTATATTGTTTAGTGATTTCTATAAATAACAAAGTGAAATTGAACATTCAACTTTAGCATTCATATTTATATCATATTTTAATATATTAAATAATTTGAACAGTTAAAAGTTTTATATTTATTTATGTTCAATAATCTAAAATAAGTTAAATTATATTAGTGAATGTGACAAAAAACTAGAAACCATTTATTTAATCAGTGCTAAGATACATGACACAAAAGATGATACAATTACTAAACAAATGTCAACACATGATAAGTTTGTTATAAATATTTTTTAACAAATAATTAATGCAATGTATATAATGTAAGTGTGAGTGTCCCTAAGAGTAAAATTCCACAACTACAACATTATAATTCAGTTATCAATGAGGTTCTAAATTATTCATAGTTCTTATTCCCAATTGGTTGGATGTTTGCTTGATTGTTTATTTTATCTATTCTTCCATCTTCACGTACATATTTGCATATGGTCATGTATTGATCATTATTCAAGCCATTAATTTTTAATGACTATGATATTTTATCCTGGTCCTTGATGTTTGATTGCTTATCCTAATCCAAACATATATGGCATATGTCTGACAATGAAACATCATTTACAAAAGCCTTGTACTAGTGCACATTATTTTGTGACATCTTACCTTTTCACCCCTACATATTGATTATTTATATATGTTAATCTTTAATTAAGATTACATGATCAAATGCATTTAAATCTACACATTATTTCTATAGGGGCATTCCTATTTCCACATACTCTCTTAGGTTACATTATTTGGAGACATATTGATTACCTTCAAATTCCTCCACATTGTCATGCTACTACATTTGGTGCACATTGTGCCTTAACATGTGTTATGGATTGTTTGGATCCATACCATTCTTATATTTTGCATCCTTACCACTTGGATTTCCTTTATTCTATAAATGTGTTCAAAAGATTTCAAAAATATATAAAAACTCAAAATATTCCAAACAATCCAAAATCAAGACCTAATCATGACATGTTTGCTTGTTTACATTTAATTTGTGTTATTTATCACATGTTTGATAGACTACATATCAATTTTTCATATGCACATGCATTTCAGGTTTATATGAGTGAACTGCAAGACATACAAGTTACACATGATACATGGATGCACATATGTAGGACATTCTTACACCTAGATACTATGCCAATATTGTGGGTGTATTATTCCATAGGTTACATTATTATAAGTCATATATTTCTGACCTTTATGTTTATCATGTTGAGATACATTAATTGCTTAAATATATCTTGCTTTTACTTATATTCTTTATAGTGCTACATTTCATGGATATGCTACCTTAATATGTTGTGATATTGATATAGGTTGATAGTGTAGACTAGTTTTATGCTTCATTATTGTTATTTCATTTTCTATAAGAAAATCAATTATTAGGCTTATTTAGCTCTTACTTAATATATATTACATTGTTTGAATGAGTGTATCATTTTTTGTCTCTTTATTATGGGCCCATGCCTTTTCTTATTCCTTTTGCTTGATTGAGTTTTCATTATATGAGTCTTTCTTTAGACCCATACCATATTTTACAATTATTGTTCATGGATATTTTTATTGTGTGCCTTATGTAAACACACGAATATGAAATAGGTTAGTTCATTCGTTACTTGAAAAAATCAAGAACATAACATCTCAATCATGGTCCTTAGAATGGGCAAGACTTGAAGCAATAAATAATGAACTAGAAAGTTAAACAAGATGTTTTTACCTTCTGTTTAGATGTTCTTCGAAGCTAGCATACATATATGTTTATGCTTAGATTTTATATCATGGGGTCTTTATCAATGTCGATATGTCATGTGATCAACATCTCCCCTTGAATACACATGATTGTTAAACAATTGAGACGAAAGGTGAAACTTGATGGATGAGAACAACTCTCCAAAAGGGCAACACTCTATTGTGTTTAAAGGATTTTAAATAATGGTAAATGGCCATTGCATTTATAGATTCCCAAAATTGATCTTGACCATCAGATGGAAATCAAGATGAGTGGATGAGATTTATTCAACTTTGGTAGGCAAAGTACAATTAATATTTGACATTGATCAAGCAAGGATTTTCAAAATTTGATATTTATTTGCATTCATTACTAGTGCTTGACAACTTTATGATGATGTCATCATTCTTGATATTTGTTATGATGTCATGATCCACTTGGCCACTTGTCATAAGAGTTGAGAAATAACTCTAATTAATGAATTTAGAAAATAGGAAATTATAAAAAGCTATAGAATTTTATATTAGAAGAAGATTAGGCTAATTAATTGATTTTAATTAACTTAATGAAAATGGATGTGACTTTTGAAAGTCAAAGAATCATTTGACATAATTAATCCAAAAATGGTTCTATGTGATAATGTAGTGGACAAAAATGTAGCAGTAAAAACATAGTATGACAAAAATATAGTATGAAAAAAATGTCATGAGAACAAAACATAGCGAGAAAAAACATAGCAGTATTGGTAATGTCACCAAAATGTCGTAAAGAGCATAATTAGGACATTTTAATGATTATCACATTGTTTATTTGTTGTCTAGTTCATTTTGGTAATAGTAGTTAACATTTCATGGTGAAAAAGTAATGCACCAAATTTACAAGTAAAATAATAGAGGAAAATGTGATTTTGTGAGTTTAGACCTTTAGTTGAAAGTTGTGTCATCTTCATGACAGTACCGATACCGATACATTTTTTCCTCACTATATTTTGTCCTTGCAATGTTTTATCATACTACATTTTTACCACTATGTTATTTATCGTTACATTTTTGTCTGATACTTTTTCATAGGATGCCTCTCAAAACATCTCTTTACATTCACAATTTGACTCATGGTAAATTAAGTGAAACTATTAGTCACATACAATGCATTTCCCCAATTAGAGATGTGTCAATACATTTTAGAAGATGCACACTAAGTGCATGGAAGAGTTTGGGTGTTTTAGTTATTCATGTGTTATTGTTATAAATTATTCTAATTATAATTTTGACATGGGAGTGTTGAGAATTGAGTGTCTACATTTTCCCTATCTTTGAGAAGGCATTGTGAGACACAAGTGAGGCAACGACTTTTCAAATAATGAAAAAGTCATTTAAAATGATTTGATAATGCTTGAATAATGATGTGCTCACATTTTATTGAATCTTGTTCAATTTATTGAAAACAAGTCCACAAGGAATCCCCAAACAATGTTTGGGAATGCCTATGATACCCCTTGAGGGAGTGGCCAAAAAATAATATTGATGGATAGGCCTTCAAAAAGAAGGAAATGGACAAGAAGAATAGTGAAATTAACCCATAAATGAGATTAATCCATATGAATGAATGCTTACACATGTTAATTTCCAATGATCAATAATGATAGAATTGAAGTGGCCCCAAGGAGGGGGGAAGTGGGAAAGATGCATCCCTAAATAAGCAATAGACTTTGACATACCCCAAACATGGTGAAAGCTGCAAGAATGATTGATCCTAAAATAAGTTGCACATTTTGATTTATCCAAAAAGGTGAAAGCTATAAATCTTGGAATTAGAAGAAAGAAAGACTAATTGATTAATTATTTACCCCAACATGGTGGTTATGATCGTTGATCAACCTAATTGATTTGATTGATTGATTGACAAGCATAGTGTAAGGATATAACCTATTTCATAGATTAAAGATGAGATGAATGATGCAAACATAGGTGTGATAGTATAATGAATTTTCAAAAAATGAAGAAGCCACAAAAATCCCAAGCAGACAAGACTACTTAAAAATTGTGAAAGATATGATTAGAAGGACACAATAATGATTGAATAATGATGTGATTGGATTGTAAGAACATGGATGTTTATAATAAATAAATAAGGTGTTCGAGATGACCTTAGAAACTAAATTTAACTGAGAACTACCTACATAGTCTAAATGGACCTCAAGCCAATATAGTTCTCCCAAGATGGGAGAAAATGGAGGAGGAAAATGATCAAGACAAGATTGAGAATAATGATGGACCAATGTGTATAAATATATTTATTACATGCACATTCAAATATATATGTCTTGTTGAAAATATATATATCTAGAATGTTTATTTGTGTTGATTTGATTAAGAAAAATGTGATGTAGTCAAAGATGACTAAAGTTATTTAATTAGACAATGAATGATCTAGCAAGGGGATTAACTGCCAGCATAACATGACATAATATATAAACCTAAAGCACTTGATTTTTAATGTAGTATGTGATGGTATGCATCATGATATAAAACACAATGATGACCTAACTATACTATGCATACGCACTGGATCTTGATCCAATAGACAAATGGTAACAACACACCAATGATAAAAACCATGATGATAATGTTGATGTATGTTAACGGATGGAATAAAGTATAAGTTCATGATAAGTACCACCATGATGATGACATCATTATCACAATGAACTGATTCAAGGAAACAATAATAAAAAGAAACAAACAAGCAAGAAAACACAAACCAAAAATAAAAACAACAGAAAGTATCTTATTGTTTAACCAAGTCAAAATCCACTAGATAGGCTCAATGATAATGATAAGGAAATAATGCCCCAAAGCAAGAATAAATGCAAGGGAAGGAAACATTATTGAGGTGAATGAAATGATTGGAACCAATAATGAATATGCCCTAGTAAGGCAGATCTAGGAAGGACACATCCCAACAGTTGCTAACATGACTGGCTCAATGATCAATCAAGAATAATGTGGTGGATTTAGGATAAGACAAATATTTTTGAATTTTGTTGCTTTATATCCATCATGGAGATTTTAATACCTTTTCTAATGTTTAATATTTTGTGGATTTATATCTCTCATGGATATTGTAAGCCTTGTTCTAATTTTTAGGTATTTTGGATTGTTTTAAATGTTTTTGGGCTTGACTCAATGAAGGATTAAGAAATGAAAAATGTTTTAACTCATAAAATTATGAGAGGGTGGGAATGGTAACTTGAAAAATAGAAAGAGTGTGGTTTAGGATGCTCATAAAATGTTGATAGCATGGGAATGGGGGTGGCCAAACCTACCTTAGAAACTGATCATTTCTTACATAGTCCATATGGACCTCAGGTCAATGTGGTTCCACCTATATAATGGGGAATAATAATGAATTAAGGACTAATGGATAATAATGGATAATAATGAGGGAAAGGACTAAGAGTCTCCAAGGATTATGTCACATGAGAACCAAATATGTCTAGTTGTTAAAGTTTCATGCAGGTGATACACCTGAATGTTTCCCAAATAAGTCTCAATATACCTTCCACTACTATAATAAGGTCAAGACAAGAAGACTAATGGTCACAATAATATGGATTGGGATGAATAGGGGTGAATGGCCAAAATGGTAAGAATGGTAATGGACTATAATGGCCAAGATGGATTGAACGGAATGGTCTATAAAGTATATAGGGCTGCTCCCAAGTGTCAAGGTATTTGAAGATAATAAATTATTTATGCATGATGCCATAAATATGGTTTTAATCATGGTACTTATAAAAGGAACCATAAGCATGGTTTTCATCATTGGATGAATTATTTCTCTTTTTCTTTTGATTGTTTTTATTTTAATTGATTATTTTTGTATTTTGAGCATCTCAACTTAATGAATGATTATGGATGCATAATGCGGACCCTTTATTGTCTAAACAATACTTGCTTAGAATAGTAATTATGTCTAAATATTGTTTTTGATGTGAAATATGTTGATACTATCATAATCTTAATTTGTCATTGATTTTGCTTCCACCAAACCTCTAAACAAGGTGTCATTATTATCTCTTTGAAAAAAAGAGCTACCAGGAATGGTAAAGAAGGGTAGGCATGGGATAAATGGTATGATTTGGTGATGTAATATGGAATTTGAATGAATGATAGGATCATAATGGAATGTATAATGGTTGAAGGACAAATGAAGATTAGGATTTTTAGTCACACACATCATTATCGATTCTAGATACAACTTGATTTTGGTTGTGGTGGGGCCGATGTTGGCTTCAATAATGTCTTCATAAAGTAATGAGAAATGAATTGGCTTAGCTACTAGTGCCTCAAAGAGGTTTTCACTAACAAAATATTTTTTGATTTTTTTTGATTTGGATTGTCTAATAGTGCCTTGAATAGTGTTTCACTAAGGGATGGTGATTATTCATTTTGATTGTCCCTTAACACCTTATGCAAGGTTTCACTAAAGGATGCTGAGTTTAGACTTTGATTATCCCGTAGTGCTTCAAACAAGGTTTCACTAAGAGATTGTTCTTCTATTGGAATGTTGTTTTGGATCCTCAAAAATTATGCCATTAAGATGTCTCCATGGGAGGAGTTCAACAATGTGTGATTTTGTCGATCCTAATTGATAGTTATGGGCAGATGTATGTCAATATAATGGCTAGGTTGGTTAATGGGAAAGACATGTGTAGTATCAATGGAAGGGTAAAAGGAAATACAATATTTGTAGGGGCTACCAGGAGAACTTATGTTAATATTGAAAGAAACATCCTCAACAACCATATAAGGATCATATATATATTCAATCTGATCTATAAGGAGTGTGTAACCAATGTCATAATAGCCATGAATGTAAGTTGATTATGAAGCTGACTTAGACTTAAGTGGATTTTATAGAAGGTTATATCCAATGTTTTGATATCCACTAATCTATTTTGATTTTGAAGCTAATTCTAGCTCAAGGGGATTTGAATTTGATGTTGATTCTACTTTTGATGCTAAATTTATTATTGGTTCTATAATGGAACCCGATTCTAATATTGGTTCTAAGATAGAACCTGATTATGATGTGGATGATAGTAATAATGTTGGATCTAAAGTGGAACTTGTTTTTGATGTAGATGTTTATGTTGATAGCAATGTTGGTTCCAAAGGGGAACCTATTTCTGATGTAAATGTGTCTACAAAAATTGCCTATTGAATTGTTCACTTGTCACTTAGAAATGAATGATTTGGGATGAAGGAAATTTATAACATGGGGAATGTTTGGTAGTGGATGAATAATGGGTCATTGCTTGATAATAATGGGTTCTTCAAAGATAGGCCCATCGAAGATGGCTCCTTCATCAAATAAAAGTTCTTCATTAAATAAAGGTGGACCAACAATGGTTTGGGTTTAGTCAAGGATGGTTGATTCAACAAAAACATCAAGGATTGGTTTATTATCTTGACATTGCTTTGGAATTTGATGTATCTAATCATGTTTGGGAAGGAGATTATGACACATCTCGATCAAGTAGTTATCAGACTTCGACACATTGGGGTATTATTCAATAAAAGTTCTTCATCAAATAAAGGTGGACCAATAATGGTTTGGGTTTAGTCAAGGATGGTTGATTCAACAAAAACATCAAGGATTGGTTTATTATCTTGACATTGCTTTGGAATTGGATGTATCTAATCATGTTTGGGAAGGAGATTATGACACATCTCGATCAAGTAGTTATCAGACTTGGACACATTGGGGAATTCAATAGATAATGGTACTTGGAGGGGAAATGATTGAATTTGTTGTGGCTCTCAGAACATATTGGATATGGGACAAGTAGACATGGAATAGTCAAATAAAGTAGTAGCTAGAGAGGTCTCTAAAGTAACCATTAGTTGATTAGCAAAGAGCTAACCATCCTATTGTATTTGAGAAGTGATGACATGGTTATACTGGGGTGGGTATACAAGTTCCCTCTTCAACATAGGAATTTACTCTTTTTGAACAAAGGTATGTAGTTGGTCTATAAGAAAGTTAGGTGGGAGTATGGCTACCTCTTTTATGAGCTATAAAATGATGTTGTCCTTGTGTTGTTTGAATAGGGATTTATCCAAATAGGTTTTTAATTCCATGGATTGAGATGAAAGAATATATTCCCCTAAGCAAAAATTCATGCATGGGAATTGGTATTGAATTAAATTGGCCCAAAGAGGGTAGAATGGGCTTTATAAAAATGGCCCAAAGAGGGAAAAATTAGCTTGGTAGAAAAGGCCCAAAGAGGGAAAAATTGGCTTGGCATTTGAAATTGACCCAAAGAGGGTAGTATTGGTCTTTGATAGAATTAGCCCAAAGAGGTGGTCTTTACTTGGTATCGTTGGCCCAAAGAGGGTGGCTTTGGTCTTTGAAATTAGCTCAAAGAGGGCATAATTAGTCTAATATGATTCAAATGAAAGAAAGGATGGATGACATGACTTCATCATTACCAACTGACAAGTGTGAGAGATAGAATGACATGATAAGAAGTGGTTTGAATTGGCATATAATGAACTCAAAATAATTGGACTAGGTCCAAATACAACCGATTTGGCATTGTTCCATTTTTTTGGCTTTGAATCTAACTTTGGGTTAAAATTGACTAAATTTGGAATTATAATTAGAAATTCATTTACGATAAACATGATTGGATTGGAATGGATTAACATGCAGTTCAAGATGAACTGAATCATAATTGGATTGTGGATTAAAATGAACTTGATCAAAATTAGAATGGTTTGGCACTTGGTTCAAGATGAATTGGATCAAAATTGGAATGTGTTTAAAGATAAATTTGATCATAATTGAAATGGTTTGGTATGCAGTTCATGATGAATTAGATCAGAACTAGAATGACTTGGCATGCGATTCAAGATGGACCTGATCAAAATTAGAATGGTTTGGCATGTAGTTCAAGACAAACAAAATTTTACTTTGATTGGCCTAGTACATGGTTCAGAATGAACCTAATGTGGCATGGAATTGGATTGGTACATGGTTTAAGATGAACTTGATATGATATGGAATTATATTGGTACATAGAATGGGCTAAAAAATGACCCAAATGTGAACAATTAATTCCAAACTAGATTTGAAACCAAAGGGACCTGATTTGAATAACTTTTAATTGGATCATATAACTATACCATGTGAACAACATAATGATAGAATTGGTTAGCATAAATCCTAGATGAGGTAAAGATTGCTTGAAAATTGGGCAAAATAATGCCTCTTTGAGTAAAAGTGGTATGACAATGTTTTGGAATTATCTTGGTGCGGACTTGGTTTGTTGTTGGATTTGGTTTTAAATACAATCAAGGTTTTGACAAAATACTCAAGCAATCATAAATGTACCTTGGATATTGATACGGGTTTATGACATAATCATTGATCCTTTTGATATGCTTGCCTTTGAGAGGATTAAAAATTTAATGGTTCATTAAGTAATTAAATCAATTATAGTGGCATTTTAATTCTACCCTTCTCTCAAAGGTCTATACAAAAAGGTAATCTTTAGGGGCTTATATGTTTGCACTAGTACATCAATGAGAATATCATGACAAAAGTGGTTCCTATTTTAAGTTTTTGTTTGGCAAACTAGATGTTCCTGATATAACATTCGGTACATGTTCACAATAAATATATATCAATTGGATGTGAAATTTAGTAGGCCATTTTCTAAAGGGTCTTGTCCCTTTGTGACCATTTCAGCCATTGGGAGCTTAATGAAGTGCTACTGGCATAGTTAGGCTTCAAGGGATATTCAAACTAAGATACCACTAGTGTACCCTCAATTTTTATACCCTATCAGATAATGAGGTTAATATGATGATATGATGTGACTTACTAGTCAATGCACCCCTAAAAATTATAGGAAGGTGATGAACTCCACCCTACACAGTCAAAAAATGAAAAAAAGGAAAAACACACATTGTTTCTAATTCTCAGGACCCCACAGATGGACAAGAGAAGAGCATACTTCAAAATAGTTTTTTTGGTCACCTAGGATCCCTAAAGGGGGCAAGGGGAGAGAATAGACATAATGGTTTACACAAAAAAGAATGGAAATAATAAGCAACCTAAGGGAATAATGAAAATGCAAGTGCACTTAGGAACACCAAATCAAAGTGGATGTTCATTGTTAAACACTAAATATAAAAGATGATTAAAATTTGCCTTGTCAATTATGTAAAATAACTTGTAAAGATATCAAAAATTATAATAAATATTATTAAAAATTTAGATAATGATTTTGATATCCAAGGAAGTTGAATTCAATAGTTTTTAAGTCTCAAGAAAATTTCACACAGGGTAATCTCACCAGTTAGCATGGTGATCCTATCAATTTCAAGTCAATCTCATCGTTCTACAGTATGTCAAAGATATAATTTTGGATACTTCACTAGTTAGTAAGATGACCTTGCTTTTGATAAAATGAGTTCACTATTTCAATAAATAACACAACAAAAAACATAGTTTACATTTTAATGGCCTTGTCATTTGTCTGTTGACCTTGTTGATTGCATGTCAATCCTGTTGTTTTATAGGTCAAGTTTATTGATCACAATAAAACATAGTAAAATTTAGAATAATAACATCACCATTTATATTTCAAAACCATTGATATATAGGTCAATTCTACCATTTTATAGGCCATTTTCATTGATTGTAGAAAAGAATAAAAATTACAAATTAATGACCTTGTCGTTTAGCTTTCGGCCTCGTAGATCTACAGGTCAATCCTTCTAATTTGCACTTAAAGTTCATTGATTTGTTAAAACACATAGATAAAATAGAATGATAAAACATGTTCATGCTTACTCATAGGTCAAACTCATCATTTATGAGAGTAACCTCACTAATTCGTAGGGCAATCTTGTCATTTATCATAAGTTAGAACACATAAAAGTTAGAATAAAAAAGAAGAAATTAGTGCCAAATAATAGTCTCATTTCATAATGAGAAGACTAAGAAGGCCTACAAAGAGTTTTTTTGGGTGCAGTGTCCTATCAGTCATGCCAAATGTAAACTCATGAATATAAAAGAGGTTAGTTCATTCATTAGTGAATAAAATCAATAACAAAATATCTCAAGCGTGGTCCTTAGATTGGGCAAGACTTAAAACAACAAACAATGAACTAGAAAGCTAAACAAGATATTTTAACCTTCTATTTTGATGCTTCCTTTAAAGCCAATGTACATACCTATTTGTACCTTAATTATAGAGCATGGGGTCTTTATCAATGTCGATACATTACATGAGTGACATCTCCCTTTGACTACATGTGATTGTTGAATAATTGAGAAGAGAAATGAAGCTTGATGAGTGAGAGTGGATCTCAAAAAGGGTAACACTTAATTGTGTTTGAAGGCTTTTAAATAATAGTAAATGGCCTTTGTATTTATATATTCCACAAATTTATCTTGATTGTCAGATGAAAACCAAGATGAGTGGATGAGAGTTAGTTAACTTTGGTAAGCAAAATGCAATTAATATTTGGCATTGATTAAGCATGGCTTTCCAAGTTTTGATATTTATTTACATTTGTTGTTAGTGCTTGACAACTTTTTGATGATGTCATTATTATTAATATTTGTTATGATTTCATGATCCACTTGGCCACTTATCATGAGAGTTGAGGAATAAAATCGATTAATGAATTTAGAAAATAGTAAAATTCTAAAAAGCTAAGGAGTTTCCTATTAAAAAAAGATTAGGTTAATTAATTGAGTTTGACTAAATGAAAAGAGATGTGACTTTTGAAAGTCAAAGAACCATTTGACATAATTAATTCCAAAATGTCTCTTGCACAGTCATAATTTGAATTGGGGTGAATTAAGTGAAGCTGATAGTTGTGTACACTGCATTGCCCCAATTAGGGATGCATTAATATGTTTTACAAGATTATTAGCAGAGGTTCTTGGAAAACTATAGAATATGATAGCTATAAATATAGCTTATGTAGTTAATATAAAAAAGGCACAATTGATGGTAAGTTAGATTGAATCCATCCATTAGTATACTAAGTCAAGATCATTATATGAATACATGCAAAAATAATGTATACAAAACAATTGATATAAACTATACAAATAATAGATTAAAACATCCACTGGACTCACTATGCATAGATCATAAGTAAAAGATACATAGGAAAACCATTCAGAACATTGTATTAATCTCTATCACATGTGGAACCATGCTCAATTATAATCGGGTGTTATTTATAAATATTTTACAAAGCATTGTCCCTTCATTTTCCAACCTTTTTCTATGCCAAAAATAAAGGATTCTTCATATTCTGATATCAAATACTATTCTATCAAAGATTAAATGCATACAACAAATTATAAAAAAGATAAAATAGTGTGATATGCACACGTGGCTATAAAATATACATTATGATTTTAGTAGTCCCTGATCCACACTCAACACTTTCCTAAACTTAATTTGTTGTCTCATCTCGAGACAAGGTCACAACATAATACTCTAATATGAAGATGAAAGAATGAACTAGAAATAAGAGTCATGTTTATCACTCTAGGTATTGTTTACCAGTTTTCACCCTTTGTGCATTATTTAGTTTCCCTTTTTCATTTTCAACTAATTATCATACTAACCTACCTCCCTTTCAAGTTTTCAATAGACTAGCATAACCAGGTGGCTGCCCTTTACAAGTTTTCAATCAAACTAGCCCCATTCCTAATGTTTAAGGTTATCCTAAAAAATTATAAAAAAATTGTGAAAAATAGAAAATTAGAGTGTGTAATACCTACTAGGTAGGTATTGGTGTAATTTTAAGTGGCTATGTATTAGGCTACTAATGTGCTGGTTCTACTTGCACTACAAATGAATCACTTGGTTATGTAAAATCTGGTAGTGGAAGTTATTATTGTTGGGTGCCTACTTTTGGATTCAAGTCCATGTTATTATGTTTAATACCTTCTAGAGATACTATGGTGGAATAAATTGAGGCTTATCCACAAGTTGGCCAATAGAGGGATCAATCTAGGAAAGATATCACTCAAGCATATTCTAGTCCATTAACACTTCCCACACCATAGTAAACATTATGCACACCAAGATTTGAATTACCATCAAGTTTTATACATATTATATGATAGTAATGAGTGATTTAGAATTTGATATCTTGAGTTAGATATCCAAAACTAACTCATAAAATATATTTGCATGCCTTTAAGCTTATAGGCTAGAAAATGTAGTGTGCAGAGTCTCACTATGACAATCCTAAAGTTTTTGCATGGTAGTATCCCTCAAATCCAATAATTTCTTGAGAGAATTACTCATCACATCATAAGTAGTTGTTTGATCATATATTATAGCTTTGATTTTTCTTACTATTGAAAACTTAGGTTGAGTAGTAGCTAATGAATTATTAATTTGTTAACTCTAATTCAACATCTTTTATGTTATCTAATTTGCTTACTACATAGCAGCATCCAAAAATTGCTCATATTACTCTAGAAGGTATAAATTGCTTTCGTCTATAATTTTATATTCTTCCCCTTTTGTCTTAGTGCTTGCAGGTATTGCAAAACCATCCAGTCCTTTGTGAGTTAAATCAATAAAGTTGTGAGTTATTTTTCTTCAGACATCACTTGGGCACCTAGGACTTGTGTAACTAATGTGGGACACCTATTATTAATTATCTGGCACATATTATTAAGTTGTTGTCTCAATTTCTCATTGTCACCTCATAGATGGAATACATATTGTTTTAAGGCCAAAGACTTTTGAGAAATTGACTCTTGAAACATAGATGCACCCTCAATCTACTTGGTCAGTGACATTTGGGCAACATCCAAAGATGTTTCAAGTGTAGTAGTAGAAAGGGCCATGGAGGTGGTTGGAGTTACTATATGAGCTAACGTGAATTGGGCCAAAGGAAGAGAGAAGGTGGTGCATTAGGTGGATGATGTGGGAACATCCCATAACCACTAGCTAGTGATTTAAGGTTTTGGTTGTGAAACCTCCTCTTGTTCACCTCCCTATAGTGCTAATTTTTGTTGTTCTTCATGCTTTACTTCTCCCTTGGCTTTGGCCTCTTTTTATTTTCTAGATTGAGCCTTACATTCAACCTTAGCCTTAGTGCCTACCTCGACTTGGGCTTTGGCCCTTGCTTCAACATTAACTTTTGCCTCTACATTGGCCTTAGTCTTAGCCTCAACTTCAGTTTGGCTTTGTCCTTGGATACTTGTTCTTCAGCTACACATTTAGCTTATTCATCTTTAATGCACTACTCTTATTTGGCCTTTTTCTCTTCTTGAGACTTTTCTTATTATGTTGCTTCTTGATTCTATTGTGTAGCCTACACTTCTGGGTGTTTTCACGCTACCTCTTCTTGCTCCTTTTTCATCACCTCTACTTATTTGGCTCATTTTTTATGAGCCTCTACTTCTTCAACTTGCTTCTTGGTATCATCTGCTTCTTCGACTTGTTTTTTGTACTCTTCCTCTAAGACTTATTGTTAGCATTGCTCTTCTTTCACAACTACCTATTGCTTTCGCTATTCTTCCTCTACAACTATATTTCACTTTGTTTCTTCCTCTTTATCTTTATATCTTCCTTTTTTTAATTTTTGCTTAGCCTTATTTTGCCCCTCCTCTTGATCCTCTAGTTCCTATGTAGCTTCTATTTGTGTCTCTAACTACAATAAATTGGTCTTTTCAGGTTCTTTTATATGGGTTTATGAGCCCAGTATTGTCATTTATTATGAATCTTTTGAAAATGAGGATTCAACCATAGTACTCTTCCTCACAACCATCTTCTTTCTGGATATAGGATGGGGAGTGAAGATATTTTTTTACTTATGTGTAGCCAACCTTGGGGCTATGGTTGTGCTTCTAACACTTACTGTGCTCCCCTCCCTTATGATGGTTCTATAAAAGATTACATTCTCTATTTTATTAATGGGGATGACCTTGCTAAAGGATGAGTCTTTAGCTTGTGAAAAAAGGCTAGAGGTGGAATTTCTCATATAGGCTATTCTTCTTGGTGCATAACAAAAGATCCCATAGTTGGATCTTTGTAGAATATTTCAACCTTCAACTTTTATCAAGTTGTTTCTTACCCTAAAATGTCAAAAATAATAGAGGGGGGAGGTTGAGTGATGTTGACCCAAAGGTCTTGCCTTACCTGATTATGTACTTGGTAGGAGCACATTGATTTCTAGAAGAAAAATTCCTTTTCTTCTTTGTGCTCATAATGATCATCATTGACATCTTCCTATATGGACTTCAAAACTTACTACTCCTCAATTCTAAACTCTACTAGGTCACACTCACCTGCTATCTTTAAAACATTTGGATTGTCCAACCAAGACTTTTTTTAATGAGTTATCTTCTTTAGCAATGGTGGTGAGGCTATCTGTGATGGTTCCTTTCTCTTGCCTTTGTTGTGTTGTGATAGAGCCATTGATGGTTGTGGTGGGGCTTATGGTTGTGCTTGGGTTGTTTAAGCATGGGTTGTTGTCTACCTAGAGGCATGGAATGTAGATTTTGTATTGACCTTATAGCTAGGGATTTCTATTGTCAAACTTATACCTGCACATCCAACATAGTGATGAAGAATGGAAATGAACTCGTAGTTAGATTGGCCAACTCATGCACTTTAATTTGGATGCCATTACACAATTTTATAATTGATATATGCTACCCCAAATATTGCATGACATCCTGGGGTATTTAGGGACATGAATTGATCAAGGTTAGGGCCTCAATCCACCATGTTTTGAATCTCCCTAATTACTCATAGTATTGCCCTATTTTGGTCCATGTAATGTTTTTGAATGTGGTGGTAAGCCAAAAATTTACATCCAGGTTGACTAGTCCATTTGATGATTTCCACTACATGAATTAAATAATCATGACCAAAAAATGATATTGGAATGCCTAGGAGGTTATTATGAGTATCTTCTCAATATTGGTGGTTAGCTTCAAATCTATAAACTCAGGCCAGTTGAAGTCTTTGTGCAGGTGTATCATGAGATACACAATATCTATAACCCCTTTTATTATTTTCTTAACTTATTTTTTTATATTCCAAATTTGTTTAGTAATGCATTGAATGAGGATTTGCACCAAAGCATCATCTATCGAATCAATTGGTATCACTCTACCTTCTATTATCATATACTTCTCTTTGGTGTTAGGATGAATTGGTGGAGTAGTGAACTTGTAAGGGAGAAGGGATTTTCCATGTGCTGGGAGGATTGTTGCTCATGTCATTATCTAAAGATCAATCCATATTATAACATATTGGGACAAGTGAATATCCTTTTCATTATAATTACTCATAAAAGTGAGCATTACCTCATCTGATTATCCAAATGTAGGTAGTTTGATCAATCTTTCTACATCTTAGCCTCACAATGGTTATAAGATCATTAGGGCTCCTACTTGTGTAGCTTCCTACGGGATAGGAGTAAATGGAGTAGATCCTACTTGATCAAATCAATTCAAAGGGGTCAGGGTTATGATTTTTAGTTTACCTTAGGCATAAGTTAATCCCCATTTCCTATTTTTATGAATCGACTAGTGGGATCAATAATTGAGATCGATACATGGTTGTTGGTGTGAGCTATTTCAAACACTTCCTTCAATTGGTCTAGCTTGGTTGAATATTATGTGCACAGATAGTTGCTTTGAATGCAATTTATAAGATTCACTTGTTAGTAGCAGTGTGTAATGTATGTGTGTTGTCTATGCCCTTTGTTATATAACTTTTGATGCCCAAATCTATATAACCAACCAATTTAAATGCACCACAGTAATTGTGCGAGATTTTACCTCCCAATTTAATATCATTCGGTTACTATTTGATATGAAGGCTACCTTTTTTCTTCAGGTTATTTGATACATGCATTTTTTGGTAATTGATGTGAATCGATGTCCTTTCATCTATCTCATTTCTTTTATGACCCCACATGTAATTCCACTACATGATCTACTTCAAAAAAGATGAAATCTACTCAACTGCCTTGTCATTAACAATATTGAATGGCCATTGTCTATATTTTCACTGTATTTATCTTTTTAGCACCATATTCCATAGACTTATTTGATGACCATGATGTAGTTGTTGACAACTATCCTTCCTTCAAGCTATATATGTGAATTGATTGTAGTCTATGATGATTACTCTTTGAGCTCTATTTTGATATGTTACAATCCAAAGATTGCACTATATAAACACTCTAATCCTATTAAAATAAACAAAACACTAAAAAAATTAAAAAAAACCAATCTACATGGTGTTATTTGACACCCTCTCTTTTTAACAACAAGAATGATAGAGACTAACGATGGTAAGGCTTAAGCCTACAACCATTAATAGATCCTAGTAATATGGTTCCTTATATATCTTTAACACAATGGTACCCTATTGTGGGTAGTCATAATGAAAAATTTAGGGTCCCTTCCATATAATGCACAATTTTCCCATGAATTCCATAAACTTGATAGCATACAACAATACCAATTGTTTTGGATGAAATTTCTTAGATCACAAGTTGAGATCATGCCATGCCTTCTAGATTAACTTATGGATCTCATGTGTCCATTATGCCCTTTGTAAACTTTCCTCCATTCTAAACAAGTACATTAGTCTTTGCTTCAGGGAATCTTGGTCGTCTAGCCTCATAACCATTACAATGCACATACTTAGAACGATGTACTCCATAAGAATTAATGCCTCAATACCATAGACAAGCTGAAAGGGAGTGAAACTTGTGGCACATTTGTAATTTGTTCTATATTCCAAAATAATTATAGGAATGTGATCCTCCCAATTGTCCCTTTGCAAATTATTTATTTTTGTTAACATTTTTCCCAATACTTTGTTTGATGCTTCAACTTGTCCATTTGATTAAGGGTGATCAGTCATGATCTTGTAGTGCAAGATCATAAAATCCTCATTGAGAGTCTTGATAGTATTATTGAAGAAATACTTTATTTTATCTTCAACTAGATTGATTGGGCATCTGAATCTTGTAATAATTTTTTCATATAATAATTTGATAGAATCCTTCATATAGAACTTGGGGTTGCAGTAACTTCTACCCACTTGGTGAAGTAATCCATCATAATAATAATGTACTGCACATGACTTCATTTTCTTGGGGGACATATAGGTTTGATAAAATAAATTCCCCATTGTTCAAATGGTTGTTCTACAAGCATTAGGACCATAGGCATCTCATCATGCTAATTTGGTTTTCCCATTCATCGACACACATTACAATGCTTGGTTAGCCTATGCATATCTTGAAATAAAGTTGACCACCAAAGTTCACTCTATAAGATTTCTCTTGTAGTGACTTCACATGTGAAATGTCCCCCTACAATTCCTTGATGTGATTCTTGAATAAGCTATGGTCATTCATGCTCTAATGCTACTCTGCATAGCACATCATCTTTCTTAATCTTGTAAAGAAATCTGTTGATGAGAATATAGGGGATAACTCAGGTGACCATTTTCTTTTTATCTCTTTACATATAATGCATAGGGAAAGTTCCTTGATCCAAAAAGTTTGTAATGTCCTCCTTATTATCTAGGATTGTGGTAGCCCTAAATAAGTGTGCATATGGGGACTCATTCTCTATTTCTTCTGGTTCTTCACCATTTTGTAACCTGCTCAAATGATTTAGTCTAACATTTTATCAACTTGGATTTACATTGATTCAAAATTGAGACTCTTGAAATAACATGAGCTACCTAGAAATCCATCCTCTCAACATTGGATTGTTAACCTAGGTATTGTAATGCTTGGAGGTCTATAAAAATCTCAAACAGTGTGGTTAATAGATACTATCAAAAATTTTGCAATGAAAATACCATAGGCAAGGCCTCTATTTCTATAGTTATATAGTTCTTCTCTACTGTTGATCGCTTCTTGCTGGACACATGTATGGGGTGATCGAACCCACCATCCCTTGGATGCACTAAGATAACCCCTACTACAATACCATAAGCATCCACGTGTACATGGAATGGCTTATTTCAATTAAGAAAAAACTAGAATAGGTGTTATTACCAACCTTTGTTTGAGATCGATAAATGCTGCTTGGCATTCAGAGGTCCACTTAAACTTTGTATCTTTTCACAACAATTTTTTCATTGACATAGATATGGTTGTGTATCCTTTGATAAATTTTTTTAGTATCCCATATGACCTAGAAATGTATGCACTTTTGTAGAGGTGGTTGGGGGTGGCATCCCCACTATTCCAATAATCTTAGCTTGGTTAACCAAAATGCCATCACTACATACAACATGGCCTAGAAGAACACCAAAAGGTGTGAAAAATAAATACTTATTTAAATTCAAAGTAATACATAGAGCTCAACACTATTATATCATTAGTTGCAATTTTTATAGATGCTCTTTAAATGAGGAAAATATAGCCCAGTCATCCAAATACCAACCTTTGTTTGAGATTGATAAATGCTGCTTGGGATTTCGAGGTCCACTTAAATACTTCCAAGAAATCATGAATGAAATATTTAAATGCAATTACTATAACTCTAGAGAAAACTACTAGTGCATTATTCAAACCAAAAGGCATTACCTTATATGTGAATGATCCCCATTCAATTACAAAATTTTTCTTAGCTTGGTCCTCTTTTGGGATCAAAATTTTATGGTACTTACTAAATCCATCTATGAATGAGTACACTTTGTGACCTGTGATTGATTCAAAGACTTCATCTATGAATGTTATTGAAAAATGATCATTGATGAAGGCATCATTGAGTGCATGGTAGTCTCCATAAACTCATATCTCCCTAGACTTCTATGGATGTATCATATGGGACTCACCCAATTTGATTTTTCAATTGGATAAATGATTCTTGCTTCTTGTATTTGATCTGTTTTAGCCTTTACTTTTATCTTCATGTTAGGGTTTGGCCTATATGGGAACTTTTTAATGGGTCGAGCACACTCTTTCAACTCTATGTGCATCTCCCCCAACAATGGATCTACACATTTTAATTTATTGGATTTGGTTAGGAAAACATATTGATAGTTTCATAGCAGGTGCAATGAATTTGAGATCAATTCACCCCCAGTAGTCTCCCAAAGCTACAAGTTTAGGAACTAACTCTATTCCAATGTTTTCTTTGATATTTTTTAGGGGTTCTTGATACACTTTATTTGATGCATTAGGTAGATCCTCTCATCGAGTGCGTTCCCCTTCTTACTTTGGAATGTTTATATTGTGTAGTTTTTCCTCTTTAACTTGTTCTGTGCTTTGGGTCAGTATTGGTTTGGCTTCATGTTCTAGTTCAAAGAAACTTTCTAAATCTAAATCTCCATCAATATCACTGGATTTTGTTAGCTCATCTATTATTATATTACAATTATTAATAAGATCTTTTTCCTATTAACTGGCCTTATAATTATGAAGTACTAGATTCAAATTATGAATTGCTTCTTACTGTGATGATGTTTTTTTTGTAGCTACCAAATAATCTACTCATCCATGACATAGAAAATTTTAAGCTTTTGTAATGCATTATGCACCAATGGTTATCATCCTTAAACACAAATGTCTAAATGAAGTCTTGTTGAACTTGTGCCCAATGTTTGGTATCTCTCTTACACTCTTGATTTATGTACTAGGTCATTGGTAGTGGCATTAATGTGTGGATAAAAATATGTACCCAATACCTTGGATTCACTCTTTGGATAGACCATATATACACACATTGATGAATGTGTAGCTAGGGATATTATCCTTCTTGAAAGAACATCTATTATAATTTCATAGTAGGTGAAAACTAAAATTTCTTGTGCAAAAACTCACATGCTTCCTCCTAATGTATCTCTATATCTCTATGCAGTTCCCACCAAGTCAAAATAGTTCCTTTCAGTGCATAATTACGTATGTTGACTCTTTGATCCACCTTCAACACATGGTGTTCTAAACTCAAAATGAATGTACTAAGGCCCTTTATCACAAAGTATTGAGATAATTGATGTTTAACAATAAATACCATATGTAAAGGCCATATCTTATGATCTTCCCTCTCTTAATTCAACATGTGTGTCTAAATCACCACTTATGGAAGGTGTTATTTCCCAAGGTAAAACACCCTCTAGAGTAGGTTCTATATAATACAACATTGTTACACCTATATTATATAGGAAATACACCTACGACCTAGTAGGATATCACATCGATGGAGAGGTACAACCTTCAAATTGAAAATATGGTGCTAAAGATTTTGTTATTACCAGCTTGTAAGATGACTACTTTGTTATCTTTGTTGTCTTTGATTATTCCATTTATGGGGTCAAAAATTGATACTCAATAGCTTGTAGTGCATTATTCTATGTATCTATGATAACTTTAAATGAACTATTATCATTGTAAGCACATGGTAACTTTAGTTATTTCAAAATTATGTAAGGCTTTTTTTCTTCTTTGATCAAAGGGATGCCAACTATCTTGTCTCCTTGATGAGCCTCTAGTTGGTTCTACACTGTGTTAATAGTCATTTGAAAATCATAAGCCCATTTCATACAAATTAGTATAGGGTAATGGGTCTTATTAGTCTTCATATCAATGACTTCAAAATCACCACATAGACTTAGCTCCACCACTTTAATATCCACATCCTCAAGGTGACTAATTGGTTCTACCCACCTATAATCTGTGAGGTTGAGGGTGATAGGATTGTAGCTCTGGTGTGACCTACTAATGGCTTCCCATGTATATTTTAACATCATATTAATAGTACTCCTAAAGTTGAATACTATGTTAGGAATCTCTTAACCTATAAGCTCAATATCTATGCAGATATCAACATCCCAAGGCTTCTTAGTTTTCAAATACCAGACAACCTTATTTGTATGTTGTTGACCTTACTACAAACACTCTAACATATTATTCAAGAGGTTAGTAATATTCTATGATATATCCTCATTGTGTAGAGTACTGAGTAACTTTAGTAAGTCTTTCAAATTAGTCACAACTCCTTCCTACTTTATTATGTGCATAATCTATCCATACATCTACGCATCAATTACTGTTGTATCTCCTTTTAAAGCATTCAATTATTTTATATTGTATAGAAATTGAGATGATCAATACATCAAAGTATTCTCCCTTGTAAGATTAGGATATGTATTGGGTTGAAATTTTCTAATTCCCTAATCTACTAGCATTTCTAAAGGTGTAAACCCTTGTTCTGCATGATATTATGTGGTAATTGCTTAGATGAATGAGTTCTCCTTAGATTACACATTAATCAGGTTCACATTGTGTACTAGCTTCTCCTTCATTTTCTTCTTAAGCATTAGACAATCTTATGTTTAATTTTATCCTTCAACTCTTTAGTACACACAATAGGTCTATCTTTATGGATTGGTGAGGTAATTATTTGCATAGTGATTGTATTCTCCATAGAAATAATATTGCATGGGTGGGCAGGCTTATCGATTGTCATTGTTATGACCTCATTAATACCCTACTCAATATCCTCCATTATAGCCTCTTTTTTAGCCACCTCTATTTTTTTGGTATCCCCATCCTTACAACTATTGTCCAACACATCCTCATTATTTTTATTGTGCATCATACCCCCCACATTGGTGCTAAGGTGAACTTAGAGCCCAATTACATTAGTGTTGTTGTGGACCCACATTTTTCTAGGAATTATGATATTGGTGTTATGGAGAAGATGGTGTCCAACCAACAAGACCCTGGGGTTGGTATTATGGAAACATAAGCATCTATTATGGACTACCTTGTGTTATGTTTATCATGTCCACATCCAAGCCTAGGATACCCTAATTTGTAGTTGGTCATTATTGTGCAACAACTATGAATATATTCTTCATAATATCTTCATTTAGATCTTGTAGAGATCTACAACTCATCTCATCATGAATTGTAGATTTAAAAAGTTGTAGTACATACTCTATGATTTCTAGATATATTGCTGTAAAAAATGAAACTTTGAAGTAACATGTACAACTACTCTACAAATTTCATAAAACTCTATTCTGAGTTTTAGGCTGTCATTTATATGGTGGCCTTCTTGACCATATTTTATACACCATAAACTAATTTAGGATTACCATTCTCATGCATCTCATTCGTTATTCTCATAAAATCATCTAGTTTTGCTTCTAATTTGAAACCAACTACTAAAATGTCACCATAATCCTCATTTTACTCCACTCGTGTAACAATGGATCAAGCATCAACCTTAGTCAAGAATTGAGACTTTACAATAGTAAATATAATTCTTGATCATAAACCTTCTAATAACCAAGCAACCTTATCCTTGTCTTCCATGATGAAATCGACCTTATTCATGACATTAAAAAATATACAATCATAGTCTTTAATTGATTCTCCATACTTTTATCAAATCTATTTTAGATCTTCAATAGTCTGGCATGTGTATTTCTTCACCTTAAACTCTACCACTAATAGATCTTTAACTTTTGTAAGATCGATAATATTAACATTCCTTTTATAAATGAACTCTAAGGCTCAACCTAACAAAGCCCCTATGAGTTCACATTTATTTACATCATCATATGTTTCCCCCTTAAAGTGCCATTTCATGTCATAAGATAACACATATTGATTAGGGTCCGTAGACCCATAATATTGTATAAAAAAATAAACATTCATATATCAAGTGACATAGTTGTCACGATTAAAGTTGTTAATACTAGTTTCTACACCCTAATGACTAGGATTGTAGGTGTCTGCGCATTGGTGACTACGACTATATGTGTTTTCACACTAATGATTATGACTAGGGACTTCTACACACTAGTATTTTTAGTTGTCCTTAAAAGGAATCCCATATATTCTATCTACTTCTTGTCTATTTCCTTATTTGTCTTCATACTTAGCTTAACAAACTTATTTGTAAAGGAATCAAACCAACTTGCATTTACCTCTTCTCTTGCACTTCTTCTCTCAAATGATAAATTGGGATGGGGGGATGCTTACTCTCAAAGTGAATCATATCTATTTTAATCTTATTCAAAATTTGAATTTGAACCTATGATAGTTATATATTCTAACATAACTTATTCCAAAGAATATCCCTTCCCAAGTTTATATAACATCCCTTTTATTAACTGTGATTTATTTATATCTTCTAGCTATTTTGACGTTAACCTACTTTCTTCTTCCTACTCCATCAGTGCCATATCTACACTATTTATATTTATTTATTCCTCTTCCCCATGCCCTTCTACATATTCTACACATTCTTTGTTTCTAACATCTTTCACACCCTCATTCTGCACTTTTCCATCTCCAACATATTCTACTATAATCCTACTTCTATTCATAGTTAAATTTGGATTACTCAATTGATTTCATCTTATCTATTATTGTAATTCTCTTTTTAATCCCAAAATTTTCTTCTCACTCTATCTCTTCTCATCCTTCATATTTTGGGTTCAAGTTCAAGTTTATCTACTCAGCTCCACATCATTAACTTCTATCTCACATGCACCCCCATGATGCCTAAAACAACTACTCCATGTGGGCAGGAGTAGGCATCATGGCATTTTCCAAAACCAACATTTTGATCAACATAAGTAGTTGATGAAGAAACCACAAATTCATCTAATAAACAAATATTACACAGCTTAAAAGGCAAAATAACTTTACATAATAAATATTGTAATATAACCATCAATTTTAGTCCAAGTCCAATAATCCACACCAAATATCCAATCAGTATCTAGACTTTATAGTATTTCTAATTTTTATTCCATCTAGACCATACACCCTATCCTTCTTGACTAGAAATAGTAATACTCCATTCTTGACAACCACGTAGCTAATAATCTAGGTAATTCATACTAGAATATTTTGTGAATCTCTCCATATATATGCTCTTGAATTATCTCTTCCATAGTCATTTCAACTCTTCTTGATTATTCCTTTGCAAAGTTTTAGAATCTCTCATCCGACCATATTTTTAAATATCTTTGTCTTGATAACCATCTCAACATGTTTTAAAAAAAACATTCCATGATCACTGCACCATTGTTAGTAGAGGTTCCTAGAAAACTCTAGAACATGCTAATTACAAGGATAACTTGTGCAGTTGAATCCAACCATTAGTTGAGCTCATTATATGAATATATGCAAAATTAATGTATACAAAATTATCAACATAAACTATATGAATAACAAATTAAAACATCCATAGGACTCATTATGCATGGATCATAAGTAAAAGATACATAAAAAAACCATTTAGAACATTGTACTTATTTATATCACATGCTAAAGCATTCTCAATTACAATAGGGCACTATTTATAAAATCTTTTAAAAAGCGTTGAATCTTCATCTTCCAACCTTTTACTATCCTAAAAAGAAAGGACTCTTCACATCCTGAGATCAAATACTATCCTATCAAAGATCGATTGCATACAAAAAATTCTATAAAAGATAAATAGTGTGTTATGCACACAAGACTATTAAATATACATTACGATTTTAGCAATCCGTGTTCCATGCTCAACAAAGATACATGCCAAGTACGTGGAAGAATTTGGTTGTTTTAGTGATTCATGTGTTATTGATAAAAAGAATTATAATTATAAATTTGACACAAGAGTGGTGAGAATTGAGTGTCTACACCTTACACAACATGTTTCACATATGTATTTATAACATATTCATTACTATGATGACATATTCTCCATATATTAACAGATGTTTGTAAATTATTACATCTCTCTATATAACATGATGCAATTAACTTTTTTCTTTTTAAATGAGTAATTCACAAGCTACATTCCTTACCTCAAAATAGGGGCATATTGTTTGGCTTGTTTTAGATATTTAAGTCTCCATGTAAATAAAATTTAGATTTTGGAACAAAATAAATGATTCAGAGAGTTCAAATTGGTACACATTATTAGTTTGATTAAGATTATGGGACAAATTTTTTTAGATTGGAACATATTTTGGGGGCATATTCAATGCATACACACATACTTTATAGTAACATAAGTTATAGGTTTTTTTAGATTATTCAGATTTGGAAAAAATGAGACATATATGTGTAACATTTTATATTATGTTAGCACTGATTGGATTAGATTATGGAGCATGGGCATACTTCATGTACATAAATTATTACAATTTTTTATTTAAGAGCATGGAATTGATAGTACCAAAGGTTACATATTGAATTTATAAGTCTGTATGCAATGGCTGATTCATGAGCTTAGCATAGGCTCCCCCTTTTATTTGGAAGTTTAAGATCATTTGAACAAGTAATATGATTGAGGTTCAAAATTTATCAATAACCTAGCACCACTCCCAATGGTTGAGTCATTTATTTTCCCAACCCATGGCCCTTGCCTTAGTTTATTTCTCCATTGGGGTATAACCACCCCTAATTTCCAAATGCTTCAATAGGAAGCCCAATTATCCAATGTTTCACTAAGAAGCATAGTCTCTAATTCTTTAATAGGAAGTATAATCTCCAATAACATCAAGGGAAACATGGTTCACCCTCTTACATGTGTATTCTTTGATCTTTAAGTTTCAATTTCATCTAAAATTTCATTTCATGGACATGGATTATTGCATGTTCATTATAGTTTACATGGAGAAAACTACACATTTAGAGTATTCTCCCAAAGATAAAGTGTGTTATACACACTCAGGTACATCTATTTATCCTCTTAGTTTAACATTATATTTTATTTCAATACTAGAATAAAGAGGGGGAATTTTAAACACTAAATTTTAGTATTAGATACTTGGAAATGTTAGTCTTGACCTACCTTACCTTATATGACTTGTGCATACACATATGGCTCTTACAGACCCTTATATTCTATTCAAATGATTTCTATGGGTTTAATCTTCATAATTTTGTATCAATCACCTATAGTATTTCCATAGTATGTGTCTAACATACTTAAAATCATATTAGAATATCTACAAACCATCAAATTAGTATTCCTACCTTTCAGATGAGTCCATCAGACTCTGAAATTTGTAAAATTTTTGAAGGCATCCCAAGCTAACAAACATGTTCCACACTAATCAATAATCATATTTCAAATTCAAATTATCTCTTATGGGTCGACCCATATGTTTTGCATGTCAGTAGAAAGTACCCAAATAGTCTCATTTAAATAGATAATAGGTCTAAGCCTATTTCATGATCTAACACTCATCAAAGATACATCCATATATTTATACATATTCAAAATAACTACCCTAAACTTACCAAATCAGATATCAATCATAAGGAGTAGGCCATTTACCAAGTGTTGAAAGATGGATTATATGTTTCATTCATTAAAGGAACATCATTTCACACAAATATGTAACAAAGTGAACTAAGTGTATTTTAAATTCCCACTTTAGAGTATTGGATATATGGGAAACACCCATCCATTCATTAGGGATTGGTTGAGGTCATCTCAACCCATATCTTCCCCCTTTTGTAGGCCTAAATCTAGTGTTAAAAGTGGATCTAGGGTTTAGATGAAATTAGAAGAAAATGTGTATCATCACAGAGATTTTGAGAGTGCATTCACATCAAAAATTTCATTATATACATAGACAGATGTCTCCCAAAAGTTTTGAACTTGAAAACCTCATGGACAAATCTAATAATAGTGGATACTTAAGACTATCATAGGCATCAAATTTTTCCACAAAAGTGTCTAAGCAGTGCTGAGACCTCAATATTCACCAGGCAACTTAGCAACACTATTCTAAGAATTTTAAGATTTGTGCTAACCTTTTTGACTAATAAATAGACACAAAAATTTAATTATGACTTTCTCCTACAATGTTTAGTCATTTCCATAAATATCAAAATGAAATTGAACATTTGGATTTTTGTCTTTTTATGATATATTAAACAATCTGAATAGTCTAATATTTCATACTTATTTATGTCAAATAATCCAAAATAAGATAAAACAAATTGAGAAGATTGTATTGGCTTGGATGATTCAGTTGAAACCCCAGATTGTTTTTGAATTAATATTGACATGGTTAATTTTGTCACTTTTTTAAATTTTCCAGATTCTGATGATTTGGAGGGGATTGAGTTTGTAATTAGACCTATATGATAGGTATAATTTTTTTAATAAATTTTGGTAGTTGTGTTGGGCCAAATTTTAGTGATAGGATAAGAATTGACATGACCTATAATGCATTTTCAGTAGGTGTGTGAACTAGTCATTTTTCATGAGTTGAGGATTTGACAAAAGTTGGTTGAGGAGGGTGGGTTTGAATGTGAGATGAGGGTTATTAACTCATCCACCTAAGGTATTCTAAGGGTGGAGTATCAAGATGGTGAAAAATATTAAAATCATCCTAATTATTTCTTGAGTTAAAGCGAGAATTATAAAAAATGGGAAAATTATCATAGGTATTTTTTTCATATGATTGAAAATAAGAGGATTGTTTGTGGGTTCTTCAAGCATGCTAGAATCATCAACTATGGAAAAATATTTATGGTGATTTTTGACCACATTATAAATGTGAAACATGGGAAGATCCTCAATGTTTCTATGATCTTTATAAATGGGAAGATCACAATGGGGATATTTGTCCATGTTATATTTGTTAAATGGGAGGATCTTTATCTTCATGTATGCAACAAGGATCATAAAAAATGGGAAAGTCATTATAGTTATTTTTGACCATGTTAGAAGTGTAAGGAATGAGAAAATCATTACATAAATTTTTATCCATTCTAAAGTGTCATATGTGGGATATTATATCATGCTAGGTTCATCATAAATTGGAAGTTAAATATTTGTTGGATCTTGGGCCATGGGAAAGGGAATGAATGATTCTGGAAGAGAAAAATTACACCATGAGGAGTTTACTTCAATGGTGGAAGTAAGAGGGAGAAAGAAACAACCCATGTAGAATCTAAATTGGTTGAGGATTATTAGATAAATAGTAAGAGGGGACATAATTATAAAATTATGGTAAAAACTAATAAGCTAGAGAAAGAAAGAAAACATGACACTAAGAAGCAAGGAAAGGAAAATGTGAATATGATCCAACCAATTATGGGATAATATTCACATTGGGTTCACTAGAGTGCATGTTGGGAAAATAAGATCAATAATATAAATATCCTCTAATATAATATAGAGATAATACCATACTAGGACCAATTACATTCAAGAAGTTGCATCACAAAGTGGGGCGGAGGTTGAAAATAATAGTTTTTTAAAAAGGGGGTATCAAGGATATAATAAGGAAGCTACATCAAAGGAAATGATGATTAAGGGAAACCTAGATCCAAGATGGTAATAATGTAAACTAAATAAAGATAAATTACATTAGACAACAACCAAGATGTATCTAAACTAAAGGTTGTAACCAAGAGGTATCTAAACTAGGATATATTGGCATGCAAAGATAACATATACTAACAAGTGTAAGGTAAGGTAAGATAATTATGGTTGAATAAAATAATAACATATTATAGTATAAAATTTAAACCAAATAAAATAAAGAGTATATAGATAGGCATAATTATCTTGGGTTGACTTGTAGGCACATAAATCTTCCCTAGGCTCAAGTGGAACTTCATGAGAGATGTTAAAGTTAAAAACTAAAATGCCAAGGATGAAGATATAAGTGTCATTAATTGGGGACTCCAAATACTAAGGTACATCTCATTCATTAAATATACTTCTATTGAATTTCAAAGACCTTGAGAAAAGACGAGACCTCAACAAGAATAAGCTCCTATGCTCTGACTCCCCTTCTACTAAAAGTGGGTTTTCATGCACAAGCAAAAAAAAATGGTGTGTGTTTCTTTATAAAAATGAAAACTAGGAGCCATACATATATGGATCAAACTCCTAAAAGTGACATATCAAATATATTGATGAACTTGATATGGATTGATGCAACATAAATATTTGAGTAGAAAATAATACTATGTTGGCCATGTGAAGTTAGTACAAGAAGGCCAAAAAATACATTGAGCAAGGCTGATTTAGTTGGAAAGGGATAGATGGAAGAAAAATAACAGATATCATGATTTATATAGTTGTAAACATAAGGGATAAAACATAACTAACTAAATCATGATCAAGTTAGTCGAGAGAAACCCTTTAGAGGAAAAACGAAGAGAAAAGAGCATCAAAGGACATTGGAATGATTAGATAACAAGATATTGAGTGTAAAAAAGTAGAATAGGAAATCATATGATAAAAATATCTCATAAATTACCATAATATAGAAAAACCTTGACACTATTGAACTCCTTAGGACATACACTTAGGGATAAAGATGCACCACTGAGTCTTATAAGAGAAATTGTTAGTAATTGAAAAAATATGTGTGTATACAATATCCACTTCCAATTGTAGTTTACAAACTAGTTTTCCTTAAGTCTAAAGGACTGTATGTAGTAATTTGTTTCCCCTCATTGAGTGTTAGGTCCCAAGGCTAGACATAATGTCTGAATGCATTCTAAAGTATTCTTGTCTACTTTCTCTTCCTATAAAATTATGAGAAAGGAATTGTAGTCATATAAAATGTCCAAATTGGTAGCTTGAGTGTGGCTTGTGACACCCTATCCATAAGACCTTCTTGCTTGCTCTCATGACCTTTCTATACACCTTTTTTCTTATTTTTAGTCATCTGTATCCTTTCAGATGATCATTTTAGCTCAACCAATCTCTATTTCCTAAGCCAATTCTATCGCCCCAAGTCTTGAGCTTATAGGATAGGAGTGCCATACCTAAACTATAGCGTAGGACCCTAGGGTGTCCCATTTTTGATGCTCATATCCAATCATATTTTGAGCCCAAATAACTATTTTCATTTGATTCCTATCCTTCATCATGTCAGCCTAATGCAAATACATCTAACCCATGATCAATAGTTCCCTATAAAAATCCAAAGGTCATTTACAAAGGGAGGTGACAAATATTACAAATCAAGAAATAAGACAAACAAACCAATAAGGCAAATTTCCCTATTCTCTACATATAGTCACCCAACACATCTACAAACATATTCAAACCCTCACACCAATCCCTATACACCTCAAGCACTATCAAGTTAGGTTTTTTACATCCTCATTACACTATTGCACAAAGCACATCAAGTGGGAGAACTACATATGGCTTGATCCCTATTCAAAGTATTGGTATGTAGGCAATGTGTCCACCTAAGGGGTGTGGATACATGTTTAGTGCATATTACACACACTAACCCCCCCATCTTTCTCAAGTTTTATCAAGCATAATGAGGGTCTAGGGTTTCAAGATCAAATCAGCTCTACAAAGAGCTCTGTCAACTTTCAACACTTAAGATTTCATAGGCAGACTCATATAGGGATAGTGAACAAAACCTAGAAAACTCAAATCTCTGTAACTAGTTTGGGCAATAATGGCAAGAGTGGATTATAGCGTTAGACCTTGAAGTGTCCTATTTTTGGTGCTCCTATCCTTTCACTGAATGAAAGCTAGATTTTGATTTGTGGCACTATCCCAATCCTGCACAACTAGTTTTAGCCTCTATCTCAGTCATCTCAGTATAATTTTAAGTTAAATTATATTTTTCCTTATTTATTGCTATTTTTAAAAAGGTTTAAAAGATAATAAATTATAAAAATCAATACTATAATTATTTTAATATTATTTATTAATTTATTGTTATAGGCCCTTAACTAAATTAAGAATAAAACTCTATTATTTCCAAAATTATTAAATCATTTGGTGAACTCGACTTACTTTGTTTGCACATAAAACCCCTAGAAACCCTAGGGAAAATTCCTTGCTAATTTTTCCTATATTTTTCTAATTTTTCTTGAGTATTTAAATCATAATTTTACATTTAAATTTTAAAATTTACCTTAATAATTTTAAAAATAATTTCTTTCAAACCCTAGTTACCTATACTAGGTCCCGATATTTTTCTAGTATTTTTTTGATCTTTCTTGCATATTTAAATTAGAAATTCATGTTTATTTTTTAAATTTACATTAGTAATTTTAAAAACAATTTCATTCAAACCCTAGTTGCATTATACTAGGACCTATTGCTTTTGAGTTATCACCTTACACATAAATCAATTTTCCCATTTAATTTTTAAAATTTACCATAGTAATTTTGAAAATCATTTTTCTTTCAAACCCTAGTTGCATATACTAGGTCCCTTTGCTTTTGAGGTATCACCTTACATCCAATTCAGATTTTACATAAAATTACAAATAGATCTTGCTCATTTCAAAACATTTCTTGAAAATAATAAAGAATTCATACTTGGTCCTATAATGTATATGAATGATGAATTTTACCATATGTTAATGGAAAGCTTCATTTTGGTATTTTCATGCTTACTTTTTTTTAAAATTATGGGTGATATTATCACATTCGTTAATAAACATGTTCAGAGACCTCTTGCCTCACCTCCCTTAGAGCTTCTACCCCATGTTGAGTTATGTTGCATGGTCTATTTTACTCTTCCCCAAGTCACTACCCATCGCTAGAGAGCCCAATTGACACCCTTTGTCCCTCCACCACCTTGACCTATCGATTATCTACACTCTCTTCGTGTAACTACTACTAATATTATACAGATAGTAGATAATGTAATTAGAGTTGTTACTCGATGTGCCACCATACCTCCTCTACCTAGTCAGGAGTCTTGTCACCCTCCTATTCTTTCCTATCTCAGGCCTAACATACTAGCACAAGCAAATTTACATAAGACATATGATATTGTTGATCAATTGAGAAACACACCAACTAAGATTTCCATATTAGAATTGCTTCAAAAAGTGAATGTGTTCAAGGACATTCGTTATTAGGCACTCCCTTAGACTTCTATTCCCATTGATTTAGAGCCTTTTTATTTTGCATCAATGGTCAACACATTAAAAATTATAGAAGATGGAATTTCTTTTGATCATGAGGACATGCCTTCTTAAATAGTTATTGATCAAAATTTACCATTGTTCATACAAGCTCAAGTTAAAACCAATGTAGTTAAGCAATTTCTAATTGATAGTGGTTTCAAACTTAATATATGTAATATTACATTCTTATAGACCATGGTCATAGATATGGCATCAATGAAAAATTCATATAAGAAAATTAGAGGGTTTGATGATATACCATGACAGACATTAGGTACCATTGCTTTGGATATCATAGTAGGGCCCAAAACCCTCTCTACAAAGTTCTAGGTCATGTTAGGTCCTCTTCATTATAACCTTTTACTTGGATGACCTTAGATACATGTTATGGGGGTGGTTCCTTCCACTCTTCATCAACGTGTTAAGTTTCTCCATGAAGGATACCTATACTCATGCCCAATAGATAACTAGCCATTCATATATTGTAGAATTATAGAGTCATCTTCGACTATTTTTCCAGATGGGACACCTCATATCATAGTTCAGTCACCACCTCATCACATTTATCTTGACTAAATACATACATATGAGGTAGGAGAGACTATCACATCTCACACTCCTTCACTTACAGTTGTTTCCTTAGCTCCAAATACTTAGCCAGTCATAGTAGCTTCAACTATTCCAACTACTCCATCAGTCATAGTTCCTACATCTGTTATAATTACATAACCACCAATAATAGTTCTAGTAGTATGAGTTTATTCTATAGATATAACTCCTTTTATAGCTACAATTAATCCATCAGTTACAGATACTCTCGTAGCACCACCATCTTTTACTACTACAGTTGATGAGCCTCCCATATCATAGTTACCCCTTGTGGTAAATTCCAAGTTACCATATGTGCATGAAGTTGATATAGATTCCCAAGATACTTTAGATGATGATATGACACCTACACTCATAGATGACTATTTGTGTGGATTGAAATTTACACTAGTTGGCCCAGGTGAGTATTGAGATGACTCTAGAGCCCTCATCCTACATTTCACACTACACTCTCAAGATATATTACACATTCATAGCCATAAACAAATCACTTGGAACACACAATTCACATGGTTACCTCTATGGATATAAATCCAGTCATTCATATTCAGGTAGGCAACACACAACATTAGCCATAGATTATGCTATAGATGTTACTTGATCATAGATTAATCACACTACCTATAATACAACATAGATCTATTAGTAGGTTAACATAGCAAGATGATCACCCATTTTGTCTCTTTCATAGAATCACAAGCCATGATATAAACTCATGTGCAAATTTACAATAGAGATTGGATAAATGATCCATAATCATAAAAAAAGTGTCATAGTAGTAAAAAACACACTTACAATGGATCAAAACCTTAATATCACGACTTACTTGAAATCAACATTTTAAATGATTACATAATTAAAGTTGGTTTTTAAATATCCAAAATAGACAAAATTTAAGAGTGCAATAAAATAAGAGACCAATTCGCTAGAAAATACCACATAATTTGATAACAAAGTTCGGATATAAAGTCTATATCTCCATATCCACTCCAATGGGGGATCACTCCTTATTAAATGTAGTAAAAAATGCTTTATAATTATAATGTCTTCAAAAATCATCTTATAACCTTTAATTCTATCCCAGATAATCTCTCGAAATAATATTATTTTGTTTGAGTCATTAATACTATCTATGTTTCTCTCCACACTCTTTACATGCCCTGGAATTAATCTCCATGACCAAAAGTTGGCTTTAAATACAATCTCAACTCAATTTATAATGTTTTAGCTCTATGGTGCATTGGTCATACACTTATCTTTTTATCTCAAATCCCACGGTTCATGTCTCATCCAACATTTTTGGTGGCCTCAAAATCTAATATCCCACATTTGGGATGTGGATATTTCAAAAAGTATTAAAATGCCATGAAATTCATGGTAAACATTGCCAAGTGATTGGTATTACCTTTATTTCCATGGGAATGTGGTGACATGGGGAAAGTTTATGGAGGTATATGGGATGTTTGTCGTGTGTGGTAGGTAAAGTATGTGGGGACTATGGAAATATGTGGAAACTTGAATGATACGTGACATGAATATGGGGTCTTGTGACATGTATGTGGAGAGTGTGGATGTCATGTGGAAAGTTGGAGGGATTTCGAGGGGCTTTGGCATGAAATTTAATTACAATATATAACATGAGATCATAAAAAATGGTGGCAAGCCACATGGTGGCTTGAGGACCCACCACATGGTCTATTTTCCATTCACCACTTGTTGATATTCATTGATTGTTGACCTCTCACTACTTGTCAACATCCAATACCCAATTTTTTTTACTTGCCCGAAACGATCTTCCAAGTGCCATAACTCATGCATACGAGATCTATTTTACAAACCGTGAAATGCATCATAAATATCTTATTGAGCCCTTTACCATGGCAATGATAAATCTACAATTTTAAGACTTTATTTTTGGAGCAAAATATAGATCCTCCTAGGTTAATCCTCCCCACTAGGAGCTTTTGGACCTCAAAAAGTTGATTATTTGGTAAATAGGTGAGGGTATTGCTCCCTCACTCTTTTGACTTCCATCCATTTAGCCTTATTCAGGTGTATCCCTTTTAGACCAACATGAAGACATTTGACATTTCCCCTTCATGAAGTTTGAACCTTCTTGTCAAGTATTGTATCTTCCTATAGTCCTGTTAGATACTCAGGAGCAAAATGATCAACAGAAGGAATAAATACATTCTCATCATGATCTAAAATCATCGGTGACTCATACAATTTTATATTTTCCACATTCATAACTGAATAAATCTCCATATAAGATGGCAAATCCAACTGAAAAGCATTTTTACCAATCTTTTCAATAATCCAAAAAGGACCATCCTAGATTGGTTTCAACTTTTCACCTTCACCTGTTAGTCTTTCCTTATTGATGTGAAGACATACCAAATCACCTACAACAAACTGGTGATCAACACAATGTTTGTCATGTCTTAATTTGTGCTTTGCTTGACTTTTCTCTAGCTGATCTTGGATAGTTTGGTGTACCTATCATATCTTTTCAATAAACTTCTTTACTTTAGAGTATCTTTACATTCATCATCAACTGAATCTTATCTATAACAAACATCTAGAGGAGATTTAGGCAAATATCCATAACAAACTTAAAAAGAAGATTTCATAGTAGAAGAATGAAGTGCATGGTTGTAAGCATGCTGTATATAGCATAAATGCTCATCCCATAACTTGGGATGTTTACTATAATAACTCCTAAGAAAATGTACCACTGTGCAGTTTACAACCTCTCTCTGACCATCAGTCTATGGATGAAATGCAATACTCTTATTCAACTTCATGTCCATCAATTCCCACATTGTTGACCGAAATTCCCCAAGAAATCAAGAATCTTGATCAAAAATAATAGAAGTGGGCAAACCAAAATTAACCCATACATGTTGAAAGAACAAGTGTGTCATACCTTCCCCTATAATCTACTTAGTGTAGGGAATCAAAACACAAATATTGCTAAATCTATCCACTACCACATACAAGTAATCATGCTTTCTCCATGACATAGGCAAACCCCCTACAAAATCCATGGAAATACTTTCCCAGGGATGAGTAGGAATAGGTAAGGGAGTGTAAAGTCCTAGTTTCCTGTTACTAGGTTTGTTTGTGGCATAAAGAATACACCCCTTGATATATTTGGCAACATTTTCCTATATACGGGGCCAATAACAATACATTCTCAAATGTGCAACCATTTTACCAACTCTAAAATGACCAAAAATAAGAGAAGTATGTGCTTCCCTAATCATGTGCACCCTTTCATTTTGAGGAATGCAAAGTTTACCCAAATGATATAAAAGTCCATATGCACATGATAGTCTGATTCTTCTACCTATTTACCACTCATCATGTCTTTATACACATATTTAAAGTCAACATCATCAACAAACTATTCTTTATAAATTTCATGAGTTAAAGAACTGTGGTGTAAAAGAATAGATACAACTACCATAGGAGGACTAAAAAGCATGTGAGTAACTTTATTATGAATACCTTTCTTATACCTGATCATAAGATGAAACTATTGTAGGAAACCCATCCAACAAAAATTCCTAGACTATTGTAGAATGGCCTATGACTAGAGATACTGGCGGGGCTGATGATATGTATGTATCACTATCTCCTTGCCCATCAAGTAATGTTTCCATTTCTTACCACTCTAAACCAATGCATATAATTCCTTATAATAAGTTGGATAGTTTATTACCACACCTATGAAGGTCTCAGAATGATAGCATACTAGCTTCTTTCCCTACATCAGAACAACTCCCATAGCATAATCACTTGCATCTATCTTGATCTCAAATGGCTGCTACAAATCAGGAAGTGCCAAGACAAGAGAAATACTAATATTTGTTTTCAATGTGTCAAAGGCCCTTTGGTACTTGCCTCCCCACTAAAAAACCTATTTTGTACTAGTCAAAGAATGCAAAAGTGATGCAATAAGTGAGAAATTAGCTATGAATTTTCTCCAAGATTATACTACACCAAGAAAAATTCTAACCTCAGTTACATTATTGGGTTTAGGCCATTTAATTATAACCTCCACCTTTGCAAGATCAATTTTTAATTCACCATGTCCTACAATATGTTGGGTGAATATGTTGTCAATCAGCTAACTGATGAGCAAAATAGGTCTTATCATCCACAGAAAGGGAGATTGGTCAGCCCAGTGTGCAGGTTTACTACATCAGAGGTGGAGAAATCTCTCCTCTCATCAAGGGGAGGTTCCCTATAAATATGTAGGAGGTTATATACTATATATATATGCAAAAAATAACATTCAAGGGTAGGGTATCACCATCCATCTCTCTTTTTTTAGAGATGATGTTAACAATTAGAGGAGAAAATCCTGGTGAAAACACTGAAGGCACTTCTCTTCTTTCAAAAGTGTTCTTGCAAGACATAAAATTAGTTCTTTTAGGTAGTGACAAGTAACTGATAACAAAAGGGGTGTAGTAACCAGCAAGGTGAAATGGAACCCAAAGTCTCCACCTCAATTGCCCAAATAGCGAAACACAAAGGATAATGGGGGCAGAAAGTCATCCTAAAATCCTCAACACAAAAAGAAACTAAAAACACACACTGAAGACAATTATGACAACATAAATTTTGAAAGTAACTGACTTCAGGACATCTTCCTTATCACTTCCACTAATTCTACTTGTTAAATTAAATAAACAAGAATGCTCCTAGGAAACAGACATAAGAACAATTCCCTAAAATAGCACAAGATATAATAGCACAAAGTCTGCAAGTGTCTTGCTTTCTCATTCAAATAAAATAAAATGATCAACAATCTGAGCTCAAAGCCTCAGTATTCACCTTTCAATTTGGGTAGAGTTTTGCTTCTGTAAAATCAAAAAAGATCTCCTTTGCATAATGAGAGAAAATACAATCTATAACAACCAAGCAAGGCTTGACACTTTTTCCCATGGGACGGTCCATGCTGTAGTCAATGCCTTCAATGCACCCTTAGTTCTGGTTGGAGGGCCATGTTAGGAATAGTGCCACTGTCTTAACTATGGCATGTCATTTCATCTCATATGTCTTCTCCTAGGTCTGGATCATCTGGTCTATCCCCTTTGATGTCTGCGCAACTATCCATTTTGTCTTTACTCTAAAGGAGACTAACAGGCTGTGCCTTCAATGTTTGCAAGCCAAAATATCTATTTTGTGGACTGTTCCACCTACTAGAATAACTACTACATGGATATTTAGGTCTTTCCCTCTTTTTACTGTGATTTGAGCCCTCAGGCTATCTTTTCCCCTTTCTAGTTTTGTCTTTTCCTAGCATTTGAGCTCTCAGGGCTATATCTTCAGCCTTTCTAGCTCTTTACACTATTCCATCAGTAGTTCTTCCCTTTAGCATTTTGGCTTTTGAATGCATTCGAGTCCGTGCTCAAGCCTTCAAAGATCAATAGATATTTCATTGCCATGAATTTGACGTCTTTGAACCCATCATCATTTGAAAGCCAATTGTTAGTTAGTTGCCCTAAATTTGACGGCTGTGGGGACATCACTAGATGTCTGGATCCCAACGGCTAGTTCATGATGTTTGATTTTGATGTCTACAGGCCCATCATCTTCCTTGGAAATTCATTTAGCTTTGTTTTTTGATCCTTTTTTGGAGGGGACCTACCCTTCAGGGTCTTGAGAAAGGTCTAATTTTGCTTGGGGAGAGCCCCCCGCAAGGGTTCCTACCCTCGGGTAGTCTTCGGATGGCCTTCGGGCTTCTTTCTCTCGGAGAGTCCTCAGGTTAATTCCTTCAGACAAAAAGTCCGAAGGAATTCATACAGGCATTTTATCCAAAGGAAATCTTCCTTCGCCTTTGCATCTTTCTCGCTTGCTTCCTTTGGGCTTCAGGCTTCATGCTTCGGTCGAGCCAATTCTTTCAGACAAAAATCTAAAGGAATTCCTTCAGAATTTTTGTCCAAAGGAAATGGTCCTTAACAACTTTACCATGGAAAACCTTTTCTGAAGGAATTCCTTTATTCGCTTGGCCTTTGAAATGGTCCAACTCACTCATCACCTGCCCTCTGCTAGGGCTGTTTGACCTCCAAGGTTGCCTTTCAGATTTTTGCAACAATCGACTTTGGCTTCTAAGTGCCCTCTTCAAGGGTACTCTTTGGGCTTCCAGAAGACTCTTTTGAACTTCTCGATTTGAAAAATGGCTAAGTGTTGAGCCTGTTTCTTTCTTGCAGAGTCCATAGAAACTAACCTGTAGAGTTTGTAGAAATGAGTTCGTAGAACTGGGGGAGTCCATAGAAATGAGTTCATAGATTTTCTTCTTGCGAAGTCCATAGATTTGAGTCCATAGAAACTAGAAACTAACCTATAGAGTCCGTAGAAACTTTCCTGTAGAGTCCATAGTTTTCAGCCTACAGAGTCTGTAGATTTAAGCCTGTAGAGTCTATAGATTTTTCTAAGTTTTCGCTCACCTTGAAAGAGTCTATAGAAATATAGCTCACAGAGTCCATAGAAACCTATTTGCAGAGTTCATAGTTTCCTACCTGTGGAGTTCATAGAATTTGAGTCCGTAGTTCCACCTGCAGAGTTCATAGATTCAAGCCTGCAGAGTCTGTAGATTTATAAAAAAGCTTGAAAAATGAAGGATTTGAAGGCTCATAACAATTTTTGAAAAGGGAAGAGATGATTTTGGTCTGTTGAACCAAAATAATTCACATGTTGTCCCAAAAATGAGTGACATTTTTGGGGACAACAGCTGGCTCCAGTTGGAGAACTTCCTTCAGTTGAAAACTTGGAACAGCTAAGGGGAGTAGAAACCAGAATCTCTAGTGCCTTGAAGTATGACGTTGGGCTATGGAGTCATGCTACCCAAAAATGAAAGGCTCAAAAAAAAAATGAAAACAAACAACACACAACAGAAACAAAGGCTATACAAATATACATATGTACAGGTGAACTTATCTGATACTTCAAGAGTTAAAGTGCTTCAGATGCTACCCATTGTGAGGTAGAGAAAAGAGCGTGCCATCTTGATACTTTAACATGAAGCTATTTTCACCATTGAGCTGATGGATAATAAACAGGCCTCTCCATAGGGAGTCCAATTTTCCATGCATCCCCTTTGGTTCTCTCCTTTTGTCCCATAATAGGACTTGATCTCCAATCTAGAAATCATGGTTTTTTGCTTTCTGGTCGAAGAGCTTCTTCACCAAACTTTTATGGACAGAAATTTGGTCCACCACCATAGTTTACTGCTCCTCTAGCTTAGTCAGACACATGATCCTCTTATTAATGGAGCTTTCATATGTTTGATCTTCAATTGCCTTAGCCAATTTCAATGTTGGTAATTCCAAGGTGATTGATATTTCAACATTGAGTCCATAAAGAAGTTGGAAAGGAGACATACCAATTACTCTTTTTTGTGTAGTTCGGTCTGCCCATAGAGCATCAACCAATGCTTTATGCTATGTCCTTTGGTTGTCATCTACCAGCGTCTTGATGATAGTCACCAGGTTCTTATTGCTTGATTCAGCTTGTCCATTCCCTTGTGAAAAGTAATCAGAAGAGTGGGAGAGCATGATCCCATAGTAAAAATAGAATTGAGTGATCTCCTGGGAAGTGAAACAAGCTACATTGTCAGTGACAATCTTGGTTGGGACCCCAAACCTAGAAATGACATTCTCTTTGAGGAAACTACAAATTACTTCTGAAGTAACATGCTTGGTTGGGATAACTTCCACCCACTTGGTGAAGTAATTTATGGCTGTGAAGACATAATCATGTCCAACACTTGAAGATGGGTTTACATCACCAATGAAATCAATTCCCCATTGCTGGAATGGTTCCTCTATGACAACTGGCTTGAGAGGCAAGGCAACTAACTTGGGTCTCCCAACAAACTGCTGGCATAGTTCACATTTCCTTACCCACTTGTATGCATCTTGAAAAAGAGTAGGCTAGTAATAACTAGCCTACAAAATTTTATGGGCAATTATAGGAGCAGAGAAATGTCCTCCATAGGCCAAATTATGTAAGGACTTTAAAAGTTGGCTCTACTGCTCTTTGTCCATGCAGCGAAGGAATACTCCATCAAGGCTCCTCTTGTACAGGCCGTTGTCCCAGAGGACAAAATTTATAGCTTTCAACTTGATAGTCCTCCTTTCTTTATAAGATAGGTGAGTAGGACACTCACCATAAGTAAAGAAATGAGCAATACCTGAATACCACTCATTCATGGTGGAGACAAAGAGGATTGTTGGCATGTCTTCTTCTTCTGATTCTTCATGCTCTATTTGTTCTGGTTGCTTGTCAGCAATCAATTGGCATAGGCCCTTTCCACACACCAGCTTTATTGGTTTGATGACTAGATCAAACTCCTAGATTTTAGCAACCCACTTCCCTCTTTTGGTTTTAAACTCCTACTGAGTTAGTATGGATTCAACCGTGGTATCAGGAACCAAGGTAGTAACATGTGAATTCAGGATGTAGAAGCGGAAATGCTTCACTATCTTTACCACTGCATAAGCATGCTTCTCCATATTTGAGTATTTCAACTCATGAGATTTAAGAGGATAGCTCATGAAAGAAATGGGAGATTCCATACCTTCTTTATTCTATTGAACTAAAATTGCTGAAAGCGTGTGTTCAGAAGCATAACTGTATATGGTGAATTCCTTGTAGTTTGGACAAACCAAAATTGATGTCTTGGAATGCTAATTTGCCTTATTCAATCTAGCTAAACATGGCCTTTCCCTTCATCATGTTTATAATATGTTGAGTCTTCTTAGCAAACTCAGGGATGAACCTTCATAAGAAATTCACCTTTCCAAAGAAAGAGTGAACTGCAGTCTTACTTGTGGGCAAAGTGAGCTCCTGGATGGACTTGACTCTATCTAAGTCAATCTTTATGCCTTCTCTAGACATAATGTGTTCGAGAAGCTTCATTTCTATCACTCTAAAGATAGACTTCTTAGGATTCAAAGAAATGCCATCTTGGCGACAACGTTCCAACACTTATTGCAAATGGCGTATATGATCCAGGTGATGCTTAGAAAAGATGGTCAAGTCATCAAGACAAACTATAATAAACTTACCCATCTCATCCCTGAAAGTAAGGTCCATTGCTCTTTGAAAGGTGGCACCAGCATTTATCAAGCTAAAAGGCATCCTTCTATATGCAAATGTGCCCCAAGGTGTGGTGAAGGTAGTCTTGTGTTGGTCTGCTTCACCAACTTCAACTTGATTGTATCCTGAGAAACAATCCAACATTGATAACATCTCCGAACTGGTCACTGTCTGAAGCACTTGATCCATGATAGGCAAAGGATAGTTATCCTTTAAGGATGACTGATTCAAATTCCTGAAGTCCACACAAAGGTGAATTTCTCCATTCTTCTTCCTCACAAGAACTATATTTGCAATCCATGTGGAATGATGGATTGGGAAAATGATCTTAGCATTTAAATTTTTTTGTATTTCAGACAGAATAATACCTGATATTTTAAGATTGTACTACCTAGATTTTTGCCTATAAGGTGCTGAATCACTTTTGAGAGGAATGTCATGGCAAATTTCATCAAGCCTAAGTGACTTCAAATCATCATAGGAGTATGTTAAGACATCCATGTACTAGTTGAGCAAAGTAGTGAACTTGAACCTCTCCTCAGGAGTGCAACATTTCTCAATGTTCACCATCTTAAGATCTTCTTTGGTACCTAGATTTACCTGATCAAACTCTTGGGAGGAGCTTGAATCTGTTTGCTACTATTTGATGAATCTATCATGTTTGTCAAATAGCTTCTCCAGTGAAACCAAGCCTTTAGGACTTTTGTTTCCTTTTAGCTATAGAAAATTTTCATCTGGGCTTGAACTTGATTTAGGGGTTGGTTCAAGCTTCTGAGGTTCACTACCTTCGAAGTGCATCCATTCAAAGCTATCTTTTTGTTGTAGGAAGGAAATGATTTGGCTATCATGATTGAACACCTGCCAATGACTAGCATTATTAGGCATGCTTGGTTAAAAGATTAGTTCAATAGTGTACCTATCTCCTTTGAAGTCCAGGTGGGGAACCAATAGAATTTATAAAATAGCTAGTGCATTAGCTCTGTCATTGAATTCCCTGAGTATAGTAGAGATGCTGAAAGCATCAAAGTTTTTAATCTGATCCCAAACTAGATTTCAGTAGTGGCGTAGTTTCTCATTCTTGGTTTGATACAGATTTCTCACCTAACAAACCACTAGTTCAGCATCTCCTTTAGCATGGAGGAGCTTGACACCTTTATCACAAGTAGACCTCAATCCAAGCAATAACGATTCATACTCAACTATATTATTGGTGTTGCTGAACTACAATTTATAGGATGAAGGAAAAATATCTCTTTGAGGAGATATTAACATAATTCTAGCACTTGAATCGGTATAGGAGCAGCTACCATCAAATTCTAGAATCCATACCTCATTAGACACTACTTTTTCATTGGATTCTTCTTCATTTGGAGGTGAAGATGCTTCCACACTTGCATTACACTCTACCAATTCCTTTGTTGTTCCAGTTGAACTAATCTTTAGGTTGTCACTTTCAGGAGCTTCATCAGATGCCTCATATACTTCATTCATGGATAGAAAGTAGTTACCCATGCCTGAAGACTCAAACAAAATTTGAGCTTCAGGTGCTAATGTTTGGGTGACCACATATTTTTCTTCTTTTTCAGGAAGCAATCTTTTCATAATGCCTTTGACTAAGATTCTTGCCTCAGACAAGTCCATGCTTAATTCGCCACCAACATTTTTGCAAAAAATTCAGCCAAGAAGGATGCCATATGATGCTGGGACGTTAGCCACCAAGATAGTCATCTTGATTCTTTTGTCTGAGAATGCTGCAAATGCAAATTAAGCATCTGTGATTTGTCCTAGTAGAAGTGCTTACTTGTTCTCCATAGAGAAGCATCTACCAAATGTTTTGGTTAATGTAAGGCCAAGGGCTTTAATCACTTTAGCAGGGATGACATTATCTGAAGCTCTAGAATCAATGATGTAATTGCTCGAATTGTGACCATTTATTAATAGGAAAACATAAAAAGGCTCTATTTTCCTAGGGGTAGCAGGAGGAGTAATGACAAGGTTGTTTGAAATAGACCTTTTCCTTGAGGGATCATGAGTTACCTTCTTAGCTTCTTGTCTTGCTGGGATGGTTTGGTTCTTTACACATTGAACTAATTTATCCAACTGATTAGGGTTGGATTGCAAAAATTTAAATTTAGACATTTGAATTTTGGTTTTCTTTATATGGTCAATTATGTCAATTGTCTGGAAAGAGCTAGGAGCAGAGGATGGGATTTCATCCTTTTGGTTTTTAGAAGGGGAAGGGTTGGTCTGCAAATTTGAAATTAAAGGTGAAGGCAAGTTTGGAGCACTTACTTATTTAGCAATCACCTGGTCCTTATTAGATTAAACAAAATACAGAGAGAAAATGAGATTGAGAATAGCAGAGCACACATTCCCATTCAACCAAGCATGAAGGCCTATTAAATAGGCAAACAAATGAAATACCCGTGAAGCATGAGACGGGTATAATAAAACTAACCTATGTCGGCTTGCATGAATAACAAAGGCCGAATAAACAACTAACCTCTTAACCAAAGTGGTTAAGGAAACTAACCAAAATAAATTACCTTAGTAAATAACCTAAGGTAAATACAATAATATGCTAACACCCTCCCATGCTTAGCAATTGAAATTACAGGCTGAGATTGCTCCTCTATCTTTTTTTATCAGCTTGTTGGGTTGACTGATTCTTGGACCAGGTGAACACATCATATGATCTCTCAGCTGCATTACCTTCACTTCTGGGTTCATCTGATAATTCAGGAAACCAATGTTGGAGTCATCAACTGATTCTTCTTGGTCTTCCATGAAGAGATCGATGCCATTTTTTTGATCAAACTCAGGTTGGAAAGAAGAACCATGTTCTTTTTCTAGATATCCAACTACTGAGTTGGTTGGAGGTGCTTCAATGGCAAGATTATTCTTCTGAGGAAGAGGAAGATGATTTGTTTGCCCTTGATTCTTGGTCGCATTGCCTTGGTATGACTAGTTTTGAAATGTTCTCCTTGACATATCTCTATATGTAGGAGCAAATGACATCCCCTGTGCCATTTGCTTTCTGAGAGCCAATAACTCATTTGCTAGCTTCTACACCATTGGATCAGTGGTGGATGTAGGTGAGTATTCAGAGGAAGAAGAAGATTTACCTCTATTTGGATCTCTCCTTATCTTTACTGCTAAGATAAGGTCATCTTCTACCTCAGTAGCCAAGTCTTAAGTAGCCTCAAGGTCTATATGGCCAGCACGTCTCAGTAGAAAACTCACTTCAGGCAGCTGTGAGTTGATGAAGAAGCATTTGAAGTTTTCAGGTGTTGGTTGAGCAATTGCAAGAATCCTATTCCTTAGCTTGTCAAACTTTGCAATGGAATCCCTCATAGGTTCGTGAGGTTCCTTCTTCATTTGTGTGAGATGGGCTAGCAAGGCATGTGCATCTTTTTTAGGCTTGAACCCATCTTTAAATTTAGCTTTGAGTGTGTCCCAGTCAGTCACTGATCTAGCTTGTAGATGGTAGAACTAGTTTGTAGCAACACCTTGTAGTGTTTCCATAAAAAGCTTGACTGCCACATCCTTAAATTCTATGCCTATCACACCATAGGCTATGCTAAAAGCTACAATGTGTTCATCAAGATGAACTCTCCCATCACCAGAGAATTTGGGAAAAATCTTTCTTGAGCTGCATGGAAGTTCATGTAGAGGTGGAGTAAGATTTAGTGGGCCAAAATAGTTACCCCAAGGGCCTTGAACTGCCATGATTAGATTATGGAAGAGGGGGATAACAAATTTGGCTAGCGTATGTATAGGCAAAGCTCTACTAATAGTAGAAAAAGAAGTTCTACCTTGTGTTTGTGTCCTGGTACGGGTAAGAGGAACAATCTTGGATCGTTGGACTTGAAGTTGGGGAGGGAATAAGTCAAAATTTTCTTCCATAGGGTCAACAACACCTTGGGCTCTCTGACTTTTAGTATAGCATGGAGTTGCCAAATTCTAGGATAAAAATGGGAAGGGACTGGTCTTGCTTCAACTTGAAGCTTGAGGCTTCAAACTGCGTGCTCTATCCCCAGCGGAATCGCCAAAAAGACTATTGGGTGAATATTTTGTCAATCAGCTAACTGATGAGCAAAATAGGTCTTATCATCCACAACAAGGAAGATTGGTTGGCCCAGTGTGTAGGTTTACTACTTTAGAGGTGGACAAATCTCTCCTCTCATCAAGAAGAGGTTCCCTATAAATATGAAGGAGGCTATATACTATATATATGCATAAAATAACACTCAGGGGTAGGGTATCACCATCCATCTCTCTTTTTCTAGAGATGATGTTAACAATCAGAGGAAAAAATCTTGGTGAAAACACTGAAGGCACTTCTCTTCTTTTAGAAGTGTTCTTATAAGACACAACAAGAGTTCTTTTAGGTAGTGACAAGTAACTGATAACAAAAGGGGCATAGTAACCAACAAGGTGAAATGGAACCCAAGGTCTCCACCTCAACTACCCAAAAATTGAAACACAGAGGATAATGGGGGCATAAAGTCATCCCAGAATCCTCAACACAAAAAGAAACTAAAAACACACACTGAAGACAATTATCATAGCACAAAGTCTAAAAGTAACTGACTTCAGGACATCTTCCTTATCACTTCCACTAATTTTGCTTGTTAAATTAAATAAATAAGAATGCTCTTAGGAAACAAACATAAGAACAATTCCCTAAAATAGCACAAGATATAATAGCACAAAGTCTGCAAGTGTATTTCTTTCTCATTGAGAAAATAAAATGATCAACAATTTGAGCTCAAAGTCTCAGTATTCGCCTTTCAATTTGGATAGAGTTTTGCTTCTGTAAAATAAAAAAAGATCTCCTTTGCATAATGAGAGAAAATACAATCTATAGTAACTAAGAAAGGCTTGGCTCTCTTTCCCATGGGATGGTCCACGCTGTAGTCAATGCCTTCAATGCACCCTAAGTTCTGGCTGGAGGGCCATGTTAGGAATAGTGTGGCTATCTTAACTATGGCATGTCATTTCATCTCATATGTCTTCTCTTAGGTCTGGATCATCTGGTCTATCCCCTCTAATGTTTGTGCAGCTATCCATTTTGTCTTTACTCCAAAGGAGACTAACAGGCCATGCCTTCAATGTTTGCAAGCCAAAATATCTATTTTGTGGACTGTTCCATCAACTAGAATAACTACTACATGGATATTTAGGTATTTTCCCCTTTCTAGTTTTATCTTTTCATGGCATTTGATCTCTCAAGGCTATATCCTCAGCCTTGCTGGCTCTTTACGCTATTCCATTAGCGATTCTTCCCTTTGGCATTTTGGCTTTTAAATGCATTTGGGTCTGCACTCAAGCCTTCAAAGAACATCTATTTCAATGCTACAAATTTGATGTCTTTAAACATGTCATCATTTGAAAGCCAACAACTAATTAGTTGCCCTAAATTTGATAGCTATGGGGATGTCACTGGACGTCTGGATCCCAACAGCTAGTTCACGATGTTTGATTTTGACATCTACAGGCCCGTCATCTTCCTTGGAAATTCCTTCAGCTTTGTCTTTTGATCCTTTTTTGGAGGGGACCTACCCTTCAGGCTCTTGAGATGGCCTTCGAGAGGTCTTCAGATGGCCTTCGAGCTTCTTTCTCTCGGAGAGTCCTTGGGTTAATTCCTTCAAATAAAAAGTATGAAGGAATTCCTTCGAACATTTTGTCTGAAGGAAATCTTCCTTCGCTTTTGCATCTTTCCTGCTTACTTCCTTTAGGCTTCGGGCTTCATTCTTCGGTAGGGCCAATTCCTTCAGACAAAAGTTTGAAGGAATTGGCCTGACCGAAGAATGAAGCCCGAAGCCTAAAGGAAGTAAGCAGGAAAGATACAAAGGTGAAGGAAGATTTCCTTCAGACTTTTCATTCGAAGGAAATGGTCCTTAACAACTTTATCATGAAAAACCTTTTCAGATGGAATTACTTTGTTCACTTGGCCTTTGAAATAGTGCAACTTGCTCATCGCGTACCCTCTGCTAGGGCTGTCTGACCTCCAAGGTTGCCTTTTGGATTTTTGCAATGGTCCACTTTGGCTTCTAAGTGCCCTCTACAAGGGTACTCTTTGAGCTTTCAGAAGACTCTTTTGAACTTCCTGATTTAAAAAATGGCTAAGTGTTGAACCTATTTCTTTCCTGTAGAGTCTGTAGAAACTAACCTGTAGAGTTTGTAGAAATGAGTTCGTAGAACTGGGGGAGTCTGTAGAAATGAGTTCATAGATTTTCTTCATGTGAAGTTCATAGATTTGAGTATGTAAAAACAAGAAACTAATCTGCAGAGTTCGTAGAAACTTTCCTGTAGAGTCCATAGTTTTCAGCCTGAAAGTCCATAGATTTAAGCCTGTAGAGTCCATAGATTTTTCTAAGTTTTCTCTAACCTTGAAAGAGTCTATAGAAATCTAGCTCGCAGAGTCCGTAGAAACCTATCTCTAGAGTCCATAGTTTCCTGCCTGTGGAGTCTATAGAAACTGAGTCCGTAGTTCAACCTGTAGAGTTCATAGATTCAAGCCTGTAGAGTTCATAGATTTCTAAAAAAGCTTGAAAAATGAAGGATTTGAAGTCTCATAACAATTTTTGAAAAGGGAAGAGATGATTTTGGTCTGTTGAACCAAAATAGTTCACATGTTCCAAAAATGAGTGACATTTTTGGGGACAACACAATATAACCCAAGTAAATCAAAGAGGTCTTGCCGAATTCACATTTAGACAATTTTAATTAAAGTTTCTCCCTTCTCAATGCATCCATGACTTTCCTAATATGAATCACATGATCTTCCCAAGACTGACTGAAGATCAAATTATCATCTAAGTAGATTATAACAAAATCAGCAAGGAATGCCCTGAAAACATCATTTATCAATCACATGAATGTAGCTAGTGCATTACACAACCCAAAAGGTATGACAAGCCACTCAAATAATCCTTGTTTTGTCTTAAAATCAATTTTTCAAATATCACCATCATTAATCCTAACCTGATGATAACCACTTTTCAAGTCTAACTTAGTGAAATAGATAACATTTCTTAATTGATCTAGCAAATCATCAATACGAGGAAGAGGGTAATGATTCTTAATAGTAATTTTGTTCAAAGCATGGAAATCAACACACATTCACCACATGCTATGTTTCTTTGGCACTAGAATGATAGGTAAACCAACATGAGATGTACTAGGATGAATAACACCCTTTTCCAAAAGTTCCATTACTTGCTTCTTTATTTCTTCATTTTCCATCATTGATAACTTGTACATGCCAATGTTAGGGAGAGGAAAATCCTATAACAACTAAATTTCACGTTAAACTCCCCTTTTAGGGGGTAACCCTTTGGGATATTGAAACGCATCATCTTAACTAGAAATTATTTCAACCAATTATTTCTTATGTTTAGGATCACAATTTTCCATAGCCTGGGAATATTATTTTTCCTTAGACTTAATCAACACGAGACAAAAATTCTTGCTTGAATTAACTAGTCTTTTCATTGGTCCTGCTGTAACCAAGGAAAGACTCATCTTAACATGATGTGATCTAATTACATATTTAATGCCATCCTTATCAAGCAAGTACTTATTCTCTTCTTTATAAAAGATTGCTTTTCTATCATAAATATAGGGACTTCCTAAAACAATCTCGCATATGTCTAGAGGGACTACATCTAGATCAAATTCATCTATGAATTTGGATGCAATGACAAATTTCAATCTACAAGTTTTGGTTACTTGCAGTTTTGCATCATCACACACCCAATTAAGTGGATAGGGTTTCAGATGGGGAGTTATTTGTAGGCCTAACTTTTTAACAATCTCTTTAGAAAGCAATTTTTCCTGTGATCCACTATCAAATAGAGTGTCAATATTATTATGTTTTGCAACAACCCTAATGTGGAACAACTCATTTCTTTTCTTATTTTCATGCACAAATTTTTATTTTGAAGAGGAAGCAACATTAGCTGACTTAGTGCTAGAAAGAGAAGAATAATTATACATACTCATAGCTATGATCTTAGTTTCATCCCCAGAATTTGAATGCAAATCTTAAAATATAGTATTAACTTTCTTATCTTTCTTCTTAAACCTGTTAAAAGGACTTAACTTAGGATATAATTTCCAACACTTAGAATCATCATGATTTTTCTTGCAATGATTGCAAAATGGCTTAACCTCTTCTTTATGAACAATAACAGTGGATTTTTGCTTACCCTTTCCAAAAATTTTCCCTTTAGAATGCTTAACTTTAGATTGATTACTTATATCTTTAGGAAAGGATTCTTTTGTCTATTTTCCTCTAGCCTCTGAATGAATGGCTTTAACACATGCTTCATCTAAAATAGTGGGATTGAGAACTAGAATCATATGTTGCAAGTAACTATCAACCCACCTATAAAATTAAGCAGTGTTTCTTGTGTATAAAGATGAATATTCAAAAGTAAAGCCTTTTTCCTAAATTCTTATGTATAATCTTGAACATTTTAGCCTTTAGTTTGTTTGAAAGATTGCCAATCCATCATGGCTTATTATCTATAGCCTAAAGAATAAAATTGCTCTCTGAGTGCATCAACAAATTCACTCTAAGTGGAAATCAACTTACCAATGTTAATCTTGTTTTCCTTCAACTTACTCTCCCACCAGATGAGAGCTATGCCTCCCATTCAAAGAGTAGCTTGGTGAATTTTGGCCTCATCACCTGCAATCATCTGGACCCTAAAATATACTTTAATTTGATTTATCTAGTTATCTAGCTTTACGGCATTAATCTCACCATTAAACATCGGTAATTCAAACTTAATATCTAGCTTTAGTGAAGGAAGATATTCAACAACTTTTTTTATCTTTACCGTCACTCAAAGAGGAGGAAGGTTTCTCAAAAAATTTACCACCTCCATCATGCTCCATCTAAATTCATCATTCTTGGTAAAGTTCCTTAACCATGTCCTTCATTTCCAAGAAGGATTGTCGAAAAGCTCATTCAGACTCAAAGTCATCTCCCATTTTTATAGTATATCTTGATCTAATCTAATTCTCCTTCACCTCACCTAGATCTAGACCTTGTCAACATACACTAACAATCCACATGGTTAAATTTAAATTCTACTCTAATACCAAAAATATGATCCATAATCATAAAATAAGTGTCATAGCAATAGAAAACACACTTGTAATGGATCAAAACCTTAATATCATGATTTAATTAAAATCAACATTTTAAATGATTACGGAATTAAAGTCAGTTTTTAAATATCTAAAATAGACAAAATTTAAGAGTGTAATAAAATAAGAGACCAGTTCGATAGAAAATACCACATGATTTGATAACAAAGTTTGATTATAAAGCCTACGTCTCTAGATCCACTCCAATGGGGGATCGCTCCTTATTAATTCTGGCAAAAATCACTTTAAAATAATAATAAGTCTTCAAAAATCATCTTACAGCCTTTAATTCTATCCTAGAGATTCACTCAAAATAATATTATTTCATTCGTGTCACAAATACTATCTTTTTTTCTCTCCAGATTCTTTACATGCCTTGGAATTAATCTTCACGACCAAAAATTGGCTTCACATACAATCTTGAGATCAATTTATAGTGTTTGAGCTCTGTGGTGCATTGGTCATACGCTTATCTTTTTATCCCAAATTCCATGGTTCAAGTCTCATCCAACGTTTTTGGTGGCATCAAAATCCAATATCCCACATTTGGGATGTGGATGTTTAAAAAAGTATTAAAATGCCATGAAATTCGTGGGAAACATTTCCAAGTGATTGGCATTACCTTTATTTTCATGGGAATGTGGTGACATGGGGAAAGTTTATGGAGGTATATGGGATGTTTGTGGTATGTGGTAGGTAAAGTGTGTGGGGAATATGGAAATACGTGGAAACTTGAATGATAAGTGGCATGAACGTGGGGTCTTATGACACGTATGTGGAGAGTGTGGATGTCACATGGAAAGTTGGAGGATTTCGAGGGGCTTTGGCATGAAATTTAATTACAATATATAAAATTGGATCATAACAAATGGTGGCAAGCCATGTGGTGGCTTGAGGACCCACCATGTGGTCTATTCTCCATTCGCCACTTATCGACATTCATCAATTGTTGACCTCTTGCCACTTTTCGACATCTAATACCCAATTTTTTTTACTCACCTAAAATGATCTTTTAGGTGCCATAACTCATGCATATGAGATCCATTTTATAAATTGTGAAATGTGTCAAAACTATCTCAACGAGCTGTTTAACATGGTAATGATAAACATGCAATTTGAAGACTTTATTTTTGGAGAAAAATATAAATCCTCCTAGATTAATAAATTATAGGTTTAAGGTACTATTTAGATTACATCACCATCAGCACCAACTCTGCCACTTCCATTGAAACTATATACTACCAGAGCTAAACATCATAGAGGAGACTCAGCATCTACACCACTAGAGTCATGTATTATCCCCTATGGATATTTGCCCTAATTTTCCAAATGTTCCATAGAAAATTAAAAAAATTAATTTGTATGAACTAATTTCTATTCATCTAGTAACTTGCAAGCAAATTTCAATGTAAAACATACTATAATAGTTTTAGAACAAGGATCTGGAATTACATATGAATATTACTTTCCAATCTTCAGTAAAATAACAACAAAAATATCCAATTATCACCACATAACTTATAGTCAGATTGGACAACCAGAAATATGAATTTGAAGCACAAAGTGAGACACCTGAATAATATCTCCAATAGACAATGGGTTTCCATCCACTACCTCCAAGTTTGAGGGTTTCCATCCTCAAACCTTATCTAGAATTCTTCAAGATAAAATAATAACCAAACATAAACCAAGCATATCCAAATGAGACCACTTTTCTCTCTTTTATACTTTTTAAACTGGGAGTTTATAAAATCCTCTTGTATATGGGCTAAAACATGAGAGGGAAAATAAATTATAATTCTCTTTAATTATTTTCTCAACATCACCCTTAAAGTCCCCTCTTTTAAAACAACATTAAGTTGTTGTGCCTAGGCACCAGGGTCCAATATTAAATAATAATGTTTAATTTACAAACTTTAAAATAGAGGACAAGATGATGTCAAAAACCAATGATCTATAACTTGTTAGAAAGCCCTTGACGAGATGAATCTAACTCCACTCTAAAAATCCCAAACTGACATTGTTCCTAAACTTAATAAAAATAATAATGACCATGAGGAAATATAGCTAACTATGAAGGTGCCAACTAGATCCACTAAACTCAAACCACACCACTACCAAACTAACCATAGTTCCCTAACCAAACTGATAGTCCACAGGAACCCAATGATGGAATAACCATGTATCTATAAGGGGACATTACACAAATGCCTTGAATTAACCTACAATGAAAATTACCTAGGCTAAAAATCCTCAAGATTCCTTAAAAGCCTTGGTTAACCTATGGAACCAAGGAGAAATAGGCTAACAAAAACATCATACAATGCTCTCTAGAAAAGGGCACATTACAGTCCTCCCTTCTTGAGATTACTTGCCCTCAAGCAAACATCAACCAACCTACTGCTCCACCCTGATAAAAATACCATACACCACAAACTATGAAGCAACATCATGGGATCCATAAGAGACAATGCACCAATCATGTTAGTACCCAGATCCCAAACCAAGATGTAGAACCCACTATAATAGATGAAAAATAAGTTTGTCAAACAAGTACCCTTACATAACCATCTATGCATGTAAGACATCCAACCAATGTGAAGATGAACCCCATATGCCTATAAACCAACACAAATGGCCACCAAACCTTGTTATCATAACTTTGATTAGAAACATAGATGATATCAAATATGTCATCAAACCAATTCCCATCAAGGAAAATTACTCCACACTCCAAATCAACCCAAAATGATTTCCCTTCAACATTCCCATACTGTTGAATCACTGATATAGCAAATGCAAAATCAAAAAGTGGTACATGATTACAACTAGGACAACCATTAGTCCATAAGAGATCGAAGACTATGAAGTCATTAAACAACAAAGATATCACTAATAGTTAACCAACTCAAAATTGAAGTATGTATTTCAACACTGCTCAACATAGACAACTCTTGAGTGGCTGGCCCTCTAAGAGATTCATCAACCCAATCACTATCACCATCATGGGAATGATCAACTATCTCAACTGGAGACTCTGGGTTAGGTAATTCATGTCTCTCATCATTAAAATAATGGAAAACATCATGAATATGTTGAAAGTGAAGCTTGGTTTGTTGAACCACAATCTTAGCTAGTTTATCTCTTTCCAACCATTTTTCATTCAAAACGTGGGTATATTCTATATCAACTATATCAAAATGTATAGACTCAGTCCTATGACAAGAGACACCATCAAAATTACCATTTACCATACTTACTTCTTGTAGTACATCAGTAGGTGAAACTATACCCTTACTTTCTTCATGTTTGTTAGTGGCAACATTACGAGAAAGGTGAAACATATCACTGGTATTCTTGAACTGAAATTTAGGACTAGTTTCAACCTTTATGTCTTCGCCTATGCTATTTTCCTTAGAATGATGAGGAATTTCCATACCATAGTGGCTTGAATCCACCATATATTCCCCATAATTATCACACATAATTTGGGTGCCATCATAGGTAGATTCCATAATGCTATCCTCCTCATGTAACCAAGTTGTTACCTCCTATTGAAAAACATGAACATAACTACTGTCATTGAAATCAAAATTATTGTTATATGCTTAAGCCATGTTTTTGACCCCTTTTAGCATATCATTATTGAAAATTTATTATCCAACACTTGCAACATTATCTTCATAAGTTTTCTCAAGTGTAAGTGCCACAATATCAAGAGAAGGAGGATGTAAGCTATCGCTAAGCATTTGTAGGTAGTCCTCTTTCATCAACTTCAATGCTTCCTTGAAAGAATGCAAGTGCATATAAGAAATTCCAAGTCCCATTCCATTTTGTCTTTCCTCCCTTTGGGTTGTCTAAATGAGGTCCTCTAGGTGCTTATGAATATAATCCATCCTTGATAATTCTTGAGCAATTTTGTTCCGTTAGTATCAAATGGTCTTGCAAATCTTCCCATACCAAAATCTTTTGTTTTGATTTTTCTTCATGTGTAGGAACTGTGTCATCATAAGAATGAACTATCACATTAGATGATGCATTGTGATCATTCCAAGAATCCACACCATCATTATCCATGTCAACCTCATGCTCTACATCAAGGGAAGATATGTTTACAATATCTCTAAAGGGCTAATCTAGGTTTGCATTATCTTCCACTTTGTGATCAATCAAAAGAACACCAATAGCAACCATACCTTCATATGGATTGTCAAACATAATCTCTTCGTCACCCACCAAGAGACTCATGCACCCTCTTGTAGATGCCTCATAATCTATGTAGGAATGATCTAGATGCAAGGCTAAGGCTGCTGCCATGTCCTCATTTCCATGCAACTCTTTATCATATGAAGATTTTGACAACTGATTAGAGACATTCTGAGACTCAAGCACACTCCCTTCTTATGTTAAGCCATCCTCTCCAAACTTTATAACCTCATTTTTTGGAATGTTTTCAACACTACTTGGCTGTAATGGTTCTTTTTCCTTAGTAAATCCATATGTGTGATCAAATGACTAGTGTTCTTGAAAAGTGAAACGAATTTTCTCTTTCCTCATTTGGTTCTTGCTCTTTTTGGGTGATCCTAGGACCTATATACCCAAAGAGATTAGCTCTATAGCTATCATTTATTTCTTGAACCTCCCAATTGTCTATTTGACCAAACCTTTTGAGAAACCATAGGCCATGGGGGAAACACACTTCTCCTTCCTCCAAATGGCCAATAAGTCTGATTGCAACTACTTACATATATCATCATCTCCATCTAAGATTAAGGACATAATAGTTTGCATACAAGCCCTCACATTGTTTGGATGATGCTTCCTAATTTTAGTTAAGAAGCATTAAAACATTGATGAATAAATTTATCACATTTGAGATCCAAAAAAATCATAAATGATCTGGTTCTTGCCATGCTTTCTAAAATATTAGCCTTCTTCCCAAATGTAGGGGCTTTGACACATTGTAACCCATGTAGGCTCTCCATAATCAGCTGTAGAACATCCTTTAGTATGTCATCATTATAGGGTGCTACAAGAGCTATTATCCTTATGATCTCAAAGAAGCAAATATAAGTCTCACCTCTTCATAAGGATGTTCCACAAACCTGTGCTGAACTAAAGCAAGCATTGAGGGCTGCAAGGCCCAATTTAGAAGCTTCCAATCTGACTAGTCTACTTTGAACAAATATGTGCCTAGTTCCTCCAACTTAGAGAGAACATCATCAGGAAATTTTGTGGACTTCAATTATAATCTAATTACATAGATCCAATTCCCTACTTCCTTTTCCTTCTGTAAATCCCTTAACTGATTACCATTAAAAATATCATTGAATTTTTTTGAGAAAAGGACACTTTTCAAATCTACCATTGTCTTCATTTTATTTATTGGACCCTATTGCAAAAAATGTCTAAAAAACACCCTTCACAATGCCATGCATACCCAAAGTATTTTGTACAGTAATTTCACCCTTTTCCACTAAGGAGTTTCATCAAACAATTATTCTATGACTATTGTATGTTGTTTTCTTTTAATGTTTTCTCTTTGGAATGATGATGTAAGGCCGTAAAGACTCAAAAAAACTTGAAATGGGAAGGAGATATGAAAAATCATAATCTTTTGACTTCCCAAATGAAATAATGATTGAAAATGCATATAATTATTCAATTACAGTAGTGAGACATTTAAGCAAACACTTGGTAAGCATACTTCAACTCCTCTTAAATAATATTGATATTCAAATTAAATATTTGATTATATAAATGTTCTTTATGGCTGTTCACAATCAGATTTCACCATTCAACAGCTCACATGAGTTTAGAAACATACATACTAAATTCACTTTTAGCTATGGCTGCCTTCATATATAAATCTCCAAATGAAGCTTCATGATCTGTTGAGAATACTAGCCTGAATATAATTTCCTTGTGAATGCAGGTGCTACTCAATTATGTAGTCTAAATAGATATAGTAGGTACTAGTCTGATTTGGCACTTTGTAGATAGTAGTTAAAGCTCCCAATAGGCTAACAATAATTGTAATAGGCATCTATTCTGAGCAACAACATCATTCAAAATTGCAAACCATATGGGCACTCTCCTTTAGACTCCACGATTCTTTGAATTTCCCTTATATGATATTGAATAAAGATAAATGCTAGCATGTGGCTTTTATCTTAAGATTAGATAATGGAAATTATAAAGAGTAGATTATTTCTAAAAATAAACCCTCTCATACAATACCTCCAATCTTATCCTCAGGCTTCTACAAATCTATTACTGTCACTCCTAAAAAAAACCTCACAGATTGGGTAGGGGTTTTGGCTTTGATACCACTATAGTATCCCTTATGGATATTTGCCCCAATTTTCCAAATGTTCCAAAAAATTTAAACAAATAGTTTGCATTAACTAGTTTCTATTCATCCAATAACTTACAAGAAAATTTCAATGTAAAACATATTATAATAGTTTTAGAACAAGGATCTAGAATTACATATGAATATTACTTTCCAATCTTCGGTATAGTAACAATAGAAATATCCAATCGTAACCACAAAACTTACAGTCAAATTGGACAACCAGAAGTATGAATTTGAAGCACAAAGTGAGACACCTGAATAATGTCTCCAATAAATAATGGGTTTCCATCCACTACCTCCAAGCTTGAGGGTTTCCATCTTCAGACCTACTCTAGAATTCTCCAAGAGAAAATAATAACCAAACATATCCAAATGAGAGCCCTTTTCTCTCTTTTATAATTTTTCAACTGGGAGTTTCTAAAATCCTCTTGCATATGGAATAACACATGAGAGGGAAAATAAACTACAATTCTCTTTAATTCTTTTCTCAACATCACCCTTAAAGTCCCCTCTTTTAAAACAACATTAAGTTGTTGTGCTTAGGCACCAAGGTCCAATATTAAATAATAATGTTTAATTTACAAAATTTAAAATAGAGGCCAAGATGATGTCAGAAACCAATGATCTATAGTTCATCGTAATTTCCTTGACGAGATGAATCCAACCCCACTCTAAAAATCCCAAACCTACATTATTCCTAAACTTACTAAAAATAGTAACAGCCAAGAGGAAATAGAGCCAACTATGAAGGTGCCAACTGGATCCACTAAACTTGAACCACACCATTGCCAAACTAACCATAGTTCCCTAACCAAACTGCTAGTCCAAAAGAACCCAATGATGGACTAACCATGTATCTATAAGGGGACATTACACAAATGCCTTGAATTGACCTACAATGAAAATTGCCTAGGCCAAAAATCCTCAATATTCCTTAAAATCCTTGGTTAACCTAAAAAACCAAGGAGAAATAGGCTAACAACAACATCATACAATGCATGCTAGAAAAGGGGACATTAAAGTAAACTTCAGTTCACCTTCGATAGGATGACACCATTATGAGTGATAGATATTTGACTATAAAAAAATCATAGATCTTACTGACACTAGAGGAGATAGCCACCATGTATACAGTATCAATGGCATATGATGATACTTATGATGATGATATTGAGGCATTTGATGATGGTTGTGATCCTTTCCTCCATCTCCATCCCCAACAGGTTCCAACCTTGTACCCTTTACCCCCTCTAACCTTATTTTTTACATCATTAGGGTACATATTTCTTTATTCATATGCTTGTACATAGTTTCCTTTCAACGTACTTATAGATAATTTTTCAAAATTATTTGTATATAGCTTATTTTCCATTACTTGTACATAGTCTACTAATGATTAATTATACATAAATTCTTTTTAATTCCTTGTACATAGTCTCCTTATGATTGATTGTACATATATTAGTTCAAAAATACCAAAAACAATTCAAAAATTTCAAAAATACCAAAAACATTCAAATATTTCAAAATACCAAAAACATTTTAGTTATATGCATTATCCATGCTTTACATTTCTACTACTATGATAGACTTACATTTTGCTATTTTATGCTATTGTTTATCGATTTATATACATTACCATGCTTCAATTGATCTTGTTTGAGTGTGTACAGAGACATCTAGATCCTTGATTGCTTCACTCTACCCATTGAAGGGGACATCCTACTTTTACATTTAAGACATATATTGACATATCTACCCATTAGGGGCATCTTCTACATGACTACACCATCCAAGTTATGTCACCTACACCACACACTCTAGTTATCATGTTGATGTACATTATTTACTAGCTTACATAGATTAATCTATCAACATTCACTAGTATATAACACTTGTTTATTTCTTAGCATATACCTAGTCTTGTACTACATGTTTTGCATACTTTCACTTCTTGCTTTGATTAGTTAGATGTTATTGTATTTATAACATATTACATGCCTTACTTTCTTACTTTGTGTAGCTAGATGTGATTGCATTTCTCAGTTCCTATTTTTTCTTTTGTGTGTGCCTTAAGACATTTGTCAATGTCCTTTGCTTGTACTATTCTATGTGCTTGTGGCCCTCATGCCAACCTTGCTTGTTTTTAATTATATGTGTATGTGGGCATTTGAACATGCCTTGTATGCTTACTTTCTAGTTTGAGCTATAGGTGCCCATGCCCCTTATTTACTTGGCCCTTTGGCCACTCTTGTATGCTTCTTGATTCTTGCCTTATATGCTTGTTGATTGTTTGCTTTTCAATTTTTTGTAATGCCATGATCCACATCATGCATAATCTTTCTTTCTTGGATGCTATGATGGACTTCATTCTCCATCTTACCTTAACAACTAACAACTAACAACTAACAACTAACAGCTAACAACTAACAACTAACAACTAACTACTAACAACTAACTAACAACTAACAACTAACAACTAAAACTAACAACTAACAACTAACAACTAACATTTATAGTTTCAATTCAGTATACTACATCTACTATTACATTGTTATATCTAGGTGTACCCATGTTGATCTAAAAATCTGCAATACAAACTATGATATATCTTGAGACATCTTTTCGATTATCATTGCTATATCATGCATTTTGAAACATAACACACTTATACAACTATTTCTTCTGAGGGAAATCATTGTAGGGTATTCATTCCTACCCTCAAAAGAGGGGGAAATAAACACGGGTTTTGTCATAGAGATTAGAGCCTCCTACCAGTTGAAAAATTAGTTTTTAGAATACTCAGAACAATAACCAGAACCCAAACCAGGCAAAATAGACCAAAAAAATAGTGGAAATTACAGAACAATGATAAAAATTAGCAAATGACAAGAGTGACAAACCTAAAAAATAGTTTTGAATAGTAGGATGTCCTATTTTTGGTGCTGTTATCCAAATAGAAAAAAACCTAGATTTTCTAGAAATAGGCAAAAAGGTAAGTTCAACTATAGTTTTGTTAGCAATAGTATAGTTTAGAATCATTAGTTTTAGTATAATTTTTCTTAGAGAATCTAGATATAGGGGGAATCATGCATGACATGATGGATCTCACTTCTATTTTTAGATAGGGTAGTTGGTATAAATTTTATATCAAAATCCATGTTATGGACACTAGTGATTGGGGGCAATGTATGCAACACATTTAAATTCTTTTCTTTTCGATTTCAGTACATTACCTAGGCATTCTCAGCAGTTGCATGCCTTATTCCATCTATAGGTGGTTGGCATCATTCCTAAGTAGCTTCCACATAAGCCTAGTTCCCTATTTTAGAGTGGTTTTCATACAAGCCTAATCTCATCCTTTTAGAGTGGCCAAGATTGGCCTAGTTTTTAGTACACATTCAACTATCCATACAACATTGTTATATTTCAGAGCATTCATGGGTTTCAAAAGCCATATCATATGACACACATTCATACCGATATCAGCTTATATCTTTACTTAGTGGGAAATGATGGAGCCAAAGGTTTAGATAGCCTTTGTATTCTTGAGCCACCTACTTAGAGGGATTGGACACATAATCCAAACATCGATTAACACACACATGATCACATAGCTTCTCTTAGTGGGTAATGATGGAGCCAAAGGGTTAGCATTTACATTATTGAGCCACTCTTTGTGAATTGAGCACTTAGATCCATTCATGATATTATTTTTGTTACATCACATATCTAACATCACTCAGCATCAATCAATAACACAATAGGTTTTGTATTAGTTTACATACCTAGTTAGGTGCATTCATTCCTTTCTCTTCCTCTCTCTCTTACCTAGCTTTTGTACATTTTTATTTTAGATATAATGTATCTAGTAAGAACTGATCTAATTTTTATTTTATATCATATATTTACACTTCATAATGTGCTCTCTTTATGCATACTCAACATCACATAACTGCATGGGCTTCATCCTTACTGGTAAGTTTAGTTACGCTTTCTAATTTTCCTTTATCCTAGTATTTCACTTTGTTACATCAATAGAATAAAAGTGAGGGGGGGAATTTATTCATATAAAATGTCAAAATTGGTAGCTTGAGTATGGCTTGTGACATCCTATCTATAGGACCTTCTTGCATGCTCTCATGACCCTTCTAGACACATTTTTGCTTATTCTCAGTCTTCTATAGCCTTCCAGATGATCATTCTAGCTCATCTAGGCTCTATTTCCCAAGGCAATTCTTTCCTCTCAAGTCTCGAGCCTATTGGATAGGAGTGCCATACCTGGACTATAGCACTAGACCCTAAGGTGTCCCATTTTTGGCACTCCTATCCAATCACATTTTGAGCCCAAATGACCATTTTCATCTTATTCCTATCCTTCATCATGTTGGCCTAGCATGAATACATCTAACCCATGATCAATAGTTCCTTATAAAAATCCAAAGGTTATTTACAAAGGGAGGTGACAAATCTTACAAAGAAAGCATGAATACAAACAAACCATTAAGGCAAATTTCCCTATTCTCTGCATACAGTCACCTAACATAGCTGCAAACATATTCAAACCCTCACACTAGTCCCTAACCACAACAATCACTCTCAATTTGGCATTTTTACATCCTTATTACACTATTGCATAAAACACATCAATTGGGAGAACTACATATGGCTTAATCCCTCTTTGAAGTATTAGTATGTAAGCAACATGTTGATACAAGGGGTATGGATACATGTTTAGTTCATATTACACACACTAACCCCTCCCCTCTCTTTCTCAATTTTTATCAAGCATAATGAAGGTATAGGGTTTCAAGATTGAATCATCTCTACAAGGAGCTCTGTTGACATTCAACACTTAAAATTTCATTGGCAGACTCATACAAGGATAACATACAAAACCCAAAAAACTTAGATTTTTGTGACTAGTTTGGACAATAGTGGTAGGAGTGGACTATAGAGCCAGACCTTGAATTATCTTATTTTTGGCACTCCTATCCTTTCACCTAATGAAAGCTAGATTCTGATGTTTGACACTATCCTAGTCTTGCACAACTAGTTTTAGCCTCTGTCTCAACCATCTTAGTCTAGTTTTAAGCTAAGTTGTATTTCTCCTTATTCATTACTATTTTTTGAAAGGTTTAAAAGACATAATAAATTATACAAATCAATACTGTAATTATTACAATATTATTTACTGATTTATTATTCTAGACCCTTAACTAAATTAGGAATAAAACTCCATTATTCCCAAAATTTTTAAATCAAGAATCATAAACTAAATGAACATTAATAAGTTTGGAAAAGGGGAATTTGGGAAGAGATAATCCCTTCATAATTCTTTTAGAATCATAATCCCCTAGGAGGTAGCCAAACCCATTAGCAACAAACACATATAATGTAAGGGCAAGAGATAATCTTTTCCTGATAGATACAAAAAGGTTAAACTACTAAAATTATTTCCCATTGACAGTTAAACATGCAGTGACATCCTTATAGAGGGTCTTAATAGCATGCACAAATTTGAGGCCAAGTCTAAGAGCTTACAACATAGTGATGATGAAAGGGCACTCAATCTAATCATAAGTTTTATCAAATTCAATTTTAAGAAAAATATTTTTTTGATGGGAGATGAAATCCCATTCCATACCTTCCCAAACAACAATAATATTATCCAAAATGTATCAACCTTGAGTAAACCCATTTTTCTCTAATCTAACCACAAAGGAGAGTAGGTATTTTATTATAATGGAAAATGCTTTGGAAATTAATTTGTAGGATACATTAAGGAGTGTGATAAACCTCTAACTAGTGATGAGCTTAGGATCCCCCACTTTAGTGATGAACTTAATAATTCCCATGTTGATGACCATGAGTATAGAGGTATTATGCAAGGATTCAAGATAGACTTTGAGAAAATTAGGCCCAAGGGAATACATCAAGAACAACAGTTTGTCATGGGACATGATGTTGACTTGTATTTTTTAGATCATTGATGGAGAGTGGTCTATCACAAGCCATTGTTGACTAGTGGTGAGTTTAAAAGGCATAATATTAAAGCATCTTTGAAGAATAATTTCTATTTCAACATTCAAGGATTTGGATTGGAATACATTATTATAATGGATGACAAAGCCTTGGAGGATAGTTTATAAGCTAGTACGTTTTTCTCAAACTTCCTAAATATATTTTATTTATGCCAATGAATGTCTGGCTCTAATATTCTAGAAAAAATATTTGGAAAATCTATCTCCAATCTTAAGCTAGTGGATTCTATCCTAGACTTTAGCATCATGAGCTTGATGATACCCATCCTATTTAATTTTATGGTGAAGGGAAATAACCCCAAGTTGTAGGGTTTCATTAAGGGGTGCAAGCTCTAACTCTTGATACCCCATATTGAATTCCCTAAAAGTGAATCCATTAACCCTTTTTTTGAAAAACTATAAATACTTAAAAAATACCCTTTTGAAGGTGGTGGTGTGGAAAAAAATAATGTATTAACACTCAATCCACCCTTTTTCATTTTTATGACATAAAACAAGGTTTCATACCTTCCTAATATTCATAAGGGTATACTCATGCTTCAAATGCAAAGTATTGATGTAAAATTAGTTTTTAAAGTTTTTTATGGGAGATGTAAAACACTCAATGTGGAACTTAATGGGTTGATGGTCAAAGATAAGGACATTGGAAATGAGACTAATCATCCTAAAAATTTAGTTTGTGAAATGCAAAGGTGTTATGGTTTGCAATCATAACTATATTTAATCACTTAAACACCATGTTAACACCTTGGTGAAAGTTTGACAAAGTTAACTAATTATTGGAGGGTGAACATTTGTGATGATGATTGGGGTCATATAATCCAAACTTATTACACATATAAATCCATGCTTTTATTTCACCTGCATACTAATACATGGGGATAAGTCCTTATTTTTCCTTTGAAAATTATACCATGTTGAAATCTCCACAAAAAACTAGTTTGTCATGGAGAGTTCTTATGCTAGCCACGACCAAAGTTTTTGACAGAATAAAATATGATTTTATTCATGTTAATAAATATAAAAATAAAAACTACTATTTATATAAGAATTAGAATAACAAATTATCCTATAATTAAGGAGACAAAATATAACAACTTAATAAAAATAGTTCTAATGAATTCTATTCCATGGGAGTTTATTAATATCTTAATAAACTCATAGAAATGTTACAAAAATACCAATATGTGTTGTAACAACTTGAATTACATAGATGTTATCTATGATCAATTAAATATCATCTATTTAATTAATCTAACACCCCCCTTAATTTATCATAGACTTAAGAGTAAAAGATAGAGAATTTCTAAATGCCTCAAACTTATCAAGTGAAAGTGACTTGGTGAAGACATCTGCACATTGATTTTTAGTGGGGCAATACTGAAGCTGAATGTTGTGTTGTATAACATTCTCACATATGAAATTCAATTAAACCTCAATATTTGTTGTGATCATAGAACACTATATTGTGAGCAAGTTGTAGAATACCTTGATTTTTGTAGTACATAATTGTAGTCTAAGTTTGTGGTACTCCTAGTCCTACAATGATGCGACGTAACCATATCACATTGAAAATAAATACTCATATTGAAAAATATTTAATATCAATGGAAGATCAAGAAAAAATATTTTGATTCTTTCTCCCCCATGCGATAGGACCAAAATACCAAAAATAAAACAAATCAAGATGTGGATTTCCTATCATCAACATAACATGTATGATCTAAATTTGTGTTACCTGTCAAGAATTATTTATCATTATTATTATATTTTAGGACATGTTCCATGGTACCTCAAATATATTTGAATATACACTTTGATAATTTATAGTGGCTCACCTTCGGTTGCTTCATGAAGCATGAAAGATAGCTAGAAACATAGCTAATATCTGGCATATTATAGGTTAAGTAAATGAGACTCCCATTTAATTATCTAGAGAGAATGCCATTTATTTGTGGTGATGGATCTAAATAAGACAACTAAATCCTTGTCTCCATAGGTGTTGCAATAGGTTTGTAGTACATCATATATAACTTCTAATGCATGATATTGGCATACTCCATTTGAGATATAAAGATACAGTGCCACTTTTACCATACTTCCAAACCAAGACAATAGTGTAGTTACCCAAGATCTATCATGTCAAAAAAATGCTTGATATCATTCTTTATTGCATCGATCATCTTCACTAAGTTTCTAGTGATGACTAGATCATCAAAATATACAATGAGAATCACAACCTCCCCTTGCTCCTTGATGTAAAGGTTTGGATCACATGGAATCCTCTAGAATCCATGTTGTATGAGATGCACAACAATTTTGATGTACCAAGGTTTAGTGAGATTGTTTGATACCATACAATGAATTTATAAGTCTAGACACTTTTGTTCTTGAATAGGTGCGATAAAGCCCTCTATTTTAGTCATCTACACTTCTTCTATCATATTTCCATTTAGAAAGGCACTTTTCACATCCATTTGTTGAACGTTCCATCAAAATTGTGCAACCACTTAAAAAATCATTTGATGATCTTTATGTTGGTTGTGGGAGTAAAAGTCTTTATAATTAATACATTCATTATATGCATATCCCTTTGCTACAAGTCTTACCTTATGCTTATCAATACTACCATTTTATTTGTACTTAGTCTAAAATACACACTTGCATCTAATAGGCTTCTTCCCTGGTGGAAAATCAACAAGTTGCCATGCATTATTTATTATGAGTGACTGATACTCTATATTCATGGCTTATTTCTATGGATTTGACTCTTGGGCTTCATAAACTATTGAGGGATTAAATTATTCTATAACTATGCTCATTAGGGCTAAATTAATCTTTATACGTGCAATGCTATGAGTCCTTTGTCCTATAGTGGAAGTGTTTAGGACTCTATCCAATTTTTTTATCTCAAATTATGTTGGTATACCACTTAGGCATACATTGTACAACATTAGTATTTGTTGAAGGACATAGTTGACCATCATCATTGTCTACATCACTACCAATATCCATATTATTAATATTTATAAGATTAATGCATGTATCATGTGACTCTCTGGAGGGTAATTTAGATTCACCCGTTTCATCAAATACAACATCCCTGTTGATATATATCTTCCTAGTTTTTAGATTTGTGAGTCAGTATACCTTTGAATTTTCATTGTGGCCAAGAAAAATGCATGCCATACATTTATTGTCTATTTTCTTTCTCTTTTGTTTAGGAACACACATATGTTTTTTATAACTAAAAACATGAAGATGTGATATATAAGGCTTATTCCTAGTCTATGTTTCTTGTGGATAAGACCGTTGAGAGCTTTGGTGGGTACCATGTTTAGCAGGTAAACTGTTGTTTGAAATGTTTCTACCTAATATGTATGAATTAGGTGTGTTATCATGATATGTACCATTTATATAATAGTGTTATTACATCATTTTATAAAACCTTCATATTGTGGAGTATAAGGTGTAGTCAATTGCCAACAAATGCCATATGCCTTAAAAAGAATAATAACTATTTAGTGGTGTATTCCTTCTTCAATCTCAGCAAAGGACATGAAATTGATGATTATTTTCTTGTTCCATATGGTATTTGAATTATTTTAAGACTTGAAGCTTTATCCTTAGACTTTAAGCAATATGCCCAAATTTTGTGTGAGTAGTCATCAAACAATAGACTTCATGTCGGAGGCTTATTTGGATGTAGTGCAATTTTTGATATGAAGTTGTACCTCATCTATTACCCTAAATATGATTATAAAATTTACCTTTTTATTGGATTTTTTGAACTTTTGTTGTGAATGAACCATCAAAAAATGATCAAATATCATAAAATACCATGTGTATAATTACTTTAGTTTTCCATGCAATATAATTATCACTACAAATAAGTTTTGTAATTAGTAGAACCAATTTCGATCCATTTTAGGACATTTGAACTAACTATATATGGGAGGTGGCTTAGTGACTTATCACTCCAAAAGTTTACCCTTTCTATATACCATTAGTTTAATATACCAACCCTCTTGATATATGTGCCCTTCCTATATACACATCAGTACGTGTAATAGGCCCATCATTTTTATATACCCAAAAGTTAATGAAATAGATGTTGACATGCATGAGAGGGAGTGGTACATGGTATATAGATAGTACATTAAATGGATTCATCTTATCAATGACACTTGTTTAGAAGGAAATCCTTGTATGTGGGTGTAAATTCACTATTTACTCAGATTTTCTAATTTTTAAGATTTAGATTGAATAATAGTGGCAAATGAGTAGTGGAGGGAATGGGAGATAAAAAACAAATTTGAACCTTATTTCTCCCTAAAGATTTATAGGGGTGATGCCACATACATCATTATTGCAGATATGTTAGGTGATAGATGGAGTAGTTCAAATCACAATGAATTTACTCATAAACATGAACCAAAGGCATCATTAATATCGAATACCACGATTGTGCAAGATGAACATATTTTTAGTTTATAAAATTGTTTGTATATGTTTGTTATGACTTAAAAAGCACAAAGATAATTAAATCTAAAAACTATAAGGTCTAGAATAAATTTATTTTAGGGAGTGTTTTCATAGGTAATTTCACCCAATGTGGAAAATGTTTGGCTTCTCGATATGCATTTTTTTTGAGATACTAAATTAATTTGGTTTCAAGGGATCCTACAGGTAAAAATTAAAAATTTCCTAAAGTTTTTTTTTTGAAAAACATATAAGCTATAAAAAATTACTTAAAATAGTTTGTTCATGCTAGGAGTTTAGGCAAGCTTGAATTTTTTCAAGTAACAATTTGACTTGGAGCTCTATATATCATGTTATTACAATTCTAGGTAAGTTTCTTGAAAAATAATTAAATTAGAAAATATATAACAATAATAGAAAAATAATTTAAAGGGTTTTCATGATTGACAATACAGACATCAAAGAAAACATTTGAGTTCTTGGTCTTCATGGTTTCTTAGATGTTGAATTAGTTGGCTTGTCTAGCTCTCTTAAGGTAATATTTTTATTTTATTATTTTCTAAAGTTTAAATTGGTAAAAGTTAAAAAATAAAATATATTTTATATTTTACCATATTTTTTTTTTGACTTGAACTGATGGGTGATCTACCTAGGCAAGAAATGCCATGTTTTTATTGTGTTGAAATTATTTGTTGAAGATTTCAACTCAGAATGATGCTCCTTTGTATGGTTGGGTGTTTCTCCTTTGTATTTTTTTATTATCATATTTTTAAATCATAAAGAAACATAATGCTTATATTTATATTTATTCTTCTTTTATTTGATAAAGATTCACTTTTTAGAAATTTTCCTTACCAAAAAATAAAAATAAAAAATGAAAACTTCTTAAAATAAATGAACGCTTCATTACTTCTATTGTTTCTTCTTTGTTTTGATGAAACTTTAAATTTTAGATCTCTGCCTTATATAAAAATAATAATAATGAAATATTTTTAAAATAAATGACCACTTCTCTTTATGGGAGTAAAAAAGAAAGAAAGAAAGAAATATCTCTTATATTGCATCGAAGCTTGCACACATAATGCTTGAGGCTTCTCTCAATTTATTCTTCTCTTTCTTATTTATTCTCCTCTCCACGCTTGTTTAGAATAACATGCTCTAATACCAAATTTTGAAAAAACAAAATATGATTTTATTCACATTAAAAAATATAATGGCAAAAGCCATTATTTATATAAGCATTTGACTAACAACTACTCCTATGATTAAGGAAACAAAATCTAACAACTTACTAAAAATAATTATAACTAATCCTATTCTATGGATTTTTTTAATATCTTAACAAACTCAAAAATACTCTAAAAATACCAATGTGGGTTGTAACAACCTCACTTACATAGTTATTGTTATCAATCAGACTCACACCCTTGTGAAGGTAGTTTCAGGCCTTCACAGTCTGCTGAAACATGAAAACAATCCTAGGTTGTGGGTGACCTAATTAGTGGATTAAATCTCTAGATTGTGATGGCTAGCTCTATTTGGTATATCAATAGGACCTTTACCTTTTGATACAAACTACTAGGGAAAAGAGAAAAGAAACTTGAACAAAAATCCTATCCAATGATGGTGATACACTTGAATTTTGAGTTGATCCACTCAATTTGAGCTCATAAAAACACTGATAAAAAAGTAAAAAGACTAAATTTTTTAACTCCAAATGACCCCTACGCATTAGTATTTTATGAAAAGGTTCCATTCGGTGATCAAATCTTGAGGAAATAGACTTGATTCAAGGCACTAACCAACCACTTATATCCACTGTAACTTTAGCCAAGAGATGTTAAACACAGAACATGATGTGCATAATTTGATCAACTAGTAACTAGGTAAGAATCAAGACTTGATAAGGAAGAAAATTCTGTAAATCAATGACATAAATACACTATACCAGCAATTTGGAGTCTAAAAATTGTCTTTCTATTAATCTGAAAAGGTTACACAACATAAATTTTGGCAGAATACGATCTTGCCAAAAAGAGGTTAAAATTCAAGGTTGAAAAGCCAACTTATATAGAAAAAGATACAACAACCAAGAGATTGGTGCTAAAAATAGAAGAAGAGGTCAACTAAGTCCAACTTATGTTATTTCAGCCTTTAAATAAAATTTATTTTTGTCTTATGCTTTGTATGAAATATCTTTGGCATTGAAAATGGATGGTGGGCCCAAGCTTGAGTCAAAACTCTCAACATGCATGATGCTATGCCAATCTCCAACTATAAACCTCCTCTTGAGTTGTTGGAACATTTAAAAGCTTTCCCTTGCATGAAATCAATGCCAAAAATAAATTTAGAACTCCGCTTAAACTTCTGGAAATGTTTGAAAGGCTTGAGACAAACAAGAGTGCATGCATAAAATTCCATGTTGGTATAGAAGGGATGAGGTGGACCTAACTTTGACCAGTCAAACTCTTGCCTAGAAAGCCACTACTTTTTGATTAATCGTGAATGCATGAGATGATGACTAAGAGATAAACCTATTTTCAACAACCAATCACTTGAAGCTTTGACTAATCAACTATAAATAGCCTTTGCTTGCATGGATGATGAGAGGTGCATTCGAGTTGAATTACTTGCTAGCTCTCTACCTTTCATTCTTAGCTCTTCATATTCTGCATGTATTTGTCCATCATTTATTTGTTTTATCCCTTTGTAATTGTCTTAGGATTTTTCCTTCCTACTCATTTCCTTTAGACTTATTTCCTTGTTTATTTTTGTGAGTAAATCTTTCTGAAAGAATTCTTTCAAACAATTTATCCGAAAGAATTCTTTCAGACTCTATCTATCTCTTTGCAAGGTATCTCTTTTAGACAAAAAGTCTGAAGGAAATCTATCTTTGTTTTCCTTTCAATGGACATTCCCTTTGGGTCTTATGCAAGTTACCCCTCTGTCTTTCTAAATTGACCTTCAGGCTTTTGTAAAGTGGAATCTTTATTTTGTCCTTTTGCCTCTCAGACAAAATGTCTGAAGCTCTTCTTTTATGCATTTTTTCTTTGGACAAAAAGTCTAAAGGAAATGTCTCAGATTTTACAAATGAAATATTTGAAGGGAAAGTACCATTTAGAGTCTTGAAAGTGTCCCTCAGAATTTTGATAAGTGACTTTCCTGAAGGGAAATTGATCCCTCGACATATGAAATAACCCTTCAAGCTTTTGAAACAATCCCTTCAAACAAATTGAAGGTACCCTTCAAAAAAAATGTATTTTCCCACCTGCCCTTTAGACTTTTTGAAATAGTCCACTTTTCCATTGAATTGACCCTTTAGATTTTTACAAATGGTCCTTTGGCCTTTTGGAAGTGAACTTTCTCGAAGGGCAGATACCCTTCATATTTTTTAATGAACCCTTCAAAATATTGTAAAGTGGACTTTTCTGAAGGAAAAAATCCCTTTGGAAAAGTTGAAATGGTCCCTCAGATTTGAAATGGCACTTTCCTTCAGACAAAAAGTCTGAAGGAATTTTGTCTTTAGATTTATTAGAAAGGAATTTTCCTGAAGAAATTCTACCCTTTGGGCTTTTGCCAAGTGACGTTTCAACATTATTTTTAAATTCCACCTGCCCTTCAAAAATTTGTGAAATGTCTTGAATTTTCTTGACATGTACCCTTCGAGAAAGTTGTAATGGTCCTTTGATGAAAAGTGACCCTTTGGATTTTTGCAAATGACCCTTTGGGAACTTTGAAGAGCACCTTCAAAAAAATTGTCTCACCTCTCAAAAAATTGTAAGTGTCCTTAAAAAAAAGCCAAGGTCCTCATAATTTTTACAAAGTGGTTCGAAAAAATTATAGAATACCTTTGGAACTATTGAGAAGGACCTTTGCAGTTTGAAAAATGCCCTTAGGCTTCATGAAAAGAACCCTTTGAAAAATTTGAACAAGCCCAATTCCTGACATTTGGAAAAAGAAGCATGCTTATGAAAAGTTTATAATGATAAGGGTGGAAATTTGACTTGTGAGGTCAAAATTGTCAACAATTTTTATTTAGGATGAACTAACTATTATCTATTTAATGAATATAACAAAAGTATCACCAAATCAATGGTGTCATTGGAAGAATTGAGGTTAACCATGCCAAGGGACTAACTATTAAAATCAAAAAATCATTTTCATAACATAGTTCTATCGGTAGACCCCTCAGTTTATTACAAAAGAGGGAAATAATGGGCCTATCAAGATGGTGGCACCCTTACTTTATGATTCATGGAAAAAAATGTGACAAGTGGAATCAATCCAAATCCTTTTAATGACCATGTGTGAAGGTAAATTGGTGATGCTAACTTATTACAAGCACAAAAAATGTTTATTAGAAAAGTGAAAAAATCCATACCTAACCATGTACTTTTAAGTTGGATCATTTAAACTACAAACATTCCATGACAATATATTCATGAATAACTATCTAAATTTATATTCTCACCATCAAGCCTTGAAAGTGATGTATAAAAATTATGTTGAAAATTTTGATTTTGATTTTATGTTAAAAATTCCCCAAACTACATTGATCACATCTCTTCCTACACATGTTCATCCGTATCTTTTGGGGACATGATCCACAAATGACATGTAACCTCTAAGTGTGGAGAAAGAGAGATTGATGGGGTCCACTAGGCCAATGGGGGAATAATGTTTTCCATAACATATAATGATGAGGTTAACATCTCTTGTAAGGTTATAATAATGTTTGTTTCTTTTAGAGTGCTTGATAGAAATGACCTATGGTTGAATTGAGGGTTTGAGGTAACAAGATGCAGTTTGGTGTCAAAAACAACCACACTTAAAAGGGGGTTAGCATTAAGAGATCTATTATTCATATTATTCTAGTTATATTTTTTTCCAATGACTTCAACCATCATTTTTCTCTTCTTTATTTTTTATTACTTAGTCAAAGGTTTGATTATGGGATTGGTTACAACCATCATATGATATCCCTTATATTGTGTTCAACTAACCAACAATGAAATAAAGTGTTTGGAATGTTTATATACAAATTCCATTATGGGAGACATTAGCTACCAAATTAGATATTAATTTTTTCCTTGAGGTCTTGAGAAAGGTCAACTTCAACACATAATCTTTTATGGGGTTTGGTTAAGTAAAATATATTTTGATCAAAGCAAATAAAGTGTCGTAAGGATTTAACAAGTTGTTTAATGAATTACCAAAGGGAAAGTGTCCACCTTATAAACTATACCTATAAGGGGATCTTAAGTTAGGCCTTATTCAAGGCCAAAAATTCTATGGACCAAGGGGAAAAGACAACAAACTAGGGTCCATTTTTTAGGATGGCTTAAAAATGTTTAGGCCCTACAAAACTAAAAAGTAAAAATCACTTGGTCATATTTTTCACCCCTTCAATCTTAATGCCACGGGGTTTCCAAACATACTAAACCCAATGCTTGAGCATAGGTTGAGAAGCAATTCTACCAACAAAATATCCACCATGGTTATGAATATCAAATCATTGGCGTACATTTTCAAACTCATGAACTTGTAAAATAAAGTTAGGAATATTTTAATGATGAGAGGTTAAATTACCTCATGAAGTATCTTTAGGACAAATTTATTTGCCTTATTTAGTGTCATTATCAACTTCTCCAACTATAATATAGTAAGAAGTCACCCAAAGGGTGAAGAATGAGACTATAGATACTATAGATAATTAAATTCCTAATAAATTCACTAAACTCCCACATACTAAGTAATCAATGACAATGTGACGAGCCAAGGCACCAAAACCCTAGAACATGGTAGAGATGTGACAAGTACACTAAAGAACTTTTGGTCCCACTATGTGTATATATATATTCAGTTTCTTTATGTGAATTAATTTTGAGGTGAAATCATGATATCATTAGGTTGGGGATAGGGTTAGCTAGAGTGGTAATTTAGATGGGTTTATTTTGGTTAGAAAATATATAATATATTTAGTGCACACTTAATCGATGATTTGTATTAATATTTATAATATGAATAAATTTTGAAGTTAATTTATTATATATGATCCATTAGGCTTAGGGTTGGGTGAAATGATAATTTTGAGTGTTTATTGTTAGACTTAGATTCAAATTCAAATTTGGTAGGTTTCATTTGGATGTGTATGTATGTTGAATGGGTTAATTGATTAGGAATATTAAGTAAGTAATTGCAATAAATAATTTTTGGGAATCTTCCAATGGTCCCCTTTATAATTGCAAGAGAGGGTTATGTGGATGTTTAATTGAATACCTTTTGGAGGGCCTTATACAATGGTAATATAATATTGTTTATATGTTAAGTGACCAACCAATTAGTAATACCTCTAGGTTGGCCCTTGTTAAATTATTCAAGATAATTGTGTGCTTATTGAAATGATCAACCAATAAAGAACACCTTTTGATTGATCCCTCTACTATTGTGTGATAGGATTTTATATATAATGATCAAATGGTTAGTAAAACTTCATGGTGGGCCCCTGTATAATCATGAGATAAGGTTGTATACACATGAAAAACCTTTAAAATCATAGGATATGGTTATGTGCATGTTGAATTAATCAATGAACCACTAATACCTAGGAATTAATCACTTGATAAGAAATGGGTTTGGCTTCAATAATAAGAAAAGGTTGTGTGCACAATAGGGCCCCTATAAAGTCTTAAAATAAGATTGTGTGTATATTAAATAAACATTAATAACCTCTTGGTGGACCCCTTTATAATTATATTGTAGAAAGAATGATTCATTTTTAATAGATTACACATCAACATTAGTGAAAATTAAACTTAAAACCTCATTGTTTCCATTGAGACTCTCTTACCAATTGACATGTCTCTTTAATTTATTAAATTTTTATTTCAACTAGAAATAAATTTTAAGGTGATGCATTAAAAAACATTCATGAGAAGAGCTAGTATAACCTTAACAATAGTAAATTTTGAGTAATATTGCATTAAAAATCTAATAGAAAATATACCATACACATTTGAAGGTTGATTTTAAAAATATACATTGATTTTTCAAAGTTAAGTTGGAATAGAAATTAACACTAGTATATTTTTTTAAATTTGCAATACTTTTTTGCATCAAGATTTCATTTTTTAATGATTTTTAATGAAAACTTGGTATTGGTGACTTTTCCTACTCCAAATTACATTTAAAACAACCACACAATATCTAACAAAATAAAATTTCTCCAAATTGAAAAGCTTTCTTTCAATGATGCATGTTATGGCAATGTTTGCATCAACAACATGCAATTATGTCTTCTTTTGATGCAACTTTGCATTATTTAGTTATTCTGGTGCAAATTTTACATTAGCAAGTAAAAAATATTTTTTTATCAATGTGTTGACTATATCAATGTCCCAAAAAATGAGGCCTAATACAAAATGTGACTCAATTATTTCCCACATTTTTTTGGATAACAACTCCCTCCAAAATTTCAAAATCAAAATTATGGCATAATTGCATCAACCCATACCATCAGTTAGAATTTTTTTTTATCATCATCCAATTGGTGTGATCATATGTCCATGAACTAAAAAAAGTTTGATTTGAACCATTCTTGGACACAAATAAAATAGTTTAGATGTATTTCTTGTGGAAAGTTAGTGATTGAAACACTGATTAGGAACTAGAGATTTAAGAATTTCATAGTCTATAATATCATAAATAAGGATTTTGATGCTTAGGAATTTCGGCATAGGCTAAGAGTATGATGGAAAAAGTGAAACATTCAATTTGTCATTTTATTTGGTGAAACTAGGCCATTTGGTTACATGTTGAAGATGTTTTAGGGAAAGGGGTTACTTGTTTTTTTTTAAAAATTCCTCAAACTCTTTGAGCTACAAATAAAAATACATTTTTTTATGTAGGTGTGATGACATAGATGGAAAAATTAGAGGAGAACGATAGTAAATTTGAATTAAAATCATAATAAATTTATTTTTGGTGAGTAATGTGACTTGAGCTTATGATTTTTTTATTATGTGCAAAGTTTGTTGAGATCCCCTCCAACTTACCTGTCAATCCAAGTGCCCTAGCAAAATGTTCCAAATATTTAATGCCAAATTTTTTTTGGTCCCCCTTGTGAATCACATAATACTCTATAAAAACTATATGGATCAGATGAATAGTCGCAAGACTTGAAAATGTTGAGCTTGGAATGTATTCTAGGCTCTCTTTGATGCTTCACAAGGTCAAAAATATAGTGGGTCTATCATTGTCTTAGTCCACACCACTTGTTGCAATACCATGATATGCCAAGCTTGAAATGTCATCCCATGACTTGAAAAATGTAGAGATTAAAATTTCATCCAAGCTCTTTCTAATGCCTTGCAGGCCCAAAAAATCTATTTAATCTAGCATTTTCTAATGTTTCACCATGGATTTAATGCATAATAAACACTCCATTAATTACAACATTGTGAAAAAAGTTTATTTAATACAATGATATTATACATACATTTGACAAAAAATTAGTTTTGATCATTCTCACAAAACTTAAAAATTTGACACAAATTAAAAGGGTTACATGTAGTGTTAAAAATAGTTGGGTAAGAATTTGATGCAAATTGCATTCAGATTTGATTTAAATTATGTTAGACTTTAATGTAATTCATGTCAAGCTTTGACACAATTTACATCAACAAGCCAATTTTTTAATTCTCATAATTTTTTCCCTCTAAAAATTCAAAATTAATAAATTCAAATTTTATAAAAGTTAACTCTAACATGAAAACGTAACTCACTTCTTGATGCAATTTTTTATGATGCCCATTACATCAAGAAAATATACATCCAATGTACAATAATCTGGCTAATGCTAGAAACTATGTTGCATCATAGTGGCTGACACAAAGTGTATTACAAAAAAAATTACATTAGATTACGAAAAATAATTATAGGCAAAAAATGGCCTAATTTTGATGTAAATCCTAAGACAAAACCATGGAAATTTATTAGTGTCATAGGAATTTTTTATGTAGGAATCATCATTTAAATGGTAAAGCCTAGCAACTAGGAAAAAAATATAGTCATTCATTTGACATAAAAGATATGAATTAATTTTACTAAACAATGTATTTAACATTGCAATGGGCATGTTGATAGGGAAATAAAGGGCAAATCTATTTACCAATATATAGAAATCAAACTTTTTAAATTAAATTCTATATTGTATGATAAGGTTTGTGCAGTTAATGTGAATAAGACTTCCTTCTGAAATAAGGAGTGAATGATTACACATGTGAGGGATGCATGTAATGGTGGATGCATTTTGTGGTACAAAACATAAATGGAAGTTCAATAGATTTCAAGAATGGAAAAATCCATTAGACAGTTAGGAAGATAATTGATGGTGTTAATATGAAACAAAGTTATTGGTCATCTTACTTTATGTTTTGAATGTATGTATTATCTTGAATTTTTGCATGTTGCTAGAAGGAATATACATGGGAGATATGAAGGTATTTTAGTGACCACATTTTTGATGTTGCAGTAAACAATAGACCTTGTCATTTGATGTTTCCAATATCAATTGTTGTCCTCTATAAATTTAGGCCCTTTGTTTTTTGTATTGTTAGAGGCCATGTCATCTTAATGGAGGTTGTTTATGACATTCACAGGTGATAGAAATAAATAGTGCACACTTTAGATTATTCACATTCCAAGATAGCCAACTTAGTTTCTTAAGTGGTCAATCACAAACATTGGAAAATATTAGGGATTTATGTATGCCATGTAATTAATAGCGAGAGCTTACCCAAGAGGCCATTAACCAATCCTGTCATAATCCATAGATTGGATATGATTATAAATTGTTTTCCTTTGCCAAAAGTAATTTGGCCTAATTTCATCATCACTGATTTCTATTAAGTTTATTCTCCTGGTATTATTTGCATTTCTACATGCAATTGACATGGCTAGTAGGTTCGACATTATTCTATTATACATCAAAACCAATTTTTTTTGTACATATGTATTTAATAACAAACTACACCATTTTATTATAGTGATAAGGAGGCATCTATTTGAGACATTAGAAGGTTTCAATCCTCCAATTTCTGGATTTTCATTCTTGATATTAAACAAAATGTTACATAAACTCACCTAATATAAGTTATAATGTTGTTTCGAAATAAATGTGTCTAATGTGACAACTATTTTTAAGTTACATAAGAGCATCATTCCATAATATTTTCGTACATACATTGACCATGTCCTTCACTAGTGGTAGTTGTCCTAGGTTACCTATGATAATAGTTGAGCATCCACTAAAAGTCATGGTATTATGGTTGGGGAACTTTTCATAAAGTGCTCATCATTTTATAAAGCACTGGAAAGGAATTGAAGAGTGACCCAAATGGCATAATCCAACACCAAGACTATGATAAAGTAGATAATGCTAATAGAGGCATTGGCAATGTCAAGTTGAATTACTAAGTTTGATAATTTAATAAACTTGCCACCAAAACAATTGAAAGCCTCAATAATTTAAACATTAAAAGAAGTACAAGATAAGAAATAAGTGTCTTCAAATAAACCAACAAGGGAATTCCTCTGGGGTGGGGAGAGAGTGTAGAAAATGCATCAAGTGAAAAATTCAATAAGAAAAATAAGTAAAGACCTAAGAAACAACTTATAAGTATGACTGTGGTGGAAATGGATAAAATGGGCTTCATGCATGTAGGCATATATTATTATCAATAAATAATTTGTGAAGAGCAACCCTTGGTCTTCTAGAGTGATGTTTTTTAGAGAATTTTACTATGATGGATAATCTTGTCAAACTCAAACAAATACGATAGTTTTGCCTAATGTATATAATAATTATATTAGGATTTTTTTTAGTGAAGCTTTATCATACAAGTAAATTAGTATATATCCTCCCAAAGATAATATAAATCTTGATCCTTAGATTTAGTTAATTCACAATGAAAACTCTAGTCATGCCACTTGTGACTAAAACCTGTAGTAATTTTTTGATTTGTTTATCCACCTTATATAAATATTTATTGTCCAATCAATTATGCAATACATAAAAGGTTAATCTGAAATAATTTTAAACCAAAATAATATAACACCTATTTGTTTAGTTTTGTTCTTACACCAACACCACCAACTCCATGTCTTGAAATATATATATAAATGCATTATTGATTTTTTGTGCATGATTCCATATCATTATTTCATTGAAGTTTCATTAGAAGGAAAACTTAAACACATATTTGTCAAGATTTTTTTTAATTTATTGAATAGTACACTTTCATTAATAAAAAAAATATATTACATCACTAATCATATAAAAAATATGGGTGGAAAAGTCACACCCAAAAATAAAAACCACACCAAGCTAAAACAAGTCTTAGGAAGAGAGAAAAGTCCACAAAAGGCCACCTCAATGCTATAAATACCAAGGTTAAACTAACTCAAGTGCATATCAACCAAAAAAAGGATAAATAAAATCATGAATAACAAGGAACCCATTAATCAACAACAACAAACATTGTGGTAGATGGAGGTGCAGGAGGTGGAGGTTCTTGAGAGTTCTCTCTGCACCCCCTTGATCAGAGGGGTCCTCATCAATTGGTAAGGGCTCCCAAACATTAGTTTGATCTTTATTTTTAGTATCATCCTACTATTTAATTGAATAATATTATCTAGAAGGTGATATGGTAAGTTCTAACTAAGGGAATTTATCCTGTAGAAGAAGTCCGCAAAACCCCACCCCCCCACAAACCCCCCCCGCCCCCCCCACTATCTCTATTAACCCTATTAGATTTGTGGTGTTTCAAATTCTCATGTTGGTATGTTAAATATTAAAATTATGAACTTATATTCATTAAGAATCTAAAACCAAAAAATAAAATATTACACATCATTTGAATTATTATAAAATTCCAAGAACCATAGTGTGAAATAGTTTTGTGGCATCGTATAATTCAAATATTAAATTTTGGTCTTATAAATATAAGAATTCTTAATATTTTTAATGGATTTTATTTTAAAATATAGAAAGTAAATGTTAAATATAATTTTATATTATTTTTACATCTTTGAAAATAATTGTGCCTAATACAAATGTCATATTATTTTTCTATAGACATTGAGGTGATGTTGTGCCTTCATTATGGTGATTATTCTCTTAAATTAAATTTTAAGTATATTTTTAGCTTCTCTATTCCAATTGCAAGTGACACAATACAATTATATTTCTTCTTAGATATGAATTACACATTCGACCTTATACATGTTATCAAAGGAAATGAATAAAACTTCTACTTGCATGGTTGCAATTGTTGAACTCTATCATTTCAACCTTTTCTATGTATGGTGGCTTCCTGGTTTCTTGCACTCCCATCACCAAAAAGTCTCTAACTACAAATTAAAGTTAAAATAAATACATATTTATGAATGAATTATATTAATCAAAACACATGAGATGGAAATGATATATTTTTATTACCTTTGACGGTCTTATTGGTACATTTCACTATGCATGAACCCAAAAAATTCTAGTCAATTTAAAATTATGCATCCCCACAACAATCAAACACGAGACATCAAATTATATAGAGCATGAAACTCCTATTTTTCAACTTGGTAGATATTCATATAGACATAAATACACACACACACACACACTTCCTCCATCATGACTCAATAAGCCTTTAAAACTTTAGGACTTGATTACAAAGAGATTCAAAGAATATCTATAACAATGAGACATCAAAAGCTCAAGAATTTAAAACTCATAGTGAACAATAATTTTATGTTTATACAATTATATTTGAGTGGTTTTCTCTGACCAATCACATGACCAATCTCAAAATTATAAGGATTAACCCAGCCATAGCCACCAATATTAGGACCATTTGAGGTGTCTCCATTATCTATCAAATACTGGTTGAGAATGATTTTTCCCTCAAACAATAAAGTACTCTATTCCTTGTCACGATTCTATAAAACAATTACCCACATAAGTTATCCTATTATTTCCAATTCAAATGTTTCCTTGAGATAATTTATAGCATCTTTTGTATCTAACCCATAAATATTATGTCCTGTTCATCGCACCACTAATAGTATATTAACATATTCAACCAATGATCAATGTTAAAAAAAAAGAACAAGTGGAATGGACTGGATGATTATGTACTAACCTATAAAATAATGATCCAATTTCTTTGCTTAAATCATACTACTGATAAAATAATTAGCATTTACGTTAAACCAATGTGGGAAACTTTGAAGGAAACACATCAAGGAACTTGGTGTTTTTACCATCTGCATAATGTACGTCTACTACTTGAAAGTGGAAACATGACATTAATTTCACCTTCAATTCATTTCTATTACTTACGAATGTAGGGAAGGGGAAGAAGACATATTTTACCTATAAAATTTTAAACTTACCATTCATTTTAAAACTAAGGGGAATCGATGTGCCCAAAGGGACCACCCAACCAAGTTAGAAATGATGAAAAAGGTGGTATTTGGGTAAATACCAACCTTGCATATATGTGATAGTTATATATATCTGGAGAGACATCATCATTAGCATTGAAGAGGGGTATTTATATTAGCCAAGGCTCATATAATTAGTGTTTGAGATAGATGTCACTATCTAGCTTATATGTTGAGTCAACTAAAGCTTAAATAGTTTACATATTTATCACTTTTTGGTAGGAATTTATATTAAGTAGTGGACATTAAATGATAATATGCCATTTTATTCCCCAATGTATTGGTTATTTAGTGTTGAGTTTTTGGGATGGTGTCAATAACATGTTCACTCCAACGAGTGCCCCTTTACAATAAAACATACAAATAAACCCATAATATTCACTAAAAATTTGCATAAGAGAATTCAAATCACTTGGAAAAAAATTAATTGTTTATGCATGGAGAAAAAATCATATGGGTTAGAAGAGGCTTGTTGAATGCCATGTCTAAAGACTGACCAAAGATAGTCGATAAATTTATTCAATTATCACAAGATATTTTGACATGTTAAACTATAAGGATTTTGTGACATCAAATTTCTCTTAAAAATAAAAAATAAAAAAAAGTAATTTTCAATTGTTGATTTCTCATTATATGATACATTAGTAAGTGAAACCCTCTCATAGAAAGGAAACACCTATCAATGTACTTATTTTTTAAATTGAAGAATAATTTATATTAACTTAAAAAAAATATATCAATACAAAAAGGGGGTGGATATGCACACCCCATATTCATATCAAGTTAGCTAGAGACAACCTCCAAGGGATGATAAGTATCACATAGCCCAAATCAAGCCAATATGCATGATTTGGGACATAGGAGGAGACACAATCCATTACCTACTTAAATGGATTTAAGAGGGTTATGAACATAATAAATTTTATAAATGATAGATAATATGAAAGTGCAATGCATTCAAAGAACAAGGAAATCAAGAAAGTGATGACAACCAATGTACAAATATAATAGTAAGGTTTTATTATGTTAAGTTATATAAAAATATGAGAGATCATATGTTTGGTGTTTATGTACTTCCCAAATTCATTATTATCTATATCACTAACCTACAAAGAATGGAAGAGTACATTATTATACAATGGAAGAAGACAAAATGCTAGTTGAACCATCATAATAATTGGTAACAACCACTTCATAACTAAAGAGTGAGGTGATGTCACTAACTGTCATTACTGACAGGTTGAGTTATATAGTAATAACATTGTAAAAATTGTGTGATAATGTAGAAGTGGGATTGGACTATACAAATTAACACATAGGTGGGGAAACTAATGCCTATGTTGTTGATGTTAGTGCAAGATTATATGTGCAATAACAGTAAACTATTATTAGATATGCATACCCTAATCCTCATAGATTAGTAACCCATACTTGAAGAGAAATGGTCCCCACTACATGCAATTATGAAATATGTGTGAAAAATTTAGCAAATTACACTTATATAAACCATTTTTCTTGAGAAGGCACTTGCCCTACTTTAACAATTTGGAAGAGATTGATCTCTAGTCAACATGTTTATTTAACTAGAGTGTCAATGAATTGATCTAAATTTTATAAGATGTTATAATATATATTGATCTTTGTATACTAAAGAGTCTCTATAGTATACAAAGTATCTAACAAGGGTGGAAAGTAATAGTGCAAGAGTTATATATTGAAGACTGGATGCAACCAAGGTAAGATGTAAGATTAAGATTGAAAACATTATCTCTTACTTGCTTGGTGATGGTATAATTCCCATATAAAAGTGGATGAAGCTTGAAATAAGGTATTTTTAGTCTTTTATTCTATAGGTATAGATAGACTTGATCAATAACCTAGAAGGTGTGTAGTGTCTGTTACTTATCATGGCACTACTTGTATTTTGCATTACCTTATTGCATAATAGTTTACATGTGTTATTTAATGTGTTGAATGCACTCAATAAATTGAAAATATTTTTCAAATTCAATTTGAGATAAATGAGTTGCTACTGTTAGTGGTAGAATAGGATTTGATGCATTGATGGGTGCCAATGTTTGGAAACCCAAGATGACCTAAAAAGGGCTATGTGTGGTAGAGCTATGTAAAGCTTTGTTATATTTGTGCTAAATGAAAGTCAAGAGTTCATCCCATGTGGAATGCTTATTATAATTGTGTACTCTTATAAGGTGCACTATCATCCTATTTGCCACTTATGTCTGTACATCAGTCTGTGGATGAAAGGTGGTGGATTTGTTAAACTTTGTGTTTAGCATATACCAAATCACTTTTCAGAAATTGCTCAAGAATATTGTATCCATATTTGATAGGATAGTTTATAGGATTCTAAAGTGGATCCAAACATATTAAAAGTTTAATTTAGTTATTTATAGAGTTGATGTTGCTTTCTTATAAGGTATGAGAATTACCATTTATGAGAATCTATCAACTACTACATAAACACAATGATCATCATGCTTAGTAGTAGGATAACATGAGAGAAAATCCATGGAAATAGATTCCCATATCCTCATTGGAACTAATAGAGGTGTGTATAAACCTTGCTTCTTGTTGACAGATTTGGTAATTGCACATGTGGCATAATTTGATAGTTTGATAGATTAGACCTTAGATGTGACCAAAATAAGTACTTTCATAACACCATAAGATTTTTTTAAACTATAGAATATCCTAATTTGTTTCTAAAATGAGCCTCCCATATTAGTTTATGTAGCTTTGCCTCATTAAAAAATCATAACTACCCAAAGTGATAAAAGATTCCATCCTGTAAGTAGAATTTTGGAATTGAATTACTACAAAATAAGTTCTAATAGATATTTATAAAAACCATGTTAGATGGATATAATTCTAATCATGCACTAAACTCATGTCAACATCATCAAGTATAAAAATGAGAGATTGAATTGGTGGATAAATAAGAATATCCACTATTGGATTAGGGATTCCCTTCTTATGTTTTATGTTCAAATGGAACTAATAAAGATAAGAAGACAATTTGTTTATGTCACTCTTGTTGTAACTTGTTTTGAGTCTTCAAAACTTGAAGCGAATCATGATCGATGAAGATCATAATATCCTTACCCTAGATATAATACTTCTAATGCTTACATGCTTGAAAAATAAAATAAAGGTTGTAATCATAGGTTGGGTAATTTATTACCAGTGGAGTGAATGCTTCACTATGGTATGAAATCATGTGACCATGTTGAGTGAGGACTAAAACAAGTGAAAAGTTAGAGTATCTGTCTCAAGCTCAAATGGATATTGAGGGTCTAGTAGATCAAGTATTGGTGTAGAGAAAAACCTATATTTAAATTCTTTGAATTTTTTCTATTATGTGGCTTCCCAAATGAAATTTCATTTAGCATCACCTTTGGTAACTTGGTTCATAGACCAAGTCACTCGAGAAAAATAAATTATAAATCTCTTGTATAAATTTTATAATCATAAAAAGCTACAAATCGCTATGAGATTATTTGGTTGTGGCCATTCCTGGATGACTTGAATCTTATCCAAGTCCACATGTACTCCTTGTGTATCTATTATATATCCCAAATAATGTATCTCTTACATATAAAATGAGCATTTCTCCATGTTTTCATATATCTTGTGTTTCTATAAAGTGTCAAAAACTTTCTCTATATGGTGCAGATGTTCATCTTGTTGAAGATTAGGATGCCATCAAAGTAGACTAAAAAATGTGAATTAGTAAATGGATTAAGGATGTCATTTATCATCCACATGAATGTAGTTAGTGAATTGGTCAAACAAAATGGCATGACTTACCATTCAAAAAAAAACATCTTTGGCATTGAATATTGTCTTCCATACATCTATAGGTTTAACAAGGATTTGATGATACCCAGAATTAAGGTCAATTTTGGTAAATTATTTTTCACCATGAAGTTGGTCCAATAAGTCCTCAATCCTTGGAAGAGGATAATAGTTCTTCATTATTATCTTGTTTAGAGATTCATAATCTATGTACTACCTCAATCTATTGTCTTTATTTGGTGCAATCACAATTTAGTTATCATAAGGTGATGATTTGGGCCTAATATATCCTTTGCCCATGAGTTCATGGATATGTCATTTGATTTATTTATTCTCTAAAAATGATCTACGGTATAAATAAGCACTGGGTAGAGGTAGTCTAAGGATCAAATCAATAATGTGCTTTACTATACAATGTGTAAGAAATTACTTTGTTAGATGAAATATATATTTTATTATTCTAACTTGCAGTTCTACTATGAGGTTTCTATTTCTACTATGAGAAGAACTACAGTATGGATTGGTAGTGCAAGGATGTTCTTATGTTCAAATATTACCATCAAAATCACAAATGTTTTACTAGATGTGACTAAATTCTTACACTTCTTGGTGCTAATGAGTAATAACTTAAGGACTAATTCTGGTATATAGTATATGTTATCACCAACATCTATGGGAACATTTATATGATTTACCTCACATACTGCATGTTGATGGCAAAGGTATGGTTGACCAAGTAAAACACCACATACCTCTAATGAAGTGATGTCATAAAGGATTATATCTTAAAAATACTTGATGTTGTAAACCAATTGACACTGATAAGTGACACATTTCTCAAATCCTACACTAAACGATCCAATAGAGTATGGTTTGGGGTGTTGCATTAATGGAAAGTTTAATTTGTGAGCTACTTTAGGATAAATTAGGTTCTTCTAATTTCCATTTTCAATAATGAAGTGTATTGGTTGATCATTGATCCACATTTAAGAATGGAATAATATTTCCAAAGGGGTAGTAAAGATGTTTGTGGTACCCACTTTGGTGCTAGGTTTAAAATTCATGATTTGTTTACCTCTCTCAAATGATGTTGTGTTTATACCAGTTATTTTAAGTTGTGCAAGTAGAGTTTTCCTAGCATGATATTATTCATTATAATGACTATTATATTTATGAACTAAACACCACTTGCTAGTCTTGGACTGCTTATTCTAGCCATTTAATGATTGTTGCTTCTTCTATGGAGGGTGTTTAGCAATATTCCCTAGTTTGGAATTCTACTTGGAAGATTTAAACTATTGCTTGGTTTGAGACTTAGAATTTTATATCCTAGTCTTGGCCTTTGCTTCAAACTTTCAATAAAAATTGTTGGCATATTCAATTGAAGAGATATGTAAGAAATACATATATGACTAGATATGAGGACTCAAACTTGACCTAGATTTCAAAACAAGATATTGTTCTAAATCCTGAATCTTGACTTTGGACACCAAAGTATAAAAATTATGTGTTTTGTTGCATAAATTATTCTTTGCCTTGGTAAAATTGAGATAATTTGATGTACTGATCATCATAGTTTCCAACAAGATAACAAGTTTCTTTGAGTGCTTCTATGAAACAATTCCACTTTTCTATAATTATGTCTAAGTTGACTTCATCTTTATGATTCTCAAATGAGCACAATAGTTAACCCACCATTTATTTAATGATAAATAACATTTTAGAAGAGTGAATGTAATATTTTATCTCTCATAAAATTAATTAACCAAGTAAAATGAGTAAATAAGGTTAAACTAGTTATCTAGTGCATCTACATCTATTTTGCCTTCAAACATATGGATGCCTACATTGACTTGTATCTTGTATGGTGTTTGACCACAAAATAATTGATGAGAATGAGAGGCATTGAATGGATTATAATACTTGAGAAGTAACAAAGAGTGATCAACAATACTTTATCTTTCACATACATGACATTCTTTAGAATATTCCTATTATCTTTTTAATATATCATCTATCATCTTATGGAAAATTTATGAAGTTGGCTTCATCAAATATTTATCTCCCATTTGAGGACATGAAAGAAGGTATGTGAAAGGTCATGAGTCTCAAGACACAAATTCTTATAATCATACCTAGTATGAGTGGGCATACAAAAAATGATGAAGTTTAGATACATCATGATACCACTAAAAAATGATATGAAGTGTGTATGCTTGGATACCACTGATATGGGCCTCGGAGGAGACCTAGTAGACAATATACTTAAACAAATTTAATAGGATTATAAATGGAATAGAATTTATAAATGATAGATAGTATTAAATTTCAATGTGTTAAAATAACAAGGAAAATAAGAAATAGATGACAACCACTATATAACTATAATAATAAAGTTTTATTATGCAACGTTTTATACAAATTTGAGATATCAGATGTTTAGTGTCCATATACTTCCTAAATTCATTATTGTTTATCTCTAACCTAAAAATAATGGAAGCATACATTATTATACAATGGTGGAAGATGAATCATTGGTTAAACCATCACAACAGTTGGTAACAACTGCTTCATAATTGAAGAGTGTGGTGACATCACTAATTATAGTTACTGATGAATTGAGTTATATAGTGCTAACATTGTAAGAGTTGTGCAGTAAAATATAAGTGGAATTTGATAATAAAAATTGGCACATAGGTGGATAACCCAATGTCGATGCTACTGAAGTTATCATAAGGCTAGATGTCTAACAGTAATTAACTACTATAAGATATACAGAGCTAGATCCTTTTAGATCAATGCAATAGAATCAAAACATTATAAATGCATTCATATAACAACATAAATTAGACTTTCATGCAATTGGTGCCACTAGACTAACATCCAAACGAGGTATGGTATCATCTACTTTATCATCCCAAGAATTTCATGCCAAAAGTGAATTAACATCCTAGTGGAAGGATTCTCACCCTTTTTATTATCTTTTTAATCATGATATTTTTCACCCCGTGCACACATGTTGGTAAAATAGTAATACCTGTACAAGGAAATTTGTTTTGGGGTTTCCTAAAACTACCCCCTGTGCCTCTAATATGTCTACATTGTAGGGACAGATGACAAATAGGATGAGTAAAATACCCAAAAATATTTTTAGATCGATAATGAATTCACTAATAAAAACCATGCCCATGTCTCCAAGAGTCAATTTTGGAGCAAAAAAATTGAAAGCACTCTACTAATAGCAAATAATGTGTTACCCCACTTTAATATGATAGTTATTAGGTGATCCACCCCCAAAGAAATATTCTTAGCCTAAACTTGAATTTGGAAAATTACATTAGAGAACTTGTATTTTTTTGAGAAATAACCTCAAACTTATTAGGTAACTTTATTTTTACAAAAATAATTTATTTTTTATCTTTCCACAACTTGAATTAAATTTTACGATGAAAAATTGACATATAAACTTAAATTTTACAATAATTTGAGACTAATCTTTGAATAATATCACCTATAAAGAAAAAATATTAGGCATAAAGTATTTATAAAAGGAGTGAATCCATATCTAAGCAAATTGAGCCTAAAAACAAAACCAAAAATATAATTAACAAACTTTGGCTATTTATAGAGGAATCACTTAGAAATGAAAACACCCATGTTCAAAATCATGTCCCCAATCACAAGGTTTTGGTAAAGCAAACACCAAGTAAACTAAGCAATTTTTGACTCAATAATGACTTACCAAATGATGGTAAATATTATGTTCCAAATCAATAGAGAAGAGTTAAGATTATATCTATTGTTAATCTTGTAAAGTGGAATCTACTGAGGTGAGAGCCAATTATACCCTAATTTAGGCTTGTAATAAGTGAAAGGTGTATCCATATGCCAACAAAAGTCTCTTTGCTAAAGAGAAAAGAGAGAGAGGGAAATATTATGAAGATATTTAGTGGGGTTTTGCATGCTGATCTTATTGTTGGTTTTGAATTCTCCATCCATAAGAATAAACTTGGATTTAAATGTATACCAAGTTATCCAAACATGAGACTTCATGTAAAATATATAAGATATAGTATAAATTCCCCATTTGAAGAAATTCATAGTTTTAACTCTAGGTGTCTCAACTAGAAGACCTTAAGATTGAAAATATGAGACCGCCATAGAGAGTTAATATTAATGGAAATACCACTTCTTAATTGGTTTCTTATCCACACAAGCAAGGGCTTGATGATTTAATAGGCTTTCTAAATGTTCTTTTCAATAAACTTAAACATAATTTTGATAAGGACCAGGGTGCTGAGAAGGGAGTGAAACCCAAGCCCTTTCCAAGCTTATCTTTCATAAGGAGATCTAGAATAAACACAATAATATTATGAATGTTATTCCTTACTTTAACTTTATGGAGTATATTTCAATAATATTATAGTTAACATGTTATATATGATGTAGTATGTCCACACTCAAAGTATTTTATATTTTTAACATTATATTTGGTAAAAAATTTCTATGACACATGATTTCCATACTTCATATGACACATTACATCCAAATCTACTATATCTAACATGGTTTCCATGCTATTAGTTTTCTACGATATAATGAAAAATATGATGTTGTTTCTAACATAGTTTATATGCTACAAGAATGTTATGATACAATGCTTTTTTTTATAACATGATTTCCATGCTACATGATTGGTATGATACATAATCAATATGATATACACATGATAATATTAATATGCTTAAATTTTTTCTATGTTTCCATGTTCTTTATGTTTCATGTGTATGGATGGAACATAGGGGAAAAACTCTTTTCCTTGCACATTCTTCTCATTATAATATATTTGTGTATTATGACTCATTATTATGAAAATTCAATAGCATACTTGCCATGATTTTTATATTCCATGTTACAATAACTTAACTTTGCTTATATCTTGAGGTAACATAGGGTAAAATATATTTTTGTGCATATTCCTCAATTCCTATATCTTTGCACACTATGTTATTTGATGATATACTTACCTTGTTTAAATGAAAAATATAATTTATTTTGAGATGTTTGCCCAAAAATAAAATGGGGCATATACACTACTCTTTACATTGTATGGATATGCTCTCTTAACCAATACAATGAACCCAAAGGACATTCATTATATATTAGAGTAACAAAGGCATGTGATGTGACAAAATTTTATGGATATTATTTATTTGATGGTATGAAATACTCAAGGGAATTTGGTTCCATGTCGAGGACAAAGAGGCATGCAACCCAACTTACTAAATGACTCAATGGTTCATATTCAATTTTGGATGTGAGGGCCCATCTTGAAATGACATATATGGTTTCAACTACTCTCCATCTTCTACCTCCTTTAATTTTAAGGAAAACCCATGGGTATTCCACTACATATTAGGGAAAATGGAGGTATATATTTAAAATATAACCTTGTGATAAGTATTTATTTTTTTCACTTACCCATGTTTGTGTAGAAAAGGTAAGTTTGGTTTTGTAGGTCCCAAGACTTAGTTTCCCAACATTGAGAGATCCAAAATTCAAAAAACATTTGTATCCTTTTTTTATATGTATTAATTTTAAGAATGCACCCATACCACCTAATTTTTTATGAACATGCACCTAAAAGTGGAGAAAAATATAGATACTAAAAAAATTCTCCTTGGAATTTATTTCACATTGTCTTATTTGTTTTATGCACATTTGTATATGCATGGGTGAATGGTATAAAATTTTCATTATTGTTCCATTAGTAAAAAATGTAGATCTTGAAAAATATTTCATTCATCCTCATCTGACCTCCACATTCATTATGTAATTGTTGTCCCATGAGCTGGACAAAATGAAGTTGCCTATGTCACCTTTACAATTAGGCCGACCCACCCATATTTTTTTCCTTTCCCATTTTTTATTGTTAGATACCAATCATGCATTCCAATATCACCAAAATTTTAATTTTGATGCAATAAAAGTTAGGGTGTCAAATTACCAACCTTACTTGCATCCTAACAAGAAGTTTCAACTATGAATACAAATAACACATATTCTCAATGTCAAATCCACACTTGAAAAAAAAATATAATGGATATTTAAATGAAATCATCCATGAATCAAAGTCTTAAAAAATGAGATAAAAATTGTCATGATGCATAATTATAATTATTTGTAGGCATCAAACATCCAAACACCATTTACAAACTTCTCATGCTTCCCTTGTCATAGTAAACATACAAATCAGTACCAAAAGAAAAAAATTACACCTTTTAAGCCTCTCAACTGCATATATTAATGAAAAAATACCATTAATAACATGGATAAGGACTTTCACAACTTATAAATGACTAATAATAATGATTAAACACCATTCACCACCCTTTTATTTATTGTTACATCATTAACTAAAAAATAGATATTTTATCAAATAATTAGACCACTTTTTAAGTATTAAAATCTCCTACAAGACAAATTGATGGTTTTATTTGGAATATTTGCCCTTTATCTAATTGAAAACACTAGATCAAATATGAACTCCATTTTTTTTAAAACTATCCCTTTAGCTTTGTAACCTTTGCTTTGTAAAAATGCTTCTATTTATCCAAAAACATTATGTCTGTAGAGGAAGAGATCCCAAATGAAATATTTTTAATCTTTATAGATTATACCTATTGATATATTTCTATTAGTTATTTGGTTACCTTATGCATCACTCCCAATTTCCCCAACCTTCATACCACTTTCTCTTGTAAGGAAACTAATTTTTCCCTTTTTTTTCTATGTAAAACACTATTTTTTTGTTGTTCATCTATGGGATATGATTTTAACATTTTGATATCATCATTAAGGTCTGATGAACCTTTCCAATCATTGTCCCAAACCCATATGTCTTTCCCACACTTTTATTTATGCACGTATACTTTAAAATGCTTTAAGAATGAAGAATCATGTTTTATTAGTTGAAACAACCTGAATCTCTTCCTCTTTCTATTTTTGTGGGTCATACTAACCTTATAACATATCTTGATATCCTTTCCTAACCTCATTACAAGGCTCTTTCCTCATTTCATGTGTTACTTCCTCAAAAATGTCCCCATCATGGACAAAAATGACCTAAAATGTGGAAGGAGGATTTGATTATCCAAATTTTAAGATGTATACACCATCTACATCACAAAACACCATGATAATGTTCATGATAAATTATTAAGTGGTTTGGATGTCCAAAAACATGACCTATCCATGTCAAGTGTTTGATGAAATGTCCACACAAGTTGTTAGATTATAGTTGCTAGAAGGCATTTGATTGTACCTCTGAAGTTTTTAAATCATTGTATTCCTATTTTTCCATACACTTTTTGGACCAAAGACTATCTTCCTCTACCCATTGGTTAACTTCCCCCTCTTTATCCTACCTATTGCTAGAGAATTATCTGTCCACCTCCTCTAATCAATTCTCTTTCTCTTATCAGTTCTCTACTTCTATTTCTCTTTCCAATCCATAACTAGATTAATATTCCCAAATCAACTATATCCCACAAATATCCACATGTTTCTCATCATCATCTCTTTTTTTATTAATATCCTCTTCCATCCTTCATTAAATGTAAACCAACCACCTTTATCTAAGACATCTATTTTACTAACACTTCACCTGCACCATCAATATTTTTCAACTCCTCTTATGTTTAAAATTATTATGGCTTGCTCTCAACCAATTTATCTTTCTCAACCACTGCACTCTCTATATTACCTAAAACAAACTCAACATATAAGGTATAAATTTCCCATTTGAATCTCTTCCAATGGTATCTAGATTAATATTCCCTAATCAACTATCTCCCACAAATCTCCACATGTTTCTCATCATCATCTCTTTTTTATTAATATCCTCTTCCATCCTTCATTAAATGTAAACCAACCACCTTTATCTAAGACATCTATTTTACTAACACTTCACCTGCACCATCAATATTTTTCAACTCCTCTTATGTTTAAAATTATTATGGCATGCTCTTAACCAATTTATCTTTCTCAACCACTGCACTCTCTATATTACCTACAACAAACTCAACATACAAGGTATAAATTTCCCATCTGAATCTCTTCCAATGGTATCTATGCTAAAATTTCATCCTCTACTACACATTCTTGGGTTGATAACAACATTAGTTGCTCTATATTCTTCTTCTCTTCTTCTTCTTCTTCTTCTTCTTCTATTTTCCTTTCTTCTATATTCATCCTTCTATCCTAAGATCTAAGTTGATTGCTACCTATCTCTTCATCTTATTTGGAATCCAATGTATGCCATGTAAAAATAATTTTGCACGCTTTTTGTTCTCACTATTGTTAAACCTCAAACTCATAAGATCATTCTCCAAATTAGCTTCCTTATAAGCATCATCATGTGCATTCTCTTTCACTTTATTCACCTTCACCTTCTTTCCTTGTAAGAGATTTTTTTTACTGTATTGATGCTATCAATTTTTATCACACACTCTCCTCATTTTAAAGAATTTGAGTTAAAATGAATCTATATCATTCCTTTGTGAAAATTTACTTTGTTAGTTTTTATCTAGCTCTCCTATTCAATATTATCATCTTGACAATTTGTTGTTTATTTTTCCTCCTTTCTTTCTTAAAAAAAAAGTTTCCATTTATCTTTTCATTCTCTAATGGTTTTTCAAATCCTCTTTCACTCTTCCCACACCTTAGAAAAAATATTGTTTGCTCACATAGTAACAAAATTATTATTACCTTTTATGGAAATATTCTTCTCTCCACTCTTAAGTTTGAAGCCTTATTAACTACTAAAACTTAATTCTTGTGTGCACTACTTGCCCCACCATCCTAGTAATTGGATGTTCCCATATTCTTGCTTTTTTTATTTTCCATTTTCTTGTCTCCTCTCTTATATATCTCTCCAACTCATGAATATATATCCCTTCATGCTCAAAAAATCAAACATAAATATAAATGGGTATTTAATATTATTCTCCAAAAAGTAATCTTCCATATTCAAAACTCATGACATCAACTCTTTTGAATTTTATTCCCTTGATAACTTTAAGTATTTGTACTAGCTTCTTCATTTTTTTTTATTGCGATCTCTTTTGGTTTCTTTTTTTTCATATGACCTAATAATCTAATCTTAAACTTTTATTTTTATTTAATCATATATACATGATGGAGAACACTCTATGCACCCTCTACCCAATTATTCACTTAGTGGAGGATGTATTATTCCTTCTTCATGTAAACTAATTTACATTTAGTTCTCTACATATGAGTGTATATTATGATATACATTCTTGTATTTTCTAAGAAACATTCTTTATGGATATTAAAAATCATTATCCATATGTTATTTATATAATAATTTATTTATTATTTATAATAATATATCTTTAGTGGTTATCTTCATGAAATATAAATCCTATTTTAAGCTAAAACATGATCCGTAAAAGATAGATATTCATTCCTATCCTAAACTTGTATATTTTTTTCACTTTTTTTAGAAACTTGACATCCTCATCCTAAGCAACCTCCTTTTTTTGTTCTTTCTATGCTGCTTCTAGTTGTGCATAGCTTTAATCTCATCACCAAGGCAACTTGCTACACAGACTCCTTAAGCTAGTTTTTTTGGATCTTAAAATTATCTCCATTTTTTGTGGATCTATTATTTATTTGAACTTAGTAATTTATTTGTTCCAACATCCACTTAGATAGTTCTACAATTTTTAATGAAAATTCTAGACATTACTTGGAAATTTATTTGAAAAAATGGTAAAAAAAATTCATATTTTTATAAGATTTGTCTATAAGCTAAAATTCATTAATTTTTTTTCTAAACAACCAAAGTTTTTTTCAAATCAACACTAGTTATGAATCTAGTAATTGTCAAGTGGTTTTCAACAACTTTTTTCCATCTTTTATAGTCAATAACTTTTGCTTTCAAATAAAAGTTTAAATGAGTTTTTTTTGAAAGTGCTTATTTTTTTAATGCTCTTAACATTAGTACACTTTGATATAGAAAATACCAAGTGGGTTTTAATATAGTGGCTAATAGGTATCTAAGTTCATAATTTTTATAAAAAAAATCCAAAGTAATTTTTTTCCATAAAAGTGTGGAAGAAAAACAATTTTTTTCTTTGGTTTTTAAAGAGAATAATACAATAGTGCAATCAAATTCCTAGTTTTATTCACATTTTATTTATTTATTTCATCCTTTGTTTGTCTCCAATCATATTTAATGATACTTAATATATGTGTACACATGATATGTTAGTTTACTATGACACTTATTGAGGATGATTGTACTTGAGCATGTTAGTTTACTCTTGATAATTTGACAAACACAAATGTTGTGTGCTAAAATGCAACCTATTTTTACATAATGTTTTATAATGTAAATGGCATATTTTTATATGAAGCTCAAATTTTATGTTGTGTTGGGTTTGAATAATTAACTTTCTCTACGAGTTACATAAGTTTAATATATCTAGACGTGTTAGGTCCTAGCTAGTAGTTTGGTCTGTAAGCTACCTTTTAATATGTTATAGTTACTGGTGTTAGGTGGAACCCACTATTTTTATAAAACTATGGGTGTAATACCACTAGTTTAGGGTATTTTAAGTCACTCACTTTATCATAAATAAAATTTTATCCTCTTTATGTAATCAATCTATATATCAATATAATATAGTGTTTATCACATATTTTCAAAACAAAATTCATTACTTTAGATTTGTAGGTGCAATCCATATTTTGGGTTTATAGGTGCTCCCATTTATTTTATATTGTGTAGTTGTGTCTCTTCAGATTTCAAGTACACTGCAAATGGTATCAAAGTTAGTTTTAAGTTTACATAGCAGAAAAAGGTTCATCTATTACAAAGGCCATAACTTTCTACAGAGAATTCATATTGGGACAAAGTTTATTTTATTTGAAAATATACTCCAAGGATATTATAAAAATTTAAATTTCATCACTTTTGGATCAATATGGAGGGATATATAGGAGTCACAAGATGATGTTATGAAAACATCCAAAAATATTGTAATTTATGGTAACTTGATTTCAATGGAGTATAATTTTCAATTAAAACATTTGATTGACATGCCATTTTTTTTGTTTTTAATTATATTCAATAATATTTGAAATTAATTTTATATTTATTTTTTTATGAAGTATTCAAAGAGAATAATTTTCCAAAGTGGACTATTTTTATTCTCGAAATCCTAGTCTAGAAAAAATATTTTTTAATTGATTAAAGAGGGTTGAGGGGTCTCTCACACTTCCACTATATAAATAAAAATTATATAAAGTGTTCTTCAAACTAAAATACACAAATTCCAAGATTTATTTAGACATAAAAAAGGGAACCCAAAAATCATCCCTTTATATCAAGCAAATCCATAGTTATGAAAGAGGGACTTTTGCAACTAGGAAAAAACCACCTTTAAGACAAATTCTCTAATGAATGAGGCAAAAATCAATATCAAAATAAAATTGAATATAAAAATAAAAGGAGAGATACATCCTAAAAAGATTAAAAGACTAAAAAATATAATAGTAGGAAAAACTCTTCTATAGCATCATAGATATCTAAAAAGGACACATCCATCAAACATATATAAGAAAAGTACAATGATTCTCAAATAACTTAAATAAACCTCGAATCTTACCTAAGTGAATCTCTTAATAAAAGTGAAGAAGTCTTGTAAAAGCCTCAAAATTAAGAAATCAAAACCTCATCAAATCTTGTGAAATTTATTCCAATCTTAAGGTCTTAAAACTATGAAAATAAAATTCTACAAGAGAATATTTTACAATCTAGAGGAAAAAATCATCTTAAGAGTATAAGTAACTAAGAGTCACCCTTCTTAAATGATCTAATAAAAAAATTCAATCATATACTACCCCAAAAATATGCCAACAATAAGTCTTCTTCCCCTCATGAAGATATGTCTTTCTAAGCACAATTTTTTAACAATAAAGCATCAACCACACCCTCCTAATCTGCTCATCAATCTATCTTTACCTAGATGCAATAGGTAGAGGAATCCACATTAATTAAATCATAACTTTGGCCTCACCCGAAAGAATGTTAGGTAATCCAACCCAATTATTTGGCTTCATACTAAAAATAGAGGATAAGGGGTTATGATTTTCACCAATTAAAAAAAAAAATCTACTACACAATTATATTCTTGGAAACAATTTTGAAAGGAAATGGAGGAAAAAAATATTACCAATTCCTTGATTGCAAAAATAACACTTCTAGTTGCTAACTAGGAGTTTTAGCTTTTATCATAACATTCATAATAGTCATGGAGTCTATTTTATTGAATTTGGGGAACTAGAGATGTAATTACCCCAATCAGAGAAACTACTATGCAAAATTAGTGTAAAATATTTGTAATAAATGGTATAAATTATTTGTAAATATTCTAAAACTATAAATTTTATAAATAATAAAATCATAAGGATAAATATAAATATTTAGCTGGAAAAATGAGTTACAGGATATTGTGGAGCCTAAGACTGATTGTGTTGACTAGGTAGAAATTGAAATTAGAGCTGGCAGGGCCTTCAGACAAGAGTGTTGGGACTAAACAAGATAGGGTGAAATTTTTTTCCTCCTAGGGTGATGTTGTCTTATAGTGAAAATATTTTAGGTTTTATGAACCTCCAATCATTTAGTTTGTAGATTAGGTGGGAACCTCTAATTCGCTTCTAGGACCAATGTGTGACTGATTTTCTCCTTAAAACCCTAGTTCAACATGGAAAAAGACAAATTTGAAACCATGGAGTGAAAATGGGTTACCGATTTAATTTGGGTGAGACCTCAACACCTCATGTGTTTAGCACTGCCTATATACCACAAATATGAAGAGGGATTAAACTTCTTTTACTTTTCGCAATCTATAGTGGTGTGTGTAAAACTGGTCTAATATGCTAGATGTTGGTGCAATTCTAGTGTGATTATATGCTTCAATTGTGAATTTTGACCTTAAATATGTATTCAAATATTAACTTGGGGATACTAGGGTTATATTCAATTAGAATTGGGTGAAACAGGTAATTTTCTCTTAATGTGCAATTTGAGTTCTGGTGATTTTCTGTATGAAAGCCTCCTTGTGTGCAAAATGACTTAAATTGTGTTTATATAATGGTATTTTTGGTATTCCTTATAGTAAGGCTTATTAAAACTCCTTGGTTGACCTTTGGGTAACTATAAATTTGAGAGAATAGTTGTTAATTGGTGGGAGGACAACATCTAGGATGGTGGAAAACAATAGGTTGTGTTATAGTCCAAATGGGGCACTCTTATCCAAAGTGTGGAAACAACTAAGCTAAAAAGTGCCAATAAATTAGGGTATAAGCCTAGGCTATTAAGAAAGCTAGGTGGAAGGGTCTTGGGGTGACTTACGATGTTTTCAAGGGTGAATCACCATGCAAAAAGTCGGTGAATGTGGTAAGGCCCTATGATAGGTCAAGAAATAAGTGCGTCAAAAGAATGATCATAAGTACACGTTTTAACTTAAATGTAAATTTACGTGACTAAATTTCCCCCTAATTTTATTTTAGTAAATGTAACAAATCAAAATTACTAGAGTAAAATGAAAATATAACGCACCTGAACTTACCTATGAAGTGCAATGTTGAATGTAGGTTCTAAATGTCAAAATGTGCTCCACAATTTTTTTTTATGATGGAATATATATAAAATCATTCTTTACTTATGATGGAAATTAATAAACAAAGACAAGAAACTCAAGATCTAACTAAAAAGGAACAAAAATACCTGATTGGCTATGCAAAGTCAAACCATTTTTTGGTGCAAAACTGGTGACTGTGGAGGATAGGCCCCTTAGATATTTCATTCACATTAAATAATTTAGATTGGATTGTATATGCCCTAATCCTTGTTTATTAAGAGAGTGTGATTAATAACTCAAGGTATGCTTGACTCCATCATTTCATACCCATGGTAGTGAAATGGCTTAGAATATATGTATAAATCCCAATAGAGTATTATGGTGTAAAACTAGTGAAAAAGGGGGAACCAACCATTGAAAATAGAGTAGGTCCATTTATGATGCAAAATTGGCACGAAAGTGGTGCAAAACTAGTGTAATTAGTTTGTATAATCTGGTTCTAGTGTATACAATGTGGAGAATGACAAATATTACCATTCAATCTATGAAACTCATGTAAAATATAACAAAAGAGGGAGTCATATGCCACACACATGCCCCTAATATGATATGTGGCATATTTGTATTTTGAGACTGAGTAATAAAAACTAGAATTATAAGTAAAAACATGTGTATAAACCTATAACACATGTTGCACATGATGCCCCCAATATGAATAAATTTGAGCAACTTCTGAGCACTAGAATTGCAAACTATTACAAAGTGTTTGGGTTATCTAGGATTTTGAAAGTTTATGATAATGCCCATTTTATGAGCCCTAGGATAGTAACACCCTACCTAGATAATAGTGAGGTGTGCTACTATATACTTCCAATGCTCCTATCCAAACTATCTTTTTGAGCACTTTTTTGTGTATGTCAGTTAGTTTACTATTTATATCCTATAAGATAGTCCTTGTGTATCATTTGTGTCTATCTGAGTGTTAAATTAAACATTGAACTAAGTGGGTCAAATATACAAGACAAAACCCCTATGTATTCTCCCTCTTTTGAGGTTATTTGTTATGCCTATGTAATAACTTGATTTAAAAGAAAATGTTATGTGAGATATGTTATAAAAATATAAATAAATAAGAATAGTAATGATAACATGGAGAATCAGGGCATCATCATATAGATAAACTAAGTATATAGCAATGTGAGATGCATGTTAGAATTAGAATGCATAGTGTGAATGTCTAAATAAATGTTAACAATTTAAACACATAGGTAAATGATATGAACTGAGTATCAAATTTTGAGTAGAACCACTCAGGGTTGCATGATATCCATCATCAAATCAAAACTATGAGGATTCATGATATCCATCATGGCATCAAACTCTGAGCAAACTTAGCAAGCAATTTATCAAGTGTCATGGCCATGACACACACATACAGAGAGTACATATGAAATAAACAAGCCACACAAATAGAAGGCCAAGGGGCCACATGTAAGGGACATATTAAAATATCATAAACACACACAAGGACATGTTCAAATGTCCTCACATGCAAACAATCATAGAATAAAAGATTAGATCCACACACACAATGACATATTCAAATGCCCTCAAATGGAAGAAACACACATAAAATAGGAAACATGAAATCATGCATGAATGTGTAGTTGATCAACTTAATTAATTTGAAAGATAATTAGGTTAAGTATCTTATATAACTAGTAGTATATATCAATGTGTTAGTATCTTAGTGATATCAATATATGTAATGCAATGAAAATACTGAGCTCCAATTAAGAAAATATGGTCAAGGAATGATAAAACTTATGTATGGGATGCACCCAGTGAGATAGCTGGTGTATGTACAAGTTGTATGAATCCTATGTGGTCTATAATTAATAAATGACAATATGGGATCACTAGGACAACATCGGTAGAACTATAAAACAAATAAGAGTACTCTTGTCCATTAGTGCACTATTATCTGAGTGAATTTTTTGAATGTTTGATAGTGAAAGCATATGCAAATGGGTCTAGAATATTTATTCCATAAGCTCTATATTCACTAATGTAAAATGTGTGAATCATATATGGTATAAACTAGCTAAGATAAATATTGAATCAACTGTGCACAAATCAATTGGTGTAGAATGAAACTAAACATGAGCATGCATAGGTCTTGGTTTTATATTTTTCTAGAATACTTAATTTTTTAATATTTTGCTAATATAAGTAAATTAAAATGATATGATAATCTAGAAAGTAGGATACTAACTGATGAGTCCTCCAAGGGATTCATGAAAAATAGGCCTTGTATTAAAGTTAAGAAGAGTAATCTTTCATGAAGGAAAGAGCTATGATGCAGTGATTAAATTGACCTAAAATTTGAATCTGAATATTAATTTCATTTTGTAGAAAGATTACCACTATTATACTAATTAGCTATGCTTTTATGGGATGCAGTAATTAATATATTGTGATTCTTATTCTCTAGTGATGCTAGATTTAAAAAAAAAATATATATTTTGAGATACTTTCTTTGAAATATGTATTGTGTCCTTTTGCCTTTACTGATATGACATTACTTGTATCTATTTGTATACTAGTTGAATATATGCTTACTTTTTTTAATTCTTAATTTAAATATGTTTCATCTTCTCTTGAAATTATAATCATTGCAATTTCATGTTCAAATGTGACATGGTTATGATATTTATTCATCCCCACCATTGTTGTAACCCATGATCTTCCTAATTTGGCATTATATTGGGCCAAACTAGGACATACATGAAATACATTTGAACATGTTTTTGGAACAAGTGTGAAAGGTATCTCGATGGATCCAATAAATGATTTAGATATAATGATTCTACTCAATTTTTTTAATCATATCCAATAAATTATAATAGTTTCATGTTACAAACATTCATTTTAATAGTGATATTGATCATAACATTGGTACATTGCTTTCCATCTATGAGGGGGCTAAGAATCAAAGGCTCTAAAAATGATGAATAGTTTTTATTTGATTCCTTTGGAATCGTAATTAAAAAATTAGATTTTATAGGTATCTCTTTGTTTGGAAACTCTTTGGTTAGAAATCATCTTTTAAGAATGCTTTTTTGATTATCTTGAGTTTTATTTCTTAACTTGTCTTTTAGTAATTTCACTTTTTCTTGCTGTAACTTTGGTAACCTCTGCTTTTCAAATTGTTCCTTTTGTAATTATTATTTTTCATCTTGATCTTGTCATATTATTTCTTGTTCTAACTTTTCCTTTTGAATATTTTCTTGCTCTAATTGGTTTATTTGCAACTGCTTTTGCTCTGAATTATCCTTTGGTACCCATACTTATTCATTTTGTACTTGTGCTTTAAGATATGAACTCATAATGTGAGTGGGTTTTTTGATTGATGTAACTATTATAGAATCACCACTATCATTTTTAATTTGTATTTTATTCTTTAAATCCAAACAAAAATTTGTATGATGCCCATACATTTTATGATATGCATCATAATAATTTGATTTTCTTAGAGGATGTAGAGGAGGTAGTTTGATCAAATTGTTTTGAATCATTTCCCTTAGAATCTCACTTGGAATCTTTTTATCCTTTTGTATAATTTTTGAATCACTTTCTTTATATGAATTATCTTTTAACTTCTTATTTTGATATGAAATTTTCCCAACATTGTTAGATGAAGATACAAATTCATGATTAACACTAGCACTTATTGGATACTTTGCATATATGAGCTGATTTTCCAATGATGTGATATTTGAATTAAAATATTAATTTTTAATTTTAAAATCTTCTATTAAATTTATTATAATGACTATTTTATACTTAAAATCTTCACAAGCACAAACCCTAGGTTCTTTAGATTGAGTATGCATACACACACCATCAAGAGAAGAGGTGGGAGGTGGAGGGGGTTGAGGAAGGATATGGTGATTACCTTATTTTATCACTGATAAGATGAGATATATTACCTCTTAGGATAGTGATATCATGAATTTAGTTAGAGGTAAAGTATCTATCACAACTTTGAGGGTTAGGAGGAGGAAGAAATTCCTTTTTATCCATTTTAATTTTTCCAAAAACTAAATAAGAACAAGAAAAGAGAGACATAAATGCTAGAAAACATTTCAACATGATAAGAAAATCATAATTGAATTTAAAAATGTAGGAGGACAAATATGTTAGAATGAAACCCTAGGGAAAACAAGGGCATGCAATGTTCAACAATAATCGGGTTCACCAATATGTTTTATCAAATTTAGGGAACTAGATATGTAATTACCCTAATTAGACAAACTAATGTGCAAAATTAGACTATAAAAAATATGTAATAAATGGTAAAGTTGATATGTAAATATGCTAAAACTAGAAATTTTCTAAATGAGGAAAGCATAAGGAGAAATGAAAAGACTTGGCTAAAAAATTGAGGTGAATGATGTTGCAAATCCTGAGACTAACTATAATGACTAGGTAGAAACTAAAATTGGAGCTGGTAGGGCCTACAGACAAGAGAGGGGGGGAATTATTATCCTCTTGGGGTGTTTTTTTCCTATAGTGAAAATATTTTTAGGTTTTATGTGCCTCCATGTTTTACTTTTCAAACTCTGTGGGAACCTTTGATTCATTTTTAAGACCACCATGTGACTAATTTTCTCCTCAAAATCCTAATTCAACATGCAATATGAGCAATGAAAAACCATGGATAAAAAGGTATTATTAGTTGAATTTGGGTAATGCCTCAACACCCTATGTGTTAAGCATTTCCTTCATATCACTACTTTGAAGATGGATCACCTTTTTGTAGCTATCCCAAGATAGAATGGTGTGTGTGAAACTGGTGTAATATGTTAGATGTTGATATAATTATGGTGTGATGTTTTAAATATGAATTGTGACCTTGTAGATGTATGAAAATTTTAGCTCAAAGTTACTAAGGTTGTATGTGATTAATATTGAGAGAAATAGGGAATGTGCTCTCAATATGCAATTTGAATTCTAGTGATTTTATATGTGAGAGCCTCTTTGTGTGCAAAATGACACGAGTTGTTTTTATATAGTGTTAGTTTTGGTATTCTTTTAGATACGGATTATTAAAAATCATTGGTCGACCTTTTAGTCACTTTTAATTTTGGAAAATAGCCACTAATTGATGAGAGGAAAACATCTAGGATGGTGGATAATCATAGGGTGCGTTATAGTCCAAATGGGGCACTCCTATCCAAAGTGTGGAAACAACTAAGCAAAAGGGTGCTAATAAATTAGGGTTTGAGCCTTGGCTATCGAGCATGTTGGGTGGATGGGTAATGGGGTGAACTAATTTGTTTCCAAGGCTAAATCACCATGCAAAAATTGAGTGAAGGTGGTCTAAAGGCCCTAGGATAGGTGAATTGCTACATGTGTCAAAAGGATGGTTACAAGTGAATGTTTCATCTTAAATGTACATTTGTGTGACTATAGATTCATGTTTCACAATTACATCTAAAAATTATTTCTCCTTTGCTAATTTTAACCCTTTAACCAAAACTAAGGATGTGACCTCACTATTAGTGGTTTTTGGTAAAAAGTGAGAACCTCACCATGAAAATTTCCCTTAATGACATTTTATTATACAAACTGAACCCACCACACTAATATTATTTCTTGAAACACCATCAAAATTGATCTTCACAAATCCCACTTTAGGTGACATCAACCTACCTTTGATTTTGCCCTTATTTTTATCCAACTTCTTTATATTTGAAGACAATTCAATTATAATCCAATTTTATATAACATATTTTTTGTTACCCTAAGAAAAATCTTATTGATCTTACCCCAAAGAGATAAGTTATTGGAAATAGCCTCCTCCATGCTTTCCTAACACCTTTCCTAACACTCTACTTTATCCCATAAGATTACATTTTTTTGCTCTAGAATTTTTTTTGATATTACATTAGCTAGAGCCATAATACAAAAACTATAAATATTTTATTGAAAATAGGTAAACCCATGGCTATTTGATTATAGATAAGAAACAATACCAAAAATTTATAGAATAACTATAATGAAATAAGAAATGACCCACTAATTCATCCTCTTCTCTACATAAAATACAAATAGAAGGACCAATATAACCAAACCTTCAAAGGTGGTCTTGAGTGAGTATCCTACAAAGATAAGTACACTAGGAAAATGAGTTAGCTTTAGGTGTATTGACTACATTCCAAATCAATTTTCCTAGAGAAAAATTCAATAAAACCTTCTCTAACATCATATTAATAACCAAATTTAACACTCTAACTCCCAAATTTGTCTCATATCCATATCAAATTATCTTTAGTAGTATTTATTAAAACTATTCTTTCCCATAAAATCTATAAAAGAATGTCTTTCTGTAAAATTGAGCAACTTATATTTTTCAAGCTATTTTATTGCCAGGTACCAACAATAAGGAGTTTTTAATCCACCCAATAGTTTTGGACCTTCACATCCCATTCCATTTCCAAATATTTTTTAATTTACATTAAGTCCACCTTTATTGAATCCCTTACTCTCATTGTCATGAATCCGACCAGAAATTTTCTAACTCCTCATTACCTACCTCCCAATTCATGTTGTCAAAAATGATCCTTTTTGAAGTAACAATATAATTATAGAATATAATTGTAGATATGAGTAGTAGTAAAAATTCCCTCCAAATAGAAAATATTTTTCATTAACCATTTTAATCCATGGTTTCTTATCTTCTTCTAATAATTATTATGTTAGTTTTTCTCTAATATATAACATTATGAATCTATAGATTTTTAACCCCAACACTCCCACTAATTTTGGTTTGTATACATTTTCCCACTTTTTAAGATGAAACTTTATCTTCTCCTCTTTAACATGTCACAAAATGTGCCTAATAATTGTATTCAATCTTTTCGCTACACATATGGGTACTTGTAAAATTGATAAGGTATATATAAGGATAACATTTAACACAAATTTGATCAAAATGATCCAACCTACCAAACTCAATAACTTCTCCTTCCAATTTGTTTGCATATTTTAAAAATTATTCTTCCATAATTTATATTTGGTTACCTCTGTGAATAAAGGAATCCAAAAATAATTACTAGGGAGATGCCCAATAGGAATTCCTAACACACCTAGAATTATGTCTTGCCTTTCCTAGATAACATTAACAAAAAAATCTTTTGATTTTTTCTAAACTCACTTTATATCTAGATGCTACTTCATATTGAATTTTAACTTTTTAAAATGTTAGAAACTCCCTAATCTGAGATTTCCAAAATAGAAGTGTATCATTAACAAATTATAAATATGAATTTAGAACATCTATATCAAATGATTTTAACCCAATAACTTGTTAGGGTGTGGAGCTAAAAGCTTCACCAAGGAGCATACAAAATAGGTTCGGGTCTACACAGACGCCGGCGTCGGTCAAGAGCGACCGACGTCGGTCAGTTGCAGTTACAGAGGCGCCGACGTCGGCAGTAGGGTCGGCCGGCAACGGTCACAGGCGAACAGGCAGGAACCGACGTCGGTTACCTGCGTGTCCAGAAAGCTATTTCCGTGGACAGAAGCGAGTGTTTGCATGATAAGTTTGAGTCGTGGACTCAAGCTTGCGTCTCTATTATTAGCATTACTATTTTTAGAGCCCTTGTTGAAGAGGCTTAACTGTCTATTGTAAGAACATGCTCAAGTCTCCTAATTCTATATTAGGATAGATCTTCTTAGCTCATTGTAGTTGAATGGTAGAATGTATCAGTAATAGTAGAACATTGTGAATGTTTGAAGGATAGTACTGAGTTGCATCAATCCAGGTTGTTGGATTTGATTGTACTTGAGAGAGAGCTCTTGAGGAATAGAGATCTAGTGAGAGATCTTGTGTGCATCTGAGAGAGGTGTGGAAGAACAAAGTTTCTTCAATTGTATTCCTATTGTAAAGAGTTTCAATACAAGTTTTTAGGGTGTTTTCTTGTATATCTTGTTCTGTGCTATTTATCATTTCAGTCACTTATCTATCTGATTTATTTCCGCGTTTATTGCTGTCACAATTGTAATCTATTGTTGGTTTGATCCCCCAACATAACTTTCCTTTTCTCTCTCATCTTTCTCGAGACTCTCCCTAAAAACTTCACCATAATGATAAAAATATACAGAGAAAGGGGATTCCCTTGGCTGATTTTCCTTGAATTCTAAAATAAACTCACTAGACTTCCATTAATCAAAATTGAAAAAAGACCCTGTGACATAATACATAACAAAAAAATTCCATTCCTTCGTAAACTCAAAATCAATCAAGACATTTCTTAAAAATACCCAATTGAATCTATCATATGGATTTGTAATATCCAAATTCATTAACATCCTTGAATTATTTTTGGATTTAAGAGTTTGGAGAATTTTAGGGGTCATAATTACATTATATAAAATCTACCTTTCACTAACAAACCCTCCTTATGGTGAGATAATTTCAAGGAGAAAAATCTATAACCTTTTAGCTATTCACATCCCATTCCATTTCCAAATATTTTTTAATTTACATTAAGTTCACCTTTATTGAATCCCTTGGTCTCATTGTCATGAATCTGACCAAAATTTTTCTAACTCCTCATTACCTACCTCCCAATTCATGTTGTCAAAAATGATCCTTTTTGAAGTAACAATATAATTCTAGAATATAATTCTAGATATGAGTAGTAGTAAAAATTCTCTCCAAATAGAAAATATTTTTCCTTAACCATTTTAATCCATGGTTTCTTATCTTCTTCTAATAATCATTATGTTAGTTTTTCTCTAATAAATAACATTATGAATATGTAGATTTTTAGCCCCAACACTCCCACTAATTTTGGTTTGTATACATTTTCCCACTTTGAAAGATGAAACTTTATCTTCTCCTCTTTACCATGTCACAAAATGTGCCTAATAATTTTATTCATTATTTGTGCTATACATATGGGTACTTGTAAAATTGATAAGGTATATATAAGGATAACATTTAACACAAATTTGATCAAAATGATCCAACCTACCAAACTCAATCACTTCTTCCAATTTGTTTGCATATTTTAAGAATTATTCTTCCATAATTTATATTTGGTTACCTCTGTGAATGAAGGAATCCAAAAATAATTACTAGGGAGGTGCCCAATAGGAATTCCTAACACACCTAAAATTATGTCTTGCCTTTCCTAGATAACATTAACAAAAAAATCTTTTGATTTTTTTGTTAATGTTATCTAGGAAAGGCAAGAAATAATTTATCTAGATGCTACTTCATATTGAATTTTAAAATTTTAAAATGTTAGAACCTCCCTCATCTTAGATTTCCAAAATAGAAGTGTATCATCCACAAATTATAAATATGAATTTGGAACATCTATATCAAATGATTTTAACCCAATAACTTTCCTTTTCTGTCTCATCTTTTTCGAGACTCTCCCTAAAGACTTCACCATAATGATAAAAATATATAGAGAAAGGGGATTCCCTTGTTTGATTTTCCTTGAATTCTAAATAAACTCACTAAACTTCCATTAATCAAAATTGAAAAAAGACCTTGTGACATAATACATAACAAAAAAATTCCATTCCTTCATAAAATTAAAAGAAATCAAGACATTTATTAAAAACACCCAATTGAATCTATCATATGGATTTGTAATGTCCAAATTCATTAAAATCCTTGAATTATTTTTGGATTTAAGAGTTTGGAGAATTTTAGGGGTCATAATTACATTGTATAAAATCTACCTTTCACTAACAAACCCTCCTTCTAGTGAGATAATTTCCAGGAGCAAAATCTATAACCTTTCAGCTATTCACATCCCATTCCATTTCCAAATATTTTTTAATTTACTTTAAGTCCACCTTTATTGAATCCCTTGCTCTCATTATCATGAATATGACCAGAAATTTTCTAACTCCTCATTACCAACCTCCCAATTCATGTTGTCAAAAATGATCCTTTTTAAAGTAACAATATAATTATAGAATATAATTCCAGATACGAGTAGTAGTAAAAATTCCCTCCAAATAGAAAATATTTTTCCTTAACCATTTTAATCCATGATTTCTTATCTTCTTCTAATAATCATTATGTTAGTTTTTCTCTAATATATAACACTATGAATTTGTAGATTTTTAACCCCAACACTCCCACTAATTTTGGTTTGTATACATTTTCCCACTTTGTAAGATGAAACTTTATCTTCTCCTCTTTACCATGTCACAAAAGGTGCCTAATAATTTTATTAATTCTTTTCACTATACATATGGGTACTTGTAAAATTGATAAGGTATATATAAGGATACCATTTAACACAAATTTGATCCAAATGATCCACCCTACCAAACTCAATCACTTCTCCTTCCAATTTGTTTGCATATTTTAAAAATTATTCTTCCATAATTTATATTTGGTTACCTTTGTGAATAAAGGAATCCAAAAATAATTACTAGGGAGGTGCCCAATAGGAATTCCTAACACACCTAAAATTATGTCTTGCCTTTCCTAGATAACATTAACAAAAAAATCTTTTGATTTTTTCTAAACTCACTTTATATCTAGATGCTACTTCATATTGAATTTTAACTTTTTAAAATGTTAGAACCTCCCTCATCTTAGATTTTGAAAATAAAAGTGTATCATCCACAAATTATAAATATGAATTTGGAACATTTGTATCAAATGATTTTAACCCAATAACTTTCCTTTTCTCTCTCATCTTTTTTGAGACTCTCCTTAAAAACTTCACCATAATGATAAAAATATACAGAGAAAGGGAATTCCCTTGTCTAATTTTCCTTGAATTCTAAAATAAACTCACTAAACTTCCTTTAATCAAAATTGAAAAAAGACCTTGTGACATAATACATAACGAAAAAATTCCATTTCTTCATAAACTCAAAAGCAATCAAGACATTTCTTAAAAATACCCAATTGAATCTATCATATGGATTTGTAATGTCCAAATTCATTAACATCCTTGAATTATTTTTGGATTTAAGAGTTTGGAGAATTTTAGGGGTCATAATTACATTGTATAAAATCTACCTTTCACTAACAAACCCTCCTTTTGGTGAGATAATTTCAAGGAGAAAAATATATAACCTTTCAGCTATTGATTTTAAGATAAATTTGAAATATTTATTGATTAAATAAATGGGTCTAAAATTTGCATATGTAGATAGATTAGGCTTGTTAGAAATCAAATATATGAAAGTATAATTAAGATACTTCAACACTTTGAAATTAAATGTTCATTACTCACCTTTATTAATTTTTCCCCTAAGATCTCCCAAATTTTATAAATTTTAGTAGCTATAAAATCATATGAATCTAGCACCATATCTAATTCCATTAATTGTAAAACAATTTTCAACCTTAACATCTTTCTCAGTAAAATGATGATTAAATCTTCATTTTATCTATCAAAAATTAATTTTGGTATAATTAAATTAATCTACACATTCCAAATATGTCCCTTGAATCTTCCACTAATAATAAATATTTGAATCTATACATATATTATTTATTAATTGCATTAGATTCCTCTAGCACCATTTCATTATTATTATTAAATTGTTCAAAATCTATTAACTTACCTATGAGTGACAATTGATTGTTGAAAAAAATAATTCCTATCTCCTTCCTTAATCCATGATTCTTTGGAATTTTTATTCCAAAAGATTTCATCTCAGAAGTAAACTTCATTATCATACCAAAGAGGACCAATTCTTTTTGAAGATGTTCTTGCAGTCATATAAGAAACCTATAAATGGGAATTTAATAGCTCAAGTTCATCCTCCAAAATTACACTCTTAAAAAATATTACCAAAAACATGTTTGATCCATTCTTTAATACTTCCATTAATCAATCCTAGTTTCTAAGAAAATATAAATAGAGTGGTCCCATAATTAAGATCAAAGCTATTCTACCATCCTTTCATTTCATCCTCAAAATCTAGATTTCTTAGCCACATAAGTTAAAAGTTAAAAGGGAATGTTTTAGGTTCATTGTCTATTTTGATTGATAAGGTAATAGGAGTATGATTAGAGCTAAAAACATTAAGAATTGAAAATTCAATAATACAATTCCCCTGTAACCAAGCAAGTGAAATCAAAAATATATTTATGCATTCCATAATATTTCTAAAACCTTGTCATATATTTGACCATGTAAACTTTATGGACTTGGGTGGAATATCCATTAAGGTATTGAAGGAAACAAAATATTTAAAGTCATTTATGATTGAAATTGATTTCTATTTCCCCCATTTTATATTTTGGGATAATAATAACATTGAAACCCCCTCGCATGGTCCATATACATTAATAAGTAGATCCAAAATATTTTTTCTATACTAGTGAAACTCACAAGTGACTCAATTTTAGCCTTTTAAAATAAATATCCCTTTCATAGTTTTCAAGTTATAAAAAAAACATAAACCACTATAATTCCCCATTTTGAAAATGCCTTCACCCTTCCAAAGTTTCCATTTTGAGATGAGCAACTCCTCAATTTATAATTTGGTTATCTTTATTCCATGTAATAAAAAATATTTGGTTTCCTCACCACTAACTAACATCACACTAAGCGTCTTTTACTAGGGGAATTCATTTTCATAACATTCCAAGAAACAATAATCATTTCAAAAAATGAATGGACCTTCCCCCTCCACTGTAAAGAAACAAAATCAACTCTCCTATGATAATCCAACAAACCATTTTTAAAGCCAATCTCATTTAAGACTATCCACCTCCATTTTCCTAGGATATTTTTTAATTCATTATACCTTACTCATTAAGAGTTTGAATCAAAACAAGATTCCCATCTAAAACATTCATTTCACAAAACATTTATGCTTTAGACATTTTACCTTTCCAAACATCCTTAGATATATTAAGTTCTCCCAAATCCCCAAAACCATTCAAAATACCTCAATCCCTAGCTTGCAACGTAGAATATAAATTTATTAGAGTCAAGTCTTGGTTACTTAAATTGGAACCCTCCAACTTATGAAACCTTAAAAAAATCCCATCAACTATATTTGTAACTAATTTTATCCCTTATTTAACAAAACAACCACCAATTTCATCTAAAGTTTCAAGAATTAGGCTAGAATTATTATTTTCTTTTAAATTCTAACCAAAATTATTTTCCACTATAATACTATTGGGCACACATCTAGTATTCCCAAAGTATTCACTTCCCTTATAATTTTCTAAGGAATAGTCCTTAAAATATTCATTCTTAGTAATAGCTTCCACTTAAACTACAATATCAACTACATCCACATTCACAACCTCAATAATCACATTCTCTATAGACTCCATTCCAACCTAATCCACATTCTCCCCAACCACTTCCACATCAATATTCTTGGACAAATCCAAAGTCTTTAATAACACACCTATTAAAACTCTAAAATCCCATCCTTATGTCAAATCATCTCCAAAACCCTAGTCCTAACCTTATAAACAAACTTGTTCTTAGAATCAAAATCAAAATTTCCATCATTCATAAAGACAAAATAAGAGTCTCGTTTCTCCTTTAAACATTCATTACCTTACCCTTCGTTGATTTATTTTAGTAATATTTCAAAAATGAAGCTTATCATCTTGTTTTCTCTAGTGAAAATTATGCTTTAGCCTCCTCTTATTATTACCCATAAATAAACTCTAAATGAACAATCCCTTTTCCCTTGAGATAACTTAAATAAATAAAATCTTATCTTATGGATCAAAGAGCCACAACTAAAAAATTTCTTAGAAAATTATTCATATTCAAATTTCTAGGTAAAATTAACACACTCCAAAGATAATAAAATGAGGATAACCAAATGCTCTCTTGTATCCACAATAATTTTCATTCTCACATCGATAATGGAAAACGAATTATTCATTTTGGTATAAAAACAAAAAAACTTCTATAGCATTCCCAATATCTATGAAAAATAACATCCTTCCAATATTCAAAGGGTAAAGCATAAAGACTAATTTAGACTTATCTAAAAGCTTCTTTACTGAGATTCAAATGAAAATTCTCCTCCCAAGATTGAACATAATTTTATTATTGTCTAAAGACCAAATTCTCTAACTAATTACAAAATATATTTTTTTCCTCTATGAATTTGACCAATAAAAAACCTATATGAATGAAATCAAAACATTTGAATTTTACCCTAGGCCACATCCTAATCATTCGATATTTCAAATTATTTAGTACAATCCTTCTTGTAATAATTATTTGAATAATCCTATTAGAAAATAAATTTAACCTAAAATATTTCTTTTTTTCCTAATCTATCAAAACATTCCTCATTTTACCCACAATATAAGGAGGTGAAGAAAAAACTCTCTGTTGACTTTGTGATTCCTAATACCTATTAATTGAGTGTTTCATAACTCCAAAAGTAATTTATTTACTCCTAAAGTTGGGATAGACTTACCATTATTTTCCTTATCTAGATAATTCCTCATAAAATCCAAATATTGAGATGACTCATCATCACTTACCTAATCCTTAATTAACCCAAAAGTTCTTTTTATCATAAAACACATTTCTTTAAAAATATCTATTAATCTCCTAGGGACCAATATTTGATCACACTTCCCCCACAATATGATCAATATTACCCTTTATACCCAAATGAATAATATTTACACCAAAATCAGGGTTGGGCTTACCATTTTTCTTTGTAGATCACACCTTTCCATGTTTTTCCTTTCCAATAACAATCCTCACATAATCTAAAGGTTTACAAGACCCCACACCACTTACTTGATCTTTAGTTAACCTAAAATATTTTTTTTAGAAAACATCGTCCATAAAATAGATCTATTAAACTCTTGGGAACCAAGATATGATAAAAATTTCCCCACATTATGATCAAGATTACCCTTGAATGTTATTTTCACAAGAAGCAAGGTTGGACTCACAATTTGACACAAGGAATCCCTTATTTGAAAATCCCTTTATAGAAGGAGAACTAACCAAATTTCATTCCTCAATAGCAAAGGAAGAAACCTCCCAATCTTTTCCATCATGCCCAAGATTAAAAAATGATCCTTCACACATTTGTTACCAAACAAACCAATTCCATTAAGATTTAGAAGAACATTATTACTCATTGTCACCTTCTATCTAAAATCCCACCTATTTTCCTCAAAATATTTCCCTTCCTTCACAAATGACATAACCAATAATTATTCCATAATCATCATACAATTTTGACTTAACAAGGAAATCTTAACATTACCTAGGGCGAGTTTTTTATTTCCTAGAATCCCACTTTTAATACTTACTACAATAATATATTTTGTTTCTATCATTTGATTCAAAAATTTAGAGTTTAAATTTAGATCTATTTCTTCCTTATCCCCACTTGTTTTTAGATCCACCCTTCCAAATGATGGAGGATCATTCTTGAATTATTTGATTTTATTAATACCTCCTTACCATAATTTTCCTTAATAAAAGAAAAATCACCCATAGAAATCCCAAGAAAAATATAAGGTCTTAAAGTTAAAGAGATTTTATCTTAAAGATATAAAAATCATCCTTTAATTATACTCATATTTCTTCTAGATCTATTCTATTGAACATCATTATTATCATTGTCATCATTCACAACCTCTTCCAAATACACTTCCATAATTTTTCCCATAATTTTTTCCACAATTTTTTCCAATTCCTTTTTGTATCCTCCTTGATAACCTCATCCACAACATTTTTTGGGACCTCTTATGTAGATTATTACACAACCTCTTCTATGGCCTCTTCTACAGTCTCTTTTATAGCCATATTCATTACATTAATTTTAATAGGTCCATTTTATTTTAAAAAGTGAAAAATAATAATAGATATTTTTCAAATAAGGCTAGGCATTCAATTGTGAAAATAATTTTAAATGCATTTGATAGTGAATTTGATAAATTCACTACTAAATTAGAGATGACATCATAATATGAAGAACAAATAGTTGTATGACTAAATTTGGAGAAGTTTTCAATGAGTAGTATGAATATTTCTTCTAGATGAATGAGGAAAAGTTAGTTGATATTATTTTTCATGGATCTTATTTCTATGTTTTATAAAATTATGTTGCATTTGTTTTAATTATTATTCTCCCCTTTATGATTACTCGCACAATAATGAGGATACGATTGAGGCCAAGATGAACTCCCAATTTCTATTTGGTAAGTCTTGATTTCCCTATAGTGATTTTTTAAATAAGCGAAATGTATTTTTGGAAAGTGAACTTAAGGAACATATGATTTTGGCTAATAATGAGAAGGTAATAGAGGATAATGTTCAACATGTGTTTTCTTCCTTATAAATGCCAGTAGATAATCATTATTTATTGGGTTTTCCACTAATGATGAGTTATTTTCAACATGTGTTATTTTCATTATAAAAACTAGCATTAGAAATATATGTAGATGATAATTTTAATCACATGCTTAATATTGATGATATTGTATTAGTTAAAGATTAAAGAAATACATATCATTCCTTGATTATTTATATCAAAGTATATTAAATAATTTCTTCAAGTCCATTAAAATAAACTATTATCAAATATTCTACCCGTTGGAGCCAAAAAAATTCCATTACATGTTAGGATCATGATGTTCAAAATATATAGAGTTTCTAAGGATTGAAAAGTGTTTTGGCCTTTGACATTAGGTTCATTAGGATTTATCTTTTATTTACGGTCTTCTTGGTATGATGTCTTCTACCCCTGACTCATTAGTTATATTTCCTCTTGATCCTTGACTACAATTTCCCCTTTTTGGTTCAACTTCATTTTCATAGAGTATTTCCAATCCCATTCATGTCTATATCCTCCAAAGTTGAGACTTAATATAATAGGCCACAAAATAACCCTTGAATAATTATAAGTATAAGATCACATTATTAAACAAAATTTGTGTGGCCACTTTATTGTACCATAAGTTTGAGATTTCATGGCCACTTTCATATTTTTCTAAGTTACAATCCTTGTGACTCCTAAACCTTGCCTAAAATTTAACCTAACTCTATAAACCAATGGGTCCATGTGATTTCCATTTCCCCAATGTCTAAATTATGAGTCTGAGACCTCGTTAAGTCTATTAGTGTGTCACATGTCATCATTTTTGAAGCCTTGTGTTCCCTTTGACTTTGTGATCACATGTTTTATATATGTTAATAATTTTTTATCATGGGTGAAGTTTTTATTATGCTAAGTTTTTGGATGCAAAAATTAAAATGGAATTTACGGTAGAATATAAATTTAAATGAGTCCACATTTGGAATTTTATAAGCAAAGGCTGCTTTGTGAACTTCATGGCCTTGAATCAATGTAGATATACCATGTGTCTTGATCTGAATGGACACATACATCAAATAAATTATGAGGCATAGTGAAAAAAATTAATGAGTCTGCATAGAGGATTTTTGAAGCAAGAAAGGACCCCATGAAGTATGTGGGTTGTGACCAATCGGGAGTTGCCACATAGAGAGGACAAAAACATCAAATGACAAAAAATAATTGTATGAGGTTGAATAAGAACATGCAACTAATTTATTAAGTAAAAGAGGCCCATGAAGTCCATAAACACATAACCCCATGGTTAATCAATAATCACCATGTGTTTTAGTTAGAGCTCAATCACAAGTTACTATGAAGTGCCACTTGGACTAATCAATAATTTCCATGTATAGGGGTCACCCGATGATATGTGGATCACATGGAATAAAGAATAGCTATGAACATCAAGTGTGAATAGAGTGGAATCTATAGCTCCATAGGTCTATGTATTTTTAAATATCATAGATAAGACCATGAATTTTGAGAAGTTTGTGATCCCATGACCAACCAAGGGTTGCTATGTGTCTCAAAATTTTCCATGTGGACCTCTTATATTTTTCCACATAAGATTGAATATTTATGCCTTAGAAATTATATCTCAAAAATTTCATCCCACTTGGAAATGATAAGTGCCAAGTAAAGGGTCACTAGATCTCAAAATTAAAAAAGGGAAGTGTATAGTCTAATGTGTATGTGATAAATTTCACAGTGGTTGATAGATTAAAATGTAATCCATAACCACATAGCTTAGCCACATATTCATCTAATTGAAGGCATAAAAACATCCCATGATTAATAAAAGTTGGTTATGTGTCACTCAGGGGAATTGAAGAAGTGGTTAGTAGAAGATAAAATGTGGAATTATGTAGGGCATGTTTAGGGTCGCATTATGTCATGTGACCATGACAAACACAAAATTAACGGTATGCAGGGGAAAATATATTTAAAGAGAGATGTGAAGGACACATTGGAATATATTTTTATGTGTCCACAAGATTACTTAAAGGCTTCCAAATATCTTGAGTGAACTCTATGAAATCTGTATTATGTGATAAATTGGGAATAGCCACATGTCTTACTATTGTTAAATATGGTGAAATAAAAAGTGAAATAGGAGGGTGAAATCCACAAGCTTGAGGTTTTGAGATGGAACCAAATGGATGAGCATGATGGTTTTATTCACTAAAATCACATGGACCTAAATTTTATGGGCATCTCCACATCATTTTGCCATAGAGAACACCTAAGGCTAAAATTATAGGGGACTAATTTGGAGATCATAACTCAAGTTTTATTGATCCATTTTTATTTTAGTTTATCTTTTTGGAAATGTATCATCAATGAATACATAGTTATTTTAATTTTGGTGATAATTAATGAAAATATGGAAACTTTTTACACTTTAATTTATCATATTTTTTCCTTTAATGTTGGAGTGATGATACATAGATTTGGGATATCAACAGAGTTAAAATTGGAATTAGAGCATAGGGAATTATGGAATCCACCAAGTGTAATTTTAAAGGATATTTTTACACATCCTATTAATTTAAAAATGATCTTTTTGATTCTTTGAGGTCATAATTGACACTAGGAATAACTTATTCAAGCAAAGTTTATGTTTTATCTTAGTCATGTGTAATCATAAATGGTCAATGTAGAAAGCATATAATATACTATTATATGATGGTCTAATCTAAGGATATAAATAATTCATTAATTATAATATGAAACCTTGCTTTGAGGCTTCCCCTTGGTTCCTCTTGATGAAAATAAACACACTTTGTAGGAATAAAATGATAATAAATTAAATTTTAGGAAAGTATATTGCATGAAATAAATCTATAACTATTTTGGAAGCTTCCCATACTTTGTTGAATTAAAATTGCAGAAATAGAAATGCTTATGCAAGAAATCAAACATAAATGTAAAGAACATATATTATAGCTACTATTCATAAAGTTAAATATACATACACATAATATGCAATGAAACTGAACAAATGTATGTTATTTTAACCAAAACCATGGGAGTTAATTGCTCACTTTTATTACATTAAAATATGCGTAGAAATAAAAGTATTGGTATATTAGAATCATAAAATCATCATAACATTGATAAAAACTTTAATATTTTATTCTCTATGTCATTTATATATCTCACTTCTAACTAGTTGCATCCTTTTTCTTCTCTATTAAATAGAGAAGGCAGGTCTTTTTTAGGTCGATGGTTATAATAGAGTATAAACTAATAACTAGACAATATAATATAATAAGAATTATAGGGAAACAACATATTCATTTGTTAAAACCAATTGATATGGATGGTCTAATTAAGGAATAATAATGATTAAATAATATGAAGTTGGCTTCCCCTTTTCCTCTTGATGAGGAACTATCATAATCCTCAAACCATGGGAGTTAATTGCTCAAAATTATCATCTAATCATTAAGACCTCAAAATCATACTCATAATAGTTATTATGGCTAACAACTAGTCTATATAGGTAGACTATAATGCTCCATCCATTGCTATAAGTAACTTCCCCCAGTTTTTATGAGTATCTCACCTAGTTGCTACAAGTAACTTTGTAACTTTCCCAATTGATAGGGTAACTCATCTAGTTGCTATAGGTGTCTATTATTAAAGGTTGCTTTAAGATATGTAAATTTTAGATTAGTGATAAAACCAAAAATAAAAATAATGATAAATGATACCATTTTATTCATAAATAAAAATTACTAATTCAAAACACCAAATATATATGCAACATATTCATTAAGTGTTATATGGAAAAAAGGACTTCAAAATGAAATCATAGATATTCAAATATACTAATTATAATAGGTCTACACAGGAAGTTTTAAAGGTTACTTAAGGTCAATTCTTGATCTCATCACACCTCCAAATTAATTGGTTGCTAGTATTTAAAGAACTTAAATTTCATCATATGTTGGGTACAAAGTTCTCAAAAATTAAAGGGTTTGGATGATTCTTCTCCCAAACTTAAGTAAAATCCTTTATTTTTTTCAAATTTATTCCATCTCTTGGTCTCTATAAATTCATCTAATTTCTCTCTCCTTGAATATTTTGGAATAGGAAACTAGAAATGAGGGTGAAAGATTAGAGCTATCTAGTTCAGTCTATGCCTTCTTATCATATCAATAGACTTGTGAACACTGCAGAGTGATAATTTGAGATTGTTCCTTCAAAAGGGTTCTTTTATTTTCAAATCAGGAGTGAATTCTCCCCACTTTTGTATAAAAGAAGAAATATTTTAACTACAATTATACTCCAAGAGTGTTATATACTTACTATGTGCATGCATTTGTCCTCTTGTAAAATTTATGGCCATATCAATATTTAACATCAATGTGATCCAATATTCCACTATATTATCAAGTTTGGTACCTTCTCCTCTTATATTTAACCTCACATTCTTCTATTTTCCTTGATACCTTTTTATCTCTTTGCCCCTTTTTCCTCATTAATAATCTATGAATAAAATTGTTTGATTAATGAATCTCTTACATAAATATTTGGGTTCCACTCCAGGTCAAAAGTGACAACATAGTCATGTAAATAAGTTTCACATAGCTAGTTTTGTATTTTAGTAATGATTTTATCATAAACATCATAGTCATGACAACATAATCATGTAAATAAGTTTCATATATCTAGTTTTGTATTTTAGTAATGATTTTATCATAAACATCAAAGGAGGTGTGAGGATCACTTACTACTATGAGAAAATCAAATAGAGTTGTATAAAATAGAATTTTTATCCATTATTCCTTGAGTTAGATAGCATACACCTTTATAGGTGGCTTTCAATCTATTATCTTCATAATCTATTAGCTCAATTCCTATACCTTTTATTTTAGCTCAGTGATTTATTAATACTTGTTTTATAACCTTTCTTCTACCTCTTTCAATTTCTTCTTCATATCCTTTCTTTATTTCATCATTTGATTATGATGACTATACCATTGGGCATGTAAGGATTGAATCTTAGCATCTCTCTTTATAAATAATTCTTCTTAACTGAGTCCATCAATTTGAATGGAAATAATATTTAAATATATCTTAAGCCCTAAGTTGATTGTATCTATGGATACAATTATCTTGGTTTTTGTTTCGAGAACCATTTGAATGCCAATTTATGAGAATGATTTCTCAACTAGAGAGTTAGGGGATATCATGCCAATGCCATAAGGAGAAAGAAAAAATCATCATTGTCTTCAATAATTATTAGATCTTGTTGTTATGTTACATGTGGTGTTATTCATAGGGGTGGTGTTGCTACTATGGGTGATTGAATATTTTTAGCTTCCTCTTATGCTACCCTAGCCAGTGCATCCAACCTACTTTCCTTACTCTCTAATTCCCTAATTTATGGCCTAAGAGACTCAATTTAGTTTAGGGAATCTATTAGTTCTTGATTATATTTTTTTCAATATGACATAAGGTTTTAAATACTAATCCCTATACCTTTCCTACTCAATAGCTTGTTCTCCTTCTATTTCATCTTTTTCTTCCAACCTTGTCCCTTATTTTTCCTTTGTTGGTTTTTTAGGTGTAGGGATCTAAAGCTCCATTTATCTAAAAGCCCCAAACCTTGAGTTGAATGAGATAGAATCCTTATCCTCTCTTTTACTTGTGGTTTGGATGTCTTCATATATAATTTCCTTAATTACCTCAGATGAATTTCCACTTTCAATATGGATGAATGCAAAGGTCATAGGAGTATTTTTCCTTGCTATCCTACATCAAATCCTTTGGGATTGTTTCTTGTGGGAACTAGGTGTAGGAATTATATGACTTTTTAAAGGCCTATAGGATGAAATCATATATTATACCTTCTTGTCAAGTCCTAGATTCATATATTTGTCCTAAGAATCCAAAGACAAGAGGGATAATCTTAACCTTCTTATGGGATATTTATTAGTAGGTTTGTCAGCTACCATGTTTTCTTCTTGATCCTCTAGTGATAGTTGTCTTAATGTTAAAAATTCCTCCCATGTTAGGTTATTTTTTAATCTCTCAAGCATTTTTAATAACAATCTAGATCAAGCAGTGATGAGATAGGGCCTTAGTCTTCCTTTCTGATTTTTTTGCCACTCTTCTCTACATCTTAAGCAATAAATTGGGCATATGACATGCCTTTTATGTCTTAAATGTTTAAAAAAATTTAAATTAAATGTGTAAAACATAAAATTTTTGCCTTTACAAGTGAGGTACTTCATGATTAATAAGGTGACCTTAACCTATATTAGAGGTATTGATGATTGAAGTGTTCCTTGTACAAAATACTCTATGATGTAGGGGCATCCCATGAGGACCCCAAAAATGATTTATTTTTTTCTTAGATAGTCTAATAGTTTTCTCATAGGTTATAGGGGTTATGATCAGTACATTTGAGGAGTATAGATGGTCTAAAGGTTCTTAGATTTTAAATATTGACATTTTTTGCCAAAAACACTATTTGAATATTTAAATGTTACCAATTCTTGTCAAAGGAATTTTATGCATTTGTAAGTTGGAAAGATGTAATCAATGTGCCTAAGGGTCTAAACATTATAAAAAGTTAATAAAATGTTATGATTAAATTGACATGGTTTTAGATATAGTTCCTACAGTGTCAAAATCAAATGCAAATGCAACCATAAGACTCTATGTGGGACAGTTGGCCGAGATTTAGTTATGCCTCTTGTTAGGAGTCTTGGAGTTAATTTTGTTAGGTTCAATAGAGTTTCCATTTGAATAGAGGAATGGAGAAAATGAATGTAATGATAAGCTGGTATGAAGGGGAATTTGAGTGTGATAACCCCTTGGTTTGATTGAATGAAGGTACACAAACCTATTGAGGTATTTTGATATTTTTGCTGACTGTAAGTGTTTATTGAAGAAAGAATAAAACATGGAATTGTTTGTAAGTATGCATGAAAGTATAATGGATCATTTTTGTGTGGATATTTTCTCCAAGGAATGAGGAAAAAGATCCTATTCAAGAATTTGCAGGAATAGACCTTGTTCAAGAGTTGTTTGTGGGTGATGTAGACTGTAAATTTGCATAATAGTTGATCAAATTACATTTGACAATCATTTACATGAATTAGGAAGAAGGTTGAATAAGTCTGAGATTTTGAGTTGTGTGATTGTATTTGAGCATTGGATATTCTTATATAAATTTTGATTAGACCCTTATTTAGAGGGTCATCCATTATGCATCTATTAATGTAATTATTCCTAGTAAGGAATAGTTATTGATTCAAAGTGTATTGTGTTTTTAAAGAGTATACAGGTATTTGGGAATTTTAAGAGTGCAAGATTGAAAGGTATAATGTTCAAAGAATCTAGTATTCAAACACAACTATAAAACAAACCCCTATTTTGGGTGAATTTTCCTTGTTTGTAGACTATGATTAACAAAAATATTAATGCATTGAAATTGACAGGTTATGATAGATATTTCCAAAGTTGTATTGAGTGTGATTAGATATTATGAATTTCATATTTGACAAGAAACCCTATAAGTACAAATGTATTCAAACCTGACCCTATTTCTTATAAGGAACATTGGTATGTAGGACTGTGAATATGTTTCTTAGCAAGGAAGTGATATTGATTTGATGATAAGGTGTTTGGGTGACATTGAGGTAAGACTTGAACATGAATAGAGTTAATTTTAATATTGTTTTTAATTTCAAAGCATGTAATCCATTTACATAGGCATATTGAACTATAGATAATCATGTATTTTGCATAGTCAATTATAGATTGGCTAAGAAAAATTTAGCAGAGAAGAGATTACGAGAATCCAATGATGGTAGGACTTGCGCTAGGTTTAGATAGACCTTATAAAACTATTATGGTCCTTTGAAACCATTCCAAACATTAGAAAGTGTGTTTTGACTAGTCTTGATTGAGATAGAGCAATGTAAAACCCTAAACTAGGGTTTCCTCCATATCTAAGGTTCTAACTGTCAAAATTCGATAAATTTTTTTAATAGTACTAAAATTAATCTACCCTAACTGATTATAGTGGTTGCAGAAGGTATATAGACCATAAATTATGAATTTTGAAGGTGGAGTGTGCACTAGGCCTAAAAGAGACCTAGTTCTTTAGGTCTAAAGAAGAAAAGAGTGTTTGGGAGAAGAATTAGTTTTCCTTAATTGAGACATAGGTAAGTTTTGTCATGTGATAGAAGGATTGAGCTTTGGTTTTAATTAAGTGTACTTTGTCCATACTAAATAGTAATGCCTATGAAAGGGCTAGTAGGACTTTATGAAGAGTGGACATAATTGGGAAAGGGGCTGAGATGAAGCTTGGAAAGTGTAAGAAAAGTTGTTGAGTATGAGGAGAAGGTTATAAGACATAGACAAACAAGATCAAAATTATTGGAACCATAAAAATATTAGGTGAACATAGTACGGTTGCATGTGGAATTGAAGAAATAAGTCATTGATAAAATAAGTGAATTAAGGAACAAGGTATAGAGAGATAAATTGGTATATGCTTTGCATCACTCTCATTGTTCATTAACCATGCAAAAGTGTTTCTTGATATTATGAGATATTTCCTTTGTTTTTATCTCCCTCCTATCATAGAAAAGACAATTAATTATGATATTAGTTCTCCTATAATGATAACACATAACCCCTTAACAATGGCTACATCATTAGCAATATTTTCTGTAAACTTTTAACTATTTTCTCATCAAACCTTACCAGTTTCTCAAAATAGCTAGACCATCCTACATTTCTAAAATTTGTTCTTAAATTTTGTCTTCTTATTAACACCTTGTGGTATGTTGGTTTCTTCATAGCTTGTCTCTAACCATATATTTTCATATTTTATTATCTATATAAAATCAAAGATCTTATCGATTTCAAGCTTGGCTAAAAAATAAGAAGGTTAGAACTCAAAATATGACCAATGCTTATGTTTTTACCAATGTAATGTTTTTTGGTGATTATATGTTATCATTACATCATTCTTGATGAGACATTCCTCCCCCCAACTATCACATCACTTGTCCTTGAGTGAACTTTTGTAATTGATAAGTACATATGAGGATGGTTGTAGAACAAATGGGGATGATTAGGAAAAATTATGATTGGATGTATACGATAGAGTAAATGGATGATGTGACTTTTTTCAAAAAAGGCTTCTCCATGGGTGAGGTTTTTAACCCAGGAAATAGAAAAAACAAGGGTACCATGCATCAAGTCCCTGTGGGGTAGATGATAGACTCTGGCATGTCATTGTTATTTCAAAAGTTTAGGCTAATTTCAATAATAAGTTATATATATATATATATATATTATATATATATATATATATATTATATATATATATATATAATATATATATATATATATATATATATATATATATATAAAATAAACATGACAATGTAGCTATAATATTTTACAAACTTAGATTGATTTTATCGTAAATGCTCAATTCATGTGATAACAATGCATAAGTTATGCTTTGAGTTGCCTAAATCTATTTTTTTGGCTTTTGCTATAGAAATAAAACTCTCTTCATCAGAGTATACCTTCATGGTTATATCTATGTTATGTCTCAAATTGATGACAAGTGCCAAGCTACCATGGATTCTCAACCGATTGAGTTCCATCACAAAGTTCTTAGTGTCTGAAAGTCTCCTAGGTCCAAGATTTGAAGAGCTGTCAATAAAGAGTTTCACCTCTAAAAATATTTTGAGATCTAAAATCAAGGCGTGTGTCAAAATATCATGCTAGAGCTTTTACCAAGGAATGCTAGTGTTTTTTTTTAATCTGATCCATCTTTGTGACTTTTGATCTGTGATCTTATATATGCATTCATTCAACATGTCATGCCAAATATTTTCATTGAATTTATAGTCCAATTCACCATCATCGAGCTTACAAATTCATTACCAATAAGCCCTTGATGTCACCTTCCATGATCCATCATGTTCTTCCATGACACCTCCCTATACTTCCTTTGTGGAGCTTCCATTTACACATTTGATATATTAGTCTCATCTAAATTTTTGTACATGTATATTCTCATTATGCCATTTTAAATATTTTATAGCATTTTTGATGCATAAGTCGTGTAATAAATTTTATCTGCTGAGTATTATTTTTAATAAAAGGGTGCTAACGTGGTTTACCAAGATTAATATGAAACTAGATCAAGAATGGTGCCATGTCACAATTTATTTTTACCATCTCATGTAATAGAATATTACTTTCCATTAATAGAGGTTATCTCAATAATTAAATAGATAATTATCTTTAAAATTCCATAAATACCAACCAGATGTAACTACCTCTATTTTGGCATTATTCTCACTTATATCTAGTTTTGGGTGCCTGGTTTCATGTGGTCAGGTACCCTTTAACATAGAAAAGGATCTCCTCATCGGATAACAACATAGAAAATGTTGGCATTATTTACATTTTGAAATTGTTTAACCATTATCTCAAATAGTATTATAGTATCTTTCATTAATATCAATAATAATATGCAATTATCAATCTTTGGAAAACCATTTCATGAGTTGTGATTTAGGAGGAAGTAAAATTGGGGTTGTTCATGTGAGCAAATAGATTGTAAATTAAACTCAGCCTATTATTAGTACCTGCTTGGTACCATTGTGAAGGCTTCATGACATTACTTTACATTAGGAACCATTTCCCATCAATAGGAAAACATTCTTACCATGAAATCGAATGGTTTTCTAATGTTTAAATCATTTTCCTAGTTGACACTAAGCAACAAATGGTCATTGTAAATTGTGTCTAATGAAATGTGTTTTTGTTTAATTTTTTATTTTTTAAATTATGTCCAATGAAATGCATTTTTGTTTTATTTTTTTAATGGATTAGAGCATTGCAATGGTAATTACATTAACATGCACATTTTCCACTAGTTTAATTTATTTGAATTTTATTGTTGAAGAAATTGCTAGGATTTAAAAAACTAACTCATCAGTAGAGGACAATTTCAATGCTACTATTAGAATGTGAGGCTTGAAAAACATATCTACGATTTGAGGGGCCTTTTAAAGCACTGATTATAACCACAACACAAAAATATCCATGGTCAATGATAATCAACCAAAAACAACTTATTAATTTTTTATTTACATTTATTTAGGGAGCTAATGATATGCAGACTGAGAAATAAATGACACCTTATACCATGATGACACCTATATGCTATTGTCATGGGCAACTCAGATGGGCATTTCAAAAGATTTTTGGGATTTTTCTCATGCCCATTAGTCCTTATATTAAATTTTTTTTCTATCTTCTGTTCTTATTATTTTGGGATGATTTATTTTTGTATTCACAATATGCATAATTGCTACCACTAGTAGACTAAACTTCAACTATGACAATGGAATTATAGGTAGTAGCTACATATACATCTCCTTTTGTTTGTATTTTTCAGATAATTTTTATTTCATATCATTTATTAGATGTATCATGTTGAGATTCAATGTGGACTTTGCGAATCAAGTAAGTCAAATCATATATTAAAATCTTATTTTCTAAAAAATTTTTTTTATGACATCTTTAATTATAATTGCAACAAGTTTTCCCTTTTCACAGTTAATTATTATGTGATGTTTAATTTGGAACATTGCTCCCTATTTTTATTCTAAGACTTAGGTATATTTACACAACATGATTCCTAAAGCAAGTAGGTCATTCAAATTGTCTAAGAGTTTCTAGTTTTTGCCTACACCAATGTATTAACTAGTATTGGTCAGGCGTTAGGCTAACTATTTCTAAATAGTCTATTTAGTCTAATAGAAATTTGTAATAAGGCCATCTATCACTATCAAAATAAAAGGTTTAACACTTTTTTTCCTGCATAAAAATGCAAATATGCCATTTGTTTAATAATTTATTTTAATATGGTAGGTTAACACGTATTCTCCATTAGAGGATAACTAAGTTTTAAGGATAGGACACAATTAGTATACCTATTACCAATTAAAATTATAAAAACAAAAAAAACTATTGAGGAATAATGAATATTCTTACTCCAAACATAAGAAAGATGAAATCTTGCTGCTGCTTGCCCACATGAGGCTCTATCCTCTTTCATAGTTCTATCATATTTGCACACTTTGACGTCTTGAAGATCTGAAACAAATTTCATGAGTCTTCCTTTGATGCCTCCTGCTTCACATACACATTACACTTTTCATCTTGGGTTTCATCATCTTTACTTTGTGTCTTTTTTTTATCCAACCATCTATATGATGATTTGTTGAATCCACTTTTTGAAAACTAGTTACTTTTGTCAATGCTACTCAACTTCTATCATTGAGAGAGAGAAATTTTATAATTGGTAACCCCAACTCAACCTCTCAAGTTTTGAACATCGTCAGTGTTCTTAATTTATGACTGGTAATTCCTTTAGGGGATGGGCTCTATGAAGTTAGTTTATCATTTTGAGGAGAGGAGTTATTGCAGGTTAGAGTTTCCAAGCTTGTAACCTCTAGGCTAAGAATATTGACTAGTTTTTAAAAATAGGTTGTGTTATTCCAGTTAGATCCCACCCTAGCTTCATTTGGTGTTTCATGTGGAGTATCAAAAAGATCTAATTTCTTCCATTAACTTCATGCCATGTCTTGACATTAATGAATCTATATGTAAAAGATATATTCAGAAGGAGATTTACGTACAACAAAAGATATGAATAGATTTGTACATTGTCAAAAACTAACAATCATTCAATGTTGATGACATCACCCTCTAGACCTAATTAAAATCCATTCAGTTTTAACCAATCAAGACATAGTTAATACCTTTTTTTGAGACATGCTAAATTATTTTTGATGATGTACACCCCTAAACAAGACACATCCCTATAAAAAAATAAATTCATGCAATAAATGTTGCCTCAAATCATGTGAGGTGGCCAATGACATGGATTTTTTCGGCCAATCAAAGTGTAAAAAAATATTATTATATTCAATTAGTTAAAGACCTTGCACCTTACCTTTTATAAAGTTTCATATATTTTTATGCATGGAAAATGGAGTCATTTGATTGGTCCAAATCACTACCAATAATAACTAGTTAAAGTTTTTTGAATGCTATAGTCCCTCCCTTTGGGATAATAACATGATAATATATATTTTAAATTTTAGCATTTAAAACATGTTAAAGTTTTATTTGAATGTTATAGTCCCTCCCTTCAGGACTAATAACATGATAATATATATTTTAAATTTTAGCATTTAAAACATGTTAAAGTTTTATTTGAATGTTATAGTCCCTCCCTTCGGGACTAATAACATGATAATATATATTATAAATTTTAGAATTTAAAACATGATTAATTAGAAAAAAATAACATCATTATTCTATCAATAATTAATTTACCAATGAAATCAAACATCCAAAAGTTACTTTTATGGTTCTACAATTGAGGTCCTAATCAGTGTTTGTAGCTTCCAAATGATCATGGAAGATGGTTATAAGAATTGTAGAAAAATTATCTATGCTGAAATCATTTTATATATAATCAATAATTGAGGGTGGTGATTTTAGTGGTGAATATGTTGGAATTTTTGTAAGATTGTTCTATAAAAATAGATTCAAACTCTTTTTAGCAATTATTTTTACTCTTTTAAGAAAGGCTTATAGATTCCTGTATTAGGTAACCAATAAACATCAATATTGTGAGAAAGAGGGAATACTAACTATTGGTTTATATTATAAATGTTTTATTGGGGAGAAAAACTAATCTTGATGATGATTTTTGAGGGTAATGTTGCTTCTGCTTGTCCTTTAGAACAACATTTTCATTGACTGTTACAAAAAGAAAAAAAAAGCATGGATTTTGTAAACTAATTATCCCAAATTTTAGGCATTAAAATATCCTACAAGAAATATTGACATTTTAATTCATAATATTCATCCATTATCTACTTGAAAAACTCAAATCAAATATGGTCTCTATTTTATGTGAAACTCAAGCAAGATTCATAAACTTCACATTGTTTTTTTTCCTAAACGGAGACCGAGAGAGCCCAAACTCAAAAGTTTCAATATCTACATGTTTTCCATGTCAATATATTTATATTAGTTAATTAGGCATGCTTCAAAACACTCCTACTCTCCTCAACCTTCACACTTCTTCCAATTATAATAAAAAATGTTTCTTTCCTTTTCCTTCTATGTAAAACACTCTTTGTTCTTGATGTTCATGTATGGACAAAAAAATGCATTTTAAAGTCATTATTAGTGTTTAAAGGACATTTTTCCATCATTATCCATGTCCTATGTGTCTTTCTATAATTTTTGTTTATGCACATGAATGACTCTTGGAATAAAGAATCACATTTTTGTTTTATTGAAACAATTCAAGTTTTTTATTCTTTCAACATTTTTTGGTCATAATCACCTCAAAACATATCTTGTGATTCTTTCATAACCTCAATAAAATTTTATTTCTCATTTCATGTGTTACTTCACCAAAAATGTCCCCATAATCGATAAAAAATGACCTAAAATGTGAAAAGATGATTTCTTTATCAAAATTTAAAGATGCATACATCATCTACATCGACAAACCACCACAAAGATGTCCTTGATTTATTTTTAAGTGGTCCAAATGTCACATGCCATGAATTTTCCATGCCAAGTGTTTGATGAAATGTCTATGCAAGATCTTGGAGTGTTGGTATTAGAAGGCTTTTGATTGAAGTTTTTGGTGACACAAGATAGTTTTTTTAAAATATAATGCTTTAGCATCAAATTCACTCATCTACACATCTAACACATATTATATACATGCTTAAAATTTTCATTTAATTTGAATTATGAATTTGTGATTATTTGTACACTTTGAGGGGTATAATGTACCAGAAGGGTAAACACTAAGCCTATCTACATAGACCACCAAAACCAAAACCTCCCATTTTTTTTGCATGATTATCTCATTTCAGAGAGTTAAAAGTTTAATTTCATGAAATTAGATAAATAGATAAAAGATCATAAGTAGACAAATAAAACTAGAGATTCATTTTGTATGTTGCATACCTTGAACAATGTCACTCATATAGTCCTAAAACTAGCCAATACCCTTCATATAATCTTTGAATATTTCCATTTTCAAACCCAGATTCAATTAGTGATAGGTCTAGTGAATTTCAATCACACATGAGTAGTGAAAATTTGTGATGGTAGTTTATAAATGTTTCAAAACCCTCTCTCACTAGAGTGATAAAAGTTTTTAGAAATAATATTAATCTATCTCCCTTAATGTCTCATTGTACACTTAATTAATCATTTCTTATATTTCATAATTCTTAATCTAAGGCAGGTATTTTTATGCATGCAAGTTGTAGACACTTAATTTTGAACTAACACCCTTTTCCATTATGTTTTTGTGATGTATTTACACACTTGGCTAATTTGTGTACATTTGGATATATTTTGACACATTTTTTCCCACATCAGAGTCTATTCATCCTCATTCCATCTATATATCCTCATATTCATGTCACATTTGATTATTGGCAACTTAAAATATCCTTGTCATCAATTCTTTGAGAATTTTTATCTCCACTCTAAGCCTTTTCACTTTCTGGTATATAATCAATGATTTTTAGATTCTATCATAGATAAAATAAACTAATTTAAATTTTATCCCTCATGATTTTTAGGTTTACCTCAACTTATCCTAATTACACATGCCTTTATTTTTACTTATTGCACTATTCTTTGGTCAACCTATGCGAATCATGTCCTACAAAGACCTATATATTCAAGTTTATCCTAAGTAATCTAAAAATTATTTATTGAACCAATAGGAATACTTAATTGTGATCCAAACATTGATTATTTTCATTTATTACACTTACCAAGGAGTTTGCACATTGTTACTTCATTTTGTATACATCAATTCCAAATCTTGTGCCATCACCACCTTGTGCCAAAATAATTTTATAGCAGAAGCATATAGTTGTATTTGATTTATATAGGAGAGTAGGTGAAGCCCATTCTCTCACTTTTGGGATTTTAGTCACATATAAAAGATAATTACAATGACTCTAATTCCAAGTATGAGAGACACACAGTTGTAATTCCTTTTAGAGGTTTCCCAAGTCAACAAACTTTCACACACTATTTTTTGGTTACATTTGAGGTTTAGTTTAATGAGCAAAAGATAATAAATTCAATACATTCTACCCTAAAATTTTATGAAGTGAACACACAACCCTACTTGCCATTATCTTGTGTACCTGCCTAGAAAATTATAGAAACAAAAAATGAATAAATAACAAAATTATTGACCATGTACATAGTTAGAAATATCAAAGGTGCACAATTGGTGGCTTATCAATTCCATATGGTACAAAATTAGTGACCCAATAATTATGTACATGGGAGTTTTCAATTTTATATTTATAGGGTGAACTCTAGTTAGTTTTGATAGCCTACTTCTAGTTATAAAAAATAATACTTCTGCCCATGTGTGTCTGTTTTCATCTTGATTTGTATTTTCATCATTTCTTATTGCTTGTTCAATCATTTAATTTACTTTAACTTTATATTTTTATCACATTAGGGATATTTGTATTTTTTTAATACTATCTTACCCTATATCCCTCATGTACACCTATTTTACCAATTGTATAGTGTCACTATACCCTAGTGACACCAATTTGGTAAAACATTTGGGTGAACCTAACATTTTTATCATCCAAAATAGGATATAATTTTTAGATATGCATCTTTTTTACTTATTTTTTTTCCTCAATCATTAGCCCTATATTAATTCATGTTGTTCATTCTTACATCTTATGCCAACTAGGAAGCCAATATGTACACACCCTACTAAATAAAGTTCTAGATTCAATGGTGCTACTTGTGATTTTATTAAACTTATTTTGTGTGGTGTTCATGCCTATAAAAATAAAAATGTCAATAATTATTAATTTTTTTATAATTTTTAATGATAATGTAATCATGAATGATTTAAATGGTCAATACAACTATTTTTTAATGATATAAATTTTAATGATTATGTTTATTTTGATTATGAAAATACTTATGATAATCATACCGATATTCATATTGCTATTGCTTGTAAAAATAAACCTTCCATTAAAATTAATGAACCAAAATTTAAGCTTATGAATGAAATTGATTTTGACAATCATCATAATAAACCCCTTAAGGAACTTAATGTTATGATTTTTTTGGTTACTAAAGAACAAAATAAGAGAATTAGGGATAATGAACCTACACCTAAGAATGCTATGAAGAGAAATGAACCCATAAAATAATGTAGGAGAAGTAGTTATAAAAAAATATAAATATATAAAAAAAAGATAAATGGCACATAAAAAATACATAAGATTTTAACATAGAAAACCCGTTTTAAGAAAATAAACAACACAAATATTATTCCTTATTGCATTAACTCAATTATTTTTAATATGATAATGTACTTTTGAGTTCAACTTTACCCTAATGCATGTAAAAGTATTTATTGGCACATAAATAAGAGATCATCAAATTTGAAATACATTATAATGGGTACCAAAACCATGGGCTAAGAATACAATCCATAATAGTACCTCATAAAACTATGGTTCATAACACCACCCATAGAATTAATATAGGTAAAAATACTAAGTATTAACCAAAATACAGATCATTTTTGACAAATAATTAGGGGCTCACAACCCACTAAGTGTGGCTATTCCCTAAACCCCAATTATCATACTTGTGTATATAGTACATAAGGGGTGTAAATCATTTAAAGTATACGACAAATATCCATCATGCTACACATGTTCTGATGTAGGAACAACCAATTCAATTGAGAAATATTGCATCACCAAAAACATAGTAGGAATTTTGGTTAGAATTGTTTTGAAAATATTTTGAGCTTAATGAAATCATAAAGGCCATCATTATACGTATACAACAAATATCCAACATGCTACACATGTTCTGATGTAGGTAAAGCCAATTCAAATGAGAAATATTGCATCACCAAAAACATAGTAAGAATTTTGGTTAGAAGTGTTTTGAAAACATTTTGAGCTTAATAAAATCATAGAGGCCAAGTTTAGGGTTGATGGAGTTATAGAGGCCAATTTTTGGGTTCACAGAGTTTGTAATGGCCCTAGAGATCACATAGTTCATTTTTAGAGTCATTGTAACTTCATGGTATAGTTTCATAGTGGCCAAAAAGGATTTCTAGGTGTTTACAGTGTTAATGAAGGCCACAAAGGATTTAATCTGTGATCTAGGAATTTGACTCAAGAGAGGATGGTTAGTATGGTGTTAGTTCTAAAATGAAAACAAAATGAAAGAAACACACTAATAACATAACATATCTAGGCCTAGACACTAGGGAGAGATTAGTTAACAAAAACAAATGACAAACACAACTAAAAGGTAAGGAATAAAACACAAGAATTACTTCACCTTCCTTGGATGCTTCAAATGCCTTTGTAGTAGTGGCTTGCTTGGTTTTGTTATCATGAAGTCCTTGGCAATGGAAGCTTAGCTACCTCCATCTCTCCTTGGCACCTTTGGCTTATGGTTTGGCTTGGAATCAATTTGGCATGGTAACACTAATTTCTTAAAACTTTGTAATCAATTTTGCATTATAACTTTGCATAATCATGTGTTAAAAATGATGTTCATGGCCTATCTATTTATAGATTTTTTAGAATGTCTAGAATCAACTTGAACCATCCATCTTGAGATTGAGATATGTGGTTGAGGATTAATTCAATTTTTGGAATTAAGTTTATAATTATCCTCATCATGACATTGAAATAAGGGTAAATTAAGAGGCATGGAGGGCATCGTGGAAGGCATTAATGAGGCATGGAGGGCATGAAACCTAATATTTGTGGCATTTGTGGCCTAGGGATGTCTTCCTAAAAAATGAGGTCACCTAATGATGCATATATTCAATATTCATTTCCAAAAAAAATTATTCAATAAGTTTCCATGGAATTCTTAATTAGAATCTAATTTGGGTTAATTAACTCTTAATCATGATTAAGCACTGTATGACAAATTACTCAAATTGATCAGAATGCCTTGTTATTGGTCCAAAATTTGACTAAATTAGAATTGGAAGGTAATGTTAGATGTGTTGGATCCATTATCCCATTTGGTATGTTATAAAAAATAAATAATAAAGGCATGTCCCTTATGTAGAAGATTTGATAGGAAAGAGCAATCCAGAGCACTTAGGTGCAAAATTGGCATTTTGACTCAGAATGATCTAAACAAAGTTAGCTAGCCCACAAATTACATTGCCCTATTTAATAATACCTTGGCTAAAATTGGCACTTGAATATGTCAATTTCACTTCATTTATCATGTTTTAGTGTTTTTAGGCCAAATTGTGCATTTTAGGTGGAAATTGGTCAAAAGCTTGGTTGGAGGTCATTGGTCACCAAATTTAGGTGTCTATAGTTTCCCCCTATTTGGGAAGGCATTGCAAGTTATAAGCACATTAATGTCTTCTCAAAAAATGAAAAGGTCTTGTATGCTTACAACTGCAATGATGATAAACTAACTATATGATGCCCCCTTGAGGGAATAGTTGGCATAAGTAAGTTGGCAAACAGTCCCTCAAAAAAAAAAAGTGAAATGAGGGGACCAAAGAAAGGAAAGATGATGGGGTGAAAACACAATGATGTTGAAAAAGTAGTCAAAATAATTGAGAATGCAAGTAAGATGGTGCACAATAGTTTTCCCAAAGGTAGTTATAAACATTATAACTTGATAGTGGCAATGTGGTATGATAACACAATGATTTTCCCAAAGATAGTTATAATCATTAAGAAGATGGAGCTGCCTCAGTTAGGACAAACAAACAAGAGAATAACATGCCCCTATATGGGTAGAAAAAGTAAAGTGGTGATAACATAATGATTTTCCCAAAGGTGGTTATAATCATTTAAAAATGCAGGTGGGATGGTGTGTAATGATTTTCCCATAGATGGTTATAATCATTGGACCCTGATTATGGAAAACATGATAAAATTGGTTAAGGATGATGATAACTTAACACAGAGAGTAATGATGAATTGGAACAACCTATTAGTAGGGAGATGCTCATCTGAACTAATAAAGGTTAAAATTCTTTCATGGTTAATTACTCTATCTGGGATATGATTGGGATTGAATCAAGATGTCGATGCTAAAGAGATGCCACCATTACTAAATAGACTTCTTAAAGCTGAGATTTGTTGTAGCACATGTTGGTAGGCATCATGGTATAACATCATGAGGACTTGACCAAAATATGCATAAGGATTGACTCATATAATCCAATACTCAATAGAAAACAATGTACCAATGATAGAAACCATGATGACAATGTAAACATATGAATATGGATGGATTTAGGTATAAGTGTAGGCAAGGAATCACCTAATGAACACACATAAATTGAATCAAGGCAGCCATGCTAAAAGTAAACAAACATGTAGACAAACAAATAAAATAAGCAGAAAATAAATAAACAAATAATGAAATAGAAACCTTACTAACATTGCCCCTAGAAAATAGGTGACAACTTAACAAACAAAAAAAATATGGGAATAGAAAAAAAAGAAGGGGGTGGCTGAGCTATTTCCATATGCACTAGATAAGTGGAAGCTGCCTACATAGTTACATGGATGTAATATCCAGTAAAAAACTTTAGGCTAAATGTAGTTCTCTCAGGGAATGGGAAGAATGTGATAATTGAGGAAAATAAATATAATGGATGTGATAGAAGAATAGGAATGGTCTTGCAAAATGACAAGTGCATGGTAGAAAAATCCAAAAAGGATGGAGAAACTAAATTACAAGTGTTTTAATTGTAATTTAGTAAGGGTTCCCAAAATCCTTAAGGCAAAGAAGTGGTTAATGTTTTTATTCTTTTCTAATGATTTCTCCAATGTTTTTGGAATTTTTTTAAGTATCTCAACTTGATCAATAATGACAAGACACTTAAATGGTTTAAACTCATAAAATGGTGAGAGCATTCAAACTTAGGTTGCTCATAAAAAAATGAGACCGTGGCTTAGGTTGATCTCAAAATGGTGAGAATGTGGCTTAGGGTGACTGAGCTGAATTCAACAAGTATCGGGCATTGCTTACATAGTCCCAAAGTAGGACCTCAATCACTGTAGTTCCACCCTTACAATGGAGAAATTTGACTAGTGTATTAGTCAATTCAAACAAAATAGGCATAGTTGGTAAAAAAGCATAGTATGACATAGGATGTGGCAAGTTGGTATGTCAAGGCTTAATATTGCCCCTAGTTTGCCCATAGGTGGTTATAACTAGGACACAACAACATAGATCAATGGTACTAATTTTCTTAAAGTTGATTATAATTAGTATCAAGATCAATGGTAAGAAAGGAGTAACAAATGAAAGATGTAACTATCAAAACTTCTATCATACTATCCTAAAGATATGATCTCTATCGAGAATACTTAAATCAACTAATGAAACTGATCAGATACCTTGATGCTAAAACCGTGTAATGAATGGAAAAAACCAAGGTCAAATGGGCTAGGCTTTAGAACACACTAGGTCAATATAATGGAAGTGAAAAGTGGATATGGTAAAGAGGATGGATAAGGATGGTATTTATACAAATAAGAATAGTGATAAAATGGCATAACTAAAATGGTCCTTACAGACATTACACCTTAGTGCTTAAGAATATTACCGCTTGAGATGAATAATATTCATCGGCTTAGGATGTTCATCTCCATCTGGAGTAGCAAGCCTATATGCTCCTGGTCCATAATCTGTAGTAATGATGAAAGGCCCTATCCAATTTGGTTTGAATTTCCCATATGATTCTTCTCAACCGTGGTATTCTTTTGGTTTTCTTTAAGAAAAAGATTACCAAGTTCAAATTTTATATACTTAACACATCAATTATAGTGGTATTTAAGTCAATTCTAATACACTTGAAGATTATTGAGTGTAGCAGTGTATTTCTCATCAAGTAGGTCTAGCTCTTGTAGGTGAGATACTTGATAGTCATGATCATCTAGGACATGCTTGAAAGAGATGCATAGTGAAGGCAATTCAACCTCAATGGGAAGGATGGCTTTAGTACCATAAACAAGTGAGTATGAAGTGGATCTTATGGGAGTATGATGATTGATATGGTATGCCCAAAGGGCATGGAATATCTGCAAGTGCCAATCACGATCGACATCATTGACAATATTTTTGAGAATATTGACAATGGTTTTATTGGATGCCTTGACTTGGCCATTACCTTGAGGGTAATATGTTGTAATTTTTTTTTTTTTTTTTTGTGATGTTGTATTCAATACATAACTGGTCTACATCCTTATTCTTAAATGATCTTCCATTATCATATATAATTTCAAAGGGGATAACATAGCTGCAAATGAGATGGTTGAAAATGAATTTGGAAATTTGTTTTCCAGTCACATAAGTGAGGGGTATAGCTTCAACCCACTTAATGAAATACTTGGTAGCAATAAGGATATGTTTATGGCCATTAGATGAAGTGGGGTTAATATTATTAATGAGGTCAAGTACCCATGTATAAAAGGGCCATGGTGTCAACATTAGTTTTAGAGTTTTTGTTGGGGTATGAATCAAATTAGCATGTCGTTGACATTTGTCACACTTTTTTATATATGCAGTGGCATCTACATCTATTGTGGGCCAATAATAACCAGTACACAAGAGCTTTTTGGATAGGACTACCCCATTATAATGAGATCCACATACTCCATGAACTTCTCATAATGCTAGTGTAGACTCTACCAAAGTTAAATAACATAGCCGAGTTCCATCAAAACTGTGATGGTAAAGGGTGGATCCACGTAAATTATAATAAGTGGAATGACGAATGAAGGCTTTGATTTGTTTTTGAAATAGGTTAGGTGGTATAAATTGGTCATGAAGGTAGTTTTAAAGGTTTAAGTACTAGATATAATTAGGACCAATAATACCACAAATCAAGGAAATGACTGAAGATTCATGGGCTAGTGTTGAAAAATTATTGAAGAAAAACTGATACTCTCTAGCTTTATCTATTTGTCAAATTAGAGAGCCAATAGTATCCATGGCATCTATAGTTCTATCACTAGCCCTTGGTATGTGCTCAAAATAAATATTGGCAATTTTTTGCTCAAGAGTGTTGACCATGGCTTTATATGGAACAAGCTTGTCATCTTTAGTCTGAAAATGATCTATGACCTGATTGATGATTAAGTAAGAATCACCATAAACTTTGAGATGATATATGTTCTAATTCACTACTTTCTGAAGTCTTGTAACAAGTGTTTCATACTCGACCATGTTTTTTGTACAAGGAAAGATGATTCTGAATGATTTAGGGATTAGATCCCCTTATGGTGTAATAAGCAATAGGCCTGCCCCTGATTTATGTGAAGTAAATGAACTATCAAAATAAATATTATAAGGTTTTTATTCAATGGGTGTGTCAATGATGATCATTATGGATTCATTATGGAATTGAAATGTGAGTGGATGTGTATCCGTGAGAGGTGCTTTAGCAAGTTGATCTACAAGAACTTATCCCTTGATTACCTCCTGATTGGCATACTCTATGTCAAACTCACTGAGAAACATGACCCATTTAGCCATTCTACCTTGAAAATATATGTTAGATAGTAGATAATTGAGTTGATCTACTTTTGAAATGACCATGGTCTTATTATTTAACATGTAATGGCATAGTTTTTGAGCTACGAAGACCATGGCTAGACAAGCTTTTTCAATAGGTGCATAGTTATGTTCATATGTAATGAATGTATGACTTAGGTAGTATATGGTATGATCTTTTACATTGTCATCATTTTGAGCCAAGAGTGCCCCTAGAGCATGGTTGGTCACTGATAGGTATAATAAGAATGGATTTCTTGGCATAGGAGGTAATAAAATAGGTGGATTAACAAGATAATCTTTGAGTTATTGAAAAGATATTTAGCAATGATCATCCCAGTGAAATGTAACTCCCTTCTTAAAAATGTGTGTAATTGGATGGAGCTTGTCTACTAACTGAGAGATGAAGCATCAGATTGACTATATCTTACCCTGCAAGCTACATAGTTGATTTAAATTGGTTGGTGGTGGTATCTCAGTTATAGCATGGACTTTAGCCAGATCGAATTCAATACCTCTACGAGACATGATAAAGCTAAGTATTTTACCTAAATTTACACCAAACACACATTTCTTTGGATTGATTCTAATTTTATACTCCTATAATCTTTCAAATATATTAGGTAGCACTACTGGATGATCAGCCCTAGTTTTGGATTTTCCTAATATGTCATTGACATAGTCTTCAATAATATCATGCATCATATCATGGAATATGATAGTCATGGCCATTTGATATGTATATCCAACATTCTCAAGGCTAAATGGCATTACCTAATAATAAAATATTCCCCATGGAGTGGTGAACACTATTTTATGTTGATCTTTTAGTGCTATTCTAATCTAGTTGTATCCTGAAAAGCCATCTATGAGTGAAAACATTTCATAACCTATCATAGAGTCAATGATCATGTCAATATTAGGCAAGGGAAAGTCATCTTTAAGATAATCTTTGTTTATGTCTTGAAAATCAGTACAAATTCTGATCCCTTCAAAAAATTTACTAGCAGGTACCACATTAGAGATCCATTCTAAGTAGTCAATAAATCAGATACATCCTGCTTCTAAGAGTTTTTCCAACTCTTTCTTTACCAATACAACAATGTGAGGATGCATCTTACGTAATTTTTTTACTGATTTGGCATCAGGATTAACCATAAGGTGGTGCAAAACCAAGGTGGGGTCTAAACTTGGCATGTTAGAATAGGCCCATGTAAAGATATCTATAAATTATCTCAATAGAGCTATAAAGACATCATGTTCTTCCTCAGTGAGGAAGGCTCTTAATTTTATCCATTTCAAGTCTGATGGAGTCCTGATATTTACCTATATTGTATCTTTGACTAGAAGGGTCAAACCATCTTTTAGGATAGTAGGAAATGACTTGAACTATTGAATTATGTTAGGGTCCTCTGTTAGGACTTACTCTTCAACTTCTCCTAGGCATGATGAATCTGAGTCCCCTAATGGGAGATCTAGCCATATGATAAAAATAGTAAAAAATTCTTAAATAATTTGATCAAATACTTGTTATTACTCAAAGTTGAACTCAACTCCATAATCAAGTTCATCGTTGGTGGTCTCCTAGTCTAATTTTGAAGAAAAATGAACACCCCCATCTAATGATTCCTAAAATAGGTTAGTCACCACTAGACTAGCCTTTATCTTTACTTTTTCCTTGGTCAAAAAGTGCCTCAAAGAGGTTTTCACTTTGGGACCTCAATGTTTTACTTATTTATTTTTGGCTAAGGGTGTTCACTCACTCTCCAAAATAGGATTTAGGATCCAATGTGATTGAGAATCCTAATTTATGATCTCTCAATAGAATATTATCTTTAAGGCCTTAAAAGTCATATAATGCCTCATCATTTTGGAACTCATCAATTGATAGACTAGATTCTTGTTGGTTCCAATCTATTAATTGGGAATAATACAAAGGCAATGAATTGTGATGAATGGTTAGGGTAAGGGTACAAATAGCATTATTATCAAACAAGTTGGTTTTATCTATATTATCAAAGGTGAGGGCATGATTAGACTTTGCTTCACTATCGACATCATCATCACTAGTCATTGGTGATGGAGTTTGAATAAGATATGTGGGGTCACTTCCAGGTGGTTTATATCTAAGTCCATAAGGTCTTTCATACTTAATCATGGAAATTGGCTCGATGGTTCCTTACTAATTTAGTCTGAGGCCTCTTTCTTCATAATTATGACACTCCATGATCCTATTGGGAATAGGATACTTTGCATTTTTATAACAATCAACTTGGTTGTCATTGTATAACTATTGATGATGTGGATTACACCCTTAAAATAAGGCTTAGCTTCTCTCTTCCATGTGGCACAATGGAGACTTCCCTCTTGTTGTGGGCTTGGCAAAACTGAGGAAAGAATCTCTAGATAAGGGCTAGCTCCCTTTGATGCATCCTTTGGGGTCTTTAACTACTACTGTTAATAATGGGGGGGGTGAAAAGGGAAAAGGATATGACAAAATATAACCTATCTAAATGGTGATGACCCAAATGACTTTTGATCTACTCAGCTATATCAACACTTTAGACTAAAAGGGTGAACATACACTTCATCTAAAAAAAAGACCAAACTATAGGGTGCTTTAACATGAGGTTTAATGAAGATACAAAGAAAAAGAACTTACCATAGGTGTTATAGAAGCACACTATCAGATAACTGATCTTCTATCTCTATGCTTCAACTTGGGCACTTCTTGTTAACCTACAAAAATGGTCTTGGCTAAACTAGATATGTTGGTGTCAACCTATGAAAGCATCAAGCTGAAATGACTAAACACAGAGTTGATACACAAACATATTTAGAAGCATAACTAGTTAGATAGAGGTAAAACACATTCTATTTATTCTAAGGTAAAATTGGTAGGGCTTCACCTTACACAAGTGAGAGATACATTTCTCAACTGAGAGGTTATAATATATAGCATGAAGAGAAAGACTTTTGGTGCCTTCAAGAACAAGCGGTCCATGTTGTATTAAACACCTGGGGAAGAGGAAACTACTCATGTTGCTATCATCCTTCCATAAAAGGTCTGAAAGAACTATGATGTCGATGTCATAGGTATTGACTTTACTATTCAAACTATATTAAATTCTCCTACTAAGCATGGGTCACTTTGTTTTCTAAATGACAAGGCCACTCCTCTGTGAAATTTATGCAAGTGTCTACTCATTAATGTAAAATGAAGAAAAATGTGTCACTCTATTAAATTCTTGCACTCCCCTTGATGACCACTTGGTGGAGACTATTTCATATACGATAATAAGTTCTTCTACCAATGCTCTATGTGCCACCTAGACTATTCTATTTGTTTATGCACTTGGCTTTTGTCTTTTCTTGGCAACTTAGGCCCTCGGGGCTATCTTTCATCTTTTCCTGGCTCCTAAGGTTCTTTTCTTGGTTGGTCACTGAGTTTCATTTTGGCCTTAAGCCTTTGAATTTCTTTGGGCCCATGCTCATAAGCTCTTTCAGCCACTTATCATGAGTTCTTTTAGGCAAAATGCCTGAAAGAAATCTTTCAGGCACTTGTCGAAAGGAATTGATTCTTTGGCTTCTCTTCAACGGCCGATGCATCCCATAAAAATTGACGTTTATGGGCCTCTCACTATTTAAAAACCAATAGCTATTTCATTACCATAAAATTGATGTCCACATGCATGTCACCATTTGAAAAATAATGACTATTTTATTGCCTCAAATTTGATGTTTGTGTGCACGTCACTGGGTGTTTGAACCTCCAACAGCTAGTTCACTATGTTAAAGTTGATGTGCTCAGGCCCATCATCAACTTGGTAATTCCTTCAACCTTTTGAAAAATAAACCCTCCTGAAGGGAAGGTGATCTTTCAAAAAATAGGAGAGGGTCCCTTTTTGGTAGTCGAGAGCCCCCCATAAGGGCACTTTCCCTTCAGGCCCCTTTGTCTTCCCAATTCCTTCAGATAAAATGTCTGAAGGAATTCCTTTAGACATTTTACTTGAAGGAAATCTTGCCTTCAAAGTCTCAACCTTTTCTTTGTAAATTCCTTCAGACAAAGGTCTAAAGGAAATCCTTCGGGCATTTGTCTAAATGAATTTTCCTTGGTTTCTTTCTTGGATTTTCTTTAGACAAAAGTCTAAATAAATATTGTCTTTTGCCTTGTCATTTTTCTAAAGGAAAACTCCCTTTCAGGCCTTCTACCTTGTTCTCTTTCAAATGTGCTCTCTACCCTCTGCAAGGTCACTTTGGGTCCAAAATGTCCTTTAGAGCCTGCTTAAACGGTCCCATTTGTAACATGCTTGCCTCTACAAGGGCACTTGACCTTCAGAGCTTTTGTAGAAGACTTGCATTCCTTTGAAAACTATCCCATTCCTTTTCTAAAGGCTTGTCTAAGGTAATTTCTCAAAGCGAAATAAGCCCCACATCAAACTGAAAACCTATAGGACTTAGATCACTCGACTCTTCATAAGAACAAGGCTATTGCAAATGGAAATGGCATAATTGTAGTAAGGTGAATACATCAAAGGTTGATGGCATTAGGACAATATGGAAAGAAAGGAGACTAATTTTTGGCCTGTAGGACCAAAATGGTTAACAAATTTGGTGATTTCCAAGGGAAGCATGCCTACTATGCTTAAGAAAACTAGTGGCTTATAAGTCTATTAGGCACAGAGTCAGAATACAACTTGAAAGGCTGACATCAACCTTGAATAACTCAGAATCAACATGAAGCTTTTACCCCAAATGGTAAACAAAACACACACAAGGCTAAAAAAAACTATAGACATGTGTAAAAGCACTTATGGAAAATAAGGGGAAAAACAAAGAAAATATGTATATAATAAGAGAAGACTCAATGACAATGTTTAAGATATATCCCATTAACTGGGATATGTAGTTCTCCACCATCCAACTTGGAGAGTTAGAATGCATTATGCTACTTGCACTGAGTGATGACATATAGACCACTCCATAAGGCATCAAACTTCATGTGTTTTCTAGGTTTAGCTCAGTCCTCATCCCATTTTAAGATGATGCCACCTTCTGAGAAGCCTTTTGATAAGGATTTCTTATCAAAATGCTTGTTCATTTGCTATTGATGGTTAGTCATAAAAGTTATGGCTTGATCTCTTGTCTCCTGAAGCTCTATCAATTCATAAAGTCTAACTTGCATGCTATCATTTTCTTCCAATTGTAGCTGGTGGGAAAGATCCAAGGCTAGCAATTCAAGTTAAATAGGGAGTTTATCTTTCCTTCCATACACAAATGTGTATGGTGAATTTCCAACTACTCTTTTCGGAGGAACCCTGTCTGCCCACAAGGTTATTTTTAGATTGGCATGCCAAGTTCTTTAATTTTCCTCCATTATCCTTCTAATGATTTTGATTAGATTCTTATTGGTGAACTCAGCCAACCCATTTCCTTGTGGGTAGTAATTGGAAGAAGTGCTAAGGTAGATGCCATATCCTAATGCCCACTCACTTGTTTTGGTTCCCAAAAAAGCTAATGTATTATTTGAGAATGGTAGCTGGGACTCCAAACCTTGTCACCAGGCCTTCATAAAAGTCTAAGACTGCACATTTTTTGGCTTCTTTTAGAGCAATAGATTATACCCATCTCATGAAGTAGTCTATAGCAGTCAAGACCCATTTGTGGCTAGCACTGGAAGGAGGTTTGATTATTCCTATAAAGTCTAGGCCCCATTACATGAATGGCTATTCTACTTGAATATGTTGTAGAGGCATTACATCCAACCATTGCTTTCCATTAAAGAGGGCATATTTCTAGAAATTTTGTACCCAAGCATGGGTGTCTTTGAATAAAGTGGGCCAAAAGTAACCAACCCTTATAATCCTTACAACTGTAGGCTTAGGAGTAAAGTGACCACCAGCTGGCCCATCATGAAACTCAGATAGTACCCTATCGACCTGACTCGAGTCTATGCATCTCAAGAGTACTCCTAAAGAATCCCTTATAAATAACACCCCATCAATCAAAACATAAGGAAGAGATTGGAGTTTGAAATACCTCCTCTTATCCTATCAAGGCCTTGTGGACACTCACCGGTGAGAAGGAAATGTGTCATGTCTTGTGCCCAGTCCTTCATGACTGTTGGTTCCTCTGCTACAACTTTTTCATGGAGTAGAAAAATGCCCTCTTTATATTGTTTAAGGTCTGTAGTGAGGTGTTCACATAGCCCTTTTCCCCTTACCATCTTGGTGGTTTTGATATCCACATCATATTCCATTACCTTGGTGATCTATCCTACTCTCTTTTCATTTAGATCATGGCTAATCAAGAAATCTGACACTAGGATGTGTCACCATGAGATGAACCTTACTGTTTGACAATATATGTCTGAATTTATTCAGGCTTCATATGAATGCAAGCACTTACTTTTCAACATATGTGTACCTGATTTCAAAACCTTCTAGACCTTGGCTAAAGAATGCAAGAGGTTGTTTAAAGTTTTTATCATTTGCTTGAGTAAGCATGGTGGAGATTACCTCTTCATTTTTTAAGGTGTAAAGGTTTAAATCCTTGAAGAAGTCAAGACTGATCAAGGTGAGAGCCTGGGTAATAACTTACTTAATCCCTTTAAAACTATCCTTACTTTGTGTTATCCATGCAAACTTCTCATCCTTCTTCAACATGGAAGTTAGTGGCTTAACTATCTTGGCAAAATTAGGGATAAATTGCCTAATAAAATTTATTTTGCCAAAGAAGCTTTACAGACCCTTTTTGTGCTTAGGTAAGGACAACACTAGGATAATGCATACTCTTTCTAGATCAATGGTCAAGCCCCCTTTTGAAACAACATGACTAAGGAGTTTACCTTCATGGAAAGTGAACACACATTTCTTTGGGTTGAGAGAGATACCAAACTCTCTACACCTCTCAAAGATTTGCCTTAGGTGTTTTAGATGTTGGCCTCATCTTTAGAGAAAACTATCACATCGCCAAGGTAGAATAATACAATATTATTTATCAAGCCCTGGAAAGCCATGTCCATGGCTCACTGAAAGGTGGCTCTAGAATTTGACATTCTGAATGGCATCTTCCTATAAGCAAGGTTCCCCACTTGGTAGTGAAGGCTATCTTGTACTGATCATAGTCTTGTACTAGAATCTAATTGTACCCTAAATATCCATCTGAGAGGGAGAAATGTTCATTGCCTGTCACCATTTAAAGGATCTACTCCATATTTGGGAGGGGATAGTGATATTTTATTGAGACCCTATTGAGGTATCTAAATTCCACACATAGTCTGATCTCCCCATTATTTTTTCTAATAGGGACTAGATTAGCCAACCAAGAAGAGTGTTTGCTAGGAAAAATAATTTTGGATTCAATCAGCTTGGTGAGTTCCTTTTGCATGAGAGGCTCAATCTTCATATTGATAGGCCTTTGTCTTTGTTTGATGGGTTTGACACCTTCCTCCAGCTCAATGGTGTGTGGGCCAAGCTTGGGTCAAAACCCTTCAAGTAGTTATACTCTCAAGAAAAAACATCAGTGAACTCTTGGCATAACAAAATGAAAGAATGCCTCTCATCATTTATACATACCTTCCCAAGTGCAAGCACCTTGTTCTTGAATATTTCAACTCTTTTGTAGTTTTATTTCTTGGTTGTGATGCTTGATTTGACATTTTTTGGTTGGTCATCCTCATTGAAGATGCTTTAAAGGGTGACCAAACCTTTGGGAAGTTTATTGTTCTTTATTTGAACAATCTAGCCATCATACTATTGTTACAACTTGGCTTGATTCTGAGAAGCAACCTCAGCCTCCTCTTAAAAGAAGAGTGTTATATGATAATCACTATCAAACACTTATGAATTTGTGATGTTATCAGGCATGGAGGGTCTAATTACCACCTTTAAATGGTGTGGACTATTGTCCCAACCTATTTCCTTAGGAATGTCAAACTGAGCACCAACTATTGCTAGTCTATCTACTTGCTTATTCTACTCTCTTGGGATGGAATTGATGTTGAAAGCAAGGAAACTCTCCATTAAGTCCCACACTCTATGCTTGTAAGATTTAAGCAAGAAATTCTTGGTCAAAATTTGGCCTCTCACCTGGTTTACAATTAACTCACTGTCTCCAAAAACCTATAACTCTTTAATTCCCCTTTTCCTTGCCCACTCCAAACCATGAATGAGAGACTCATATTCTACAACATTACAAGTACAAGAAAATTGGAATATGAAAGTTGAGAAGTATCTCTCCTTTGAGGGTGAAATTAACACTATTCCACCATCAGCTCCCAATTTGCTTCTTGAGCCATCGAAGAAGAATTACCATAAACTTGAGCTCTCTTAGTTTTCCTTCATCAAATTTGGCACAAAAGCATCCTTTTCATGCATGCAATAAATTCTAAGACTTGCCTCTTTGATGAACTTGTATGGGCCATGTTCAAAATTGTAACTTCCCCATTCATCTAAGAGCAGGTCAACAAATCCTTCAAGAGAAGAGGGTGGAGATTGGTCCATTTGGAATTCTTCTTCGTCAATGATGGCATAGTTGACGTTTGCTGCCTTAAGTGAGTATGGCTCTAGATGATCTCTATGGATGGACTCCAACTCAATATTGACTTTAGTTCCATATTTGGTTCTAAAAACCATGTAAGACCAGTTTGCTACTAATTACCCATCTATCTTAGATGTGAAATCCTTGGATAAGGAGAGAGCAAAGTAGGGAGGAACATCTACCACTACCATGCTGTGGGGAAATGAGAAGGTTGGACAAGTGTGCAATGTTAGATTCAAGCCTCTCACCACTCTTACTATCTTAGCTAGTGATCCATCTAACTATATGACTCCCTTGGTCATTTCCTCGGATTTGAGTCCCAGCTTATCCGCTATACATTTGGGCATTACGGAGGTGCTTGCCTCACTGTAAATCATTAGATTATGAACCAAGAAATCTCCAATGACTAAGGATAGATAGAAATGAGGAACCTTTTCATCCTTCTTTGCTTGGCTTACTATGGAAGGGTGCCCATTCATAATCAAAACATTATTGGCCTTTGCTAGGATAGCTTGTTCATTTAGCCCATGCAATTCCTTCTGGAGTTTGTCCTTTTGTCCTGGCATTGCTAAGGAATTTCATAATGAGATATTCATGTGCAACTTCTTCATCTAGTCTACCACATTGATCTGAGGGTTACTCCCTTTTTAATTTTATTTGGGGGCACTTGCAACCTAAGGTGCAAGCTAAAGAGCTAAGGGTGAAATTGACAACTTGTAATTAGGGAACTTTCAGTTCACATGTGATGAAGAAGATGGTGTAGATGTTTGATCAACTACCTGTGCTTCCTCTATAGCTCTCTTTTTGGACCTAGTATTGGTTGCAACATAATCACCCTAGTTATTTAGACTACCTACATAATTAACTACATAGAATTCACCTTCCAGGTGATTTATGAGTGTGGAATTAGACTGAGTCTGCTTGTTATCCATGCTAGGTTGTACTGATGCATCAAATCTTGGAAATTGGGTTGCTTGATTGTCTTGTGCATTTATATATTGATTCGGCATCTCATTGTATAAGTAACATGTTCTTGACCATATCCTAGGGGTGGGCAATTAGGTTGTTCCTGTACTAGATTATTTTGAGTGGGAATAAGAGCTTTGGATGATGAAGGAGCACATAGATTATAACCTTGATATGGTCTGGCTTATGCAAACTAATCCTATCCCTGATTGTAATTTTGAAAAGGGGGTTTATTTGTTTGTTTAAACTACTGGTATCCCTGATTTAGTTGATAGTTTTGATCCTATTTCCTCTTAAGAGCCACTAATTCATTGGTTACACTCTATAACAATCTCTTAACTTCATGGAGGTCATTGGGAGAGGTAGCAGTCAACTTTTATATGCCAGGTAGAAGAGCTAAGGTTGGTGCAACAGTTTGAATTGGGGGTGGCAATTCAGAAAAGAGTGGCATATGAGGTATAGGGGTTATCTTTCCTACTTGTATCAGGTAATTTTTAGTGGCTATAGCTATCTCATAAGTAGTAAGTAACACTTGTCCTCCCATGGATTGTATCATGATAGCATTGTCACTATTTAAATCTTTTAAGTAGTAGAGGAAGGCATAGGTTGGGGTCAACCTCACTAAAATGGGGATTCTATCCCAGGTTTTTTGGAACCTGGTATTAAAATCCTACATAAACTCATGCAAATCTCTTTTTATAGTGGTATATTACTCAGCAAGAGAGAGATGATTGCTCTTCTCCCTAAATCTATTTGTCAAGAGGGTGCCTAATTTATTCCATGAGCTGACTGAGTTCATAAACAAGGTCCCATACCAGTCTAGAACTTTGCCCTTAAAATATAACACTAGTAACCTAATGGATATGTTATCTTCAATGACATTATGAATGTTACAGAGGTTGGCTATATTCTTGATATGCTCAATAGTGATAATAGGCCCCTCTCCATTAAAGGGAAGAACACTCTTGAGGGCTGTCCCTAGGATTGGGTCATAATGTAGAAGGTTTAAAGGGCTCTGGCCATGGAAGGCTACAAAAGGTACAGCCATGGTGATGACAAGATTCAACTGGGGCCTTCTTGTGTAAGTATATTTTATGGCAGGTTTGGGAAACTAATTTATTGTATAGGGATGAGTCCTTGCAAACCTTAGCCACTTTGTTGAGTTTAAGGGCATCACAACAATATCAAAAGGGACACCCTTGGTAGAAGATCTTCTGGTGACCTTAGGTATGGGATGTCAAGATGATCTATGACCAGAGACTAATGTTCTTGAATATGGAATCACTAGATGCTAGGTTAGTGGTTCATTATTGTAGTAACAGGACCAACACCAATCCTATAAATTCTCTGAGCATTAAAAAATGGTCCCACTGGGCGTGCCAAAAACTATTGATGCTATGGATTGCACCCTTGAAAGATGGCTCGAGCTTCTCTCTTCCATGTGGCATAATAGAGACTTCCCTCTTGCTGTGGGCTTGGCAAAACTGAGGAAAGAATCTCTAGATAAGGGCTAGCTCCCTTTGATGCATCATTTGGGGTCTTTAATTACTACTATTAATAATTGGGGGGGGTGAAAAGGGAGAAGGATATGACAAGATAAAACCTATCTAAATGGTGATGCACCAAATGATTTTTGATCTATTCAACTATATCAACACTTTAGACCAAAAGGATGATTAGACACTTCATCTAAACAAAAGACTAGACTATAGGGCACTTTAACAGGGGGGCTTAATGAAGACACAAAGAAAAAGAACTTCAGATAACTACTCTTCTATCTCTATGCTCCAACTTGGGCACTTCTTGTTAACCTACAAAAATGGTCTTGGCTATATTAGATATGTTGGTGTCAACCTTTGAAAGCATCAAGTTGAAATGACTAAACACAAAGTTGATACACAGACATATTCAGAAGCATAACCAGTTAGATAGAGGTAAAACATGTTCTATTAATTCCAAGGCAAAATTGGTAGGGCTTCACCTTACACAAGTGAGAGATACATTTCTCAGCTGAGAGTTTACAATATATATCATGAAGAGAAAGACTTTTAGCACCTTTAAGAACAAGTGGCCCATGCTGTATTAAACACTTGGGGAAGAGGAAACTACTCATGCTGCTATCATCCTTCCATAAAAGGCCTAAAAGAACCATGTTATAGATGTCATAGGTATTGGCTTTGCTATTTAAAATGTATTAAATGCTCTTATTAAGCATGGGTCACTTTATTTTCTAAATGACAAGGCCATTCCTCTGTGAAATTTATGCAAATGTCTACTCATTAATGTAAAATGAAGAAAAATGGGCCACTCTATTGAATGCTTGCACTCCCCTTGATGACCACTTGGTGGAGACTATTTCATCTATAGCAATAACTTCTTCTACCAACACTCTCTATGCCACCTAGACTATTCTATTCATTTTTGTGCTTAGCTTTTATTTTTTCTTGGCAACTCAGGCCCTTGGGGCTATCTTTCATCTTTTTTTGGCTCCTCGGGCTCTTTTCTTGGTGGGTCACTGAGTTTCCTTTTGGCCTTAAGCCTTTGAATTTATTTGGGCCCATGCTCATAAGCTCTTTTAGCCACTTATCATGAGTGCTTTTGGGCAAAATATCTAAAATAAATCTTTTAGGTGCTTGTTTGAAGGAATTGATTCTTTGGCTTCTCTTCAATGGCCAACACATCCCATCAAAATTGACGTCTGTAGGCCTATCACTATTTGAAAACCAATGGCTTTTTCATTACCATAAAATTGACATCCACAGGTCTGTCACCATTTGAAAACCAACAACTATTTTACTACCTTGAATTTGACATCTGCATGCACATCATCACCTTCGTAATTCACTATGTTAAAGTTGACGTGCCCAGGCCCATCATCACCTTCATAATTCCTTTAGCATTTTGTAAAACAAACCCTCTAAAAGGGAAGGTGATCTTTTGAAAAAGAGGAGAGGGTCCCTTTTTTGTAGTCAAGAACCCCCTGTAAGGGCACTTACCCTTTAGGCCCCTTTGTCTTCCCAATTCCTTCAGACATTTTGCTTGAAGGAAATCTTGCCTTCAAAGTCTTGGCCTTTTCTTTATAAATTCCTTTAGGCATTTGTCTGAAGGAATTTGCCTTGGTTTATTCCTTGGATTTTCTTCAGACAAAAGTCTGAAGAAATCCTTTATCTTTTGCCTTGTCATTTTTTTGAAAGAAAACTCTTGTTCAAGCCTTCTACCTTATTTTTTTTCAAATGTGATCTCTGCCTTCCATAAGGGCAATTTGGGTTTAAAATGTCCTTTAGAGCCTCCTCGAGTGGTCCCATTTGTAACCTACCTGTCCTCCATAAGGGCACTTGACCTTTGGAGCTTTTGTAGAAGACTTGCATTCCTTTGAAAATTGGCCCATTCCTTTGCCAAAGGCTTGTCCAAGGTAATTTCTCAAAGAGAAATACACCCCAGATCAAACTAAAACCCTATAGGACTTATATCACTTGACTCTTCATAAGAATAGGGCTATTTCAAAGTGAAAAGGCATAACTGTAGTAAGGTGAACACATCAAATATTGATAGCATCAGGACATTAGGGAAAGAAGGGAGACCAATTTTTGGCTTGTAGGACCAAAATGGTCAACAATAACCATGATTTGTCCCCTTCAAGAGGGTTAGGTTTTAGGTCAGATGTTGGTAAAAATGTGATAGGTCCCTTATCTTTGTTCTTTTATTGCCAATGCATATGTGGGGTGAGTTTAGGTCACCTAAAGGTTTTTGGATTTCGAGGAAGATTAGAAATACGAAATGTATCATGGGTCACATAATCTCTAGGTCTATTATCTAAAATGGTGAAATGATTAGAAGCTTCAGGAGGTGGCATGTGGGAAAGAGAATTCAAGGTATTATGATCTATGCAATTATTTGGTGAAGGATCAATAAGTATAGCCTTTCCTTTATCTTGCTTGGAACTTGGATTCATGCCATATTGATAATTATAGCTTTGAAATTTGGCCTCAAAATGTTTGTAGTATTCATATGAGTGTAAATCTCCTAGAATATTCACTTCCATCTTTGAGTGGGGAAACTTGATACATTGGTACAACGTTGATGGGACTACATGAATCTCATGTAACCAAGGCCTTCCTAGAAGCATATTGTATGATAACTCAAGATCAAGCACATGGAAAAGTGTATCATGGGTCAAAGGCCCAATGATAAATGGGAAACTAATGGTGCCTTGTGATTCTCTTTCCTAATTATCATAGGATTTGATGGTTATTGTTTCTAGCTAGAGATCTGTCATTGTATACTCAAGAAGCTTGATGAGCTTTAGAGACACTATGTTAAGGCCGGATCCATTGTCTATAAGGACACATTTCACTTTATGTCATCTTATATAAACTTGTATATATAATGGATTATTATGGAGTGGGCCAAGGGAAGATAGATCACTTTGGTTGAATGTGACTTATTGGGTTGGAGCTATGTGTCTAACCAAAGCTTGAAATTTATCAAGGATATGTCACTAGCAATAGTGGATAGGTTAAAAACTCATTCAAGATGTTCTTGTGGATTATTGACCTTCGTAGAAAATTTAAAATAGAAATTTATGCTGGTGTCTTCTATAATTGTTCTACAATATCAAATTTCTTGTCTTGGTTAGTAGCGAATGGTTTATTTTGAGACTGAATAGTTGTTTGAATGACAAGCCAAGTGGTGGATGGTTGTGGGCTTGGGATAGTAATCTTTGACCTTCAAGTTGTGATTACATGATCATGATTAAATACTAGACTATTATTGCTAACCAATGTTGGGAATGGTGTGGGACCAGACATAACAAGTCTCGGTTGCAGGTGCACTCGCATGTGGTCATGTGACAAGGATGAGTTGTCAATATAAGGTCCAAAAGGGGAAGTCCTAGTTTGCTAGTTTTCCTATATGCATTCCCAGGTTAAACAAGGATTATCTATGTAATTTGGTTGAATGTTGTTGTTTAGCAATGGTCTAGGCTAATTAGTGCTTGGTCTAGGATTAATGGAGATGGTATTAATGCTACCCCCTACAATATGACCTACAACCCTATTGTAGTCATGTGTAAATACATGGTAGGTTTGTTGGTTGTTACCATTCTGACCTTGGTTTTGTTCATTGTTCTATCATTATGGTTTCTACTACTGATTTTGTTGATTCTGCTAGTTCAACCTTTGATTTTGATACTATTGATTTTGCTATTGCACTGGCTATTGTTGTTGTTGTTGTTATTGCTGATTATTTTACTGTTGTTGATTGTTATGTCAAGGAAAGGGGTTTTGATAAATCCCAATAGTTTTATTCGAAGTGGAAGCACCATTATCCAATTTTATCTCCCCATTCTCTAACATATTCTCAATTAAATTTTTGATTTGGATACATCTTTGTAGATTATGCCTATTGACCTAATGATAGTCATATAATTCATTTTCATGATACCAATTAGGATAAGGAATGCCTTGTGGATAATGCTTTGGTATAGGCCAACTAATCCAATTAGAAGCAACAAGCTTGTGAAATACAAACTTTATAGGTTATCTTAGGTCACTAAAGACACAATGTGCAGGCATGGTTCTCCTAAGAGGAGGGGTTTGCAATGGTAAAGGTTGCTATATTTATTGTGTAGGTCTTGGTTGTTGTGATTGAGGCATTGGTTGGAGAGGTTATGGGGTAGGATTAAGCTGAAAAGGTAGTGAAAATGATGTTTGCACCATTTTGACATGACAAGATTTAATTACTCCATTTCCCACAACATTATTATTATGGTTGAATTACTTTCATCTTTCTTGGTTATTGGCTTGTGTTGGTTATGATGCTGGCACTTGAATGGGATGTTGGTCATTTCCCTAATTGGTACCATGATTTTGATTAGTTTCATTAAGCTTCATAACTCCTTTATTTATGATTTCTCACTCAATCAACAAGCCTTTATCAATGATGTCCTTGAAAGTATGCACACATTGTAGTTCTAAATGATAAACTATCTCACTATGCTAATTTTTAGTAAACACAACGGATAATTGTTTGTCTAGAAAACTATGGGTGAAATAGCTTACAAGAGCTCTCCATCACTGCAAATAACTTGAAAAAATCTCACCATCTTTTTTCTTCACTTGCGTTAAGTCTACTAATGAAATCTCATACTCGAGGTTATAGGAAAAGTGTTACACAAATTTATCAAAAAGATCATCAAAATATATTATATATTTTTGGGTAACTTTAAAAACCACTCCAAGTCTTGTCTAGCCAAGCTCTTTAGAAACAACAACAAAAGGTAAATGTCGCTATATGCCACTGGTTAACATGTGATAAAGAATTTGGTCAAATGAGCCTTAGGGTCACCTTTCCATTTATATTTATCAAATTTTGGTGGTTCATATCTTGGAGGAAATGGTATATGAATATACTCCATGTTAAATAAGTAGGAACACATGTCATCCAATTTAAAAATTTTAACTTGTTTACCAGCTTAAATGATAACAATTGCATCCTTCATCTATTGCAATTCTTGGGATAGGAAACTAGAAAGAACATTGGTTTGAGGGAGAATATTGGTTTGGATAGATGGTTGGGAGGTCACAAGTATTAGGATGGAGATATCTAATGGGGTACATTGGTTTGGTTGGGGAATGGACCAGGAATATGCATACATGGATTAGGATGTACTTGAAATTGCATAATTGGTTAAATGGTATTATGGTTTAGGTTGGTGATAAAGGTTTGATTTAGAGGATTTTGTGGTTAGGATAGAGTGATATAACTATACTGTTCTTGCTATGGTTGAAAAGGGACATACTACCAACTAGTCAAACCTTGTTATTGAGTGAGAATTGGTGGTCTAAGAACCTATCTTTAAATTTGTGTCACATTTTGAACCAATGGTTATCTTGTAGGTACTTGAGAAATATGAGGACCTCCTTATTGCATGAATTCTTATGAGAAAGTGAAAATAGGTTATAGATTTAGCATCTATCACTGACCAATATTTACACATTGTTGACTAGTCATTGATTGGTTTTAGATTGGCATATTAGTCTATGACTGAAAAGGTATGTTTGTCATTACTTGGTGAGGTAGAATGTTAGTTACCCCTGATTGAAGTGGCAATGTATTTGTCCTCTATTGCATTGATACACTAGGTTGTGTCTATTATTGTGGCATACTACTCATTATTCCCATTTTAGACTATTGAGCAGGAGTAGGTTAGTCATATTCTATCATTGAAGCATGACATTAACTATTGTTTGATTACCTAATCCTATAGATTGTGCACTTGAAGAAGTAGCTGATTGAGGTTGGGGTGTAGAAACTTCTATTCCCTAGTATGATGATCTATTCATAGGATTAACTACAAGCACATGTTGTTGGATAATTGTTTGTGTGTTAGTACCACTTTGATTTGGATTGGTTGTTGTTTGCACATTGTCTACTACATTTGGTTCACTATTCTATGTAGAGGCTGAAGACACTTCTTTAATAATAGTCATATGTATCAAGTTACCTATTGAAGTGGTTTATACAAATGGGTCAAAACTCAGATTCTCTTGTCCAGCTAACTCTATCACCACTCTTATTGAAGGAATCAGGTCAATGAGAGGCTTACTTACCATGTTCATCTAATTGAAATCATATGCTAAATTTAGGTAGGTTTGATATGCTATCTACATTTGGTTAAAGTGATCGTGTTTTTGGATAATTGTTTGTGTCTTTCCATGGTATTTTTTTCCTTGATTAGATATATTAGGATCTTGGTACGTAGTTTGGACTAGAGCCATAGGATTGCTAGAAGAATCCTGTTAATTGTAAATAATATTATGGGGCACTCTTACTAGACTTGGTAAATTTTCATGGAGAAAGTCTGCTAGAAACTTGGCCCCTACCTCTATGGCTTTAACCAAAATCTCATCTTTGTTCTCTAAAAAATGTCACTCAAACAAAAATGGATCATATTTGGAAGCCACATTAGTAGAATACGACTGTTGAAGAACTATCTCATCCACTATGGGTATTATAGCTAGGTATTATATGGTTTTCTCTTGGTCTTGTTCTGAATAAGGTGGTGTGTTAATTAGATAGTTAGCCAATGGATCTTGTCTTTATGCCCCTGATTAAGTATTATAAGAGGGATAAAAATCCATCTCATAAGTAATATTATCCGCATAGGGGTCTTGCACCATTTTTTCTTATGCAACTACATTACTAATCCCTAGATTGTACATGAATCCACTACGAGTGTAGGAATACATGTTGGGATCCATAGTCAATGTTTTTATGATAAAAGATCAAAGAGTTTTACAAACTCTAAAAAGGATAGACTCTAAAATATATGATGTTTCAACTTGGTCTAGATTTGTCAAAAGGATCAAAAGGTTTATGCAAAGATTTGTGAGGAAACAAGCTAGGGTGAAGTATCTAACATTTCACTATTCACACAAAGATAAGCAAGTAAATGGGCCAAAAATCAAAATGCCAAAATCTAAGGTTGAAGTGTTTCAAATCAGTCTAATCTAAGAATTTAAAAGTTGTTATTGGCCAAACGTGGCATCAAAATCTAGGCTCAAACAAGGCATGCACTAGGAATATTGGCCAAACAACATCAAAAGTTAGACTTTGAAATAGATGAAAGTTTTAATCTAATAGATTTGAAACACTTCTAACAAACACTAGGAATTTGATTGTTGGACATGAACTTGATCAACTAGGTATAAGGTATGAAACAAAAGGAACTTTAGAAATAGTTTATTTTCTCACAAAAAATGGTATAAAACTTGGTTATTTTGACAAACAAGCTAGACAAAAGTGAATAGTATAACTATTTTAGACAAAAGATCATAAAAGTACACTAGGATTGGTCTAAAAATGTAGGAAAAAATTTAAACTCTATGCAAGAGGGTCTCTGAAATAATATCTAAAATGCTTTGGGCAGAGTAACGATGGTATACTACCCAAAAGGTGTGACCAAAAAGGTTTGTTTCAAAAACTCTCTAAGGCAAAGATATTTTCCCATAATTTTGACAACATAACACTACTTTTCTTAACTCAAAATGTCATGGTGAATAGACTTAAAGTGCAAGTGTTTAGCACAAAATGGCTTAAGTTTATCAAGTGATGACAATGCTTATGAGTCTTGAATGACCTTCAACCTAAATTGGAAATTAAACCTAAGTTCCCTCAAGTTTAGTGCAAATGGTGAACCCACTTAACACATCAACCTTATGAACTTGTAAAGGTGCAATTCCAAATTAAGATTATAAGTGAAGGACTTAAAACAACTTTGGTAAAGGTCTAGACTCAATTGGGTAGCATAAATGTGCCAAAGTGGATGATATGACTCTAAAGATTTTGATGAACTTTAAACAAGGCAAATTGATGATCTCACAAGGGTAACATAATGCCTCTTTATTCAAAGGAAAATTAGGACTATGTATTTGGTTTGGATTATTTGTTTACACCAAGTTTTGACTCCAAAAAAAAATTTAATCTAGGATAAGACCAATTAATTAATCTCTCTTATATCCTAAATTGACAAGGTTGCTTGGTATTATTGGAATCTGTCAATATACATCATTTGAGAGGATTTAAAGTGTTCATACAAAAGTAAATGCACATTATATAGTAGGGTTTTTACACCCCCTCTTCTTTCAAATGACAATACTATGACATAAACCTTGAGGTGCACCTTGCACCAACAATACTTCCATGATAAGTAAGGATTTGTCTAAGATCTAACAAGTTTATGAACATTCTAGGGGAATCAATTGCATGACTTTCACACCAAAAAATACAAAAGAAAAACACAGATTTTGGGTCCCTATAACTTGGCTTGTTGCAAAAAGGTCTAGTCCTTTTTGCAACCACTACATCCTATTGTTCACTCAGTATAGTGTGATGTCCAAAGTGCCACTACATCCCATGTGCAACTCCAATTAGGATCCAAATGAAGTCAATTATAGGAGGTGAAACCTCAAGTCAAAGCTTCCCTAAATAACTTGTGGGAGGTGATGAAGCCCCCTTCACAAGCTAAGTTTTCATAAAAATAAAGAAAACATGAAAATAGAAAGACTTTAAGGTCACCCAAACTTTGATGAGTGCTTTAGATGACTTTCTTTCTAAGCCTTAGACTAGGCTATTTGTAATAGGACTAACGCTTTTGATTCCAAGGGTTCCCTAAAGGGGACAAATGGAAGAACATACACATAACATTACTCTTTTTGTCAAACAAAATCTAATTAAACAACTATTATAAACAAAAATTGATAAGTATGTTCAATTTTAAGCCCAAATGAAAGATTTGGTGGTGTTCATTTGACCCCTTGGTCTTAATTGCAAACTTTGAAAACATTTATCATAAACATCTAATTTTTTTTTTGTTAAACACCAAAATAAGGTTCCTAATTAATTTTTAAGCATGAAAAAGGTGATCTAAACATGTTTTTAGCAAATGTCATGCCTGGTCCTACAAAAAAATGTTAGCATGTCCTTTATCCTTGAAGCTCTTTATAGTTTGAAACAATGAACTTTATGAAAAGAGCTCTTGGGTCTATGTTTTAAGAAAAACATAGTGATCGACATTGGTTTATATAATTGATGACGGTTAAATTTTCTAACTGATGTCGATTATCCAATTGACATCGGTTATACCAATGTGACTGATGATAGGTATACAATTGATGTTGGTTAAGATATGTAACTGATGTTAGTCTTACTTGCCGATGTTAGTTACTATGTAAAATCATGGCAAACAAAAATGGTAAAATAAAGTTAAAAAATTAATTTTCAAGAGTTCTAAGGGTCCAAATGAATATTTTAAAGTTGTAAAATGATCTTCTTCAGGTGTGAGATGTGTTTATTCCCACCGGGTGTGCTGAATGTGATCTAGAAATTTGACTCAAGAGAGGATAGTTAGTATGGTGTTAGTTCTAAAATGAAAAGAAAATGAAAGAAACACACTAATAACATAACATCTCTAGGTCTAGACAATAGGGAGAATTTAGTTAACAAAAAAAATGACAAACACAACTAAAAATTAAGGAATAAAACACAAAAATTCCTTCACCTTCTTTAGATGCTCTAAATGCCTTTGTAGTAGTGGCTTGCTTGGTTTTGTGCTCATGAAGTCCTTGACAATGGAAGCTTGGCTACCTCCATCTCTCCTTGACACCTTTGGCTTATGGCTTGGCTTAGATTGGAATCAATTTGACATGGTAACACTAATTGCTTGAAAATTTGTAATCAATTATGCATTATAACTTTGTATAATCATGTGTTAAAAATGATGTTCATGGCCTCTCTATTTATAGATTTTTGAGAATGTCTAGAATCAACCTGAATCGTCCATCTTGAGATTGAGATGTGTGGTTGAGGATTAATTCAATTTTTGGAATTAAGTTTATAATTATCCTCATCATGACATTGAAATAAGGGGCAATTAAGAGGCATGGAGGGCATCATAGAAGGCATTGATGAGGCATGGAGGGCATGAATCCCTATATTTTTGGCATTTATGGCCTAGGGTTGTCTTCCCAAGAAATGAAGTCACCTGATGATGTAAATATTCAATATTCATTTTCAAAATAAATTATTCAATAAGTTTCCATGGAATTCTTAATTAGGCTCTAATTTGGGTTAATTAGCTCTTAAGCATGATTAAGTACTTTGTGCACAAATTACTCAAATTGATTAGAATGCCTTGTTATTGGTCCAAACTTTGATTAGATTAGAATTGAAAGGTAATTTCAGATGTGTTGGATATGTTATCCCATTTAAGATGTTATCAACAACAAATAACAAAGGCATGTGTCTTGTGCAGAATATTTGATAGGAAAGAGAAATCCAGAGCACCTAGGTGCAAAATTAGCATTTTGACTCAGAATGATTTGACCAAAATTAGCTGGCCCACATATTACATTACCCCATTTAATGATACCCTGGCTAAAATTGGCACTTGACTATGTCAATTTCACATCATTTAGCATATTTTAGTGTTTTAAGGCCAAATTGTGCATTTTAGGTGGAAATTGGTCAAAATCTTAGTTGGAGGTCATTGGTGGCCAAATTTAGGTATTTACACAATCCTTATTCACATCAAATTATAAAATTATAATAGATTTCATGACAAACTTGGCGTGAACATAATTTTTACTTGATATTTAAATAGATTTTTGGCCTCAAAAATACCCATGGAGTTCATAGTGGCCACATTGTCCAACATATATCACATGGTTTTGTGAGGGTTACAAGTGTCACGATCATGACATGTTTAATAAAGGTCATAGGTCAAAGTTGGTGGCCATAACTTAAGTGCAGATGATTGATCATTCATTAAGTGGAAATCAAAACTCCATTGGTCCTTAGAGTACATAGAGGCCATATTGAACAAGATGAACATGTGACTAATTTCTAAGTTGATTTTATAAATCCAAAAGTCCACAGAGTGTTGAGAGGCCAAAAGAGAAATGGAAAGTACATTTCATAGAGGTAGTAGGATTGTGACATGTCATAATCTTGTTGGTGAATGAGAAATGTATGGTGATTTTAAAAATTGGTTTATAGAAGGACATATTTTTGTGTTAAATTATGCCCATGGGTATATGTCATTTGTTGTAAATTCCATGGAAATATGCCATAATATATGTGCATGATGGTAGATCAAACATATACACTTTTGTGAAGGATGAAATAGGTTTACTTTGATCCCATTGAAGTATAGAGGACATGAGGTGGAAAAAAATCCTAAGGAAATGTTGGTTTCTATTAAATAATTTTATAAGGTGTAAAATATGAAACAGACATGCTTAATTTAATTTCAAATCCTATACAAGTTGTCACAACCACTTAGGTGTGTGATATTCCTATTTAAATTTATATATATTTTAAGAATATGTTCATATTGTGTCAAATGATTTTATAGATGTATTAACACCTATGATGGACATTACTCATCATATGGATCTAGTTTAAAAATCAAGTTTTCAAAATAAAGAAACTTATATATTAACTCTAGTGGAGAATGAGGAGATAAAGAGGCAAACACAAAATTTGTTGGAAAAGGGTTTGATCTAGGAGAGTTTGAGTCCATGTGTAGTCCTATCCATAATGGAAAAAAATAAGGATGGGCATTAGATAGTTTTTATGGAATATATATATATATATATATATATATATATATATATATATATATATATCATTGCCAAGAATCGATGACTTGATGTACTATTTGAGTGGAGCAAAGTATTTCACTAAGATATATTTGAAAAGAGTTGAGTATGATGCTAATATGGGCATTTGATTATTAATGTTATATTTAGTTTATTTAATTTATTTATGTCTTAGATTAATTTTTTAATCAAATTTGGTCACTTTTTGATAACTTCCTAAAAAATAGCTAGAAGTGCTAGTTAGAGTCCAGTTCATTAAATATGTAATTAAATGAGATCAAATATTTATCTATTCATATCCAAGAGGTGGGGTATAATTTTAAGATATGAATTAAGTGATTTTTTTTTAAAAATCTCCTATTTTTCTAAGGATTTGAGATGCCTAGCTTGTCTAGTGTGCATAAGTTACTTACAAATAAAGATATCTTGCATGTTGACCTTATCTTATCATTGAGTCAAACTTATTTTATTGAGTCAGATTTTAGTTATATTAGATTATTTTTTTATTTAACTTAGTTTTTAAGTAAGGTATTAATTTAACATTAACATGTCACGCAAATTTCTTGTGATTGGCCAGTTTTAGCCTTTCTTGTTAATAAAAAATTGTGCACAAATGTGGCACAATAATTATTTTTGGAAATTATTTTTGCATAGTGTTTAGCTATAATTTTACTTTGAGGTATTTAAAAATAAAAACCATAAATATTATGTATTATAATTTTAATATATTCATTACAATTTTTTTTATCAATCACACTTACGACGATACTATATTAATAACTAGTAATTTTGGGATAGATTGGATGATATATAGCTTAACTTTCAAATTAAATCAAATCTAATTTGTAATCCCTCCATAATCAAAAACTACATTTTGTATATTTACATCATTTAAGAAAGGGTTATAAGGATTTCAATCCATTATCAGGAGAATCATGGCTTCTGTGAATTTTGTTTTTATGAATATTCCCATTTTCAAAGGTGACAACTTTGAATATTGGAGTGATAATTTAAAGAGAATACTTGTTTGGATGGGAGTTTGGGAGAATTTTCTCCATGGGTACACACCACCTACATATTATAATACTTTGACTCAATATTAGAAGATAAAAAAAAATGATGAATAAAAGACAACTGCACAAGCTTTATTCTATCTTCAGAGTACCATAAATTTAAACATCTATCTAAGAATTACTGGTTGAAAAAATGCCCATGAGGAATGGAATACCTTGAAAACTTCATATCAAAGATCTATTAAGGTAAAATAATAAAATCTATAAAATATTAAAATTAATTATGAAAATTTAAGAATGATAGATAATGAAGGAGTTGAAGAATATTGTATAAGAATAAATGACTTAGTTCATAGAATGAGGGTTTATGGAGAAACTATACAAGATAGGGTCATAATACAGGATAATTTTAAGATATTTGATTCAAAAAAGGTTTAATATTGTGATCAATCTTGTGGAGTATAAGGATACAAATACTATAATTATTTATGAGTTATTAGGTTCTCTCTTTTCCCATGAGGATAACATGAGACTACATGCAGGAGATCCATAACATGATCTAGAACATGAAATTCAAACCAAAGAAAGAATTTTAAATTACAAATACAAAATAAAAATAAGAATCAAGGGAGTTAAAAAAACTCAAATTCAAAGGGGAAATATCAAGCTAACTTTATAGGTAAAATAAAGATAAACTTTACTTTTCATTATTGTAAAAAACTAGGACACTTTATAAAATATTTCAAGATACTTACAACTAAGAATAAAGATAATCAAGAGGGTGAAAAGAAGGCATTTCAGGATTTAAAAATTGAGGAGAAAGAGTGCTCAAATTATTTTCTCACATGTATTATGGGAATAAAGGATGTAAATTAAAAAATCTATTAATTTAGGTTTCTCAAATCACATGATAGGTCACGAAGATGGTTTCAACAAGTTATAGTATTCTTTCATAAGCCAAGTGTAACTGGGAGATGGAAAATCCATCTAAGTTGAAGGAAATGGCATCATGAAAAAAACCATAATTCAAGGTAAAGATGAAATAGATAATGTTTATTTTTATCTAAATATGGATCCTAATAATAGTACTGATCACAATTTCATAAGATATAGTGATGAACGCAAATCATACAAGTTTTATAATGTAACAACCCCACTGGGGTCAAATATAAATATCCATGGATATTCAAATAGTTTTCTTAGTAAAGAATCAAGATGTAACATATAATCCTACTAGTAAATCCACAATTCTTTCTATGGATTGTAATTTTTTTGAAAATGAGATGTATGCTGATTCTGGTTATGTAAATATAAAGGTCATAATTGAATGGATGAATCCTATTTAAAAATATTTTTTAGGGCTTAAAAATTACCACACATGTTTTATTTCAACATGAAACAATTCTAGCTCTTCCCAAGAGACTAGTCATCCATCTTCATCAACTTTAAGCAAGCACAAGCGGTTGTTGATCCACATCCACTCAAAAAAATGTTAGATAATAAATATATGATGATGATTAAAATATTTTAATATCATTAAGGTAATTTTTTTATGATTCTTATGATGAAAATACTATGTTTGCATTATCATCTATGGCTAGTGAACCTAGAAGTTATGTAAAGCTAATCAAAAGAACGAATGGGTTAATGCTATGGAATTTAAGATGGATTAAATTGAGAGGAATAGTACATATAATATTTTTCAAAATTAAAAATATAATTTGAATAAAGTGGTTCTATAAGACCAAAGTCAAGAGTGATGGTACAATTGACAATCTAAAAGTTAGACTAGTTGCTAAAGGGTTTGCAAAAACATATGGGGCTGATTATGAGGAAACTTATGCACCTATGACATGTAAAGATACTATAAGACTAATGATTGATGTAGTTAATCATAAATTATGAAAAATATACTAAATGGATGTAAAAGTGCATTCCTAAGTGGCATGTTATTGAAGAAGTATATGTGAGGCAACCACAAGATTTTTAGGTAAACATGGATTTTTTTTAGGTATATAAGTTGAAGAAGGGTCTTTATGAGATGAAGAAAGCTTAAAGATCTTGGTACTTAAGAATTAATATCTGATTATTAGATCAAGAATTTTTAATAAGTTAAATAAACCAAATTTTTACATACAAGAATTTGAGTCTAATGTGTTATATGTTTGTCTCTATATAGATGACTTGATTTTTATAGGTAGCTCTATGAAGATGTTGAATAGATTAAAGGAAGATATGAAATTATAAATTGAGGTGACTAATCTTAGAATTATGAAATATTTTATTAGAATGGAAATACATTAAAAATATATGAAGTATTTATTTGTCAATCCAAATATGTCTGAGACATGTTAAATAAGTATAATTTTCATGATTCTAAGCCCATGGACACTCCAATTTAAAGTGGAGAAAATATAATGAGATAGAATAGAATTCATTCAGCTAATGAAAATACTTTTAGAAGCATGGTGGAAGGTTTGATGTATCTCACTATGACAAGATCTTATATCAGTTATGGGGTTTCATTAGTTTCTCTATTTATAGGAAATATATCAATCAAACATTTGAAAGAAGTGAAAAGATTTTTTATATATATAAGATGGAATTATAATTATGTTATTCATTTCAAATCAATAATTTCATTATATATAATTAAATATATAGATTAAGATTGGGGAGGATCTCTTGATGACAAGAAGACAACTTCAAGTTAGTACTTCACATTGGGAAGTGGGTTGGTTTCATGATTTTCAAAAAAATAAGATACCATTACATTATCCTTTACTAAAGTTAAATATATAACACTTACATAAGATTAGCCACAAGGATTTTGGTTGAGAATACTTTTAGTTGATTTTAGAGAGGATCAACTTGAGCCAACATAGATTTTTTATGATAAAAATAAAGGAATATATTTGTCTAAAAATCCAATTTTCAATGCTAGAACTATTGAATTGGGACACAATCGGATCTAATAGATAGGACCAAAGACATGAAGAAAAATTATATGGAGTATTTAAACTTGAAAAGAATAAATGAAAAGAGGAAGAAAAATATCTTCATAATAAAGAAATTGTATTAAGAAGCATTAACCAAAAATTATATATGAAGGTTCCTTATATAGGTGGAAATTAGAAAAGTTACAACATCCTCATGCATGTAAGATTATTTTCCCTTACCTTTATTAGACCTAAACAAGCTTAAATAGACCATGTAGATAAAAACTAGTAGGATAAAAGTCTACACCAACACCCCTCGTTAAGTGTAGTTTAGGTGGGTAGAAGAATTGGGTCCCAATATGAAGGCTTGATGAGGCACCAAAGTATATAAAGATGATCCCCCAAAGTAGGAAGAAGATGGAGCTGCCTGAATCCCAAGAAGAGCCTACAAATGAAGATACTTGCTCTTAGTGAAGGGTTTGGTAAATATATCAATAATTTACTTCATTGTCTGGATGTAACATAAATCAATGACTTGTTCATGGATGAGTTCCTAAATTAAATGCATGTGAATCTTGATATGTTTGGTATATTGATAGAGGAAAAGATTCCTATAGATTTGTATTGTGATTTATTAATCATATAAGATTATTATTGGTCATAAAAAATAGATGTCAAACTCAGTTAGAATCTCCTAAAGACAAATAGCCTTAGTGGTAGCATTAATAACTCCTATATATTCTATGTCTATATAATATAAAGTAATAACATTTTGCTTCTTTATTGACCAAATAATCAGACCTAAATCAAGGGAGAAACTATATCTAGAATTATACTTATGATTTTGAATGTTTTTATCCTAATCTAAATTTGTATACCCAAATTAAATCAATATTGGTGCTTGCTCCATAGTGAATCCTAAAACTATGAGTATCTTGAATGTAATGGAAGATATGATTAGTTGATTTATAGTGTATCTCATGTGGTTATTTTATGAATATAGAGACCATGCCCACTGCATATGAAAGGTTAGGTCTAGTGTACATAAGATATATAAGACTACCAACAAGTTATCAATATGAGGTAGAATCAACCAATAAAAATAGACAATCAACCTCAAGCTTCACACCAGATAGAAAAGGATTTAGAGTTGGCTTATAGTTAGCCATGTTAAATTGTGTAAGTAAATCAAGAGCATATTTGGATTGTGCAATAGTGATACCAGAGTTAGATTAATAAATTTTAATCCTGATGAAGTAGTTTAACAAGCCCAAGTCAGTCATTGAGAACCTGTCAGACAAAATAATTTTCACTATTGTGGTGGTGGATGGAGAACTCTATATGATCAATAAGTTATCCATGTAAATAATTAGAATAAATAATGAATCATCCTATTATAAAATATAGACATTCAAATCTGAATGGCATATAGTGAACCCAACTAAAAGAAGAAAGGAGTCCATCTTGGCATACTAATCTCGAAGAGCTTGTTTGAGGCCATAGATAGAATTTTGAAGCTTGAAAACTAAGGAGGGATCTTCCATAATTTTTTTTCTCCATGTATATTTCCTTTTTAAGGTTAGCATGAATAAAGGTACTCTTCACATCCATCTGATGAACATCCTAGCAATGTGTTGTGATAATAACAAGAGTGAGTCTGATTGAGTTCATATTAGCAATTAGGGTGAATGTTTAAGTTTATTTAATGATAGGGACCTAATAAAAACCATTTTATACCAAACATTATTTAAACTTGTTTATGGACCCATCTTCTATAAACTTTGTTCATTAGATCCACCTAAATCGAACAAGTTTTCTTTCCTTGGGAAGTGGGACTAAATCCCAAGTGTTGTTCCTCTGCAAGGAACTATACTCCTCTTCTATAGTGGTATCCCACTTAAGAGTGCTTGATGCCTTTTTAAAAAATTATGGATCAGAAGTAGATGTAATGAAATTATGTGGGGCATCCTATAATTATGAATATGTTCACCTATAATCTGATGGATCTCCAACCCATTGGCTAACACTTTACAATGTCTATCTAACCTAAAGAAGACCAATTATTTGAGATTTAGGATTGGATTCATCATTATATAAATATAGTATAGGAGAAGGAGGAGGGGAATACTCATTACTTCTCTCATCATTAGAATTAGAATAAGAGTTAGATCATTAATAGGTTGATCAAGCGAATCTAAATCATCAAAATTGCCATCAAATCTAAGTGAATTTAAGGAAGGGTGAGAGGTGTCAAGTATAGAGTTATAAAAACCCTATATAAAATTAATACTCCTTGTAATGAAAAACTCATGAGTGGTGGGATGGAGAAGCCTATATCCCTTAACACCCTCAAGATATCTAATAAAGATGCAAGGTTGACTCTAAAGTTCTAATGCCTTACATTTATTCTTTAGGATGCAAGCCATAAAAAGTAAACCAAACACTTATAAATTCTCTATTGTATGTATTTTATCACTCCAAGCTTCAAAATGAGTGAATCCATTCAATGAATTATGAGGAAATCGATTCTAGGTATAAAAAGCATAGTTGATAACCTCACCCCATTATTGAGGTGCAAGAGACTTGGAGTGTAGCATATAATTGGACATTTCCTTCAAAGATAATTTTTTGTGATATACAACACCATTTTTTTGAGGACTATATGGAACTATACATTATAGTTCAATCCCCTCTAATGTACATAAATACTTTAAAAAATTACTTACATACTCATCACCATTATCAGTGTAGAAAATCTTGATTACTTTCCCTGATTGTTTATCTACAAGCACTTTGAAAACTAAAAAATGGTCAAAGACCTCTAAATTATGTCTAAAAAAATACACCCAAGTATACCTTGAATAGTCATCGATGAAAGTAAGCATGTACTTTGTCTTATTGAATGAAGGTTTTGGAAATGAGATAGCAATATTACTATGAACAATCTCTAATATTTGTTTAACTTCCCATGAATTACCCTTATCATACTTCTCCCCAAGATGCTTACCAAGTTTGAACCCTGACAAACTCTATCAAAAAATTTAAATCATGAAAACCCTAAAAACATATCTTTATGACTAAGTTGTTTTAGGTAGTGATAGTTGAGATGGTCGAATAACTCATGCCATAATTTGATCACCTCAACTGAATGAGTGAGAAATATAGTAAAGGGTTGATCAAGAAAAAAATGTGAGAAAGAATACAAACTTGATAGGTGATTTGATTTCCCAAATTTAAAAATGGAGTCACTATTAGCTTCCCTAATAACTATGAAATTGGGTGTAAACTCAACTCTCCTACTAGAACCAATATGAGTGATCTATTAAACAGATAAGAGATTGGTGGATAAAGAAGGAACACATAAAACATTATGAAATGTACCATCATTCATTTTAATTTATCCACTCCCACTAACTTCCATGGAAGTATCATCACCCAATAAAATGGAAGGCATATAACAAGACTCAAAGGATGCTAACATGTTATGTGATGAATCCATGCGGTGTAATACACCAGAATTAATAACCCATGTGGAAGGTTGGGATGCAATTTCCACAAGTGATTTGACCTTTTTACTATCTTTGGCATTAGAAGAATCTTGTGTTGATTAAATTTAAGTAGAAGAATCAAGGACACTAATATTTTGCTTCTCAAGCATTTTTGGTAGTTGGTCAACTTGCTTCTTCATACATTTGTCTTTATCATGCCCAAATTTCTTACAATAGCCAAATGTGAGTCACTTTTTATTAGATTTATTATCTAAATAAGAGGACTCTTTTGATGATTTTAGATTAGCATCACAATTTTAACCCTTTCTTTGCTCAGGGTTCTTGTTTTATTCCTTCTCCTTGCTATTAGAAGCCTTATGTTTATCATGACTCACAAACAAGGCATGAGATTTGGAGGAATTTAGTGTACTCATTTTAATGATCTTGTCTTACTCCCAAGTCAAGTCAACAACAAAGTCATCCAAGTATGAGATGGTCCATGTATCTATAAGGACACACTTGGTGGCATGAAAGGTATAAATAAACACATAATATTCAGATCCCAATTTGGTAAGGATGGAAAGAATCAATTGATCATCTTTTTTGTCAATGTTGCACAATTTCAACTGTAACCTATGTGATTTAAACTTTATAAATAAGTATTGTATCATATCAAAGTCACCTAGGATCAAAATGATGAGCTCATTATCTAGATCATGACCCCTTATTTCCATCATACTTTCTAAAGAGTTTATCGAATAAGGTCCACACTTGATTTGGATTTATTGTAGATTCGATATGAAAAAGTAAATCAAAAGATAAATAAAAAAAATAGACCATAAGCTTTGTCACTTTGGTTATATCACTTAACCTTCTCTGTATTTAGTGTCAGTTCTATTTTTGTACCCATTATGATTCAGTGTAAGCCTTTGCTCCTCAGGAGGATTTACACTTTAACTTTCCACTTTTGATAGTTGAATGGTATAAGAAGCAAAACATAACTAAGATCTATGGTGAAAAAAGAAAGTATTTATTGAATTATGTGTGTTATATATTGGTAATATGACAACCCATATATATATATATATATTATCAAATTTACAAGACATGAGAATACCACCAATGTGAAGATCTCATAAAAACTTTCACTTTTAAAAAAATGGTACCTAAAAAGGAGTAGTTGGTTGAAATTTATGCTTGTTTGAATGCTTGTTGCTAGCAAAAAATAATGATGTTCTCTACTTTGCATAAATTAAAAACAAATTAGGTGTGCAAGAGTTTGAAATTTGGGTGCTAAAGTTAAGCCCCCACTATTAAGAATCCAAATTTAAACCCCCTTCATGTGACCACACCATATGACCAGGGGGTTAAAGGGTAGGATGAGGAATCTCCCCCTTTATGATGTCACTTTACATTGTGATATGGCCAGGGGAGTAATGTCACTCCAAAAATACCTCTTTTTTTCCAATAAATAGTGTCACAAACTACTAGCTTAAATTTGATGGTTGTACACATGTATCATGTAGGAGGTGTCCATGGACCTAAAATTAATAGCCTATAGAATGATACCTAGTAGTGGAGTTGCATCATCTTGTGCTGGGAAGATGGGTTCTAGACATATAAACCCACGAAGGTGTGGAGGCATGGAGGGTGCATCACCATGGATTAGATGATGAAGCTAGTAGGATTCGGGCCCTAGATCTTAGAAAATATATACATCTTTAGTAAATCTAGAAAATATAAACTTAATATTTTTAAAAAACCAAAAAAATCTAAAAAACTTTTTCTTTTTTGAGTACCAAATGGTATGAAATCTGTAGATTTTTAAAAAACACCTTCAAACCCTCCAAAAATGTTAATCTAATGGCATTATCTTTTTTCATTATGGTTTTGATGCTTTATAAATATGCATGGATTTTTGATAAATCCCACCAAACCCTTGAAAACCAAAATCATGAAAAACACCTGAACAATCTAAATGTTGGATTTCACAAAAAGAATAATGGCATTTGACTACCGGTAAATCTCTAATACCATGTAAAAGTGGGACATACTTGAATATATTAGATAAGATCAAATGCATGGAAAAAACCTATATGGAGTAGTGAAACATGAAACGAACAACTCGAAAGACGAAGAAAAATATCTTCACAATAAATAAATTATATTAATAAGCATTAGCCAAAAAGTACATAGGAAGGCTCCTTATTAGGTGGAAAATATACAAGCCACAACATCCTCATGCATGTGGGATTATTTTCCCCTATGGACCTTTATTAGACCTAAATAAGATTGACTAGACCATGTAGACAAAACCCAGTGGAACAAAAGTCTACACCAACAAGAATGAAACATATTGAACTCAAACATAATTTTTTCAGAGACTTTATCAATGATATATTTTTTACATTGAGTATGTGAGGAGTGAAGAACAATTTGATGATATTTTAACCAAGGGATTGCAAAGAAATATTCATGGAAGACTTAAGAAGATGATAGGTATTTTTGATTTTTGCATCAAAAGGGAGAATGATGAGTATGATGTTAATATAGGTACTTGATTATTAATGTTATTTTTAGTTTATTTGGTGTTTTATTATTTTATTAAGGTTATTTAATTCATTTATGTTATATATTAATTATTTTATCAAATTTGGTCAATTTTTAGGAACTTGTTAAAAAATATCTAGAAGTGTCAATTAGAGTCTAGTTCACTAAATGTGTACTTAACTGAGCTCAAATATTTATCCATTCATCCCCAAGAGGTGGGGCTCACTTTTAAGATCTGAGTTAATTTAATTTAATATTTTTTTTCAATCTCCTATTTTATAGGGATTTGGGGAGCTTAGTTTGTATAGTGTGCATGAGTTATTTACTTGTTAAGAATTTGCATGTTAATCTTATCTTATCATTGATTCGAACTTGTTTTTTTGAGTCATTTTTTTGTTATCTTAGAGTCTATTTTTAGTTAACGTAGTTATTAATTAGGATTTTAATTTATTATTATTTTTTTTGAAAATATTGTCATTGATGTCAAAGGTCTATCATTATTGGTGATAAAGGCCCCATTGCATTTAATGGTGTTTTTAATATTCATATCTTGGTTATTGTGTATTAATATTTATTTAATATTAATGAATATATTTTTGGTTGCATATAAGTTAAAAGAGGGCCCATGGAGAAGTCAAAGAGTCACAGGATAAAAGATGAAAGAGGAATGGGACACATTTTCTCATGAAGAGTCACCTTGAGGAATTTCAAGAGTCACCATGTGAAGACAAAAGAAGTATGGCACATTTTTCCATGAAGAGACACTTTAAGGAATACAAAAATTCACCAAGATAAAGACAAAGGAGGAAAGGATGCTTTTGCCAATGAAGGGTCACCATATGACTTTTCAAATGCAAGGATACGAAGGGTCATGCAAGTTTGGTGCCATTTTCAATGAGGATTGAAGGGTCACAAAGGGTGAAGGCCAAAGGTCATTTGGAAAGATATAAATAAATGATTGAGAATCTATTTGAAAAATTGAAGAGTGTATGGTTTGTATTTATTTTTAAAGAGAGGAAAGTAAGAGATATTGTAGAGTTCTATCATTTGTTGAGTACGAAACATTGAGACATAGTTGTGTTTTATACACAAGAGAGGTTGGTGCTCCTGTGGGTTGGTGCTCATAAATTTTTTAAGGGGTTGGTGCTCTTATGGGTTGGTTCTCATGAATTTTTTAAGGGGTTGGTGATCTTGTGGGTTGGTGCTCACAAATAGTTGTTGTGTAGGTGCTCGACAAAGGGGTTGGTGCTCCTAAAAGTTGGTGCTTTCAAACTTTGTATTTTGAGTTGGTACTCATTCATATACTTGAAATTATTCTCCATGGTTTTTTTCACTTTGGGTTTCCACGTAAAATCTTGGTCTCTCTCTCTCTCTCTCTTGTGTGGTGCAAATTATTATTTCATTTTTATTTCATATCTTGAATGTATGATTGAGTGGTTAAAGAAAAGAAATAATATTAAATAAAATATATATAATATACTAATTCACCCCCCCTCTTAATATATTTCATGATTAACAATTGGTATCAGAGCAGATTCCTTTTAAAAAAGTTTTACAGCTTGAAGGAAGATCAAGAAAACACGATGGCTAGATCATACGAAGGATTTTCTACAAATAAGGCACCTTTTTTTGATAAAATGAATTATGTTTTATTGAAGTATAAGGATGAAGACTTATTTTATGGCCCTTGGATTTGACATATGGCAAGCAGTGGTGAAGGAATATGAAGAACCATAAACACTTATAACTACTCCTGCAAAAAAGAAGGCAAGTGAAAATAATGCTAAATCTTTAAATGATATTTTATGTGAATCAAAATTTGTTAAAGTTATGCAATGTAAGTCTAATCATGAAACTTGGGTAAAACATGAGAATATTTACAAAGGTGATGGACATGTTCAACAAGCTAAGATTCAAACTTTCAGAAGATAGTTTGAGAGTTTGAAGATGGAAGAAAAATAAAATAGAACAAGTTATGTCTTGCAGGTTGATCAAATAGTCAATCAGATTCAAGGTATTAGAGAAAATTTAGAAGAGTCGACTGTGGTTCAAAAGGTTTTGAGATATGATGTGAAAGTTTTGGCAATTGAAGAGATGAAGAATTTAGCCAAGCTAAAGATGGATGAGCTTCATGGTATTCTTACAACATATGAGATGTGAACTGAATAAGATAAACCTTGAAAGAGAGAAGTGGCTTTCAAGACATCAAAGAAAGAGAATGATAAAATTCAAGAATCAAGTGATAATTCTAGTGATGATGAAGATGACAATGGAGCTCTATTCATTCACAAGATTGGACATTTTGTAACTAAATTCTCAAATAAGGGTAATGATGACAATGCAGAAGGAAAGTATACATACAAGAAGAATTTCAAAGGCAAATTCAAGAAGGGATTTGAGAAGAAGAGTTTTTATTCTAAAGATCCTAGTTCAACCAAAGATAGTGGAGTCAGTGACTCAGAAGAAGAAGAGATTCTATTCATGGCCAAACATGAATATGACTCTGAAAGTAAAAGTATAAATGATAAATAAGAAGAACAGGATGAAGATGAAGTGAATCTAGAAGGAGAACTCATTTGTGCCTTAGAAGAGTTAAAAGCTCTTGAAAAGAAGAATCAAATATTAAAGCTCTAAATTAAAAAAAATAAAAAGGAGTCAAAGAAAATAATTGAAGATCTACAAGCACACTTTGAAGAAGCCAAGAAGAATGAAGAAGATCTAAAGGCATACTTGAAAATAGTAAGTAAAATATGTGAAAAGTGTGTTATTGAAAGTGCTTCCTTAAAAGCAGATCTTGATAAAACAAATAAAGTAATCAATGATAGAGCAATCAATGATTCAAAATTTGAGAATAACACTAATATGTTGAATAATATATTATAAAATCAAAGATCAATGTTAGATAAGACATGTATTATATTTGAAAAGGAAAAAGAGGAGGTCACTACTTTTACAAACAAGGAAAAAGGAAAGAGGTATGCTGAAGCTCTTACAAAAGAAGAAATAAAAAGGGAAGAAGTTAAGAATACAAAGGGCATCTCAAACAAAGATGGCTAGAGGAAATAGAGCTACAAAAGGTAATCAGGTCATAGATACACAAATAGGTCCTATTTTTATGGTTATTGTTTTTATTGTAATGGATATGGTCATAAGAAATTAGAATATCAAAAAAGAGCTAACGGTTTCAAAAATAAGGAGAAGGAAAGTCATGCAGAATCAAGTGGAAGCCACAACTCTTTTACTCCTCTATCAGGCTTTCATGAAGAGGCCATAATATGTTACAAGTGCAATAACTTTAGACACATATCTCAGTACTATAGAAGTGTGTTTGAGTTAGTCAAGAAGGACTAGAGTTTCAAGGCTCCATTCATTAATAAGAAAGTTTAGATAGGTTCTTGGCAAAAGAAACAACCTAAAAAAACTATGTTGGTGCAGACAACTTTGCATGCAAGAAATGAAGAAAAGCCATGGTTCATTTACAATGGATATTTGAGGCACATGATAGGAGACAAGAGCAAGTTCATAACCTTGAAGAATATCAATGGTGGCACAGTGAAATTTGGAGATAATACTACTACCATAATTGCTAGAAAAGGTACACTAAGTTTGGATAATGGCATAACTAAAATTGAAAATATTTTATATATAGAAGGTCTTAAGCATACTATTTTGAGTGTAAGTCAAATGTATGATTAAGGGTACACACTAAAGTTTTATGTAGAAGGTTGTGAAATTAGAAGAAAATATTCAGATGTATTGGTTGCAGATGCTCAGAGAATATGCAATAACTTGTATATGCTATCAGACATCAAAGATCAAAGATATTTGAGTCAAATTGAATAAATTTGGATATGGCATAGGAGAATGGGGCACATAAATTTTGATAATCTTGTCAACATCAAAAAAAATTAAGTAGTCAAAAATCTTCCAAAGATTACAAAGCCATTTGACACGCTTTGTGAATCTTGTCAACATGGGAAGCAGGCTAAAACGTGGTTCAAAACAAAATAGTACTCAACCACTCAGATGTTATAGCTTGTTCACATTGACCTATGTGGACCTATGAGAACTAAAAGTACTCAAGGTGAGAAATATTTCATGTTGCTTATTGATGATTTTTCACGTATGACTTGGGTAATGTTTTTAAGGAAAAAATTAGAAGCTTTTAGACATTTTAAAGCATTCAAAGCATTAGTTGAGAATGAAACCAGTTTAATGATTAAGTGTCTAAGATTAGATCAAGGAGGAGAATTCATGTCAGATCAATTTATTGAGTTTTGTGAAGATCATGGAATAAAGAGATATTATTCAGCAACCATAACTCTACAACAAAATGGAGTAGTTGAATGGAAAAATAGAATAGTTTAAGAGATGGTGAGGACAATGCTAAATGAATCCAAGATAGCAGATAAATATTGGAGATAAGCAATTGCTATAGTGTTATATATTTAGAACAGATCATTATTGAGAGTCAATAGTGACAAGACTCCTTATGAGTTATGGAAAGACAAACCATCAACAATTGATTATTTTAGATTTTTTGGCCATAGATGCTTCATAAAGAGAACTAATGAAAAACTTGGTAAGTTTGAATCTAGAGTAGATGAAGGTATATTTCTTGGTTATTCTTAAAAATTAAAGCTTATAGAAGTTATAGTAAAAGAACCAAAAAAATTGTTGAAAGTGCAAGTGTCAGGATAGAAGATGGTACCCAAAGAATCAGTGATCCAATAGACATTCCTAAAATCACTGAAAATGAAGGTTTTGAAGAATAAGATGAAGAAGAGAAGAAGGAAAAAAAGGGAACCAAAACTTCATCCAAATATGTTCAAATAAATCATAATTAAAGTGACATCATCCAGGACATAAATGAAGGAATTCACAATAGAAGAATGATGGTAAGTGAATCTGAGCAAGTTAATTTTTCTTTGTTATCCAAAATTCAGCTTAGAACTTTTTTAGAAGCTAGACATGATAAGCATTGGGTTAAGGCTATGGATAAATAATTAAATCAGATAGAAAAAAATGATACTTGGGAATTAGTGCCTAGACCAAAATATCACAATGTGATAGTAAAAAAATGGGTTTATAGAAATAAGTTGAATGAAAATGGAGAAGTGACCAAAAATAAAGCAAGATTAGTATGTAAAGGATATGCTTAGATTGAGTGAATAGATTTTGAAGAAAATTTTGCTCTAGTGATAAGGTTAGAGGCTATTAGAATGTTTCTTGCATATGCAATGTTTAAAATTTTCAAAATGTTTCAGATAGATGTCAAATCTACTTTCCTGAATGGGAATCTAGAAGAAGAGGTCTAAATTGAGTAGCTTGAGGGATTTATTCTCTCAAATATTAGTAGCCATGTATGCAGATTGAAGAAAGCATTGTATGGATTGAAACAAGCTCCCAAAACTTGGTATGTAAGATTTGATAAGTACTTGTAGGATAAATTTGAAGAGAGGATTTGTTGATAGTAATCTCTACATCAAAACAAAATGTGAGCATCAATTGATTGTTGTGGTATATGTTGATGATATCATTTTTGGAGAAAATATTGAAAAGATGACAAAATAATTTTTTGATAATATGCAAAAATAATTTAAGATGTCTATGTTTGGAGAATTGTCATTTTTATTAGGATTACAAATATTTTAGTCAGATAAAGGAATTTTCATATCTCAAAGTAAATATGCCAAGGAAATGTTAAAGAAATTTGGTTTTGAGGATTGTGCACCTATTGGGACACCAATGTGTACAGGAAATAAGGTGAGCAAGGATGAAGATTCACCTATTATAGATCAATCTTTGTATAGATCTATGATTGGTAGTCTTTTATATTTGACATCATGAAGGCTAGACATCATGCATATAGTAGGTATGGTTGCAAGATATCAGTCATCTCCAAAAGATAGTCATGTTCAGTTGGTGAAGGGAATATTTAGATATATCAAGGGGACATTGGATTACAGATTATGGTATCTCACAGGTAGAGATTTCACTTTGGTTGCTTATACAAATTCAGATTGGGTAGGGTGCTTGGATGACAGAAAGAGTATAAGTGGAGGAGCTTTCTTCTTTGGTGATAGTTTAGTATCATGGTTAAGCAAGAAGAAGAATTTAGTATCACTTTCTACAGCTGAAGCAAAATATATTGCAGCAGTATTGTGTTGTACTCAAGTGCTTTAGATGAAGCAAACTTTGGAAGATGTCAAGGTAAAGTATGATGAACCTATTTCTATTTTTTATGATGACATAAGTGCTATAAATATTTTGAAAAATACAGCGATGCATTCAAGAAAAAAACATATTCCCATTAGATATCACTTCTTGAGAGAGCAAGTTGTAGATCAATAGGTTAAGATGGAATATATCAGTACTATATAATAGATTGTAGATATTTTCACAAAGGCACTACCAAAAGACACATTTGAGTATCTATGAGAGAAGTTGGGAGTAATTTCTTTTACTTCCTACCATTAAGGTTCATCATTAGTTGAGGGGGAGCTAAGTGTTAGCTCCAGGTAGGCCCTTTGCCATTGATGTCAAAGGGGGAGAATAACAGGTATAGGTGTAGAAATAGGTACAAGGAATAGATACAGGTTACTACAGTAAGGGGGAGTTCCTGTATGTTTTTTAGATGGTAGTATGTGCAAGTTTTAGGATGTGGTAGTTTTATTTTGAGGTTGCTATCAATGACAAAGGGGGAGATTATTGGAAATATTGTCATTGATGTCAAAGGTCTAGCATTATTAGTGATAAAGGCCCCATTGCATTTAATGGTGTTTTTAATATTCATATCTTGGCTAATGTGTGTTAATATTTATTAAATATTAATGAATATATTTTTGGTTTCATATAAGTTAAAAGAGGGCCCATGGAGAAGTCAAAGAGTCACGGGATAAAATATGAAAGAGGAATGGGACACATTTTCTCATGAAGAGTCACCTTGAGGAATTTCAAGAGTCACCATGTGAAGATAAAAGAAGTATGACACATTTTTCCATGAAGGGACACTTTGAAGAATATGAAAAGTCACCAAGATAAAGACAAAAGAGGAAAATAAACTTTTGCTTTTGAAGGGTCACCATATGACTTTTCAAATGCAAGGATACGAAGGGTCATGCAAGTTTGGTGCCATTTTCCATGAGGATTGAAGGGTAACAAAGGGTGAAGGCCAAAGGTCATTTGGAAAGCTATAAATAAAGGCTTGAGAATCCATTTGAAAAATGAAAGAGAGTGCATGGTTTGTATTTATTTTCAAAGAGATAAAAGTAGGAGATATTGTAGAGTTTTATCATTTGTTGAGTAAGCAACATTGAGAGATAGTTTTATTTTATATATAAGAGGGGTTGGTGCCCCTGTGGGTTGGTGCTCATAAATAGTTGTTATGTTAGTGCTCAACAAAGGGGTTGGTGCTCCTAAAAGTTAGTGCTTGCAAACTTTGTATTTTGAGTTGGTGCTCATTCATATACTTGAGATTGTTCTCCGTGGTTTTTCCCACTTTAGGTTTCCACGTAAAAATCTGGTGTTTCTCTCTCTCTCTTGTGTGGTGCAAATTATTATTTAAATTTTATTAAATATCTTGAATGTATGATTGAGTGGTTAAAGAAAATAAATCAGATTAAATAAAAGATATATAATACACTTATTCACCCCCCCCTCTGAGTATATTTCATGCTTAACATAATTTATCATGCAATTTTCTTGTAATTAGCTAGTTTCAGCCTTTCTTGTTAATAAAATATTGTGCACAAGTATGGCAAAATGGTTCTTTTTGGTTTTTGCACAGTGTTTAGATATGATTTTATTTTTAGGTATTCATAAAGGAAAATATTAAGCTTATGTATTCTAATTTAAAGTTATTCAGTGCAATTTTTTTCATCAATCAACATACCACAATACTAGATTAATAACTATAAATTTTGGGGTAGATTAGATGATATATAATTTCACTTTCAGATTAAATCAAAGCTTATTTTTACTCCCTCCAAACTCAAAGCCTTCAAAAATTATATATCATAAAATTTAAATAAGGGAATGTGATGAGTGGAAGGTTGCATTCAAGATTAATTATGGATTGTATGAATGGCTTGTTATGCCATTTGATTTATAAAATTCCCCAAGCACATTCAAGAGACTCATGAATAAATTATTTAAGTACATTATGGGTAAGTTTGTGATTATGTATTTAGATAATATTTTTATTCTCAATCATTCTAAAGAGAAGAATTTGAGGTTGGTTTTGAATTTTTTTAATGAAGATACTTTGTTGATCAACATAAATAAGTGTAGCTTCATGCAAGAGAGGTAATTAATTTGGGATTTATGATATAAAAATATAGGATAAAGATGAACCTTGAAAAGGTGAGATTCATTGTGTAGTGGTCTTCACAAAAAATTATGTTTGAGGCAAGAAGTTTCTACATGTTGGAAAGTTTTTATAGAAAGTTCATTAAGAATTTTAGTGGCATATGTGCACCCATTACAAATACTATGAAATTAGATTAAAAAACATTTAAGTGGAAAACTAAAATAGAGTATAGATTTCATTTTTTGAAGAAAAAGGTAATAAAATAGGTATAACTAAGAGAAAATATTTGATCTATGGCTGATAAATTTATATAGTGGTGAAATATCTTAATAAGTGAAGGCATTGCTTGTTTCAAAAAATAATTCATTTTATATATGGATCATCAAGCTTTTTAGTTCATAAATGGCCAAGGTATGATTAATCATAAACACATGAAATGGGTAGAGTTTATTCGGATTTATTATTTTATTTTTAAACATTAAAGTGGGCAATCCAATAAAGTTGGGGATTCCTTGAGTAAGAAAGGTCTTGTCATGAATGAGATCATGGTAGAGGTCATCAGTTTGACTGAATGAAATATATATATGAGGAGGATTTAGATTTTCTAGATGCATGGGTAGCTTATGTTAATATAATGAATACATATATAACTCCATGGCTAGAATATAAGGTTCAATATGGATTGTTGTTCAAAGGTAAGAGGTTGTGCATACCTCGAAATTCAATGATAAATAATCTATTGAAGTAAAAACATAGTGGAGGCCTATCTAGTCACTTTGGGCATGATAAAATTTTGGCATAATTGAGTGTATAGTTATTATTGGACATGAATGAGCATGGACATGAATAATTTCATGTAAAGGTGTAGATTTTTCCAACATGCTAAATTAAAAGTTCAAAATACAATATGATATTAGCCATTATTAATTTTGAATAGATCATGGGATGCATTAAGCATGGATTTCATTCTTGGGATTCTAAAAACTTAATGAGGTAATGACTATATTTTTTATTATGGATATATTTTATAAGAAGGCACACTTTGTAGAATGCAAGAAGACTAACGATGCCACCAATACTGCTAAATTTGTATTTAAATAATTTTTGAGATTACACATGTTTCCAAAGAGTATTATATTATATAGCTATACTAAGTTTATTGGACACTTTTAGAGGACACTGTGGCAAAATTTGGGTAGGATATTGGACTTTATTTCAACCTATAATCCTTAAATAGATGGGTAAATGGAGGTTTTAAGTCATAGTGTTTATAATTTACTAATATGTTTAGTTTATAATCCCAGGCAATGGGATTTAATGTTAGCAAAAGTTGAATTTACCTACATTGATTTAGTCAATAGAAGTATAGGTATGTATATTTTATAGATCATGTATGGGAGTATCCCTAAAGAAGTGTGTGAGTTGAGAAGCATAAATGAGATGAATAATAGTAGCTTTGAAGGTGAAGGGTACACACAAGCTATGCATGATGAGCATATGGAGGTGAATATAAGATTGGGAGAAAGGAGTAGGATATACAAAGAACATGTTGATTAGAAGAAAAGAGAGCAAAATGTCAAAGTTAGGGTCATGGTTTTGACACATTTGCATAAGGAGGTGTTTATCAAGGGTGTTTATAAAAAGTGCATTTGTATAAATATTTTTTTCCCAAGGGTGTGTATAAAAATATCAAATGCATGAAAATTAGACCTTATAAAATTATAATAAGGTTATCAACCAATGCTTACAAGATTGAGTTTCTAAATGGAGTAGGTATTTCACCTATATTCAATGTATCTAATTTATACCCATATGTGGTGAGACAACAAAGTGAGGAATAATCAAATGTGGATACTTCAACCATTGATTAGAAGGATAATTTTATAGCCAATGCAAAAAAAGAGATGGAAGCCACATTGGACATACAAACTGGTAAGAAGACAAGAGTTAGTAATTAATATGAGTACTTTATGAAATGTAAAGATCAAGTAGCTAAAAATGCAACTTAAATGAATCCATCCATAGTTTCTACACATCAAAAATCAATTTAGGGGATCATGGTGGGTTCATGAGCAGGAACTCATGGACAATTTAATTTACTTAGGTGTCTAATTTAGGATATTTCATCACTAAAAAAAATAGGGTTCTAAAATTAACAAATTCAAAAAGACCAAAATTTGGGTTCAAGGAGTTTACAACAACCACAAATATCCCAAAAATCATGGAGTTCATTATTCAGGTCAATATTCTTTTCACAATTTCAAGTTGTTATTTCATGATAACCATAAAGGATATCTAAGTGTTCATAGTCTTAATAGAGACCACTAAGGATTTGATTTACATCTAAGTCTAAAATTATAATGGAGTTCATGGTAGACTTGGCACGATCCTAAAATGGAATCTATATTCCAATAGATTTGTAACCTTGAGAAAACCCCATAGATTTCATAATGTCCACATTATCCAATGGATATCATATGAGTCTATGAGGGTGATAAATGTCATAATCACAACTTGTTCACTAAAATTTTCAAGTCAAAGGTGGGGGCCACAACTTAAGTGTGAATACATGACTAACCACTAAGTGTAATTAAAAACTCCATAGGTCCACAAATTACATATAGGCCATAGTAAAGAAGATAAATGTGTGACCAATCACTTAGTTGGTTTTGTAAATCCATGGGTATGTGGAGTGTAGGGAGGCCTTGGAAGTAAAGGAAAATATGATGCACAATGGCAATGGTGTCATGACACATTTCAAAATATTGTCAGCTCAAAACACCCATAGTTCATAATGATTTCAACTCATTATGCAAGCAACACGAGGAATTACAAGTGGATATATATTTCATGATCACAAACTATTCACTAACATTTTCAAGTCAAAGTCAGGGGCCCTAACTTAAGTGTGGATGAGTGATTAAAAAACTAAGTGGAATAAAAAAACTCCATAGGTCCTCAAATTACATAGAAGCCATAGTAAATAAGATAAATGTGTGACCAATCAATAAGTTAGTTTTATAAATCCATGGGTATGTGGAGTGTAGGGAGGCCTTGGAAGCAAAGGAAAATATGATTCATAAAGGCAGCAGTGTCGTGACACATTTAAAAATATTGTTAGCTCAAAACACCCATAGTTCATAATGATTTCAACTCATTATTTAAGCAACACGAGGAATTACAAGTGGCTATAATTTCATGAGCACAACCTATTCACTAACATTTTCATGTCAAAGCTAGGGGTCACAACTTAAGTACAGATGCATGACTAACCACTAAGTGGAATTAAAACTCCATAGGTCCACAAATTACATAGAGGGCATAGTAAAGAAGATAAATGTGTGACCAAGCACTTAGTTGATTTTATAAATCCATGGGTATATAGACTATAAGGAGGCCTTGGAATAAAAGGAAAATATGATGCACAAAGGCAATGATATCATGTCACATTTCAAAATCTTGTCAACTCAAAACACTCATAGTTCATAATGATTTTAACTCATTATGCAACTAACACGAGGAATTACAAGTGGCCATATATTTCACAAAAAACTCTAGATTAGGTGTTTTTGATCTTATTGGAAATCTCTTGATGATAAATTTTGACTGGTAGTGGCCATGGGGTAGGCAACCACATGTGCAGTGTGGTAATTGTCTCAAATATCAATGGTTATAGGAATTTGGAGATCCAAGGGCCAAAATTTTAAAGGGTAATCCCATAAAATATAAATTGGGGGGTGGTTGTTAGTATAACAAATAAGGACAAGGATAAGGAAAGAGAGAGAAAAGAAAATGCAGAGCTAGGTGAAACATTATGATTTTAGTCCATGATTGTGATTATAATTTTGTCTTAAACCTGAATAAAATAAATGTTTATCTCTATATATATATCTTGTGTCCTTGATTGATTGAGTGAGAGCTAACTATCATTGGGGAGTCAGACAACCATTCAATTTATCCCAACAATCCCATTTATGCCATGTACCTTTTAATGTTTCTAATCTACCTATTGTAGGCTCTTAGTTATCATACTAATCATTCTATGCCTACATGTAGTTTTATTCCTACTAACGATACGTTTACTATTCTTACACAATGTATGCTTCTTTTGTGACTCCTAATTCTAAATCATCGATTAATGTATCATAATGACTTAGTTCTCAAATTTTATCTCTCATTCTTGATCAAAGTCAAGCTATCAATCATGAATCTATGCTTATCAAATCTAATATTATGATGGTTCCCACACATGATACATCATATAAAGATGATTTGATCAAACAAAAACTTCAATATATATGATTACAAATCCAACAACTATATCAATAATCTCAAAAGTATAGTCATGTGGTGACCTCTCATGACATATTACACAATCCATTGACTCATGAGGTCTTCGATCATCATTTTCCTATTGGTTTCTTTGTACCCAAATTTAGCTTATACAATGGTAAGGGTGATCCTTCAAAACATATTATATCCTATTTTTCTTCATGTTTTGGTTTTTCCCTTGATGATTTAATGAAAACCAAGATCTTCCCTAGAAGTCCTGAGGATTATGCCTTGGATTAGTTCTACACCTTACTTATGGGATATGTGAATCAATTTAATGATTTGGCTAACATATTATTCGCTCATATTTCTATAAAAATTATCCAAAAGGTCACATTTTATTGAATTGCATAACTCAAACTAGCACCTGATGAGGTTGTTGCTATAAATGTGCTTCGATTCAAGACTATGCTTGCAAAAAATTCTTACATAAAATAATTGATAGTGAACTACAAATAATTTTCTCCAATTTTTTAGTTTACTAGTATATTTTCATGAATTTGCGATACTTTTTGTGTCAAAATTTAATTGTTTTAGGATCGTTGACATAAAATTTGTATTATCGATTTTTATTTTTCTTGATGAAACTTATGTCATGGATGATCAAATTAAATTTAACAAGAAAAAAATTCTCTAATTTGGTAGTTTTTCCTTTAGTGATGCACATTGTGTCAATGTTTACATCAAAAATGTTTCCTCTGATGTATATTTGCATCAACCAATTTTCTTGACTCAAATTTTGCATCAACAAGTGAAAAAGACAATCTATTCAAGGATTATTAGGAATTGGGAGAGCTTATCAGAGATTAAATTTTTTGAAAACCATCAATCAATAATAATCGCACAATATATTATATTCTTCTCATCATAATTCATTCGAACCATTACAAATATATAGGAAGAATATTTCTTATTATCAAAGAGGTAACTTCAACAACTCTCATATATTCGTGAGTTGGTTGAACAACTACACTCACATATAGAAAACTATATATATTATTGTTACACAAAAATAATGTATTATTAACTAAGAAGTTACCATAAGTAAATATTATTTGCCCAATATAAATACCAATCCCAACATTCCCCACTTAATTTTTACATGTTAAAACATATCTCATTTTCTAAATTGCAACATATCACCAACGGAGCTGACCTCATAATCTTGATATAAAATGAAAGGTACTCCTTTTCAACCTTCCATGGTTTTCAATAGGTTCACCACAAACCAAGACATGAATAAAGACCCATAAACCTATTCACCTTATGTATTTTTTTGGATCACCACTAACCTTTTCACGATCCATGAGTGCTACAATACATTTTGAGCAACATTATACAATGATTCTACAACAAGGGTTCCATAGGAATTTTACTCATAAGTGAACAAGAATATACCACATATGTTCTCATTTTGCACACCATACCAAAAAATTGAAAAGCACATTACACAACCAAAAATAATGTCACCACATCACATGGGCCCCCGTCATTGGTGACTGTCAAGAGGCTCTAAAAACCTCCTTCCTCCGTTGCCTCTGAAATCCTTCATAAGAAGTTGTTTACTTAGCCACTAAAGACTTGAAGCTCATATGCATGTTTATTTGAATAGAATAGGGTCCCCTCCACAATATTGACATGCACACCAGATGTTGGGTTCATTAAAAAATGCATCCATTTACAAATGACCCAATTTTTTTTTGAAAAATATATGACTACTGATGCCTTTGATGAATAAATATATTATGATAGTATTATCTTGATAATATAAAAGAATTGACAAGATGGTTCAAAAAGACAAATGACAAATATTAAGACTATTGGACCATTTAATTATCTTAAATGTATAACTTAATAAATCTAAGCCCTTACAATATTGAATTACCCTATTATCATATTAACCACTTAAACTTATAAGTAAAAAAACTATAAAAGTACTTGGAAAAATATTTTGACACATTGCTTTGTATATTTTTTTTGATGAAATATATCTATATATTAACTAAACAAAAATATACAAATAATTCACAAAAAAAATATAGGTGGTATGAAAGCATGCCATGTCACACTAGGTAGAGCCTAGGAGCAAAATCACAAGTATCCTAAACTAGTAGAGCCAAGAATTAAGTCACAAAGTTATTAAAAAGAGAAATTTTATGTAGCAAGAGCAAGGCTAGAAGGTAGAAGATCCATATCATCAGGACCCTATTCCAAGCTTGGCAAGTCATTACCATGTAGAATAGGCTCCCAACTAGTAGCTTGGGTAGTGTTCATGTCATCATCTTCTATTCAAGTGGGTGAGATGGACAAAGAAAGCTTGGGGAATTTATCTAGCACATTTTTTTGGCCTCCAAGTGGTGCCCCAAAACATTTGGGTGTAGAGGAAGAGGAAGAGTTCCCCAACCATCCTACCCAATAGCAAAGGGAGGTGGTGGCTACCACCCTTGCTACTACCAAGAGGGGAAACACATTGGTATGAGGTGCCATTGTGAGAGTGGTGCCTAAAATGGATATGATGATGCCCACCATGAGGCAGTTGAAGCACTGTATCATCCAATCTGGGATCCATAGGTGGAGAAGGTGGAACCCAAGCCATAGTACAAAGAGCATCTCCCCAATAAGAGAGGATATCCTAAAGATACCCAAGCTCCATAGCCAATTTATTGGCTTGGACTTGAATCTTTAAGAGAACATTAGAGATAATAGAAGATTTATGTAAAGCAAAAACATTACAATTAGTAGAAGCATGATTAAATAAAGAATTATTTTTTTCTTTCCAAATCTAAAAGATAATCTCCACTCTGAAAGTATGTCAGACTTACATGTATTTGAAGGGCATCATAGGTTTATCTCCAAGGAGGATATGCTACCAATTGAAGAATTTAGGATAAAAAGGCTTGAAAAGATCATAGATCCAAGTCCAAACCCTTTAAGCTTTGGAATAAAACCAAAATAGATGAGGAAGTCTCTTGAGGTGGCCCAGAAGGGGCAAGTAGGAAGGTGAACTCCAAGCTGGATGAGTCTTCTACCAATAGGCAAGCCTTGTTACAATATACACCAAGAAAAATGAGTAATTTTGGGCTCTACACAAACCCCTAAAATAGTGTTGAAGTGAAAGATCCACATTTTAATATATGGTTTCAACCCCTAGTAGTTTTTAAGATTGTTAACCGTGGGCAAATGGGGAGTAAGCCATGCATAGCCAAGTCGAGGGGTGTAATTACAAAAAGGGGTCTCAACATACCATTTCCAATCCTTCTACCATGACTGAGTAGAATGGACTGAGATTTTGTAGAGCATGGAAGCTGGGACAACATTGAGGATCTCTTAATAGGATTTTTGGTCCATATTGGCTAGCCTAAATTTAGATTTTGCCTCCTCCTAAGATAGTTAAGAATGAGAGCACTTAAATAAGATATCCTAGATGGTATGAATTCCTCTATGATAGAGATTGAGAGCATTGACCGAAGGGACCTCTACCATGGGCATCTCATTGTGAGATAAAATGGGTGACCACCAAAGAGAATGAGAGTTAGTAGAGAGCCTAGTCCAAAAATCAGAGCCATTCTAGAGAAGCCATGGTTTAATCTTTTCCTAGAGTTTTCATATGCTTTTAGCCATAAAAGACCTTATGATTTGGATAAGAGACTAAATGAAGCCAAACCCTTTCTATGCCTTCTTGTCCTTGGAGAATCCCAAGGATATACAATGTCTAAACAACACCTTCTATGCTTCTTGGCCCTCAATGGCCTACACAATCCATTTGGCACATAAGGCAGTTCCTTGCTGGGCTATATCGATGACCCCCATCCCTCCAACATCACATGTGAGGCCAAAATATTCCCTGGCCACCCTATGTAATCCTTTACCCTATGGGGAATTAGAACAAAGGAAATATACAAAGGAAATATTTGATCAACTTTTCCAATTTATGTTAATATTTTTAAAAAGGCACCCAACATGACGAGTAGTACATATGGGTGGATGTAAGAATTTTTAAGCAGATTTGAAATTTCCCTACTAATTGAAGAGACATGGTCACCCAAAATTCTAACTTCTTAGCAACTCTATCAACATCATATTTCCACAAAAAAGGTGGTGAGGCATCAAAAGTAAAGGGGATGCTAAGAAATTTAAAGATTTCATCATGTTGGATCCAATCCCAACCAAACTTAATAGTCGACACCAATGGAGGGAGGTAAGATTATCTATAGCAATGAGTTTTTTACCATTAGATGCTAGAGCCATAGGCTAGGTAGAAGGTGACAAGACACTATAAGGCATTTTACACATTATTTTCATCCTCAATGAGAGTAAGACAGGAGTCATCTATAAAGTGATCATTGATTAGTTGCATATCTTTGTGTGGGTTCATGGCATCAAGAAGGAGATAAATTCCCTTAACAAGGCCCATAACTTGGGAATTGCTAAGAAGATATCCAAAACCCTCAGCAATAACCACATAAATAGTAAGAGTTAAAGGGTACCCTTGATGAATAGAATGGAATAATCCAAATTACTCATAGGTGACTCCATTAATGGGGAGGACAATCAAGGCATCTAAGAAAAACATCTGAATAGTTTGGACAAAAATGGGCCTAAAGCCTAGGGCCTAAAGAATGGAAGGAATCAATGGCCATTCGATATCATCATAGGTTTTTTTAAAATCAAATTTGATGAACATAGCCTAATTCTTAGACTATCTAGCCCAATCCATGCCTTCCCAAATGGTAATGATGTTATCCAAAATATAGCAGCTTCTGATGAGGCCTATTTATTTTGGACACATAATTGAGAGGCAACATATTATGTAGATAGATTACCAAAACCTTGGCAATGATCTTATAAAAAAATTTAGGAGGGTGATGGGCCACTAGTTGTCTATCAAATTAGGATCTCCCTACTTAGGTATGAATTTGATATTTCCTTTATTTATACTTGTACCTAGGGAATGCTTTCAAAATGCTTCTTGATAAACCTTATGCAAGTCACTACCCATAAGCTCCCAAATCATTTTATATAATTCACAGGGAAAGTCATTAATGTTAGGGGATTTATCATTATCCATGTGAGATACTGCTTCATGCAAGTCATCGATAGAGAGGAGCCTATCATAAACCACTTGCTAGGTGGGATTGAGTTTGTAAAGCACCATTGAAAGGCATTGTTAAAGGGTAGATTCATGCTTAGTCAAAGATACTTGGGCTTTAAACACTTGTTGATAATGGAAGATAAAATCTTGCACTATCAGAGTCTCTATGAGCCTGTTGCTAGTTTTAAAAATGACTTGTATCTGTTGTCTTAAGTTTTTAGCTCATAAAATTTAGAAGAACTCCTTAGAAGCTTTGTCCTCTATCTTGAGCCAATGAATCCTAGCTTTGATTTAGGCTCCTTAGGCACTGTAGTTGTCTACAATCTGAATGTGATGTTGCAAAGAAGTAACTCTTACCTATAGGATCTCATTAAAGGAATATTTTTCTATGGCTAAAGCTACACAACTTAGCTCAGAGGAAGTAGTAGAGTAGGAATGTCTCCAAATTTTAGAAATTTGGTAGCCATATATCTGCAAAAAGTGAGAGGTTTTTTTGATGCCATCATCCCACCAAATAATCCAACTAAATTCTTGGGAGGGATGTGGATCTAAATTCCAAACCTTCCTAATGTGTGCCACTGTAGGCCCATACTTAAGCAAGGAGGTGTTAAGGAAAAATTGCATTTTATGGAATTTGGGTTTTATGAACTACCATGTCACTTGAAACCTAATTGAGGAGTGATCAAAAATCCCAAAGTCTAGCAAAACCTATACTAGAGGAAAAAATCATTATCAAAAGAGAAGTACAACTAGGAGGACATCATTGCCCTATCTAAATGCTTTAGAATTAGAGTGAGGCCTTCCCTAAAATTACTCCAGGTGTACCAAAATCCATCTATAGGCTGATGGGTTATGTTGGGGTCATAAATTCCCCATTTAGTGCACATGTAAAACCATGCCTCCCTTTCTCTAGCCACCCACCTCATAGGTAAGTGGCCTATCTTTTCCTTGGGAGATGCCACCATATTAAAGTCACCACATGTTACCCAATGGGCATAAAAGAGATCATCTATAATCCATCACCTTAAATGGGTACACTCCAAAGCATCATTCAAGGCATAAATATTAATAAATGCAAAAAAATGGATTTCAATGCTAAAAAGAGCCCATATTAACCAATTGGTGGGATCCACATCAAATTACACTAAGTGTGGCTGCCACCTTGGAGAGATGAAAGTAATCACCCCTCCACATCTTATGGCATGATTTTTATAAAGAATGATATTGTCATGACAAATAGAATTATTGATAGCTATCAATAATAAATCCACTACCTTAACTTCCTATAGATAGAGAATGTCCATCTCAAGAAATTTGCTTTTAAAATCATGCACAACAAACTTATATCTTGGTTCTGTGAGACCTTGAACATTCCATGAAAAACAATTCATAGATGATGCATGTCAAGGGACATGTCCTCCAAGTCTATCCCCTCTAGGGTGTCATACCAGTTCTATAGAAAGTGCTTATTGTTGGTACTCAAGAAATAATCAAATTTATTCCTCACAATAGGGTCAACCTGACACTCTCCTTCCTCTACCTTATCACTCCTCTGAGGAGGGTTGTGAGAGTGTTTGGGTGTTTCTTTCCAAGAAGGAAGTAGAAGAGTAGCTAGATGTAAGTCTAAAATTATAGAAGAACTGGGCACAAAGGCCTCAAAACTTTGGGAAAAATTACTAGCATCTAGAGGGGTGTTGAACACCCTAGGCTTCTCTACCAATTTCAAGGCTTCAATCGATGAGAGTTCTTTCACAATAGGAGCCTGCTCCTACATGCCATTTCTTGAAGATGGCTTGTCTCTTTTGGGAGTAATAGATATGGTTATAACTTTAGGGAAAGTGTTCTTTTTACCTACCATGGTCTATTTATTTTTAGTTGTCTTCCTATTAACTTAATGAGAAAGCTTGGGGGGAGAGGATGAGTAGTTGGACACATTATTGTGAGCCAATTGAAGGGGACAATACCATATCTTATGGTATGTGGCTTGGTAATGAAATCAAATGTTAGGAAGATTGATGTATAGGACTTATTGGGAGTGCCTCACATCCTTGACTTGGATTTCCATAAACTCCTTGAGGTCTTGAGAAAGGCTAACTTCTACATAGACCCTTTTTTATGGTCTAGTTGAGTAGAACCAATTTTGTTCATGATAAACCACCTAGTCTATAGAGGACACTATCTAGTGAATAAAGTACCAGTAGCGGAGTAGGAGACTAGGGAATTCAACCCATATTGGGACTTTAAGAGTGGTGTGCTATAAGACCATAAAGTCTCATGTCTAGGGGGAGAGAACCATAATCGAGTTCCTGACGTACCAAGTGGTTGACCTATGGAAGATTCCTCCTACATGTGAAGGGTCAGAGAAGTAAAAAAGAAAAAACCCCTTAGTCATATTCTAGATGCTCTCTAGTTTAATGTCGTGAGCTACCCAATGAGTTTGAACCCAAGATCGAAGCATAATTTTAGAGGGTATTTTCCCTACAAAATAGCCTATTAAATAGAATTACCCTAACCATTGACATTTAGAATTAAATTTAGGAATAGGAAATATAACATTAGGTTCTAAAGCATTACCTCATAGTATACCTTTGGGACAAAATTCCTTGGATGCTTGTAGGGGGCCATTGCTCAATGCTCCACCATTCTTCTTTATGGCTTAAAAAAGCAGGATAGAAGGATGATAGGTAATTATAAAGGTTGGCCTTACTCGAAGGCAAGAAACCCTAAAATAGAAATAAATGCATGTCCTGTAGGTGACTAAGGCTGAAGTATGACACAAGGTTGGGAAGGTAGAAAAACAAGGGTTGTTTTAATGAAAATCATGGAGGAAACCCTAGTAGATAATTTCTTATCTATTTCCAAACCTTGCTTTCCTTGTATATTTAACCATTTGATACATGTGAATAATATCTTTATAGAATATTCCAATGAGTTGTCAATAATATTTAACTTTGATGGCATTAAATAGACCCTTCTTCATATGGTGTGATACATAAAATAGTAAAATCGAAGCTTACATGCATATGGGAAATATTAAATGCAATATATGAATAAAAAACATCAAGTTACTTAAAGCAAAATGCCTAGCAAAGAGAGTTGTATGTGGTAGGTTACATTTAGATCATAGTTGTGTTTGAATCCACGGTGCTTGTGCTAGATATAAAAAATGATTACATACCTTCTCACTTAGATCTTGTATTTTTTTATGTGTATACTATTTAAGTCGAGAGATTGTAGAGTGAAAGTGTCTGCATAGATAGATCTAAAAGGTGTTAAAAATTTGATCAAAATCTACAAAGTGAGCATTTGATGCTATAATAAATGATTTTATTTACTTATATTTTATCTTTCATGGTAATTATAATAGCTCTAGGAAACATCAATATGCATGACATATGGTACTACACATATATCTAATTTTTTTGAGGATATAACAGGTAGAGTTGGCATGTATTGGATATTATAGTGTGATCAGATCCATGTTGGAAGAGAAAGACATGTGCCCTTTACATTCACAAAATACCCATCAATAGTGGCACTTAAAAATATAATGGTTACCCCTTAAAAGTGCATTAAACTCCCATCATAGGCATAAAGATAATAACACTTTAATACCACTGTTAGGAATTGGGAGAGATTATTAGAGATTACATTTTTTCAAAACTAGAAATCAATAATTATCACATAATATATTGTATTATTATCATCATAATTCATTCGAACCATTATAAATATATAAGAAGAATATTTCTTATTATTAAGGAGGTAGCTTCAACAACTCTCCTATATTCATGAGTTGGTTGAACAACCCCACTCACTAGAGTAAACTCTCTCTCTCTCTCTCTCTCTCTCTCTCTCTATATATATATATATATATATATATATATATATATAATTTTTACACAACAATAATATATCATTAACTAAAAAGTTATCATAAGTAAATATTATTTACCTAATATAAATACTAATCCTAACAAGGACTTGATTGTACCAATCTCCCAAAAGATGAGACACGATGAAAATGTGATACACATATTTCCAAATTTTTTATAATTACTTCTTATAAAAATTCAAAATCAAATTTCTAACATAAATGTGTTTGAATTTGCACCAACACATACCACACATTAGAAAAATAAGTTGCCATCATCCGATTGGTGTGATCATATGTCCATAGATTAATACAAAATTGATCTAAATTATTTTTTGATGTGAATTCAATTGTTTGAATATATTATCTATGTAAATTCAATGATTGAAATATTGATTATGACTTATAGATTTAAGACTATCACAGTCTATATTATGAGCAAGAAAGATTTTATTGCTTATAGCACAGGCTAAGATTATGCTAGAAAAATGAAAACAACAAATTTTAATTACATTAGGTTAAACCATGTTTTTTGTTTGTTGATATAATATTCTTTAGGAAAATGGATTATTTATTTTCTATTAGTACTCGTCAAACTCTTTGAACTATTGAAAAAAAAATTGGTGGCCAAATAGAGTGGAGGTGCTTAGCGTATTCCAAATGGGCTAAGATCCTTTCATTTTTTCCTCAAGCATGGGGTGAATGGGGATTATAGAAGCACTGGTCATGGGTGATTCCTTAAAATTTTTAACCAAGTCATATGTTTTCACATATACAATGGTAACAACTTGGAGTAGAGACAATATAGAGGCCATAAAATTATGAGTTGGCTTGGGCAGTTGAAACGACTTAATTTTAATCAATTTACAAAAAACTTGGGCCTAAGTTGGGACCTATATGTCCCTCCTTGGTTTATGAACTTTTTTTGGGTTTTCAGGTCTCTAAAACCACCTCCCCCATGATTTACCCATTGGTATTAAACCTTACCTAAAAATAAGTGAAGGAAAAGGATAATAAAATAAAAAGTCAAAAAAATTAAGAAAGTATTAAATTTAAACTTCAAGTCTCGAATTTAGAACTTTGAGTGGCCATTAATGGTTACTGGAGGTTTTAGGGGCCAAAATGGCCAAGGTACCTAGATGGATCGATGAGTTCAAGGTAGGTCTACCCCCTTCAAACTTGATTTTTTAGATAAATGTGAATATCATCTTATATCAATTTTCAGAATCAAGGGATACGAAGTGCTCATTATTGACCATTGGGGATTTTTTTCCCCTTCATTATTTTCTTCCATTCATGCTCTTAGAACTTGGTAGAGACATTATAATAGGCCTTAGAAGTAGAATCAACCCAACTATGTTTTTTACATGTGAAAAATTGAAACCAAGACCTTTTTGAAAAGCATGTTTTTAACTTGGAGGCTCCATTAATGGAGTTTGTGCAAGTCTTGGTAGATGAACATACATGACTATGAAATTTATAGGGTCTCATAAGGAATCTTAGGGCTTTCTATATCTAGCATGATATGATGGTTGGGATAAAAAAGATCCAATGATGGAGATAAGATTCTCCACCCACTAAAGGCTCACTTAAGATATTTTAGTGGCATTTTGAGGTTACATGTGATCTATTTGACATTTCCTTTATCCATTTTCAAAAAATCAACTCAATTTGAAAATAATTTTGATTGTTTCTTTTAGTATGAATTTGGGCCTTTTGATTGGAGGAAATCATTTGGGGCCCCATTTGAACCTGTTAGGTATTGAAGTAAATCATTTGACCCTAGCCCATGTTAGAACCATTTTTGCATTAACTTTGATTCTAGACCAATATTTTAGGGATCATGGGGCCTACTAAGCTCATTTAGGTCATGTAGGCCATCCAAATCAATGGTTATTTGGTGTAAGCAATGCCAACATGGGAATGTGATGAATATGTGACTACATGTACATATAAAAACATACCAATTGTTCTAGGTGGTGTATGATTTTTGACACATGAAGCATTACATGTCACTTTTTTGTGTGTCACATTCTAAATAAATAACTTGTTTTTGGTTATTGTCTTCATGTAAATTTTTGGGCATGACATGTATTGTTCTAAAATTTTATATAAAATTTTGAACTTTGATACCCATATCTACCTAATTTTGATATCATAATATATGGTTTTATAAAAAACACTTATTTTTAATTTTATTTTGATACAATGGGGGATACCTTACATATGTAGGAGCTACACTATAAAGTTGTGTTGAAAACAATACATGCTTATGGCTTGATGAGTTTGTGTGGAAACATATAGATGTGATTGGCATTGGCCAAATAGAATGTATTCCCATGATGTTATTTAACCACACTATGCCTATCACTTTGGTTGAGGGTTATAATTGTGACACCTATACATTATGGCTCCGATAAATGAGGTGAGAATGGATTTATAGGATATACAAAGGATATTAAGACTTCCTACTAGAGGGATACAAGTTATAATGAATAATCCTACTACATGATAGCAACACTTAGCTCTTGATACTAAATTAAAAGAGCTAAGGTACCTAATACTGAAGGAGGATTCTATTGAGTACCATTATCTAGGGAGATACACCATGGTTCTATAAGTACATGGTTGTACTATTGATGTCCCTCATGGTAGTGGATAAAGGGAATGCATATTTTCCATATGGCCTCTATCACATAGTTTAAGAGATGGAGGAGAGGCAAATTGCATACTCCTAGGGACCTTACATGATATCCCATTTATATAGGGACCTATATATATTTTTATCATACTATATGGATCACAAGGATTGCATCTAAGACATTAATATAGTGATGGTCATATAAGCCATATGGCACGACTAGGTCATCAACCTACCCATTAGCCTAGAGCATAAAGAGATACCATTGGCACATAAATGGCATTTGTTGGGACAAAAGAGACTATAATACCTAGATGTTTCACACTAGAGGAACTCTAAATTATCTTAATAAGATATACATCACCTAGTGACCCTAAAAATATCATCCAAGTTGGGTTGAGGATGCCACAAAAATTAGGTGAAACATGTAGACTATATGGTATTAGTCTTAATACCTAATTAGCATTGATCAATTTTAGTATGAGAGAGTAATAAGATAATTCAAGATATCACAAGGGGGCTATCCATTTTTATCTTACACATGGTATGATGATTCTTGAAGGGGGATAGAGAGCATGCATTACCTACCTTTGATGAGAAGGGACTCATGGATGGTGAGGGAGATTTAATGCATTTAAACCCTAGCTTTGATGATTTATAAGTCACATAGGGATGAGGAACATGGTGGGTTGACTTTCACCCAATTACACTATTTTTACATGAAGAGGGACACTATTTTGGGGAGTAATATTATGCAGAGGGTCTTGATGGGCTAGGAGTTAAGGGGGTGAAGGAGAAACCAATTTTGATTTATATGATTCGAGTGACAAGGCACCTAAGCTAATGAGAGGGAAACCCTGTTGAATAGATAAAACAAAACTATTTATTATCTTTAATTTAATTTTTGGAGCTCATTTATAAATAATTTACAAATGTGAAGCATTTACAATAGAGGATTAAAACACCATCATTGAGTTCATAGCATAGATTGTTAACTAGAGACATGCTAGAATATATTTTTGATAGATCGATTACATTGAATTTGAGTTATGAAATCATTCTTCAACATTTGATCTATTTATCAATACTAAGGAAACATACTTTCAAACATCTAGCTAAGCATGGACCTTGCACATATACAATAATAAGTCACAAACATAAATCTCTCAACTCGAGGCCTTGCTAACAACACTAAAGAGAGAGATAGATGAAAATAGGAGACAATGACATCACCTCCCACTATTTATGGATTTTATTATAAAATATTTTGAGTACTTACAACTACAATTGAAGTGCATATAATTTATGGTAAAGATCATGAGATATTTGGAACAAGAAGTCTTAAGGTCAAGGTATAGGGCTAGGACAAAGACTTTCATGTTCAAAATGTTTGTTTACCCACAACATAGAGATGAGATATGAGGATATCATTCCTCTACACTTGATACATGATTTGTATGGCCCATGTTCCCCCTATGTGATTTTGTACCTATAGGTAGTTAATAAATTTTTTTATCTTTTGATTATATGTGTATTTATGTTTATGTGGGTAAATTGATATGTAATTATTTGTTCCAATACATTCACATTGTCTACAAATATTTCAAATCACATGGTAATAAGATATAATAAATAAATCATAACATAATATGACATAAATTATAACACAAGGCATAATCACAAATGTATCTCTACATATTTGAATAGGTTCCTAGGAAACACTTGTAACAACTAGTGTAAAAGATGATTAAACTTTTAATAAACCACACACGTACAAATAAAGTCATAACAAACTAAAGAAGAGAATAAGACCAAAAATTGGATCCATACTCACCCACTCCATCAAAATGTATTAAATTACTAGCCTTAGCCATAAATTATGAATTTATCATTAGGAATTCATTATAGATTTGTATGAAAATAAGTCAAAGAAATTAAAATAAATAGAAGAAATCATTTAAATAAAATTACAAAATATAATTTGAACAAAGGCATAAGAGGCACAAGCATATATACATGCTAAATTGAAACAATGCAGACATAATGAATGATAAAACATGAAAGGAAACACATTCTATTGAAATTATATCACAAAATAATTTTCAAGGAAGAAAAAAAGAAAATTGAAAGTTAAAGAATGCATGAAAATAATACAAAAAACATGCATAAAGCAGGGCACAAGCTAAATTGTCTAGACATGGAAGAAGCAATGTCAAAAACCCTAAGGAGGGAAGATCTAAAAGGAAGAATCAAAATAAAAATAAAAATCCATAATCATTTGAAGATGCAAATAGGCAAACAATTGAGAAATAAAATAACATAAAATTAGTGCATATGCAATTAAAAGAATAATCAATTGATAAGAAAAGCTATTTAATAATAGAGTCACGTTTAAATGATTCATAATAATCATCTAAACATGAATATAGTAATTATAATAATAATTGAGAAATAAATTAACATTCAAAAAAATCATATTCACTTACAATAATAATTAATTAGTAAGCAAAGCTAACCAATATTAGAGTCATATTTAAGTGATACAAAGTAATCATTTTCACATGCATGAAAAAAATTATTAGAATAATTTGATGCAAATATAAGGTGCTTAAGTATCTAAAGATCAACCCATCTTAATCCATATTTTGAAGAGTATTTTTCAATAGTTATCCACAAATGATATTGATCATTAATGTTGGTTTGTCTAGGTATGTTATTTATGTCCACCTCTAATTTCCTTATAGTTATAACTTTTGCTATGTGCACTTTTGTTGGAATAGACTTGTATACTTGTACTTTATGATCTCTTACCTTGGGTATAAATCTTGGTTTTGTTAGAGTAGGTTACTCATGTTTCCTAGATGTTTTTTTTTTTTTTTTTTCCTATTGTGGATTTATTCCACATTGGTTAAGATGTTTTTCTCCTTATGTGTCTTTGCTTATATATGCAAGGGTTCTCATTTGTAAAATATAGAAGTAATATGAAGATATATGATATTTCTATTTGTTTTGTATTTTCTTGTCATGTGATGTTTTATTGTTATCACTTGTGCTATTTGTAGATTAGAATGATCTAGTCATAGTTCCTTTCATGAAAACAGTATAGTTGGATAATGGTACTTGGAGACCTTCCCAACATCATAGATGAGGAAGATATTGTAACATCCCCATTAGGATCTACCAAGAATAACATGATTTTTAAAAAAAAATTATCAATGTACTCTTTCATTAGATTTCACCATGAGAATATAATTAGTGATCCAAATTAAACACTAAGTAATTTAACTATAAAATAATCATGTGACATCTATCATTTACTTATCATTATCAACATATGAAACACATCATAACTAAATATAGAAAGTAATTGCAGATGTCCATCCATGGATGGTACAAATATACAACCATTATTGTTAATGTACAATGAGTAACATATCATTAGGGATACATTTTCATTAATAATAAATACAAATTCAAAATACAACATACAAGGCTCCATAGAGCATGAATTCCCTACACTCTAGTATCTATGGTAATCTCAAGTGTAATCTCCAAATAAATATTTTTGTGGGGAAGGAGAGCATCATCTGAGTGCTTTTCCACACCAACCATAGACCATTGATCCCTTACACAATCCCCCATCAAGAAATGACCCTCCCTTCATGGATGAGTAGATAGTGATGGTGCAGGAATCCAGAGAGACAAGATAGTACCTTATGCTGTACGATTTCTAAGAATATGAAGTGTAAGATAAATAAATATGTTCTAACATGATATTGCATAAACATGTAAATCATACATATGAAATTATAATTTCTAACTAATATTACTTTGACCAAAGTTTTCAATATTTATTGATCTCTAGGATCAATCAATTTCATATACAACACTTGATCGGATTACCTTTATCTGGCATTGGTGATACTAGTAAGCTAATGAAGTCTATCTCACTACCTACTTAATACCATCGATATGAGATTTGGTTAATATAAATATAACCAATATATTCATACATATTATTTATTACTAGCAATCATAAAACATTCTAGACATAAGAATAATAAAAATTCATATGTTTAGTCCTTCAGACATATGAATGAATCTCCTCTATATTATTTACCACATAAATAATAAGCATTTCATATACAGTTCATACCATCTGGGTATAATCTAAATTTAGACTACATATTTCTAATCCTCATAACTAGATTCAAATATAAAGCATTCTATGAAGAACAATAATATCATAGTCCATCATTCATATGGGCAACTACTGCATTACAAACAAACAATCATGATAAAGAAATCCATAAATCTCATGAAAACACAATCTTTCACTTAAATCGATTGTTATATTAGAAGGCTGGTATGCATATATAGATAGTGTCCTATCCTTCAAGAATCTATGACTTAGTTTTGAATAATCAATATAACTATAAATATAGGCACACATCATAATACACTAATATATGTTATATATGCACTTGTACATCTTAACATACTCATATTATATATTGTACACAATTTTTCCAAATGTATAAATACTATATGTAAATTCCAACCATAATTTATAATTTTAATCAAGACTTTAATCAATTAAATCTCCTAGACACAAAATATATTGACGATCAACTATGAGATATTAATATTCGTAGATTATTAATGAACATATTGTCATAGTCAATAGACTATTCATAACCATATTATACTCTTATTAAGTCAATCGACCTCCCATTATACCAATATATATTATACTCTTATAGGAATACCTAAATCTTTAGACAAATATATTCCCTGTACATATGTAAGTATAAAATATATGGACTATTATCTCTATGGCCGCAATGAACATCTATATATAATATCACTATATATATAAAATATTTAGATGAAGTTATTAAATGGACTCTAGATAAATGGTGTTGGCCTAAATTAGTGATCAAAGGGAGGCCATGAAATTATCTGATTCCATCAATATAAGAACATATTATAAAAATACAATAAAAGTATATACTTATGAAATTAAAACATATCCTATATACTATTATACCTAGATATTCATGTATAATACTGTAATCTAAACTCAATGTTGGAATATATAATTCATGTATATAGGTATTTAGTCCTTATGTAATTTGCATATATAAAAAGTGAAAGTAACATTCTAAAATATACATCTCTGGTCTTTAATCCCTATGTAGATATAAATATACATATGGATACATATCGATAATCAAGATACATATCGATATCCCACAAAATCTAAGGAATATTGTCAAAAAAACATTTCAAAAATAAGTTTTCGATTAAGGAAACACTTAATCAACATTATGAAAATATGAATCCACTCAGTGGGCTTATAATGACATCAAATGAGGGTGAGAGAGTAACAAATCACCTCTATTCTATCTATGTGAGATGACACCTCTTCCCAATCCACATAGACATACTGGGTTCCAATCTATGATCAAAGTCCTAACACCTAGGAATCCTCGACAAAGATAACTACACTCCACTACAAGGAGAATTCTGACCACACTAGGTGGTGCCAATCCATAAGCAATATTTTAATATTCCTTCCCCTAGGATTAATGTACATAGGACACAAAACTCTATATAAATGAACATATTCTTAAGGGAGAAGCATGCCATGATTTTTTAATGCTCACAATATAAAACACAAGTGGTAGAGGTGACTTGATTACCAAGTAAGGTTGCACTCATTATAAAAGGTTCAATCTAAGTGATCAAAAATATTAGAAGAATATCTTGTTCATGACTCATGAACTATGCTATGCACTCACATAACCAAACATAGTATATAACCATCACCATTGAGACACTCAATAAACCAACCCTTTAACAACTCTAAGAGGGTATGAGTGCTCCTAAGGGTACACACTCAATGTTCTATACAACATTTCATGTTTAAAGAAAAAAATTCATGGAATAAACTATCAATCCTCTTAACTTCATAAAATAGGTCACATATGATCATGCCTTATCCTTTCTATAATTCCCTTCTATTATCCTGATGTTCCACACCTAAGATGATTTAGTTAAATAGGTTTTTAGGCAAATCAGAATTAAGATCTTTAATAGAGGCTAGTTGATTTTTAGTGCAACTCGTATAAAAAAATCAATTCCTACCAAGCAAAGGAGAAGGAAATACCTTGCTCAAGGATTCAAAATACAAAATACACTCCTAAGAGATTCAGTTATTTGATCAAATGTAGGATTCATCCACATAGGTAAATATAATTTCCAAGAATCATGAATGTCTATTACCTACAATATTCATCAAGACATACATGAGGATCTACTAAATCTCACAACTCAATTGTGTGTAGCATGATTTTGCACTGAGGCACTACAAGTCCAAAATACACTTCAATTAACTAGTACAATACTACATGTCACTAGGTTATCCATACATGGGTACAATATGTCCTATCCAATGATGTAACAATCAACACGAAGGGAGAAATTTAAGTTTTAATGGAATGTATTGTCTAAGTTAAACAACATTAATATATGTTATTATAATTTTGATTAATAAGACTTATAGTGAAAATTGGTACATCTACTACCCTATTGTTACACCTTTAAATTTTATTAAATTCTTCATGAAAAAGTAAAGTACTGATGTATAGTCTCACTTATGTGTATATCAAATAAACTACTACTTTAGTGACCTCATATTATTTTTGAATCTTGAAATACTTCTCCAACTCATTCAACCATGCTTCAACTCTATCACCCAAAATAATTCCATCACCTTTTTCATATCTCTAACCAACTCTGCATCTACCTGTGCTCTCACATCCTGAGGGTTTTCCTACTTAGTGGGATGCTCTTCAAGTTCATCTTAGTGTTCTTACTCTTCATGTCCATGAACTTCCTATTCCAGGGCTGAAGTTTGGTCTTTGGTTTCATTTATGGCTATGAGAATCTGATCTAACTTTGATATTTGCTCAGTAGCAAATTAATTAGGACCAAATGGAGGGTTATCATTGATATTTGAAGGAACCTCTTTAGATACTCTATATTTCACCATTATCCTTTTTGATAAATTTAAGGATACAAAAATATTAGTGGACTCATTAGGTCTTAGAGTTTGAGACGTAGCTCTATTATCACATGTAACATCCCCACTAGGATCTATCTAGAATAACGTGATTTTTAAAAATTTAATCAAAATATTTTTCATTAGATTTTACCATCAAAATATAATTAGTGATCCAACTTAAACAATCTAAGTAAGTTAACTATAAAATAATCATGTGACATCTATCTATCACTGATCACTATCATCATATAAAACACATCATAACTAAATATAAAAAGTAATTATAGATGTCCAGCCATTGATATCAATGTATAATGAGTAAATAATTACATCTTATCAAGGATAATGTTTCATTAATAATAAATACATATACAAAATATAGGATATAAGGCTACATGGAGTATGAGTTCCTCGAACTCTAGTATCTATAGTAATCTTAAGTGTAGTCTCTAAATAAGTACTTATTAGAGAGGGAGAGCATCATCTAAGTGCTTTCCCATAATATCCATAGACCATCGATTCCTTGCACAATCCCCCATCAAAGAATAGACATCATTTCATAGATCAGTATAGAGTGACGATGTGGGAATCTAGAGAGACAAGCTAGTACCTGTGTGTTGTATGATTTTAAAGAACATTAAGTGTACCATAAAAAAATGCATTATAACATGATATCTCGCATACATGTAAATCAAATATATGAAATGATAATTTATAGCTAATATTACTTTGGTCAAAGTTTTTAATAGTTATTGATCTCTAGGATTAGTCAATTTCATACACACCACTTGATTCGATTACCTTCATCTGAAATTGGTGATACTAGTAAGCTAGTGAAATCCATGTCACTACCTACTTAGTACCAACAATACGAGATTTGGTTAATATAAATATAACCAATAGATTCATATAGATTACTTCCTACTAATAGTCATAAAACATGATAAATATAGAAATAATCAAAATGCATACATTTCATCCATCAAATGTATGAATGAATCTCCTCTATATTATTTACCACATAAATAATAAGCATATCATATACAATTCATATCATCTGAGTATAATATAAATTTAGACTAAATATTTATAATTCTCATAACTATATTCAAATATAAATCATTATATAAAGAACAATAACATCATAGTCCATTGTTCATATGGGTTACTCTGTTATAAACAACCAGTCATGATAAAAAAATCCATAAATATCATGAAAACACAATCTTTCATTTAAAAAAATTGTTATATTAGAAGGTTGGTATGCATATATAGATAGTGTCCTATCCTTCATAAATTTATGACTTAGTTTTGAACAATAAATATAGGCACACATCATAATACACGTATATATGTTATATATGCACTTGTACATCTTAATATACTCATAGTATATACTATACACCAATCTTCCAAATGTATAAATATTTTATGTAAATTCCAACCTTTATTTATAATTTTAATCAAGACTTCAATCAATTAACTCTTCTAGGCACATAATATATTGACGATCAACTATGAGATATTAATATTCTCGAATTATTAATGAAAAGATTTTCATAGTCAATAGACTATTAATAACCATATTCTACTCTTCTTAAGTCAATCAACCTCCCATTATACCAATATATATTATACTCTTATAATAATACCTAAATCTTCAGATAAATATATTTCATGTACACATGTAAGTAAATAATATTTGGACTATTATAGTTATGGCCCAAATGAACATGTATATATAATATCACTATATATAAATGATTAGATGAAGCTATTACATGGACTCTAGATAAATCATATGGGCCTAAATTAGTGATCAAAAGGAGGCTGTGAAATTATCTAATTCCATAAATATAAGAACATATTATATAAATACAATAAGAGTATATCCTTATGAAAATAAAGCATATCCTATATACTATTGTACCTAGGTATTCATGTACAATACTGTGATTTGAAATCAATGTTGGAATATATAATTCACATATATAAGTCTTTAATTCCTCTATAGTTTACGTATATAAGGAATGAAATTAATATTCTAGAATATACATTGATGGTCTTCTCTATGTATATATACATATAAATCAGGATATAAATTGATAACCAGGATACATACATACATAATACACACATACATAACCATCTATACATATATCTAGTATCGATCATTCCTCAATTTGCTATACATTTCAGATAGATTCACTATCTATATAAATCATTGTATTTACTAACATTATGCACCATAATATATTTTCACTTGATGATAAATAGTTATTTTCTTAGTTCATACATAGATATGAGATGTTGTTCACATTTATTTAGTTTGTTGTTTATCATACCTAGATCACCCCATATATGTAGTTCATTGTATATAAATTGATACATATATTAAGATATAAATCATTGGTTTTATGTGATAACAAACACACAATCTATATATATATATATATATATATACACACACACACACACACACACACACACACACACACACACACACACACACACTACTATAGGTTGATGCAATATAAGTGTATATTAATCCTAGGATATACCAATTATGGGACCATATGAGCTCAGAATAGGACACTATGTTTATCTTATAAGATCCATATATGGTGTGACTTTATTATATTGACAAAAATTATCCAATCTATAACATTATAACTTATATAATTTGATCACTAACTTAATATAATATAATAGCTTCTAATTTTATAACATTATGAACATTATAGCTATATATCACATTTTATTTCTAAGGTCATTATGCGTTAAATCTAAGATAACCACTTGAATTAATAGTATATAGCATTTTTATAACTACTATATAATAAAATGGTAACACTTATAACTCTAGTTAGTAACTACTCGAATAACACTACTAATTCATTAGATCAATAATAAACTATACAATAACTGGAGACATACTTATTAACTAGATATATAGTTATAGTGTTATAACTTATTGTACCTAGTATGTTAAGATCCATAAATAGTTAGTTATGTATATATATAGTTTGCTACAGTCCTATATTTTCATGGTTTGAATAATCATTATTCTCAATTCATACATACAAAGACCAATCTACACCCATAAATAGTTTTATATATCAAAGTTGTACCATGCAATTAGGTATGTGCTCATAGTTTTTAAGATTAATATTGTTCACCCAAAATTTTGACAATTTCCACACATAAGAAATTGCACGATATGGAAAAGGTTCCTCCCTTCACCCTACTTTCTCTCTCTCCTCTTTGCACTTCTCCTCCTCCGCATTGTGTTGTTCTTCTGCTCTCTAATTCCCACCATCTTCTTTTCTTCTTTTACTCCCCTCTTATCTTTATTCATATGTTGTGAAATCTACTTGATTTCCTTTGAATGAATATCTTTAAATCTTGACCCCTTTTTTTTAAGCATGCCATTTTTTTTCTTTTTCTTTTATTCTATTTTTCTCAAAGCTTCTATATACATTACTTTATTTATTTTTATTTCCTAATTATAATTTTATATTAAATTTACTAATAACACAATTTTTTTATTCACTTCTCCTATTTTTATTTTATTATAATACATTTACTAATTATAACAAAATTGCTTTATTTGTTACTAACTTAGCATAAGTAAATAATTATCAATATAACTAATGTAAGTCAATTATCTTCCTATATTATATAACTAAAAATGTATTTACATTTGTGATCCTCTATATACACTACAAACACATTTAATTTTCCATAATGCAATTAGACGAGATTAATTCCACATAATCATTGAACTGAACTAACACACAACTCATATGCATAAATGATTATCTAAATTCAAATAACAAAAAGAACATACTAATGCTAATAATTCAAATAATAAATATAACATATACTATCTAAAATGGTGTGTGCAAGGGTTATAACCATTACTCTATCATCCCCCAACACCTCCATCTTTGTCACCCTCTCCAATGATGCTCTCCCTCTATCATGCTTTAAGGGGTGAATCTCTCCTACATCCAACTCATGACAATAAGGTAGTTAGTCCATAACATCTTGACATATATAATAAAATATTATTGTAATAATAATCAATATGATCATAATGTAAAGAATATAACATACAACTAAACTCATAACAATGTAATCATGTAATCAAATAAATATTCAATTGTCCCATAACAACATATCAATTATAACTTAGTTGATAAAAATCAAATCACCAACTATAAATATCAATGGAAAATCAAGTAAGTTTGATTAGTGAGGAATTGGGATGTGATATATCTTGCCTAGATTGCATCCATACAATATGAAGCTCTTTACTTGATTCACCTAAATATTTTAGATAGCTTGCATATTCATATTATGGATTCCACATCACCAAAGGAGGGTTGGGATGTTATTTCAGCCTTCTTTGAAGAGGATATTGATCCCTTTGAGTTTTCTAAACCCTCTCTTACTCCACCTCCTATCCCACTTCCTTTTACTCCTATTATTGAGGATTTATATTTTGATAGTGACATGGATGATGCTTCTCCATCTCCTTCTCCTCATGTCAGTGAGGTTTTATCTTTTGATGATGTACTCTCTCCTCCTCCTATATTTTCTTGTGATGACATATTCATGATGGAAATTTCTCTTCTTTTTGTCAGGCCACCTTTATGGGATGAGTTTATGATAAACTTGGGATGTATATTTCCATAAACTACCTTTGTTCTTATGTAGGATGTTGAGCCACCATATATTATCACTTCAAAGGACTCTACTAGTTCTAGTGAGAGTACACTTTTTGAACATTATGCTTCACTTTCCATGGAAATTAATTTTAGTGAGTCTTCCATGTCTTTATTTTTATTGGTTCACTTTTTTGGCTTTACATCCAATTCTTTTGCATGATCTTTCCAGACCTATGCTAAACTTTAGATTTGGATGTGATTCAAAGATATTTGTATTGTTGCATCCTTCATCTTCTATTGTGGAATGGGTATACTTATAATACTCCATTTGTTTTCTTCCTTTGTTAAAATGAAAAAAAACATTGTTTGATGTAGATGAAGCTTATATAATATTTTATTCAAGGATATTGACATCGACATTGGTCATCTTGGGATCCTAACATGGAGTATAGATAACTTTAGTATCGATGATAGTTGTCCTTGGGGGATTCCATATGAAGTCCTTCCTTCCTTATTTTAAATCATTTTGGAGGGGAGTTTTGTTTCCTATGATTTTTCTCTATTTATCCACTTATGGATACAGTATACATGAGTACCTGATCATGCCTTGTTATTTGGAATCATATTGTGGATATACCACTTTATTTTTGGCTATTTTTATCCCGTAACTTCACTTGAGGGGGGGTGCTAGAGTAGGTTACTCATGTTTACTAGGTGTTTTTTTTGTCTTTTTTCTTATTGTGGATTTATCCCACATTTTTTAGGATGCTTTTATCCTTATGTGTCCTTGCCTATATATGCAAGGCTTCTCATTTGTAACAACATAGAATAAGTAATATATAGATATATGATATTTATCTTTGTTTTGTATTTGTTTGTCATGTGATGTTTTGTTGTTATCACCTATGATATTTATATCTTGGAACGATCTAGTAATCTTTATTTTTAGGTTATTCAGTTGGTGTTTCTTTGTGCATGACCTATTCTCATTATTTTATGAAATTTGTGTCTCTTTTAATTGAAATCACTTGAATGTCATGTCAAAATTTTGAGCATTGATGTATATAAGATGGAGTTTATTCATTTGGTGTATCCAAGTTATACCAAGTGACACATTATATGATTCATTATTGGGAGCCATAATAAATAAACATTGAATTCTATCAGAGAAGCCAATGCTTCTCAAACACTATAGGATCACTTATGCATACCATTACCACAACCACAAAAAATCCATCATTTCACACACAATATCCAATCAATAAAAATTAAATTATTTGTTCATAATATTCACATAATATGTGTGTGTTACTAATACAATAGGTAGTGCCTAATAAATAGTCATATGAGTTGGTTTCAAAATAAATTCTAGGTTTTTGTGTTCAACTCAAATATAGATGGATTGAATAAATAGGTGCACAACCAAATATTATCTATGCACACAAGGTTAAAAATACATAAACTATAACACTCCAAAATCAATATCAACTTTGTAAGTGATTGTGAACATACTCATTACAACACCCTCCCTTAAGTGTAGAATAAGGAGTGAGAAAAGAGGAAGTAAAAAGACTAATAGATCCTAGAAACTAGGCTTGATCATGTACCCATATAAAAATGCAGTGTGAAATAATAAGTGTCCCTATTATAACTAATTCATCTTACCAAAATACATGGATGTCGAGTCATTTTAATTGCCAAGTTAAATTGGAATTGGTATTCTATACAAATATCACTCAATAAAAAACACTGATCACAAAGTTGGGAAAAAGGAGTCACCATGGATGAAACATGTCACCACATAAAACCATAACAAAAGTGTAAAATATAACTTATATTACAAGGCATCCCAAGAAAAATGACTCAAAATATCAAAATAATAATGCAATAGGTGAAATCAATGGAGTGAATCCCATTGAACAAAATTTCACATAATCAACTACCTCTAATAGAAAATGTAGTACACTAAGGACTATCAAGGAACACAACACATGAAGTAGTATGTGCACCTTCCCCCCTCTCAAATGATGAAATTGGTGTAGTGAATCAAAATATCTATATGAGTGGATCAATACCACTACTCAGAAACTAAATAACTAAAATCAACATTCACTAGAGTAGCTAATCTTCAGAAGGAGAACAAGATCCACCATAAATATGAAGGAGTTTGTCAACACCAAAGATATAAATATATAATATCTAAATAATATGTAATGTTAGTGATGGGATATTCTTACAACTAAATAATAAAGTGTTCATCATGTATCATAGACATGTGAAGGAAAAACTTTGTGATTCTTAATGTGACTAAAAAAATGGTCCCATATGACAACCAATGTCACCAAGTGATGCAAGAAAATGTAGAAGGCATTAAATATATATAAGATGCCATTTGTGAAATGAGATATGAATCCTCAAAAAATAAAATTTCCTAAAATATATCATACAATCATCAAAAATCATGAAGATCATTGTGTAGTCGAAGAAGTTGAGTGGTGGAGGAATTGTGCCTATAGATTCCTCTCAAATAATGTTGTTAACACTACCAAGAATGATAAAAAATCCATCCTAGATGAATACAAATAGTGGATGAATATGCATGCATATGAGTGGGTGAAAATTATAAAATAGATGAATGTGAGATAACATCTTAAAAAGTGTTAGGATGATCAAGGCTAACAATTGTAATCTCAGGTTTCTCAAACCTAAGTGAAGGTGTTACAGAGCTCCTATGTAGTTCAATGTCCTCACAAAGAATGGAGTGAACAAAAGAATGATCTATATCATCAAATTATCCTAGTTAAACATCTATGTCATAAATAATATCACACTAATTAATCCACTTAATACATTTTATATGATTAGTAATATCTTGTAGATGTTTACCAATGCCCACAAGTTTAATAGTGTAACCCATGGAACCAAGCATGTGGGAGCCAAAGGCAATGGTATGCCTATTAAAATAGGCAAGAATATTTGTAGGTGGAATTGGAGTGAGATATAAAGAGTTTGAAAAAATATTAGGCACAATAATAGAAGTTACAACAATAAAAATAATAAGAACAATGGGTTTCTCTAGATCTTGTAGGTCACATTGTAAAAAACACATCAAGTGGATGCATGTTAGATTCACAAATAACAACATTAGATACAATATGTCTCATATACTGATGAATCAAGGTCAATAGGATTATCATTTCTGACTATAAGTGGACTCGGCTCAAGGAAGTCCAATGTATCAAATTGATGTTTTAAATGTGTAATATTATTATGCAATGAATGTATGAGCTCATCCTTGCCATGAACAAGGGAGCATAGAAAAAAATTTCTTCATGAGTTTCTCATTCTCTTCTTGAAGTGCTATTAAATAATCCCTAGCAATATGAAAAACACACTCGAGATAAATGGAAAAATACCCAAAAAATTGGACATCAGTTTCTATCGATAGTGCATCCACAAAATATAATGTAGGCCCACATGGTACAAAAAATGTAAATAAATGTGAGAGGTTAGGATCTATCAAAAATGCATCTGATAATGAAATAAGAGTGGCACAAATGGCATTGAAAAATGACCTCTAATAATGAAGGTGGTTTTTCATCGTTGATAAAAATGTCATTGTTATACCAAAGAAAAATAAATAATTTAACAACATCTGTTTGATTGGTGACTAAACATTGCTTTGTTAAACATTGTTTCAAAACCTAAAATGTAAGCAAACCACTTACCAATGTGGATGGAATTGAGAATTTGTACAATAAGTGTCACTTCTCCACATATCAAGGTATGGTAAGATATTTAAAATTCTAAAATTTTCTTCCCATGCTTTAGTTAAAAACAACCAATGTTGTTCAAACTTCCAACCACAATAAATATGGCATATATGGCCTTGTATGGATATGAAGATGCTTTATAAGGTTCATGAACTATATGAAATAGATAATCAAATTAAACACATCGAATATAAATAGCTGAATGTCAATGCAAATACCTTTAAGTTCATAAAATAAATTACACAACCTGAATTTTTTGTCAAATAGTAACACATGTACCTAAAAAAGTGTTGGAAGGCTAAGTAATGGTTGCATTGAGCTACTCTAATACCATATCAGAGAAGCCAATGCTTCTCAAGAAACCACATGATCACTCCTACATACTAGTACCATAACCACATCAAATCCATCATTGTGCACACATTACACACAATATTAAATCATGCACAAGTAAAATCTTTGTTCATAATATTCACATAATTAGTGTGTGTTACTAATACAATAAGGAGTGCCTAATAAATAGACATATGATTTAGTTTTAAAATAACCACTTTTTTGTTGTGATCAACTCAAATATAGGTGGATTACCTAAATAGGTGCACAACCATATATTGTTCATGTATATAAGGTTAATAATCCAAAAACTATAAAAAAAACTCCCAAATCAAGCCACACACTCACTCCAACATCTTTGGACCCACTTAAATAGGAAATATAATGAAACAAAGAGGATATATACCTAAACCATCTATATATACTTATAATTGGTATTAGACACTTATATTATGTAATTTGACCAACCTTTGACATACTTGACTTATGCTCAATTACATGACTCTTATTCACCATTACTCATAGCCATTTACTTTCATATCAGCTTGAATCTTCCAAGGTTTTAGTGTCTTTACATTAGATCTTCCTAGTATCTACCCAAATAAATTATATTTCATTCTCATACTATCTCATGGCCTGAGGTCATTATTCCTTTTTTGGATAGGTTTACACTTCACAGACAAGTTTGTTTCCATGTATTTGTCTACTTATGCTAAAATTGTCCCCACACCATTTAACAATGAGTTTCAAAAATTCAAATTTCTCAAAATGGTTATCCCATATGTTTTGAATTTAAGTTTAGATGAAATTACCCAAATATTTATCTATATAAACATATCAAGCCTAAGCATTTATCTATTTATAAATATATCAAACACTCATTGGAAATACATTTTCACATTGAGAGGCACATCTGTAATTATTCTAAATATAACATCCATCAAAGGATAAATCCTTGAGCTAAGTTTGAATACTATTTTCAAGGTCAAGTCACAGGTTGTCAAGTGTTGAAATTCATACACAAGATTACACTACATACTACCATTACACATGATTGCACACACATAGTTAAGTGAAAGAACTACATGTGGTTTGACTTGCCTCTTTGGAATATTGGATATGTAGGTATCACTCAATCATAGGTTTTATTTGAGGCCAACTCAACTCATCCTTTTTACCCTTTTTTCTCATTCACAATTGTCTCATTATACAATGCAAAAAGGTAGATTTTGAATAAAAGAGAAGGTAAACTAGTTGTGTACAATTGAATAGATAAATATAAATACACATGAACCCTTCACAGATGTAATCACATTCATCAAAATATTCACAAGATTAATGTATTCTACAAGGACACTTTCATGCCTAATAGATAATATTGCATTTTGTATGTATCTAGGGAAGCACAGACCTATCTAGGCCCCACACACATTCTATTTCTAGATATGAGCACTCTCAATCTTATTCTAGCATATTATTGATAATTGTGTTCCTACCACAAACCTGTATTCATACAAAACAATTTAAATGCATAATCTTATTAGTGTTTTCTAGATATAATAAATTACTAAATTTAACTAGTTACATTCATATTTATATGGTTATTATATATCTTAAGAAATTTGAATATGCAATCAATTTTAGGATATTAGGATCAAATTAATACTAAAAATGATAAAACATATTGGTTAACCTAATTTTGTTTAGAAAATTTATAAGCCCTAAGTGCACTTAGGATTGCTTATTTATTTCTAGGGTTTTTAGATATATGTACTAGGGTTTCATTTTCAGACCATATTTATGATATTTTTCTAGTCACGTAGGGTAAAAACTTTATGTTTTACACTTTTTTCCTAAGGGTTTTCTATTTATGATTTTTTTCCAATCACATACGTGAAAATTTTATGTTTTCCCCTTTTTTCCTTTATTACAGTTTTTCCTTGATTGGCTAATATTTAGATCAAAATGAATTTATTTCCAAAACTCTCTAAGGTTTTTATTATCCAATTGAGTGGATAAAAAATCTTATTTTGTTCATCCAAATTATATATAGATTTTAGAGAATTATTTATTTATTATTTTTATTAAATTCCATCTAAAGGGTGAAAGGTGTAATTATTTTCAAAATAATTCATGGGTTCATCTATTTACCAATTTTTATCAAAACCTAATTTTGTTTCTGAAATTCCCTCACAATTTTCTTTGGGTGGTCATTTTTTTATTCTAGACATTTTATGATGGATATAATAGATATTTATTGTGTATATTTTCTAATTCAAGTAATGATTATTAAAATATCTTTCATTATCATATAATGAAATGGGTAACATTAATGTACAATAAAATTAAGGTTACAATTAATGATAATACATCTTATATAAATGTGGAGTCTAAAGTACTTTCATATGTGCTTCTTTGGTCTCACCTCAAAGTTGTGATGGCTACCATCTCTTTATCATATAAGTCTATGTTGTCTCTCTCCCAAGAAGTAGGGTGAACCATCCTTTAGTAAAAATTGTAGGTCATTATAATGTTCCTTATCATCCCCTCCCCCACATCTTATGAATCCTCTTGATGGCCTTTATATGTAAGTTCAATAATAAGTGCCTAAGGTTTGTCCCTGTGAAGTAATTTTAGATCAAATGATTACTATGAGGGAGTCCATAGAGACATTCCAAAATCAGATGAGTCTAAAGATTACATCACTTAAGGATAATATTGCATATGTCAAGAATCTTACGTGTGCTACTATCAATCACATTTTTGCATCCCCATTTCATAATTGTGTGCCTCAAAATCATTCATCTCAAGTATGGTTTCAAAAACTAGATACATCCATAATTAATGGTTCAGATAGCTTGCATAAGGTAAAAAATACATCAAGTGAAACTTTATGGGATAGGTTGTGTGTAGACATGTAAATTTGGCCACTAATGGCTTTATATCAGACTATTAAACCAATTCTTACCATTCATCGAACATTTAACCTAAGAATTTCTATTAGTGTCATATTTGGCTTTATAACCTTGCATTAAATCAATTTGGCCTATTAAATCAATTAAACAAGGCAAATACACACATTGAATTAATTAAAATCAAGCAAATGACCAAATGTCTAAAAAGAATTAACTTGCAAACCCTAATCAAAATCAATTAGCAAGTTAAATCGATTTTAAATCCTAATTGAGTTCACCCATGAGCTAATAAATCAATTACTAAAAAGGAAATTCAAGAGCATCTTAGAACATTTTAGAACACACTCATTACCTTTGTGAGTTGTCACTTTTAGAAAATATTTAAAATAATATTCTAAGAATATGCCAAACTCAACCAAAGTTAATAAACTCAATCATCATCAGATTTAACCCATTCTAAGAGATTTTAAAGCCTATAAAATCAAGCCTAGATCTTCATTTAGAGAGCCCAATCAAAGCAAAGTTATAATGCAGGAATAGATTCATGAAGCTAAAAGCCTAGTGTGATAATGTCAAAATGAAGCCAAGTCATATCAATCAAGCCAATCAGTCAATAATGATGCATAGAGGAGATTATGTTAGCCATATGTCATCAATGAAGACTTCTTATGCATAATCTGAGCAAGCCAAATGAAGAAATCATTTGGATCTCTCAAGGAAGGTAAAGATTGTTGTTCTTTGCATTTTAGTTGGATTTTCAATTGTTATTTATTCATTAAGCTCCCCCTAAGATCTAGGCTTAGATATTTTAGTATGTTAGTGTGTTTATTTCATGGTTTTATAGACTAACACTTTATCTAACTTCCACCTTTTATCAAATTCCTAGATCACAAATGGCACGCCCTGTGGGACATGATTGCGCACCCCACATCTTTAAACAAAAATGGATATTAAAATACATCTTATTTTTAATCCATTGACTATTTTTTTCTAAATTTTTTATAGAATTTTCTTACTTGTTTCATCCTAATTCTCTCAAAAGTTTACTAAAATATTATTTGTAGTTTAAAATTTATGACTCTTTAGTCACAGTCACTTTTTATTTTCTAATTTTATGGTAAAAATGACTAGTACAGAGCTAATAATTTATTTGTTATTTACTATTTTGACCTAAATTTTCTCAAATAGGTGCACCCTAGACCTATAAACATCCTCCAAACATTTCATGACAAATTGAGATATATTTTAAAAGTTATGGTTGAAATACTAATTGAAGGTTTTTATGATTTATGTGTTCAATTTTTTTTGTTTTAACCTTTTAACTTGTTTGCATGTTTCATAGGTTCATTTATTTTTTAAGATTTATTGAGTTTTTTTTATTGATATTTTTTATAACAAGTGCCTAATATAAATTTTTTATCTTTTATGGTTTTGCCTTTGGGTTGATAGGTCATTGTCGATGGTATTTATTGACCAGTGATGATTCTACTTAAATCTAAAACCCGAGAGATCAAAACAAAATTTTATTTTCTAACACTTGAAAGTGCTTATAAGCAGGGGGTTAATCTATTATTTTTTCAAGGGTAAAATAAACATTTGAACACAATTTTTTTTTATTTAACTAAAAAATAATTCAATTTGGGTTTAAAATGAATTAGTCAAATCTTTCACACTTTGTTTTGGGCTTAAAACAAACTAGTCAAATCTCACACATTTGGACCTTTGGGCTTAAAAATGAACATAAATGTTTTGTATCAATTTGTGTTTATGCAAATCCTTTCAAGTTGGCTATGAACATAATCCAAACATTTCAATTGGTGTCTAAAAAATGAACCTAATCAAATCCTAACATGTTGTTAACTTGTTTACATCATCTATTTGGGGTCTAAAAAGAATTTAGTTTGTTTTTATGACATGGATGTTTATCAATATTTTGTAAGTTCAATCAAATACAAAGGGGTCAAACTTCACAACACATTTTTTTTGTGCCTTAAAATGAACTTAACATCATATTAGTTTACATGCTTTTTTGAGCAAGTTTATTTTCATGTAAGTTGTTTGTTGATTGTTTGTTTAGCAAAAAGGGAGTTGTGCATGTATGCTCTCCCATCCATCCCCTTTAGGGAACTTTTGGAATCAAAAGTGTCAACTTCATTGCAAAGTGCCTTAGTCCAAAGGCATAAAATAGAATTTTTCAAGGCTCTCCCCAAGACCCGCATGGTTTGGGTGATCTAAAAACAACTTTTAAATCTCTTTTACTTAGTTTTTATTTCATTACATCTTGGCTTGTGAGGGGTACTTCATTACCTCCCACAAATTATTTAGGGAATACTTTACCCAGAGTTTAATCTTCTAGCATTAAATTCATCACACCCACTAGGATTAGAGTTTTATGTGGTTAAACCACCTTTTAGTGTTGGGGTTAAGCACTGGGACATATCTACATATTGGACATCACACTACACTGAGCAAGCGATGGATGTAGTGGTTGCAAAAAGGGCAAGATATTTTTGCAACAAGCCAAGTGTTGCAGATACTCAATCAAAGTGTGATTATTTTACATCATTTGACATGAAATTTATTATGTAATTGATCCATCTAGAAAAATTTCAAAATAATGAGTTTTAGTCAACCCACTTTGCCACACCTTTGATAGGAATTTGGATGATTTACTTGTATTTTGTAATTTTTTTGCTTGGTGTTTTGAGAATAAAATTAATGTATTTATTTATAAACCATGTCAAAATCAATTTGTTTATATTTCATTCTTTTATCTAAAGAGGTGTTATGCTATCCATTTTACACCACACTTGTGCCTTGCAATTTTTGATAAACTTGTTTGTGTGTGTGTCACCTGAATGAAATAGGTATTGTTATGATGCCAAAATCATTATCAAGTTTTATGCCTTTTAAGTCTTTGAAATAAAACATTGATCACATCATTAGAGCACACTAACATCATTATGTTACTCAATTTATTTCAAGACTTGTTTGACCTTGTATTGAAAAGCATTATTTCAAATCAATCAATCCATGTCACGTATGCCATTGGGACCTTGTTCATGCACCATCATGCTATCCAATCTTATCTAGCTTGTTTAGTCCAATCATAGTTTTCAACCATTGAGTTTTAATTAACATTTACAAGTTTGAATTCAAACATTGATTGATTTCTATTTAGACATCACTTCGTAAGGGCCGGTACATAGATATTTCTCTTTTGGGTTGCATAATTCAGGTTAATTGATTGCCGAAATTTACAAATAATCACTTATTTATTCATTCAACCTATCATCACCATTATTTGTGCCTTTATTTGGGAAACATAATATTCTCTTTATGTGTCTTTTGCCTTATGGATTATACCAATTGATCATGTTTATGTTTGATTCTATGTGTCAAGTCTATGTCAAAGTTGTTCCAACCTTGTTAGATTAAATCAAATTACATCAGCCTTTGTTTCAAAGTCTAGATTTTGACACTATTTAGCCAAAAGTCCTAGCAAATCATGTTTGTTTGACCCTAGATTTTGACTCTATATTTGGACAAAAGCCCTAATAACTCAAATTTTTCCTTTCATAGGTTAGACCTTGTTTGGAACACTTTGACCTAGACTTTGACATGCTAGTTTTTATTCATTGCTTGACCTTTTATGTGTATGACATTTGACATTAGACATTTGATGTTAGTATATTTTATGCCAAGTCTTATCACAAACCATTTTGGAGATACAACTCCATGTTAAAATCACTATTTGGAGATACAACTCCACCCTTTTGACCAAGCTAGATCATGTTTGAACTCTTTGTCCTTTCAACATAGTTTTTTAGAGTTCATAAAACTCTAATCCTTTTTGTTTTCAAATCATTTTTCATTGATGCAAATATGTATAGATACACTTATGGTGGAGTCATGTACAATCCAAACTATAATAGAATAGCCACAAAAAATGGCTTTGATTTTTATGGCTTTATTCAAGACCCCTTTAATGATAATATGGTTTGTGAGATGAAATTTTATCCACCTTGCACAAATAAAATTGAGGACCAAAGTCAAGACCTCAATTGGGATGATATGGTTGGTGAGGAGGAATTAAATACAAACCTCTACAATTATTATGTTATTTTAGAGATGGATCCATACCCTCCTTACAATAATCAATATAGGGAACAAATCAAAGACTGGCTTACAATCCAACTCAAGACCCTGACTAAGATGATATGGTTTATGAGGAGGACTTGGATGCTATGGATAATGTGAGTAATCAAGCTCGATGATGCCCTACCATTTCTATTATAAGACCTTATCTTTTGGCTTGTGTGAGCAATCAAGCTCCATAGTGCCCACCCATTATCAACTGCCAACCATTCCTCATCTAGTGACTGTCATTCCCCACTTTAGAAAACCCTAGCCAATCCAACCCAAATATCAACCAATCCAATTATGATCCCAACCAATCATTCAAATTAAATCTCATCCAATCATTTAGCCTTAGCCCAAGATTTAACCTAAACCCCAACCAATCCAACTAAAACCTCAATCGATCTAATCAATCCCTCAACCAAGCCAATCATTTGAGGACCAAGCTGTGATCAAAATTGGTATTTTCCAACTCATTAAAAACCAAGGCCAAGAGAACCAACCGATCCAAGATGTTTTTTTTGAACTAACCATTTGTGATAAGTAAACCTGTGATGAATCACCTCTTAATACTATACCTATTGTCAAGGAGTCTCACTCTGATGAACCAATCTTTGTTTAATCACTTCTTAATGATTATAACTGACTTTAGGTAAATCATTACCTTGACCATATGCCTATTTTTCAAGAGCCCCCCTTTGACAAGCCAGTCTTTGAGGAGTTGTCTCTTGACCTTTTTCCCATCTTAGAGGAGTATCACTCAAATGAGCCACTCTTTATGGATCCCATTCTGCCATCACACATTGTTACTTATCCAATACCAAAAATTCAACAAGGCATCATTGTAAAAAAGTATCCATCATATGAAGAATCAGAGTTAGAGTTAGGATCTATTCTTGAATCAACATTTGATTTAGCATCAAAAGTAGAATCAACATCAGTCTCACCATTAGATTCATAGTTTTTTGAGTCAAAATCAAATTTATAATCAAAATACATTCATGGTTATTACAACATTAGTTACACATGCCTGGTAGATCAATTTGAATACATTTATGATCTTTCTATAATTTTTTAGGATGATTACTTCAACATCGACATAAGTTATTCTAGTATCTTCTATGAAGATTGTGAAACCAACCTCTATTCCATTATCATTTCATAAGCTATTACCACCAACCAACATAGTCATGTCATTGACATCCACCTCCCATAAGTATCGATTAGGACTAATAGAATAACACCTTATTGAACTGCATCCATGGTGACATATAAGATGAAGAAAAATAAGGAGGCTAAGACCACAATCATAAAGTAGAACACTCTCTTAGTGAAACCTTTTTGGAGGTGTTGGGGGGAAATCAAAGTTAGAACTTAGCATCTTCTATTGAAACATTTTTGGAGGTGCTAGGGCACAATCAAAGTCAAAAGTCAATATTCCTTAGTGAAACCTTCTCAAAAGCACTATGGGATAATCGAGACAACTTCATTGGTAGAAACCTCTTTGATGTGTTAATAGTTAATCAAAAAAGTTCTTCAATATTTAATGAACATGATATCAAAGATCAAATCAAAATAGCTTCCACTCTACAACCTAATTATATGGAAGCTAATATTAAGTGCAAAAAATAGAAGAATATTGTCATCTTATCTAGAGAATAATTCTTCGGCCCCACCACATCTAAAGTTATGTTGAATCCAGAATCAACAACATTATGTGTGCCTAAAAATATCAATATTCATTTATTTCCCATCCATTATTCATTCCATTATCATCTACCATTCCATTTCATAAACAAACCTAACAACCAACATTTGTCCTTATTTACCATCCATGGTCATACTTTCCTTTGCAAAGGCTATAAAGATACCTTGTCTTGATGCTTGAAGGGAATAGAATCAATGACCAATAAATATCATTACAACATTCTTGGCATCTAAATCTATAACCAATTCTTGACAGAGAAGCTATTCAAAAGAGGTGTGGACTAGCAATTTTCATGATTGAATATTTTGGTTATATCATTTATTGATCAGGATGTGCATCACCACTTTAGAAAAAACAACATAATCAAATATATACCATATCATATCAAGTTATCATTCCTTTTTCCATTATCGCATATCCTAACCATTCACCTTATCACTTGGGGGCAACCCTCTCAACATTCTTCATTATCATCTTACCAACTTATCACTATTCTATCATTTATCCATCCAACCATTCCATTCCTATTCAACCAAACATGTTTTGAATCCTATCAACCTAGCCCATTTGACCTTGGTTCATCCATTAGTTTTACATTTTTAGCATATAGAATAAGATAAATTTTAATAGTGATTTTAAGCATTTCAAACATGGGCATTATTTTGGAGTAGTATGACAGAAGTTTTGGTAGTTCCATCCTTAATTTATTATTCCATTCTTATCAAGTTTGTTTATGTGAGCCTGATTATATTGCCTACTGGGAAAAATTAGTGTTCACTAATCTTGATAATAATTATATCGCCTGCTAGGTAAAATTGGTATCATTGATCTATCAATTATATCCTAGTTATAATCACCTATGGGAAAACTAGGGGGAAACATTTGTTTATTTTGCCTTGACATATCACCTAGCCATTCCTATGTTGTACTATGCCATCATACCAATTATGTCTATTTTGTTTGAATTAGGTACTACACTAGTCAAATTCCTCCATTGTGAGATGAAATACTATAAACTAAAACCATTTTGGGACTATGTGCATCATGTTTGATTCATGTTTAGGTCAACTAAGTCCCCCTTTAGTCATGCTCTCACCATTTTATGAGCATAATTTCAAGTTATAATGCTTTCATCATTTTGCAAGTAACTTCAGCCATGCTCTCGCTACTTTATGAGCATCATTTCAAGTTATAAATCTCTCACCATTTTGTGAGCTTGGAATTTTTTAGTCTCTCATCATTCTCAATTGAGTTGAGATGCTTCAAAAATTCTAAAAACATTTGAAAATCATTTAGAAAACCAAAAAACATTGACCACTTATTTTCCTTAAGGATTCTAGGAACCCTCACTAAATCATATACAAATCACTTGTTCCTTAGTTTCCCCATCCTTTTTGGCCTTTTATCCTATGCTATCATAATTTTGTGAGTTCATGCCTATTATTATATCACATCCATTATATTTATTTTTCATCAATCATCATTTTCTTCCCATTTCCTAGGAGAACTACATTTGGCTTGAAGTTTTGTTAAATCATCATATCCATGGAACTATGTAGGCAGTGTCCACTTGCCTAGCATATATGGAGATAGCTCAACAAACCCATTCCTTTTATTTTATTCCCCCATCTTGTTTGTTTGTTTAGTTATCCCCTAGTTTCTAAGGGCAATGTTTGTTGTGTTGTTTATAGTAACATAGGCACTGACACTTGTTTGTTTATTTATTTGTCTTATTTGTTTCTTTTTTCATTTGTTTGTGTGCATGTTTGTTTTATTTTGGCATTGTGGCCTTGATTCATACTATGTGCTTTCATTGGGTGATTCCTTACACATTATTCTTGAATCTATCTATATTCAAATGTCTACATTATCATCATGGTTTTTATCATATGTGCAATTATTTTCCATTGAGTATTGAATATCAGGAGTCAGTCCTTATGCATATTTTGGCCAAGCCCCCTTGGTGTTCTATCATGAGGCCTACCATCAAATAATATAATAAAAAATTAGCATTGAGAGGTCTACAACATTAATGCATCATCACCATCGCCTTAGCACTGACATTGGCAACAATCCCAATCATATCCCAAATAGAGTAATTAAGTAATGAAAGAATTTCAACCTTTGTTAGTTTATATGAGCATCTCCCTACTAGCAGATTGTCCCAAATTCATCTTTATCCTCTATATCAAGTTATCAATCCTTAGCCATTAATCATGTTTTTCATAATTAAGGTATATTGCATCAACATTATACACCATCCCACATGCATTCTCAATGATTATATCACTTGTTGGGGAAATCATTATGTTATCACCATTTTCCTTTCTTGTTTGTTTGTCCTAAATGGGTCAGCTCCATCTTATCAATGATTATATTTCCTACTGGGGTAAATTATTGTGTTGTCATACCACATTGCCACTATCAGGGTACAATGCTTCTAACCACCTTTGGGAAAACCATTGTACACCGTCCTACTTGCATTTCTCAATGATTTTGCCCAACTTTGGGAAAATCATTATGTTGTCACCCCATCATCTTCATTTTTTTGGTCCTCTCATTTTGCTTCTTTCTTTCAAGGGACTATTTTCCAACACACTTGCCAATCACTCCCTCGAGGGGGCAGCTACAGTTTAATCATTATCATTGTAGTCGTAAGCATAAATAACTATTTTATTCTTTGAAAATATGTTATTATGCTTACAACTTGAAACATCTTTCCAAATAAGGGTAAACTATAGACATATAAATTTGGCCACCAATAGCTTTACATCAAACTATTAGACCAATTCTTACCAATCATCGAACATATAACCTAAGAATTTCTATTATTCTCAAATTTAGCTTTATAACCTTGCATTAAATAAATTTGGCCTATTAAATCAATTAAACAAGGAAAATACACACATTGAATTAATCAAAATCAAATAAATGACCAAATGCATAAAAAGAATTAATTAACTTGTACACCTTAATCAAAATCAATTAGCAAATTAAATCAATTTCAAATCCTAATTGAGTTCACCCATGAGTTAATAAATCAATTACTAAAAAGTAAATTCAAGAGCATCTTCGAACATTCTAGAACACACTCATTACTTTTGTAAGTTGTCAATTTTGAAAAATATCTAAAAATATATTCTAGGAATATGCCAAACTCAACCAAAATTAATAAACTTAACCATAATCAGTTTTAACCCATTCTAAGGGATTTTAAAGCCTATAAAAGCAAGCCTAGAGCTCTTCATTTAGAGAGCTCAATCAAAGTAGAGTTATAATGTAGGAATATATTCATGAAGCTAAAATATTAGTGTTATAATATTGAAATTGAGCCAAGCCATATCAATCAAGCTAAGCATTCAAAAATGGTGCATAGAGGAGATGATGTTAGCCATATGTCATTGATGAAGAATTATTATGCATAATCCGAGCAAGGCAAATGAAGAACTAATTTGGAACTCTCAAGAAAGGTAAATATTGTTGTTCTTTGCATTTTAGTTAGGTTTTCAATTGTTGTTTATTCATTAAGATCCCCCTAAGATCTAGGCTTAGATATGTTAGTATGTTGATTTCATGGTTTTATAGACTAACACTTGATCTACCTCTTCTCTTTGTCAAATTTCTTGATCACACTTTGAACCAATTTGATAACATTAAATTCTATGCATCTTCTAAGGAAATCAAAATATTATTGTGTGTATCATAGAATGTATGGATATCATACAAATAATTATTGGGACTTGAAGATAAAAATATAAAGTGTTATTGATAGTGGTGATCCTATAATACATACATCCATCAAACCACCATGAGACTCAAACAAACCTATAATTAATATTACATATTCTAATGAACAAGTGCAAAAATAAAAAATTGAACAGTTATAATAATAACAATTGGAAAAGGAAAGATTACAAAAAGAATAATTTGAAAAGGAAAGGTTTCATAAGGAAAAATTAAACAAGGAACAATTATTAAAAGAAAGGTTACAATAGGAAAAACAAAAAAAAAGAGAAAAGAGAAATTACAAAGAGATAGGTTACAAAAATAAGGGAAGGCTAAACATGAAAGCATACTTATGAGAAAGAAACTAAGCAATGATATTTGACAAAGAAAGAGGTTCTTAAGAATAAAACTTAAAAACAAGATGTATCTAAAAAGGTCAATGTCACAAGTAATAGCTATGCTTTATATATATATATATATATATATAGCATAGCTATTACTTGTGACATTGACCTTTTTAGATACATCTTGTTTTTAAGTTTTATTCTTAAGAACCTCTTTCTTTGTCAAATATCATTGCTTAGTTTCTTTCTCATAAGTGTGTGTGTGTGTGTGTGTGTGTGTGTGTGTGTGTGTGTGTGTGTGTGTGTGTGTGTGTGTGTGTGTGTCCACTAACATCATCTACTAACATTCATCCATGACATGGTTTTTATTTGAAAGACCATTACTCCTTCCACCTCATTCTACTCAAAACACCCTTTCAAAGAGGGGCAAAATGTATGCATTAAAATATGTTTGCCCCACTAATTTTAATAATTCCTTCTAATTTATCCTAATTCCTATATTTTTTAGCTAAAATAACTATTATCTTATTACCTGTACCCCATTCTTATATCCCACATAACCTTTACCCCATCCTAAACCTAATTAATCCCTTCATTAAGCCTCTAATAAACCCCCATCACATACTAGCCAATTTTAAATTCAAAAATATTCCAACTACCCACCCACCACCCTACACTAGCCTTCCCAAAACCCCTAAATCCTATAGGGAGATTTATAGAATTAGAGAATTCCAAAAATCTCTCCAATTTAGCCCCTTTCCCTCTAGAAATCTCCTATTCTAGAGAATTACATGGAAATTCCTCAACCATAGATCTCAAAGTCCCAAGTTTGAATTTGAGCCCTTGATCTTCCCTCCCTTTGCCTATAAAACTAATCTCTCCCTCCACCCTCAAACCATGAAGAAGAATTTTAGGGAAACCATGCCAAAATCAATCTAGCATTCTCATAGCCAATCCATCAAGCATCCAATATCACAATCCAATATCAAACTATCCCTTTGTCAATATGAGTCTAATTATCCTTTTACAAATACTGGAAGAAGGTAACATAAAGCAAATGAATTTGGTAAGCTTATTATCATTCTAATTTTATTTATAAATCCTTCCTATTATGTAGTGTGATATTTGAGTTTATTGAATAGCATAAATTTAATCATAGATCCAAATTTCATGTTACTATATATATATATATATATATATATATATATATATATATATATATATATATATATAAAATTCATGCTTGTAAGACACTTCATATTAAAACTTTAATTTAGATAAGTTGCAGTGGTAGAATCAGTGTGATTATGATTTGGACACCTCAAAATGGAGATGTTAGGAACTTGTAGTGTTTGAATTTGAGGTGTTTATCATAGATGGCGAAACCATCATTTTTTGTAGGTGGAAATTGCACAACTATTAGTATTTATAGGTGATGATTAATAAATCACCATGGTGGTTTCAAAACTACCATGATTGTTTTTTAAATGTTAGTCTATATACTATAGTAGTTTTGTCACCATACAAAACATGGTAATGGGAATAGTTGTAAATGTTTCCACTTCTTTATGAAAATTTATGTATGACATTTGGTGGATTTCAATGTAATATGAAATAGGTAAAACATATATTTAATTCATAAGACATTATAAACATGGTTAATAAGGCAGTGATAGTCTTTGAATTTGGATTCACAATATATTTTCAAGTTTGAGTCCTCGTTCATGTTGTCTCATTATTTCCTAGCTATGAGTGGTTGTTATAATGGTCATTTTTATTTGTGAAGTGCTTAAAAAGAGAAAAATAGTTATGTGTGTAATCTTTGGATAGTGTAGGAGTAAAATCTCTATCCAAGAAGTCCATGTTTGGCAATAACTTGTACATTCGTTGAGCCACATAGTGGAAATGGACTACAATTGCCTCACCCACTAATGTTTTTCCCATAATGGGTTTATTTTTTGTTTTGTGTGATATTTTTATTCCTTTTTATGATTAGTATTATACACATTTAATTTATATAACTTGTATTTCTCTATTTTTTCATTTAATTCAACCTAAAATAATCATCTACCAGTCATTTTTTGAGCTAAGATTATAAGATCCATGCTAGTGAAGCTTAATGTGAAATATCCACATAGTTTATGAGTCATATTGGTATCAGAGCTAAGTTTAGTATCAGTTTTAGTAATTTTGTGTATTTTTATGTGTTTATGGCTACATTGCAGTATATTTATGTCACTAGAGCAAGTATTTCTAGTGGTTATGGTATCCTAACTCCCTTTGAATAAGACATTTCCATAGGGAATTGGAAGAAAGAGATCATAAGTATGGCCCATTTGATGAATAAGATTATTTTATAACAAAAGATTAGTTTTTAAAGATTTAATAAGTAGTGGATAACATTTATATTTATATTAGTAAGCTTGATCGGTTAGATTCCATTACGGGGATTCTTATGGAGAAGCTTGGTATTTATACGAACGTACTAAAATAAATTAAAGAGAACACTCTATAGAATGAGAAAGTGGAATAGCAGATTTGTACTAACCAAGCTCCACCTCCATTTAATGTTGAGGAAAATATAGAGATCCATTCATATGATGAAGATGTGAATGCATAGAGGCTAGACTATAGGCCAGCCCAACTAGAGGTATATTTCAATTTGCATTAGATTAATGAGAGCCAATCAATTTATTTTTCAAGGTTAAAATTAACCAATAATTGTGTAACATGGTTTGAGATTTATGTTCATACCTTAATTGTTAATAATCTTCCTCCTATTACTAAGTGGGATGATTTTAAGATGTTAATTAGGGAATAACTTTATCCTATTTGTTATGAGGAAGAGAGGTCCATGTATTAGGAATATCTTAGGCAAAAGCAATGCCAAAGCATGTAAGAGTACACAAGTGATCTCCACAAGATGGATATCCAATTAGACAAAGATATAATAGACCATGACATCTTGGTGAATGATTTTCATGGAATCCATAACCATTTTAGGAGACATGTCTTTTTGTCCAAGCTTACAGATGTAGATGAGGATTGTTTTCAAGCCCACTACTTAGAGATGGACAAGAATAAATATCCACCTACCTGTCCAGCACTCCAAAAGAACAAGGTGGTTTTAAGCATAAGGGTAAAGGAAAATGAAAAGGTAAGAACTATTAGAAGCTACATCTAAAATTACACTCGTTCAATAACAAAAAGAAGAATAAGGTTATGCCCTCTTTCAAAGGTGAATACATCAATTGTATTGTTGATGTGGATGTGACTTTGTGTTGTACCTATGATAATATATAAGTATCTTTTGGTAGTATTACTACCCAGGAGAGTTAACTTTTTAAGATTTTCCATATTTAACTTTAGATGAGGAAAATAAAAGTGGATGTTATTTTATACTTATTCACAAGAAATTTTTATAAGCAAAGAGTTAGTAGACAAATTTAATATGGAGACTTAAAATCATCTACGCTCATATGTTTTGGGTTGGTTTAATAAATGTGTAGGCATCAAGGTGACAAAGTAACGTAAAATCAATTTTGATATTAATGCAAGTTTTATTGATAAATTTATAGTGGATGTTATGCCTCTTGATTTGTGTGGTGTAGTGTTTTGCAGACCTTATTTTTCTATCCAAGATGTTATGTTCATGAAGATGTCCAATCAATACCATTTGGTAAATAATTACAATCACTACATCATTTTAGCCTACAAAGGTGATTGTAAAATCTCTTTGGTAATTGCCTCTCAAGTTAAAATGCTTATTAATACAATTAGGAATTTCACTTTACTTACTTTTAGAGATATTCAAGTTAAATAAGTGGTTACACATAAAAAAATTTGTAGTATGTTTACTAACAAGGAGAAGAATCATATGGGAGAATTGGTGCAATGTTTCAATGAAGTAATTCATGAGCCCATAAGGTTGTCACTGTTGAGGCCTATTGAGCACAAAATTTAATTGTTATTTGGAATTCCCCTTCTAAATCTTGGGTTGTATAATTAGTCCTTGAAGGATGCCAATGAGGTAAAATAACAATTATAGTATTTTATTATTTAAGGTGTAATTCATCCTAGTAGTACTTATACATGTTTATCCTATTGTTTTCATACCTACAAAATATGGTTCATGGAGAATGTATGTTGATATAGAGCACTTAATTAAATAACCATCAAGAATAGGCACCCTTTTCTATGGATTGATGATCTTCTTGATCAATTAAAGCATGCCAAGTATTTTGATAAGCTTTTTTGAAATCCAAGTATCACCCAGTGAGAATTAAGTAAGAAGACATTTGGAAGATAATATAAAAACACAAGGAAAGGGTTGCATGAATGGTTGGTTCTACTATTTAGGCTAAGCAATGCATTGACTACCTTCATGTCATTGATGAATGAGGTGATGAGTCTATTTATTTATTCATTATGTATTTGGATGATATTATTATTTTTAGAAGATATTTTGATGTACATGTTGATCATTTAAAACAATTTTTTCAAGTTTTGAAGGAGAAAAAGTTAGTGTTAAATGAGAATAAATGTGAGATTTCTCAACAATCAATTATCTAATTTGGTAATGCAGTTAGACATGAGGAGTTAATAATTGATATGACAAAGATATAAGCTATCATGAATTAGACAAAGCCTTCCAATGTGACTGAAACAAGGATTTATGCTGGTACAACTCAATATTTGAGGAAGTTTATCAAGAAATTATCTTCCATAGCTACACCTTTGCATGTCATTATAAAAAATGGTAAAAGTTTTATTTGGGGTAATAATTAAAAATATGTATTTGATTTGTTAAAAAAAAAAAGTAGCCGTGCTCTAGTATTAGCTTTACCTAGCTTGCAGCAAAATTTTGAGGTAAAAATGGATGGTACTAACTATGTTATGGGGTTGTCCTATTACAAGGAGGTATGCCTATATGTTACCATTCATATCTATTTCATGGTGAAATTATGAATTATTGTACATAAAATAAGGAATAGTATTCTCTTGTTAAATAGGTCAAGAAATGGAAACACTATCTTATGGGTAAGGAAAGTATTTTCCACATGGATCACAAACCTCTCAAATATTTACAAGCACAAAACAAATTTTAGAAATGTAGACATTATAGATGGATGGGGTTTTTGCAACATTTTAATTTGATTATTAAATATAAGCAAGTTGTGACTAAAACATTAGTTGATAATTCATATAGACCTCCTTTTATTTTTAGTCATGTGCACCATAACATTTATTGATCCTTTTATGTGTGATTATTATGTAGAAGGATATGAGCTTGATGCATATTTTGGAGAGTCATTTCTTCAAAAAAAGAGGTCCCAAGGTGTATTATCTAATCCCAACAAGGATTATTATGTCTAAGATGGGTTACAACAAGTTGGGTAAGCTTTGTGTTCCTAAGGAGGGAAGAGTTCAACTAATGATGAAAACACATATGTCAAGAGTTTCAAGACATTTTAGTGTTAAATTTTTTTTCAAGAGGTATGTTTATTGGCCTAATATGCAATTGAATGTTGTTAAATTCATAAGGGGATGTGTGTTATGTAATATAAGCAAGCCTAGCAATTGGAATTTGGGTTCTTATGTGTCATTACTTGTTCCTTTTAGGTCATGGGAGAGTATTTCCATGGATTTTACAGACAGGTTTCCTATGTCAAGGAAGGGGCATGACTATCTCTTAGGGTTGTGGACAAACTTAGTAAGATGTGCATTTTTATTCCTTGTAAGAAGACCCTCAAAGGTGTTGATGCAGTTGAATTGTTTTTTTCTAATGTGTGGGTTCATTTTAGTTTGTCTAGTTTTATTGTTACAAATTGGGACTCAAGATTTGTTGGTCAGTTTTGGGCTACATTATGGGAGAAAATGGATACCAATCTGAAATGGTATAATGATTTTCACCATAAACCAAGGGGCAAACAGAATTTGTGAACAAAAAACTAGTACATCTCTTGAGAGGGTGCAATAGAAATCATCGTAAGACTTGGGATAGAATTTTGGTGTATATTCAAAAATCTTGTAATAGGTTAGTGCATTCTTCCACTAGGAAAACTCCTTTTGAAACTTGTTTTGGCTACTTACCTCCATGTAAATTTGATGTTTTTTTTTGAAATAGACATATAAAATAAATAGAAAAGTGTATCAAGAGGTCCATAAAGTTAAAAATACCATTGAGAAGATTTACTAAATTCAACTCCAAGTGTAAGATAGCTTGAAGGAATCATAAGCCAAGTACAAAGGAAGACATGATCAACATAGGACTTGTTATATATCAAATTTTCACACTTAAGAGTGTGTTTGAAGCCCTCTCACTTGAGTTACACAATGGGATTAGTGTTAGGTTTTGGGTGACCTCTAAGTAGACTAAACTTCTAGATTATAGGGATATCTCCCCTTGATGTATCAGTTAAGCTCACAATAGTACACTACTAGCATGAAAAGGAAAAAGGAGAGGAATAACACGAAATAAAATTAAGGGGGGTGATACACCAAATTAATTGATCACTAACACCTACTGCATATGCAATATGATATATATGACTGAAAGACATGAACTAATCTCAACTATACCATATCACATTAGTGATTTGTGGAGAGGTAAGGTATTATAGGATTAGGAGGGAATATTCATGCCACTTATAACTCAAAAGTGACCCCTAATGACTCTATTTACAACTTGTAATAGTGATCCAAAATGCATGGAGGAAATAATAACAAGATAATAAACCAAGGTGAGCATGAGTCTATACTTGAATTCATTAATCATTCAATTGTTTACACTAAATTCAGCCATGAAAGAAGGTAAAATTAGGTGTATATAGATCAAAATCATTAAAAAAGAGTATGGCTTCACCATAATCATGGTGCAGTATGCATTTAATGCCAAACTAGGTAGTACATATAGAAAAAGTGAGAGAGATAGAGAAGGATGATGTAGGAGAATACAATGATGATTAACATCTTCATGATGGAGCAAGTTACAAACTAGAAATATTGTAAAATGGTAGGTTTATGAGTTATCCTAATTTTGTCACCTTGATCTAATCTTGATCTCATGAAGTGGTGTGGGTTTCCTTGTTCATAGATAATGACTTATCTACTTCAAAAGGGAGTTATCAAACTACATTGACACCTAGTTGGAGTCTTCTTATCTTGTTAACACTTGGAAACTTATTGAGTTAGGTAAACTATTTTTAATTAATATATCACTCCTCTTTGACACTTAGAAACTGCTCATGATGTTGAACCTCAACATACCTCCCACACTTGTGCATTAGCTTTAAGGTATCCTCTTTGCTTACCATGCCAAGGTGCTTAATGAATAACTTATCTATCTTTTTCAACAAGGTTTATCTTATCAATAAACACTCAATAGGATCCTTGAGAATCTATGTAGGTCCAAAACAAGTATGTACTCCTCTTTTAGTCATAAAAAATCCTCTCTACATTAGGATACTAGTCATAATCACTTGGTGTTAGCCATTTGAGTGGATCTGGAGACTTTAAAAACTCCTTATATAGTGTTGGAGAACATTTTTGTAGATATATACTATATCTCAACCCATGATGTAGGCTTCAAAAAATCTCAAACCTTGTTATTATTTAACCTTCTAGGTGACCATGTCCTTCTTTGACTAGTATCCTCAAATTGCCCTTCTAGTAGAGGCTTGTATGAGCACTTATAAGGGTAGGTGAAAGTATTTTTATGATTTAGAAGACATAAGACAACTTAGAGTACCTTACCTAATGATTTTCACATATTTTCATGCTAAAAACCCCTAAATTCTACCCAAAACACTATAAAATTGGAGCACTTAATGCATTATTATAGGTGATAGTACCATTAAGTTACATGGTGAGGACCTCCCTAGAGTGATCAAAGTTTTTTAGGTGTTTTCCAAGCCAAACTAAGGTATTTGAATCCATTAATCTAACTATCTTGCCCATCGAGTCTTAATTAGGGCTTAAAAAAGATTTAGGTGGTATAGGCTCTTAACAATGATTCATAAAGATGAGGGTATTGACCCGAGAACCAATGCCTAAAAATTTTAGGTCATAAGCCTTGATAAATACCCATAGGAGCTTTTGGTACCATGAAAATTGTTAAGGGAAATGTGAGGAAATTTTTGGAGCCTCTTGGCCTCACTTAGGCAGTCTATGAGTGCCTTGGACTCTTAACATTTATTCATAGCTTGTAGGGAATCAATCCAAGAAATAATAACATATTATGGGAGTAGGAATACCTCCCAAACATATCCAAATTCCAAATGGTCCCATGTATTTTCTCAAGAGAGTTCACACTTGGCGAAGAAAGCCTCTTTGGGTAATGCATGTCTACCAATGAACTCAAGAGAGGTTTATTTAACAAAACAGGGCATAAGATGATTGAGAGTGTCTACACATATTTCTCACCCCTATTTTAGTCTTTAAAAATCAGATCCTAATATATAATTCATTGCATTTCATATTAAAAATAAACCTACATGTCTACATATATGCAAGTCTCTTTTTCATTAATTTAAGCCTTTCATGATATAAATTTTTATTATTTTAACCCTAGGAACATTTATCCATTGCCTCAAAATACTTATTAAGAGGTTATGACTTTCATACATCACTAAAAATTCAAATTTAGACCTTTTTAACTCACTTTTGTGCAGGCAGGTTTATACACAGGCTTTAACCTAAAGCCATTGCATGTTACTTGGAGAAGCTAGTATTAAAGTGATCAGTCATGTTGAAAGGATCTAAAAGATTTGATATATCATTGAATTTCATGTGGAACCACTTCACCTCACTAGTTTCCTAAGGTTCATAACTAAAACCATACTGATCTCCCACTTGTAGCCTACATATTCTTTTGGTAAATCATGAGAACATGACTTCCTTTGCCTTTTTGGGTCTATCTAACCACTAATGACCTTATTAATAGTGCATATTCATGTTATATTAATTTATCACATGTATTTAATCATGATAATGGCATGATTTATACCCCTTAGTTCTTACCATTATATGTACAATATACTTACAAGGAGTTTCAAGAGGACTATAGATGAACTTCTTGGTGTGAGGAAATCTAAAAGGTCTAAGATTGGTGTATGAGTTGGTTTATCAAGAGGTCTCATAAAAAAATTTATACCCTTGAAAAAAAAATTAAACCTTGAGTAGTGAAATAGATCCCTTCTTTAAGCCTATAACCATGCTTTAGACTAGAAGGACTTACAAACTGCCACTTGCAACTTTCATGACATGAGGTTCTAAAAAGAGTTTAGGGACTGATTGGACAATATTAGTGGTTCCTTAGTATCCTTTTAATGGATCCCAACTTATTTTATTAATTCTTGAAGTTCACCAAGAATCTATTTCCTCATCCTACTATAGGCAAGCCTAGAAGTGTCTTTCTAGGCCTTTCTTTGAGTGGTTTTAGATTCTTCTTAGTTCAAAAGGATATAAGACACTTGGGAATATTTTTCACAACCATGTCACCTCACATGTGGCCTTTAAGATTTAAATATTATTCACCTCATATATTGCTTCTAAGTGATCCAAGCTTCACACTCAAGTGTCCTTCTCTCTTTCTTGAAGATCACTTACATGTGTGGCAGTTCTCTCTCTCAATGAACATGCCATAATGAACTGGCCTAAGAATAAAACTTTGCATGAAGAATGAAAATTAAGTGAGGATAGGAAAGGCTTTGATAACCTTGAAAACATCTTATCAATATCTTGAAACTTAGAATTCATCAAAACCGTACTATCACCAGCTTGTAACTAATCAAAATGAAGATTTTATTATCTTTTGATGGCTCACACGTGCCACCTAGGAATGGAGAAAGATGTTTAAGAATGTTTAGACACCTATAAATCTTATAAAATCTTCATCCTGCTTCAACAAGTTCAAAACTTTAGCCATATTTTCCAAAACCAAGCCTCAAGGGTTTTAGTAGGGTTTAAGACCACCATAGAGTCTTAAAGATTGTTCATAAAGGAAGGGGAATAGATTAGAGAACTAATACCACCAAATGGAAGGTTACTAAGGCACCCTCCTTTGGTCAAGATCTTAGGACCTGATCTTCTCTCTCATGTTCATACCAAGTGAAAATCATTGGGCCTTGTGATGTTGATAAGGAGATCAATAAGGAATAGAAGTGGTTTTTTGCATTGTTTGGACCTAAAAATCACTCTAATGCATGCATTTAGAAATCTTAATTGTGGATGGAGCAATGGGAGTGCTTGGGAGTGAAAACTCCACATTGAAAACCTACAACTATCCTCTAAAAACCTCTCTTTTTCAAGATAATTATCATACTTTGCCTTGAAATCTGATTCAATAGATGGAACAAGTGTTCATGAAGCTTTTAGATGCATATAAATATATGGGGTGACATGTCATCAACTTCCATTTATTTTTCACTTATCATTTCTTACAATATTCTCCTTGGAATGTTACAAAATTATCAAGAAAGTATCTCAAATGGGTTATAACCTTCGCAAAGAGTGTTTGAAAAATATTTGGGCACTTGTACAAACTAGAGGAAGTATAGCATGACCTTGACACATGTCATATGACTTAACAAGATGCCCTAAACCTTTAGTATCAATTGAATCATCTTGAAGTATTACATGAAGTCACTAGAAAAACATGGGATCAAAATGAACATTACCTTAAACTTATTGAATTTACCTTAAACCATGCTAACTTGCATTGTACAAAGAAACATTCTATGACCTTATCATATGGTAGCCAAATTTTGGCTAACATATTTGGTGACATCTTAGGGTTGTGTGCTTGTTATGAATTTTAGACCATCTACTTAGTCCATCTATTAGGCAATGGATTCACTTACACTCTACTATAGACCTGATTAGACCTTGATACTTGAATACAAACCTCTTAAAATGAATGAAAAAATTGATTGCCCTCACCAACACTAAAATTCCAAAATAAACACACCAAAGTAACACACACAACAAGAAATAAGATAAAACACATTGTGTTATAAATCACCTAGAGGAAAGACAAGATAAGACTATTATATACAACTAACCTTTCAAAACTAATTCTCCTAGATTAAAAGGAAAACTTATTAAGTCACCTTCATGTGATGAGAAATGAAGATGTGTAGGATGATGATCAATGTTTGTCATTATTTGACCAACTTATTTCTTGACCACTACCTTCTTTGTCTTGCCTTCAAATGAGTCTACAGTAGCAAACATGTCTCCAACAAAGACAAACTCACCATGGTCTTTACTTTCCACTTTATATTGTTGTCTCTTTTAGGTAATGTGAGAGACCTCCAAGTTGATCACACCTTGATTTTCAAGTGAAATAACAATAACCTCAGCTTCTATTGGATTTTCAAATCCAATTTATTGCCCATATTTAGAATTATTATACTCATCATAGATTTCTACATCATCAACTTGAACCTCTTTATCTTGGTTCATCAAACTTGTTGTCTTGCTAAGATATCTTAAATTCTCATCAACCACTTCTTATTTTTATTGAGGTGCTAGCTTACCAATATATTCGAACTCCTTGAACATGTCTAAGTAATACTTCCACATGTCTTTAAGGTCTCCTTGAACTTGTTCTTTAGATTCAATAGGATCATTAATCATGATATTATCTTCAAGATATTTCTCATGCATCTCTTGATCATGCTCATTGGTCATGGCCACATCATTAGCACTCTCCTCATGGGCTATAGGTTTACCATCTAGACTAGAGCAAAAAAAAATTTAATTCCTCCCAAAAGGTAGCTTTTTCTCCATCACTTGAAAGCATACTAATCTCAATTAAAAATTTACCATTCTCTTGAGGGATAAAATTTTGACCAAATGCTTCATATGCTTGAATAGACTCATGATAAGGCTGTAAGATGTCTTCTTCAAGTTCAATTTTCTACCCATGAGGTTCAAAAAGATAAAAAAGCCAATGTATCTTTAAGAATACTTACCTCATGTTCAGTTTCAACCTATTCAACTACTTCATAGTCATATTTATCCTCATCAATACTAGATTGATCCTCTTCCTCCATGAAGAATGGAATTTCATCTGCCCATTCAAGACTTAATTCATCATGTCTCTCTTTTGCCAAACCTGATCCATCCTCCTCTAGAGAGATACCAACTTTTGTAACTTCATTTTGGAGTTTATCTTCATGCTCTAAATGGGTTATATGCTTTCCAAGAAAGTCCATTTCTTCCATGAAATAGTGGTATAGTTGTTGCCATGCCTGATTATGATCTTTTTCTTCACTCTTTTCAATGGAACCACTTGGACAAGAGATTGTTTCCATGTTAGCTTATATTCTACCATAAAGACAATCCCTCTTATCATCCTTGAAGATTATTTTGCCTCCTTATTGATAAAGAAGAGTGCTAATAAATATTTCCTCATCATACACACTAAAAACACTATATTCATAGCTTTATTGAGGTTTAATTGTAGTTGATTGATCTTCCCTTTCAAGGAAATCTATCTCACCACCTAGATTTGATAAAATCTCCTTCATATTTGAATGTCCATCTTCTTCCCTCAATGCACTTGATTCTCCTTCACAAAAGGAGAGGGTGGGAGGGAAAGAGACTTAATTATCTTTCTTGAAACCTACTAGAGTGTCCTTCAAACTTAATATTTTAGGAGAACTAGGCTACTTGGATGCTTCTTAGATAGCTGTAGCTTAAATGGTAGATTAAGGACTTGAGGGGTTTATAGGCTCTCTTGACATAACCTCAAGCATTATTCTTCCTTCTTGATCTTGATCTTGAATATGAAGGATCTCCTTCCAACTTAGAAAGCCTTTTAGTGTGACCTCTACAACCTATTCTCTCTCTTGAATTTGGATGGGCATAGGAGAAGATTTAATATCAAGGATTGGGATGGTATAATCAAGATTCATAGTCCAAGAAGGCCTCTAAGCTAGAATGGTCTTGGGATATTTATGAATGGTGAATGGAGTTAGAATATACATAGGTTTATCTTGGTGATAAAAGGTCTTCCAACTTGGGATATTGGGACTAGTGGACTCACTAAGAGATTCATTAGGCTTATTTTGATGTTGCACTACAACTTGGAGGAGATTTGGGCCAAAGTAAGGTTGAATTGGGATAGGAGAAGGTGTATAAGACTTATTGAATTGGGTTTTCACTTACTCCCATCTCATTAGCCTATCTTTCACTAAGTGTGTCTTCTTTTTAACCTATATCTTTTCATTGGTTAGTTGATATTCCTTGTCAATACCTACTCACACTCTCTAAAATCCTTGCAAGATATATCTAACCTCATTCATGGGATAGATAGGATAAACTACACCATACTCTACTTCTTTATTAGTTTTTATCATCATCTTTACAAGGTCTAGTATGGTTTGTTTAAATCTGGACAAAAGTGAAGGAGCAGTATAGCTTTGACATGGTTGATTAGAGGGATAGGTGGGTTGTTGATAAACTTGGTAGGCATCTATTTTAGGACTACTTGAGGAGAACCCATGAACAAAATTAACTTGAAAAGACTGATATGAAGGTACACAATAAGCATTTTGATCATATGAGTGATGATAAATATTAATTTTCTATTTTTGAGGCACTTGGATTGCCTATACTAGATGACATTCACTTGGAGTCACCATTAGTGCTTGAGTTATTGCCTCTAAAGGCTGATGTATTGAAGGACAATGCAAAATAAACCTTTAATGGATGACAATATTATCCCACCAAGCATGTTAGAACTATTATAGCTCACATTTTCACCCTTGAGAGGGTGTTTCAAGCCCTTTAAATTGAGCTATAAAATGGGATTAATCTTATGTTGTGGGTAACATCTAAGTAGACTAAACCTATATATTATAGGGTTAACTCCCCTTGATATATTAGTTAAGCTCATAACACTACACTACTAGCTTGTAAAGGATTAGGGAGAGGAATAACATGAAATAAAACTAACTAAAGGGGGTGATACACCAAATTGACTAACCACTAACACCTATTGCATATGCACTATGCATATGCAATTAGAAATGCATCATGTCTATGAATCAATCTTAACTCAGAGAAGATAGATCATATCATACACTTCTAATTAGGGACACATTAGATAATCAGAAACATGACCAATATGAGGATCCACTAGACCTGATTAGAATATCTCTTTTCACAATACACAATGCTAGGGAGGGTTCTAAAGCCTCCAATCAATCACAATCATGTGATAACCCTAAGGGATTTATACATTTTCATATATCTCAATAAAATAATAATAACTAAAGTAAAATCTAATATAGTGCTCACCAAAGCTTATGGCACAATATGGGGGTTAGTAAACAAACAAACATGCATAGGAGAATCTTAATTAAGCTATGTATGATTAAGACCCTAATACATGGAAAGAGAAGAGTAATATTATTCAAATCCAATACTTATGTTACTTCTATCTACTAAAGAGAGGAGCAAAATTAGAGAATACTTACCTAAATGATGAACCCATCAATAAGCAATCTCTCCCTTGGCCAAAATGGCTTCATAAGAGGTTATTTTGATTTGTAAGGATCACTTATAAAGGCCAAAACATCCAAGACTTCTCCACAAGATTTTATTCTCTAAGTATAAACCCTAAGCTAAGACTCCTTAAGTAGAATGGTGGAAGAACAAATTGTAAAGAAGTGCAAGAGAATAATAACTCTTATTCATTATGTAAATAATGATGAAATAATCTTGTATATATAGGTGGATTTAATGCTAATCCTTTATGAAATTTTAGCCAATAGGTTCTACCCAGTTCACCTAATATAATTAAGGACAAAAATTCATTAGGTCACGAGCGAGGTTGACCAAGAGCTGACCTAGACCCTAAATGATATTCACCTGAAATTGTACAGGGTTAACCCAATCGATTGTAAAAAGGGGTTGAAAGTGAGGAAAAGAAGGATGAAAAGTGGGAAAAGTCTAGAGGAGTGTGTAAAGGAGTAATATCTTAGGGCAATGGTTTTGGGAGCTATTTGGATTGGTAATAAGTGGCAATAATGGACAACAATCCTATGAAGCACTAATGGTCCACCCACCCCTTTCCTAATACACCCTTTAAGGCATGCACTCAGAGAGATTGAGACTCAATAGGTTCCTACAAGATATAAAACATTAGTATTTGATAAAATTTGAAAATATTATGTGTATACATATGCCCCACTCAAAGATCATCACTTGTCACTTAGGTGAAACATGGGATGGTGCTTCGAGAAAGAACATAGTAACCCATAACACTGAGGCTCAAAAAAAATTTGAAATATTTTAAAGCAAAAATAAATAAAATTAAATGACTGAAAGGGAAATAAATGAAAAAGTAAATGTGATGGATACCATGAATTACCTTTATCACTGGATGGTTGTTTGTTGTGTTGTTAGTTTTGATTGTGAAAGATGCAGAGATTGCTTTCGACAAACCTAATAATATAATATTAAAGAGTAAAAATAAAAAAATGTAGGAAAGCTAAGATAATTGGTGATATGTGGATGGGATATACTAAGAAATTTGGTAAGTTGGGTTGACAAGTGATATGTTAGACCAAATGACCAAGTCAAAATTAGAGTAAATCAAGTAACCAAAAATCCAAGGCTACTAAAGACCAAAAAACTCAAACAAGTAAACCTAAAGTAAGAAAGGAAAAATCACCAAGTCAAACCAAGGATATATGTAAATAAATAATAGTAATCAAACATCAATGACAAAGCAGTAATAATCCTTACTTAAACAAATATGGGCATGAAAAAACAAAATGGTAAAACAACATTGATGAGTGAGCAGTAATAATCCTTATCTCACTCAACAATGGAAAAATGTGCATAAAAGGGAAAACAACATTGATGAGTGAGAAGTAACAAACTAACCTCACTCAACAATGAAAAAAGTACTTGAAAAGTAGAAATAGAATCAGATGCCCACAAAAAAGGGTAGTACAATAATGACAAATGGTAAAATCAATCAAGATAAGTATAAAAATGTAAAGTGATGGTATAAATAAAGTAATCCATATTTTCTCAAACATATTTTTTTGCTCTAAGGATAGATAAAACTAAAACAAAGTAGTGATATCATGTTTTTAAGATGTGAAAAATAAGGGAGTAGAGAAAAGGAAAAATAGATTTGGAATCACAATTTGTTTGTCAAGGGGGGAAATGAAATGGGTGGAGGGAAAAATAAAGGAAAAAACCAAGGTAGAGGAACTCTTTATCAAAGTCAAGACACTCAAATTAGGTTTGCTAGAATAAGAGGACTTTTGATCTTAAGGACTTTGAATAACTTCTCTTAGCCACACAAGTCTTAGGTCAACAAATCAAGTATGTAGATCATCCCATGAAGGATATATGCATGAAAATTAAAATGGACCTACCTTCTCACAATGTGTTCCTTGTTCCTCAAGACCCCTTACAAAATCATTGATCTATTGTGAAGATCGGGTACTTACATGAGAAATTAGGTAGCACCCTAGAGTTTATTGAATTCTCTTATTCCAATCTACTGGCCTGCCATACCCTAATAGATCTTAGCTCTATGTGAGCCCAACCATGGAGTTTGAGATTCAATTAGAGATAAGAGATGTGATTGTTAATCATGTCTTTTGGTGTGATTTTAAATTTTAAAAATTTATATGATGCCTTTTGTTTCAAATGATTTGGATTTTGACTTTCTTGATGGATTTTTTCTATTTCTCCTTCATACATATTTGGAAAACCAAACATGGGTGCTAAATATGACTTTCATTTGAATACTTGGGACTTGGTTTCTAAGAGAGAGAAGTTTAGAGAGCATGGGATATAAGAGTCTCATAAATTTAGGTGAAATAAAAGTGTTATCTTGACATTGACCTTATTTTATCTAATATGGAGTGAAAGGAAAGGAAATCAAGAGGAATGACACATGGAACAATTTGAATTACTTCAAACCACAAAAATGTGACTAAGGAAAAAAATGGATACAATGACCCAAAAAAAAGTGATTCCTTATCATAAGAATGAGGGAAATAGAGGAGAACATACTAACATAGTTTGTTGTGCAAATTCTATCTGTCAAAAGAAGTAAAAGCTAAAGTTGAGAGCAAGAATCAAAAACACATTGTAGAAAAGGAATGACAAGATTGTAGTTTTATGAGGAAGGCTAGGTCCTATCCATGGTCTTACACTGTAACTCATAAAATAGAAACCCATGAGGATACCAAATAGGATGTAAAAAAAATAAATATAAATGAGAAAAAGATGGTATTTTGTGAGGAAGGGTAGGTCCTATCCATGATCTTACACTATGTAAACACCCTAAATTGGTAAAGAAACCACACATATCATGTCTTTTCATAGTCCTTCCATAGGAAACTCTGACTGGAGAATATGAGTTTTGTTTACATTTATCCATATCTTTCATTTTATTCATTTGGGTTTTGTTTTATGCTTGAGTCACCTTTTTGCCTATTCTCGATCATCTCAAGCCTTTCAAATAGTCATTGAACCTTAGCTAGGTCAAGTTTTATATCCTCTTTCCATCCTCCCAAGTCTCAAAACTATAGGATAGGAGTAATGGGGTTGGACTGCAATGTTGGTGCCACTAGTGTCCATTTCTAATGCTCTTATCTAGGGTCATTTTTAACTCCAACAGTTAGTGTCTTTCAGTATATGAGTCCCAACCCCTTTCTTAGATTCATTTCTAAGTTTTCCCATGTCATCTAAATGTGATTAAATCTTCCAAATTCAAAATAAATATTACCCTATATATAAGACTATACAAGGCATTTTATATCTAGTGCTTACTACTTTGGACATTATATAATTAAAATTAGTCAATATTATAGCTCAGCATTCTACATCACACATAGACTTGCATGCTTGATCAAGGAAGGGCTTAAGAAAAAGTTCATTATTGCATATATTATGTGCATTTATTATGCATGTTCCCTAAGGGTGAACTATATTTGATCTTTAGAGACCCTAGCTTGATGGTCAATGTATGTAGCAATCAAGATAATAGGGGTTCTATATCGTACTATTATTCTTCCCCTAACCTAGTTTTTCCTTTTTTGATTTTGATGCCTTTTTTGTTTGCATGTGTGTAGATAAACATAGGATTTTGAGATTAAAATGGATCTATGGTGAGCTTTGTTGACTTTCATCCTCTAAAATTTCATACACAGGCTTGTACTAAGGCAACAAATAAAACCTAGAAAGCTTAGAACTCTTAGAAAAAAGCAGCAGAGGTGGACTACAATGCCAATGCCACTCATATCCTCTTTTAGTGCTCCTATCCAATCATAAAATGAATTTCAGATCTATATTCATGATAGTGTCCTAGTCTTTCACCTCAATTTACAACTCTTGAATCATTCATTTCAATCTATTTTTAGATAAGTTCATTTCTCTTTCTCATGTAAATTATTAGATAGAAATCTATATTTTTCCATATTAAACTAGATTTTTCCCCTTACTCTAGACCCTTTATTATTTAGGAACTAAACACTAGTTTCCCAAAAATAATCAAATATTTGGTGAATCTGATGGCAGGTCAATAACATTCACACCCGTGTCATCTTGTAATGTCACCCAATGTCTACTAACTAGAAAATGTAAAATATATTAGACATCCTTTAGAGTAATAGTAATCTACCCTATAGGAAGCTAAAAAGAATAAGTGTTTTCATTCCACCTCTCACATAAGGTGGTAATCAGATATATATCCCACTACATAGTGCCTAGGTCACATGCATGAATCAACCTCACCCTATCCATCACAGCCCTCTAATCTGCTGACAAAGGTAACAATATTAGTGTCTCCATCACTTGGCCTCTATAAAACTCCCTCATCCATACCTCACCCTAAAAAATCCAAAAAAATAGCATATATATTAGTCAACCATGCCAAGAAAAACAACCAAGTTACACAACAATAAGAAACAACTTAAAAACTCAAAAAACTATCCCTAACAAACAACAATGTTGTAAAAGGACACTAGCACTAGATAACAATGCCAAAACCTAGACAACAGCACTACATACTAGTTAGTAGCACTGAATCTTATATAGGATCACTAGAACTAGTGGAAAATTCCTAAAAGCACTTTAAATAGCTCAAAAACATCAAAAACATGCTTCCAAATAGGCAAAAATCACATGTTTTAGCTACCTACTAAGGTAAGTTCCCCACTAGCCTCAACCTAGGCTACCAACTACTCAAATTGGGTCATGGTAGGTGCTCATCTCCTCAACATATTTCCTACTCTAGAGTTCCAATCTCAACCTAATCAACACACAAATGAATCAAGAATCAATCCAATTCTCCTATATAAAACAACTTTTTCATTCAAAGCAAAATACCATTTTTCCCATAACTAGAACCCTGTATCTCCATTTTACAAACCATTTTGTTCTAAGAAATCATGACAATAATACCTTCAACATCACATAATCCTTACTTTCTTACTACATCATCCACCTACTATGGCACACACATCTCTATAACTCTTTTATATCCAGACATACAACTTGGTCCTAACCAATCAAGGACTCATTCAACTATCAAACAAATCAACCTAATCAATCAAGCAAACTTTCAATCTCCTCACAACAAACCAACCTTGTTTCTAATTACACCACTATTCATCACTTTTGGCTCAACATCCTCTATCATAGGTCTCATCCCTTTCCCCAAAACAGGGGCATTATTCCTACTATTCTTATTCCTATACTTATCAAATAGGCCTATCCACTCTCATAGATGGATACACCATGGTTCATACACCTCCAGTATTCAGATTATCATATTCATCTCAGACTAGTCAAGATATATAATTATTTAGACTACATGAGTCACTAAAAATTACTTAATACATTCAAGGGGATATACCTTTACTTTATAGATACATAGGCTATTCAGATATAGTGGTCCAGATCACATAGATCCATAGTGATTTTAGCTTACAAATATACAAACTAGTTAGATCTAGTGGTTTATATTATATGGATTCATAGTGAATTTGATACAAATTTAGACTCAAATACTAGATATGAGGGAATATACATACTACACATCTCACACATACAACTTCATACAACATGACATAGTTACAAGACCAAATAGCAAATTATAGGCATAGTGCAGAGCACAGTGTTTTGATCTCTAATTTTGCACATGGGACATGGCATGATAGCTCATATCACATGTGGTTATATATATTACTAGATTATATAGATGCACCACTCACATATTAGATTTGGGGGCATGGTACAAATGTTCATGTTCTTCATCATCCAAGATTATATAGATTGAATGGTAAAACATGCCATTTTCTTCATACATATTTACCTTAGTTTTAGATTACACCTAGCTATACCCAAGTTTTCACTAGTTTGGACCATATGGCCATCTATAGTGGTTGGTCCATAGCATTACCTAGACTTAGACTATATGATTTTGTGCAAGATAGAGGGTAGACATTAGTTTTGGGCCTCTAAGCACTTCTAAGTTCCAGTTCAGATTATTCAAAGTGGGGGGCATGAAAAAAATTTCTCTTCATAATATATAGATTATATGCACACATTATAAATTAAATGAGTTTATACGAGATAGAGGGCAGACATTAGTTTTTAACCTCTGAGCATGTTTCATTTTTAGTTAGATTTAGGACAGGGGGTAAGCATTTCCCTCCTTCTCCATGATTACATGGATTTCAATTTTAGATTCAATATAGGGGGCATCCATTTCATGGATTCCTTATTTCTCCAAGCACTATTTGGATTTCCATCCACTTCCCTAGCTAGGAAGTGAGTTGGACTCTTTTTTAGCACACTTATTTCCACGTAGGTAGGTTCAAGTATGCATTTTCTTTTCTTTCTTTTACTTTAGTACTTCATTTCATTGGATCACTAAATTAAAATTGAGACAAATGTATACACCCTAAATTGGTCAAGCCATCACACATATCATGTCTTTTCACAGTCCTTCCACAAGAGACTCCGACTAGACAATAAGAGTTTTGTTCACATTTAGCCATATCTTTCATTTTATTCATTTGTGTCTTATTTTATTCTTGAGTTATCATTTTGCTTATTCCCAATCATCTCAAGCATTTCAAACAGTCATTCCACCTCAACTAGGTCAAGTTTTATGTCCTCTTTCCATCCCCCTAGGTCTCAAGACTATAGGATAGGAGTGCTAGGGTTGGACTACAACATTGATGCCATGAGTGTCCATTTCTAGTGCTCTTGTCTAGGGTCAATTTATTTTGCTAGATGAGTCCCAACCCCTTTCTTAGCTTCATCCCTAAGTTTTCCCATGTTGGAAAAATATGAATAAAGCTCCCAAATTTGAAATAAAGAGTCTCCTATATAAATGACTACACAAGGCATTTTATATCTAGCACTTACTACTTTGGCACATTACATAATTAAAATTAGTCAATAGTATAGCTCAACATTCTACATCACATATAGACTTTCATGATTGATCAAGGAGGGTCCTAGGCAAAATTTAATTATTGCATCTATTATGCGTGTTGATTATGCACATTACTTAAGGGAGAACTACATTTGATTTTATACCCTAGCTTGAGGTTAATATAAGCAACGATCAAGATAGTAGGGGTTCTAGATCGTACCATCATTCTTCCCCCAACCTAGTTTTTCCCCTTTTATTTTTGATGCCTTTGTTGTTTGCATGTGTGTAGATAGATATAGGGTTTTGAGATTGAAATGTATCTACAACAAGATCTATTGACTTCCAACCTTTGAAATTTCATACATAAGCTCACACTTAGGCAATAGACAAAACCCAGAAAGCTCAGATCTCTTGGACAACATTGGTAAAAGCGGACTACAATGTTGGTGCCACTCTTTTCCTCTTTTAATACTCCTATATAATCATAAAATGAAGGATAAATCGAGATTCATGACAGTGTCCCAGTCCTGCACCTAAATTTATAGCTCTTGAATCATTCATTTTAGTCCATTTTAAGATAATTTTTTTTTTCTTCCTCATGTAAATTATTAGATTAAAATGTATATTTTGCTATATTAAACTAGATTTTTCCCCTTATTCCAGACTCTTTATTATTTATGAACTAAACACTAGTTTCCCAAAAATAATCAAACACACTGTAACTCACAAAAGAGATACCCAAGGGGTGCAAAAAAAGTGTGTAAAAAGATTATGAAAAATAAATAAGACTATGGTACATCATGAGGAATACCAAGTCCTATCCATAGTTTTACAAAGCAAATCATGAGAAAAGGAAAAAAAGGGAAAATGAAAGACCAAAAAGGAAGGACTAAAGGTTAATAATAAGAGAGAACTATCATAGAGGAAGAACCCCATGTAAATATCCTATAAAAAGTGTTATATAGATGTAATTCATGAAAATAAGGGAAGGATTAAGAAAAATACTTATTAAGGAATTGTGTATTGGTGGGGTCTTTGAAAACATGTCCTTCATTGGTTTAAAGGTGGTAGGTACTTGGACCAAGAATGTTTTTGAAATGGTCCACTTGATCTGTTCATTTCCTTTAGACAAAAATTCTAAAGGAATTCTTTCTTCTCAGGTTTCTTGATAATGAATTTCTCGAAGGAAAAGTGCCCTTCAAGTTTTTTGTAATGGACCTCTCAGCCTTTCAAAGATGCCTTTATAAAAAAATGAAATGGTCAACTTGCCCTTGAAAAGTCCTTCAAGATTTATGAAATAGAACCTTTTGGAAAAATGGTAGAGGCCTTCAGAGTTTTTGAAAAGGACTTCAGGATTTTGTAAAATGAACTTTTCTAAAAGTAATAAACCCTCCCTAAATTTTGAAACAATCTTTGCCATTTTGAGAAGAACCTTTCTTCTTGTAAAGATCAAAGTCCTCTTTAGAATTTTCTCCTTTCAACCACTCTAATCAACATATGTTCTTTCCTGAAAATAACAAGATAACTAAAATAAAACCCTCGAAATCACCTAGAAAACCTCAAGGCCTATTAACCATGGATTTTCAAGGATTTATTAGGACCAATTATTGAGCTCTGAAGACAAAATGGAATTACAATTTTTTGAATGTCAAGGGTGGAAATTTGACCTGTGGGGTCAAAATTATCAACATTTTAGTGACTCAACTAGGAAACATGCCTACTATGCTTGAGAAATCATACCATAAACATGATATTGAACTCCTAAAAAATAGTAAATTTGGTCGATGGCTGAAAATATCTTTTGACCTGATATGAGATAACCTTCATCCTTCAAAATAAGAAGGGAAACACACAAAAATAGGAAAACTAACTAAACAAAGAAACTATGCAAACAATGTACGTATGTGGGATAGAACAGACTAAACTAATGTGCTTGAATAACACTTGAAGGAAAATAAACTAACAAGGAACCTATCTAACCATGACAAAGCATGATCCACCTAGATGAAAAGGGAAATTCATAAACTCACTCATCTCAAGAGATGATACAAGTTGCAAGGTAGGATTTTTATTAATCTTAACCTTTGATGAGGCATTTTCTTGCTCACCAACTCTCTTAGCATCTCCTCAAATGAGTCAGCAACAAAGAAAAAATCATCTAGTACTTCTAGATCTTTTTCATACTACTTATAATCTACAACCTTGTCAAGTGATATCTCATCTATGAATTGTTCTTTAGTGACCTCATCCTTCTTATCAATTGCTACAAGTTCATCCAGATCTTTAAGGAGCTTTGAATAGGCACCCCAATCTGTATTATGGTCTTGAATAGGTGATTCTTGATCAATTTTCTCATAAACCTATTCTTTAATAGGCAACATATCCATACAAATTTCTTTAATTTCTTGCAAACATTCAAGGTACAACTGCCAATCATCTTTTTATTCCTCATTTTGATCAATTGGAATATGATTAGCTTGAAAGTTGTCTTGATCCTTCTCAATTGGAGATATCTCTAACTCATTTATGTCTTCAATTTGCACCAATTAATATTGGAGTTCCTCCACATCAATATTATCCTTCTCATTCTTAACTATAATTGGATTCTTAGCAACAACCTTAAGTGAAGTATCAATGTGAAACTCTTCCTTAAACATACCTGAAGCATCCTCTTCACACTTTGTAAAAACTTGACTTGTAGCTGCAACTTATTTTTTAGTTTTCTAGAGAATAGGCTCCTCTTGAAGAAGGGAGATGGTGGGAGGGTGATGAAATTCATTTGTTTGAGAGGGAGTATGAAGCATGGAATGTTGATCATGATCATATTTTAGGATCTTGAGGGCAATGGAATCGTTTAAGGAATCTTGAAGAGGAGGGAAAGAGAAATTTTTGAAAACCTCTACATTCTAATCCTTCCACTTGGCCATTACCTCATCAAAGTTTGAAACATCTTTTTTCTCATGGATAACTTGATCTTGAGGGATGAGTAAAGAGGAATTCAAACTACAAGAAGGTTTAGGCTCGTGACTCCAAATAGGAAGCTCCATTAGCACACACTAGACATGATTAAAACTTCATGAGAATAAGGAACACAAGAACCCTTTGTAGATAAGTGGTTAAACTCAATTTTCTGCCTCTCCCAAGCCTCCATCTTGTCCAATACAAGAATACATAGCCCACTTATCTCTTCTGGATCATTGGACACATTTTTAAATAGACCATTCACTTCCTCATACTGAGAATTTAAAAAAACTTTCCTTACATATGCTAGTATTCTAAGCTCTATTTCATTAATTATTTCTTGAAGGCAAGGATTCTCATATGTAACATCATAGTCACATGGGAAAGATGAAATCTAGTCTTGAAACTGATATGGCTTACAAGGAAGGTAAGAATCATGCTCTTGATAATAATAATCATGAGAAACTTGATAAGGCTCAACATAGCTTTGATAATACTCTTGATAAGGTTGATTAGGCTCATAAAGAGACTCATAGGTATCATAATAAGGCTGGTATGATTCATCATAGGGATGATAAGGAAACATAACATAGGAATTCTCTTCATACACATCCATCAAAACTCATTCATGATAATTCAATAATAATAGACTTACATGAAAACCATGCTTGGAATATTAGAAGTAATTGTTTGAGCTTGGAATCACCAAATACTTCATGAAGAACACTATTGCAACTATAATTTCATCAAGATCAACTTCAATGGGTCCCACTAGGCATGCCAAAACTATTTTAAATCAAATTCACACCCTTATGAAGGTATTTTCAAGCCATTACAGTCTGCTAAAACATGGAAACAATCCTAGGTTGTGGGTAGCCTAATTAGTGGATTGAGTCTCTAGATTCTAAAGGATAGCTCCCTTTGGTGTATCAATTAGGATATCTACTATGATACAAACTACTAGTAAAATGGAAAATTAAAAATATAACTAAAAGGAAATCCTATTTAATAATGGTGATACACCTATATTTTGGGTGTTCCACTAAATCTGAGCTCCTAAAAACATTGATCTAGACAATAAAAGGGTTAAAGTTTCAAATCTAATTGACCAATATAGATAAGTATTTCATGAAAAGATTTTATCCAATGATTAAAGATTGAGAGAAATGATGGAATAGGTATGATTTAAGGCATCAACAACCCACATGCATCCACTATAACTTTAGCCAAAAGACATCAAACATAGAATATGACGCACATAATCTGATCAGTTAGTAACTAGGTAAGAATCAAGACTTGGCAAGGAAGAAAATTCTATCACATGTGCAAATCACTAACATAAATACACTATACCAACAATTAGAAATTGAAAATAGTTTTATTAATTTGAAAAAGGTTACAAAACTTAGACTTTTGCATAATTGGGTCTTGCCAAAAGAGGGATACAATTCAAGGCTAAAAATCCAACTTATATAGAAAAATATACAACCAAGAGGTTGGCACTGGAAATAGAAGAGGAGGTCAACTCAGTCCAACTTGTGTTATTTCAGCCTTCAAATAAAATCTATTTTTATCTTATGTCTTGCATGAAAGCTCTTTAGCATTGAAAATGGATGGTGGGCCCAAGTTTGAGTCACAACTCTCATCATGAAAGATGTTACGCCAATCTTTAAATATAGACTTCTCTTGAACTGAATCAATGCCAAAATTGAATTTAGAACTCCACTTGAATTACTAGAACATTGAAAGCCTTCAACAAGATAAATAAGGGCACATGCATGAAATTCCATGTTAGCATAGAAGGGATGAGGTGGACCTAAGTTTGACTAGTCAAACTCTTGTATGGAAAGCCACACCATAATCTTCAAATAAATATGCTTGTTGAATAATATTGAAGCTAAGTTTGATCATTGAATGCATGAGATGACTAGGAGATGAGCCTATTTTTAACAACCAGTCAATTGAAGCTTTGCAACTGTAAATAGCCTTTGCTTGCATGGATGATGAGAGGTGCATTCAGATTGAACTCTTTGTTAGCTCTCTACCTTCCATTCTTAGCTCTTCATATTCTGCATGTATTCCTTCCTATAGAATTTGTTTATGTCTTTTCTGTTGATTTTTCTTCTGCATGTATTTTTCTCAAGCTTTTATTTCTTGTGGACAATTCCCTCTAACAAAAAGTTCGAAGGAATTCTTATCCTTTGGGATTTTATCAAACAACTTCCTTTATAAACTTCTCTTAGACAAAAAGTCTAAAGGAATTCTTTCCTTTTGGCTTGCCTTTTTCCATAGGGCACATACCCTTCAGCATTGTTGCAAGTGACTTTCCTAAAGGGCACACACCCTTTGAAATTCCTTGAAACAAACCTTCTTGAATGCACTCTACCCTCCAAGATTCCTACAAATGAACTTTCCCAAAGGGAAAGTGACCCTTCGAGAGTTTCCAAATGGACTGTTTCCTTTGGATTTTTAAACTTTCAACTTTTTGAAATGATTCCTTTTAGAAATCTTAAAGTGCTTCTCATATTATTTTTTGAACTTTCCCAAAGGGTAGATACCCTTCAATATTTTTGTCTAAAGGAATCCTTTAGCTTTTTATTTCCTTCAAAATTCTTGTAATGTCCCTTTTGCCCCTGGAAACTTTTTCCAAGTGACCTTTCAGTAAAAATGAAAGTGTCATTTCAACCTTTCTAAGTGACCCTTTTCCTTTCCATTGAATGAAATGTCTGAAGGATTTGAAACTTTCAAACTTTTCAAGTTTGCCTTCAAACTTTTCTATGTGACCTTTTAGCAAAATGAACTTTCTTAAAAGAGCCCTTCAGGATTCTCAAAAGTGTCCCTCAAAAAAGTTGAGCTACTATTAGAAAAACTTGAAATGGTCCATTTGCTCTGTTCATTTATTTCAGACAAAAAGTCTAAAGGAATTATTTATTCTCAAGTTTCTTGATAATGACTTTGTCAAAGGAAAATTTTCCTTTGGGTTTTCTATATAGACACTAAAATCTGGCCATCGATAACCTCAAACTAGGCTTTTGACCAATTTCCACCTAAAATGCACAATTTGGCCTAAAAACACTAAAATGTGTTAAATGATGTGAAAATGACATATTCAAGTGCCAATTTTAGCCAGGGTATCCCTAAATGGGGCAATGCAATTTATGGGCCAGCTAACTTTGATCAGATCATTTTGAGTCAAAATACCAATTTTGCACCAAGGTGCTCTAGATTGCTCTTTCCTATCAAATATCTTACACGAGACACATGCCTTTGTTATTTGATGTCAGTAACATCCTAAATAGGAATATGGTTCCAACACATCTGACATTGACTTCCAATTCTAATTCAATTAAATTTTGGACTAATAATAAGGAATTCTGATTAATTTGAGTAATTTGTGCACAAAGTGCTTAAACATGATTAAGAGAAAATTAAACCAAATTAGAGCCTAATCAAGAACTCCATGGAAACTTGTTGAATACTTATTTTTGGAAATGAATATTAAATATCTATATCATCAAGTGACCTCATTTCTTGGAAGATATCCCTAGGCCATAAATACCACATATATCAAGATTCATGCCCTTTATGCCTCATCAATGCCTTCCATGATGCCCTCCATGCCTCTTAATTTCCCCTTATTTCAATGTAATGATGAGTATAATTATAAACTTAATTCCAAAAATTGAATTAATCCTCAACCACACATCTCAATCTCAAGATGGATGGCTTTGGTTGATTCTAAACATTTTCAAAAATCTATAAATATGAGGCCTTACCACATGATTTTTAAGACTTGATAATGTAAAGTTATAATGCACAAATGATTCCAAAATCCATTGCAATTAATGTAACCATGCCAAATTTATTCCAAGCCAAGCCAACCCACAAACCAAAGGTGCCAAGGAGAGATGGAGGTAGCCAAGCTTCCATTGTCAAGCACTTTATGAGCACAATCCAAGCAAGCCACTACAACAAGAATTTTGGAGCATCCAAGGAAGGTAAAATTGGGTTTGTTTTGAATTTTAGTTGTGTGTTTTATTCATGTTTGTTAACTAAGCTCTCCCTAGTGTCTAGGCTTAGAGATGTTATGCTAGTTAGTGTGTTTCTTTCATGTTGTTTTCATTTTGGAACTAACACCATACTAACCATCATCTCTTAAGTCAAATTCTTAGATCACATATGGCACGCCTAGTGGGATTAGATACATCTCACATATGAAGATCATTTTGTAGCTTTAAAATATTCATTTGGATCATTAAAACTCTTTTAAATTGATTCTCTAACTTTATTTAATCATTTTTATTTGCCATGGGTTTACACAATAACTGACATTGACTAATAAAATTGACATCGGTTGGATAGATTAACTGACATTAGTTAGTAAAACTAACATTAGTTGGATACCTGTTGTCAATCACATTGATATAACCAATGTTGATTAGATAACTATCATCAATTAGAAAATGTAATCATCATCGGTCATATAACTGACATCGGTCACTGTGTTTTTCTTAAAACATAGACTCGAGAGCTCTTTTCTTAAAGTTCATTGTTTCAAACCTAAAAGAGCTTCAAGGCAAAAGAACATGCTAATATTTTTGTTACAAGACCAAGCTTGAAATTTGCTAAAAACAAGTTTAGATCAACTTTTTCATGCTTGAAAATCAGTTAGGAACCTTATTTTGGTGTTTAATAATTAAAAAAATAGATGTTTATGGTGAATGTTTTCAAAGTTTACAACTAAGACCAAAGGGTCAAATGAACACCACCTCATTTTCCATTTGGGCTTAAAAATAAACTCACCTTTTCAAAGTTTTTTGTGTTTACTTAGTTGCTTAGATTAAATTTTTGTTAGGAAAAAAGAGGGATGTTATGTGTATGCTCTTCCATTTGTCTCTTTTAGGGAACCCTTGAAATCAAAAGCACCATTCCTATTGCAAATAGCCTAGTCTAAGGCTTAGAAACAAAGTTGTATAAAGCACTCCCCAAAAACTCATCAAAGTTTGGGTGACCTTGAAAATAACCTTAAAGTCTTTCTACTTTCATGCTTTCTTTATTTTTATGCAAACTTGGCTTACAAGGGGGACTTCATCACCTCCTACAAGTAATTTAGGGAAGCTTTGACCCAGGGTTTTACCTCCTGGAATTGACTTCATTTGGGTCTTAATTGGAGTTGCACATGGGATGTAGTGGTACTTTGGACATCTCACTACATTGAGTGAACAATAGGATGTAGTGGTTGCAAAAAGGACTAGACCTTTTTACAACAAGCCAAGTGATACAGACTTAAAATCCATGCTTTTCTTTGGCATTGTTTGGCATGAAAGTAATTGTGTAATTGAATCCCCTAGAATGTTCATAAACTTGTTAGATTTTAGACAAATCCCCACTTGCCATGGAAGTATTATTGGTACAAGGTGCACCTCAAGGTCCATGTCATAGTACTATCATTTGAGAGAAGGGGGGTGTAAAAACCCTACTATATAATGTGTATTTACTTTTGGATGAACACTTAAAATCCTCTCAAATGATGTATATTGATGGATTCTAATAATACCAAGCAACCTTGTCAGTTTAGGATCTAAAAGTGATTAATTGGTTGGTTTTGTCCTACATTAAAGTCTTCTTTGAAGTCAAAACTTGGTGTAAACAAACAATTCAAACCAAACACATAGTTCTAATTTTTGTTTAAACAAAGATTTGTTTTGTTTCCCGTGTGAGATCATCAATTTGCCTTGTTCAAAGTTCATCAAAATCTTGAGAGTCATATCATCCACTTTGGCACAATTATGCTGCCCAATTGAGTCTAAACCTTTACCAAAGTTATTTTAAGTCATTCCCTTATAATCTAAATTTGGAATTGCACTTTAATAAGTTTATAGGGTTGATGTGTTAAGTGGGTTCACCATTTGTACTAAACTTAAGGGAACCTAAGTTTAATTTCTAATTTGGGATGAAGGCTGTTTAAGAATCATAATCATTATCATCACTTGATGGACTTAAGCCATTTTGTGCTATAAACTTTCACTTTGAGTCTATGCACCACAACATTTTGAGTTAAGAAAAGTAGTGTTATGCTATTCAAATTGTGGAAAATTATCTTTACCTTAGATATTTTTTGAAACAAACTTTTTTGTCACACTTTTTGGGTAGTATAGCGTCATTACGCTACCCAAAACATTTTGAATATTATTTCATAAACCCTCTTGTATAGAATTCAAATTTATTACTACATTTTTAGACTAATCTGATTGTACTTTTGTAATCCTTTGTCTAAAGCATGATTATACCGTTCACTGTTATCTAGCTTGTTTATCAAAAGAACCAAGTTTTATACCATTATTTATGAGAAAATAAACTATCTCTAAAAGTCCCTTTTGTTTTATACCTTATACATAGTTGATCAAGTTCATGTCCAAGAATCAAATGCCTAGTGTTTGTTATAAGTGTTTCAAATCCATTAGATTAAAACTTTCATCTAATTTAAAGTCTATCTTTTGACATCATTTGGCCAAGAGTCCTAGTGCATTCCTTGTTTGAGCCTAGCTTTTGATGTTGTGTGTGGCTAAAAGACCTAACAACTTTTAAATTCCTAGATTAAACTAATTTAAAACACTTTGACCTTAGAGTTTGGCATTTTGATTTTTGGTCCATTTACTTGCTTCTCTTTGTGTGAACAATGAAAAGTTAGATACTTCATGCTAGCTTGTTTTATCATAAATATTTGCATAAACCTTTTGATCCTTTTGAAAAATCTAGACCAAGTTAGAACATCATCTATTTTAGACATTGTCTCTTTAGAGTTTGAAAAACTCTTTGACTTGTTATCATAAAACATTGACTATGGATCCTAACATGTATTCTTACACTTGTAGTGGACTCATGTACAATCTAGGGATTAGTAATGTAGTTACGTAAGAAAAAATGGTGAAAGACCCCTATGTAGATAATATTGTTTATGAGATGGATTCTTATCCCTCTTATAATACTCAATCAGAATCACAAATCCAAGATCCATTGGCTAACTATCTACTTAACACACCACCTTATTAAAAATAAGACCAAGACCAAACCACACAATACCTAGCTACAATACCCATAGTGGAAGAGCCAATTCTTCAACAATCATATTCTACTAATATGACTTCCATGTATGATCCATTTTTGTTTGAGTGACATTTTTTAGAGAACAAATATGATATTTTGGTTAGAGTCATAGAGGTAGGGTCCAAGTTTCTAGTATACTTTCCCCATGAAAATTTACCAAGTCTAGTAAGAGTTCCCCACAATATCATTTACGATTAATAGGCTTCTTCTAGCAATCCTATGGCTCTAGTCCAAACAATGTATCAAGACCTTAATATATCTAATCAAGGCAAAAACATCATGGAAGATCACTTTAACCAAATGCAAACAACATATCAAACCTACTTGAATCTAACATGTAATTTTAATCAAATGAACATGGTGAGTAAGCCTCTTATTGACCTAGTTCCTTTAACAAGAGTTTTGATAGAGTTAACTAGACAAGAGAAGCCAATTTTTGACCCATTTGTAAAAATTGCTTTGATAGATAAATTGATGCTTATGCCCATTATTGAAGAAGTTTCTTTGGCCTCTACACAAAATAGTGAGCCAAATGTAGTGGATAATGTGTAAACAATGTCCAATCCCAATCAAAGTGGTACTAACATGTAAATAACTAGCCAACAACATGTTCCTATATTTAATCCCATGGGTAGATCATCGTACTAAGGAATAGGAGTTTCTACACCCCAACCTCAACCAACTACTTCCTCAAGTGTACAACCTATGGAATTAGGTAATCAAATAATGGGTAATATCACACCTCAATAATAGAATTTAATGAGCCCTACTCCTCAACAAGTAATGATTAGTATTTCACAACAACAGACACAATCTAGTGTATAAATATAATAGAGGACAAATATGTTATCACCTTAATTAGGTGTAACAAAAATTCAACCTCATCAGGTAACAATGAACATACCTCTTCAATCATAGACTAATATGCCAACTCAAAACCAAGCAATGACTAGTCAACAACATACAACTATTGGTCAGCAACAGATGTCAAATCTATAACCTATTTTCACTTTCTCATAGGGATTCATGTAACAAGGAATTCCCCATGTTTCTCAAGTGCCTACTACACAACCACTGGTTAAAAATGTGTAATAAATTTAAAGACAGTGTCTTGGACCACAAATTCCCACTCAATAGTAAGGTTTATTTAGTCAATCGCATGTCCTTTTTCAACCATAGTAGGCATAGTATAGTTATATCCCTCCATCCCAACCAAAAAATCCTCCAAGTCAAACCTTTATCTCCAACCCTAACTAGAATATCATGCAACTAATTATACAATTTTAAGTACATCCTAATCTATGTATACCTATTCTTGGTCCATTCCCTAACCAAACCAATATACCCCAATAGGAATCTCCATCATACCTTGGTCAAAGTGTCCCACTTGTGACCTCCCAACTATCTACCCAAACTGATAATCTCCCTCAAACCAATGTTCCTTCCAGTTTCCTATCCCAAGAATCATAACAGATGAAGGATGTAATTACTACCATTCAATCTAGGAAATAGATTAAAAATTTCAAATTGGATGACATGTGTTTTTACCCATTCAACATGGAGGATTTGTAGATACCATTTCCTCCAAGATATGAACCACCAAAATTTGACAAATACAAAGGGAAAGGTGGCCCTAAGGCTCATTTGATCGAATTCTTTGTCACATGTCAACTAGTGGCATATAGTGACATATACCTTTTGCAATTGTTACCAAGGAGCTTGGCTAGATAAGCCTTGGACTAGTTTTTAAAATTTCCCAAAAATTTAGTAATGAATTTTGATGAACTTTCTGATAAGTTTGTGCAACACTTTTCCTATAATCTTAAGCATAAGATTTTATTAGTGGACTTAATGCAAGCAAAGCAAAAAGCTAGTGAGATGTTTACAAGTTATTTATAGTGATGGAGAGCCCTTGCAATCCATTTCACCCATAGTTTACCAGATAAATAATTAGTTATTGTGTTTACCAAAAATTTGCATAATGAAATAGCTTATCATTTGGAACTACAATGTGCACATACTTTCAAGGAAATAATCAATAAATGTTTGTTGATAAAGTGGGCACTCATCAATAAAGGAGTCATAAAGATTAATTAAACTAATCAAAATCAAGGTACTAATCAGGGAAATGACCAACATCCCATTCAAGCACTAGCATCACAATTGGCACATGCTAATAACTAAGAAAGACTGAAGTAATTCAACCATAATAAAAATATTATGAGAAATAAAGTAACCAAATATTGTCATGTAAAAATGGTGAAAACATCATCTGCACCACCTTTTTAGCTTACTCCTACCCAGCAACCTCTCCAACTAATACCATAATTGTAACAACCAAGACTTGCAAAATAAATATAACAATCGTTATTATTGCAAACCCCTCCTCTTAGGAGAACCATGCCTGCACGTCATGTCTTTAGTGACCTAGGAGAACCTATTGAGTCTATATTTTATAAGCTTGTTTTCACTAATTTGATTAGTTGGCCTATACCAAAGCATTATTTGAAAGGCATTCCTTATCCTGATTGGTACTGTGAAAATGAATTTTGTGACTATCATCGAGTCAACGGGCATAATCTATGAAGATGTGTCTAAATCAAGCATTTAATTGAGAATATGTTGGAGAATGAGGAGATAACATTAGATAATGGTGATTACACTTCCAATCAAACTCTTGGAATTTATCAAAACCCTTTTCCCTGATATAACAATCAGTAGTAAAAAAATAATCAGCAACAACAATAACAACAACCACTACAATAACAAAATCAACGCTATCAAAATTAAAGGTAAAACTAGTAGAATCAAAAAAATTAGTAGCAGAACTCACAATAAAAAAATAATGTATAAAACCAAGGTTAGAATGGTAACATATAACAAATATACCATGTAGTTTCACATGACTACAATAGGGTTGTAGGTCATATTACAGGGGGTAGTGTTAATACCATCTCCATTAATCCTAGACCAAGCACTAATCAGCCTAGACCATTGCTAAACAATAACATTAAAAAAAATTACATAGATAATCCTTCTTTGACCTAGGAGTGCATATAGGAAAATTAGACAACTAGGACTTCCTCCTTTAGACCTTATATCGATAACTTGTCCTTGCCACGTGATCACATGCGAGTGCACCGGCAACTGAGACTTATCATGTCTAGTCCCACACCATTCCCAACATTTATTGGCAATAATGGTCCAATATTTAATCCCAATTGTGTAATCACAACTCAGAGGTCAAAGATTACTATGCCAATCCCACAACCATCCACCACTTTACCTATCATCCAACCAACCGTTCAACCTCAGAATAAGCCATTCACCCCTGACCAAGACAAGAAGTTTGATATTGTGGAACAATTGTAGAAGACACCAGCACAAATTTATATTTTAGATTTGCTATGAACATCAATAATACATAAGAACATCTTGAATGAGTTTTTGATCCAATCCACTGTTGATAGTGACATACCCCCAAATAAATTTCAAGCTTTGGTTGGACACCTAACTCCAACCCAATAAGTCACATTCAACCAAAGTGATTTGTCTTCCCTTGGCCCACTCCATAATAATCCATTATACATAGAAGTTTATATAAGGTGGAATAAAGTGAAATGTGTCCTTCTAGAAAATAGATCTAGCCTCAACATAGTGTCTCTAAATCTCATCAAGATTCTTGTGTATATAATGGTAGATCTCCAGCCAGAAATAACTACCATCAAAGCCTATGATAATCAAGAAAGAGAATCATAACGCACCATTAATTTGTCAGTTATCATTGGGGTTTGACCCATGATACTTTTTCCCATGTGCTTGATCTTGAGTTATCATACAATATGCTTCTAAGAAGGCCTTGGTTACATGAGATTCATGCAGTCTCTTCAATGTTGCACCAATGTATCAAGTTTTCCCACTTAGGGATGGAAGTAAATATTCTAAGAGATTTACACCTATATGAACACTGCAAACATCTTGAGGCTAAATTTCAAAGCTACAATTAGCAGTATAACATGAATCCAAGTTCCAAGTAGGATAAATGAAATGCTATACTTATTGATCCTTCACCAAATAATTGTAGAGATCCTAATACCTTAAATTCCCTTTCCCACATGCCACCTCCTAAAACTTCTAATCATTTTACCATTTTAGATAATGGACTGAGAGAGGATGTGACCCATGATACATTTCATATTTCCAATCTTCCTCATAATATAAAAACCTTGGGGTGACCTAAAGTCACCCCACATATGCATTGACAACAAAAGAACAAAGATAAAGGACCTGCCACATTTATACTAGCATCTGGCCTAGAACTTGACCCTCTTGAAGGGGATGAATCATGGTTATATAATGATAACCAAGATGATTGTTATAAAAATGCAAAGTATCATATTCCCAATAGGATCATGGAGCATCACAATCATGAAGCATCACAATTTTGAAGGAAGAGGCCTCAGACCAAATCAGCAAGGAACCATTAAGCCAATTTCTATGACTAAGTATGAAAGACCTTATAAACTTGGATTTAAACCACCTGGGGGTGAACCCACATATCTCATTAAAACTCCATCACCAGTGACTAGTGATGATGATGTTGATAACAAAGTAGAGTCTGATCATTGCCTCACCTTTGATGACCTAGCTGAGACCAACCTATTTGATAACCATGCCATTTGTACCCTTACCCTAGCCATTCATCACAATCCATTGACATTATATCATACCCAATTGATAGATTGAGACCAAAAAGAATCTAGTTTTTCAATTGATGAGTTTCAGAATGATGAAGCATTCTATGATTTCTTAGGCCTTAGAGATAATGTTTTATTGGGATATCACAAGTCAAGATTCTCAATCACATTGGATCCTGTACCCTATGTTGGAGAGCGAGTGAACACTTTTATCCAAAAAAAATAAGTAAAACATTGATATCCCAAAGTGCAAACCTCTTTGAGGCACTTTTTAACTAGGGGAAAAGTATAGATAAAGGCCAGTCTAGTGGTGAAAACCTATTTTAAGTGCCACTAGATGGGGGTGTTCATTATTCTTCAAATTTAGACTAGGAGACCACCAATGATGAAATTGCTTATAGATATGAGTTTAGTTTTGAGAAACAACAAGTATTTCATCAAATTCTTCAATAATTTTGGACTATTTTTGTCACAGGGCCTGATCTTCCATTAGGTGACTCAGATTCATCATACTTAGGAAAAGTTGAAGATCAAATCCTAACAGAGGACCCTGACATAATTCAACTATTTAAGTCATTGCCTACGAACCTAGAAGATGGTTCGACCCTTCTAGTCAAAGATATAATAGAGGTAAATATCAAGACTCCATCAGACTTGAAATGGATAGAATTAGGCACATCCCTCACGAAGGAGGAACATGATGTCTTTACAGCTCTGTTGAGATAATTTGTAAATATCTTTGCATGGGCCTATTCTGACATGCTAGGTTTAGACCATGCCTTAGTTTTGCACCACATTTTGGTTAATCTTGATTCCAAATTGGTAAAAAAAATTTACATAAAATGAATCCTTGCATTATTTTATTGGTAAAGAAAGAGTTGAAAAAACTCTTAGAAGGAAGATGTATCTGATCCATTGACTACTTAGAAGGGATCTTTAATGTGGTACCTATTAGTAAAAATCTTGAAGGGATCAAAATTTGTATTGATTTCTGAGACATCAATAAATATTATCTTAAAAATGATTTTCCTTGCCTAATATCGATATGATCATCAACTCCACAGTAGGTTATGAAATGCTTTCCCTCATGGATGGCTTTTCAGGGTACAACTAGATCAGAATAACACCTAAAGACCAAAATAAAATATCATTTACCACTCCATGGAGAATATTTTGTTATCAGGTAATTCCATTTAGCTTTAAGAATGCTAGAGTTACATATCAAAGGGATATGACTATCATATTCCATGATATGATGCATGATATTGTTAAAGACTATGTCGATGACATAATAGGAAAATCCAAAACCAAGGTTGACCATCCAATAATGCTAGGTAAGATATTTAAAAGATTACAGGACTACAAAGTTAGGCTCAATCCAAATGAATGTGTGTTTGGTATAAATTCAAGCAAATTACTTGGCTTCATCATGTCTCATAGAGGTATTGAAGTCGATCCAGCTAAAGTCCATGTTATAACTAAGATGTTGTCACCAACCAATTTAAAGCAACTCCATAGTTTGCATGGTAAGATCTAGTCAATCTGACACTTCATCTTTTAGGTAGCAGAAAAATTCCATCCATTTACACACATTTTGAAGAAGGGAGTTACATTTCACTGGGATGATCACTTCCAAATAGCTTTTCAATAACTCAAATAATATCTTGTTAATCTGCCTATTTTATTATCTCATATGCCAAGAAAGCCATTCTTGTTATACCTATCAGTGACCGATCATGATCTGGGGCCACTCTTGGCTCAACATGATGACAATGGAAAAGAGCATAATGTATACTACCTAAGTCATACCTTGGTTACTTATGAACATAGCTATGTACCTATTGAAAAATCTTATCTATCCATGGTCTTCCCAGTTCAAAAACTATGCCATTACATGTTGAATAATAAGACCATGGTCATTTCAAAATTAGATCCACTCAAGTATCTACTATCTAAAATATATTTGTAAGGTAGAATGGCTAAATAGATCATGCTTCTTAGTGAGTTTGGCATAGAGTATGTCAATCAGAAGGCAATCATGGGACAAGTTCTTATAGATCAACTTGTTGAAGAACCTCTCACAGACACACAACCACTCACATTTCAATTTCTTGATGAATCCATAATGACCGTCATTGACACACCTCTTCAGGAGCAATTCTAGAAGATGTATTTTATGGTTCATTTACTACACATGGATTAGGGGTAGGCCTATTATTTATCATGCCATAGGGGGATCTAATCCCTAAATCATTTAGAATTAGATTTCTTTGTACAAAAAACATGGCCAAGTATGAAGTGCTTGTTGTAGGACTTTGGCAAGTAGTGCATTGGAATATATTTCATCTCTAAGTTTATGGTGATTCTTAGTTAATAATCAATCAATTCATAGATCATTTTCAGACTAAAGATGACAAGCTAGTTCCATATAAAGCCATGGTCAACACTCTTAAGTAAGAAATTACCAACATTCAGTTTGAGCACATACCAAGGGCTAGTAATAAAATTACAGATGCCATGGCTATTATTGGCTCTCTGATTTGACAAATAGATAAAGATAGAGAGTATCAGTTCTTAATTAAGCATTTGTCAACACTAGCTCATGAACCTTCAACCATTGCAATGATTTGTGATATTGTTGGTCCTAATTCTATTTGGTACTTAGACCTTTACAACAACCTTCATGACAAAGTTTTTCCACCTAACCTATCTCAAAAACAAACCAAATCCTTCATTCATTATTCCAATTTTTATACTCTACTTGGATCCACCTTTTACCATCATAGTTTTGATGGAACAATGTTTCATTGTTTAACTTTGACAGAGTCTACACTAGCATTAAGATAAGTTCATGAAGGAGTCTGTGGTACTCATTCTAGTGGGGTAGTCCTATCCAAAAATCTCTTATGTACTATTTATTATTGGTCCATGATGGATGTAGATGTCACTTCATATGTAAATAAATGTGACAAATGTCAATGACATGTTAATTTGATTCATGCCCCAACAAAAACTCTAAAATTGATGTTGACACTGTGGCCATTTTCTACATGTGGACTTGACCTCATTGTGAAGATCAACCCCACTTCATCTGATAGCCATAAACATATCCCTACCACCACCACATATTTCACTAAGTGGGTTTAATTTATACCCCTCACATGACTGGAAAGCCAATTTCCAAATTCATCTTCAACCATCTAATTTTCTGCTATGGTATCCCTTCTAACATTATATCTAATAATGGAAGATCATTAAAGAACAAGGATGTAGACTAGTTATGTACTGAATATAACATCACACAACATTTTTCTACAACATATTACCCTCAAGGTAATGGCCAAGCTTAGGCATCCAATAAAATAGTTGTTAACATTCTCAAAAATATTGTCAATGATGTTGGTCATGACTACTACCTATAGATATTCCTTTTCCTTTGGGCATACCGTACCAATCATCATACTCCTATAGGAGCCACTCCATACTCACTTATTTATGGTACTAAAGCCATCCTTCCCATTGAGGTTGAATTGCCTTCACTATGCATCTCTTTCAAGCATGTCTTGGATGATCACGACTATCGAGTAGCTCACCTGCAAAAGCTAGACCTACTTGATGAGAAACACATAGCCATGCTCAAAAATCTTTAAGCATATCAGAATTGACTCAAAGGCCACTATAATCAGCATGTTAAGTATCAAACATTTGAACTTGGTGATCTTGTTCTTAAAGAAAACCAAAATAATAACATGGCTAAGAAGAAGCATAAAGGGAAATACAAACCAAACTAGATAGGGCCTTTCATCATTACTATAGATTATGGATCAGGAGCATATAGGCTTGCCACACCAGATGAAGATGAACTTCCAGAGCTGATGAATATTATTCATCTCAAGTGGTATTGTGCTTGAGTGCTAAGGTATATTGTCTGTAAAGACCATTTTAGTTGTGTTATTTTATTACTATTATTCTTTATACAAATATCATTCTTGACCATTCTATTAATTGTATCCACTTTCTACTTCTAACCTATCAACCCAATGTGTTCTAAAGCCTAGCCCATTTGACCTTAGTTTTTGTCATTTGTTATGTAGTTTTATCATCAAGGTATCTGATCAATTTCATCAGTTGGTTCAAGTACTTTAGATAGAGATCGTATTTTGGAACAGTATGACAAAAGTTTCAGTAGTTACATCCTTTATTTGTTATTCCTTTCTTACCATCGGTCTTGATACTAATTATAACCACCTTTGGGAAAATTAATACCATTGATCTATGCTATTATGTCCTAGTTATAACTAGCTATGGGAAAACTAGGGGTAAAATAAAGCCTTGACATACCAACTTGCCCCTTCTTATGTCATACTATGCCTTTTTACCAACTGTGCCTATTTTATTTGAATTGACTGCTACATTAGTCAAATTTCTCCACAATAGAGCAGAACTACAGTGACTTGAGGTCTTACTCTAGGACTATGTAGGCAACACTCGATACTTGTTGAGGTTAGCTTAGTCAATCTAACCATACTCTCACCATTTTGTAACCAACCTAAACCATGCTCTCACCATTTTGTGAGCAACCTAAGTTTGAATGCTCTCATCATTTTGTGAGAAACCTAAGTTTGCGTGCTCTCACCATTTTGTGATCAACCTAAGTTTGAATGCTCTCACCATTTTATGAGTAACTTAAGTTTGAACACTCTCACCATTTTTCAAGCAACCTAAGCCACACTCTCAACATTTTAAGAGCTTGAACCATTAGTGTCTCATCGTTCTTGATTGAGTTGAGAAACTCTAAAATAATTCTAAAAACATTTTAAAAATCATTAGAAAAGAACAAAAACATTGACCACTTATTTTCCGTAAGGATTATGCGAACCCTTACTAAGTTATAAGAAAATCACTTATCATTTAGTTTACCATCCTTTTTGGCCTTTTTCTCTCATGTACTTGCCATTTTTCAAGACCATTCCTCTTATTCTATCACATTAATTCTATTTTTTTCATTAGTTATCACATTCTTCTCATTCCTTAAGAGAACTACATTTAGCTTGATGTTTTTAATTGGATATTACATCCATAGAACTATATAGGTAGCATCCACTTACCTAGTACAAATGGAGACAGCTTGACCACCCCCTTCCTTTTCTTCTATTGCCCCATTTTGTTTGTTTTTTAGTTGTCACCTATTTTCTAGGGGAAATATTCATATGCTTTACATTACATTGTTTGTTTGTTTTTACTTATTTTGTTTATTTATCTACCTATTTTTTTGATTTTAGCACTATTGCATTGATTCAATTTATGTGTGTTCATTAGGTGATTCCTTTCCCACACTTACACTTGAATCCATCTATATTCATATGTTTACATTGTCATCATGGTTTCTATCATTAGTGCATTATTTTTTATTGAGTATTGGATTACAAGAGTCAATCATTATGCATATTTCAGCCAAGTCATCATGATGTTATACCATGAGGCATACTGACATGTGATAAAACAAACCTTAGCTTCAATAAGTCTATTTAGAAATAGTGGCATCTCTTCAGCACTGACATCTTAGTTCACTCCCAATCATATCCCAAATAGAATAATTAACCACAAAAGAATTTCAACCTTTATTAGTTTGGATGATCATCTCCCTACTAGTAGGTTGTTCCAATTCATCATTACCCTTTGTGTTATTTTATCATCATCCTCAACCAAGTTTATCATGTTTTCTATAATCGAGGTCCAATGATTATAACTGCTTATGGGCAAATCATTGCATACCATCTCACCTGCATTTCTCAATGATTATAACCATCTTTGGGAAAATCATTGTATTGTCACCACTTCCCTTTTTCTACCCATATAGGGGTGTTTTATTTTATTTTTTGTTTGTCCTAACTGGGGTAGCTCCATCTTCTAAATGATTATAACCACCTTTGGGTAAATCATTGTGTTATCATACCACGTTGCCACTATTAGGGTATAATGCTTATAACCGCCTTTGGGAAAATAATTGCATACCATCCCACTTGCATTCTCAGTGATTTTGACTACTTTTTTAATATCATTATATTTTCACCCCATCATCTTTCCTTTCATTGGTCCCCTCATTTTGCTTCTTTCTTTTCAAGGGACTATTTGCCAAATTACTTGTGCCAACCATTCCCTCAAGGGGGCATCATGCAGTTAGTTTATCATCATTGTAGTTGTAGGTATAAAGGACCTTTTCATTCTTTGATAAGATGTTACTATGCTTATAGTTTTCAACGCCTTCCCAAATAGGGAGATACTAAAATCTAGCCATTGATAACCTCCAACCAAGCTTTTGACCAATTTCCACCTACAATGCACAATTTGGTCTAAAAACACTAAAATGAGATAAATGATATGAAAATAACATATTAAAGTGATAATTTTGTCCAGGGTATCCCTAAATGGGGCAATGCAATTTATGGGCCAACTAACTTTAATTAGAACATTTCGAGTCAAAATACCAATTTTGTACCTAGGTGCTCTGGATTGCTCTTTCCTATCAAATATCTTGCATGAGACACATGCCTTTATTATTTTATATTGATAACATCCTAAATTGAAATATGGTTCCAATACATCTGACATTGACTTTTAATTCTAATCTAGTCAAATTTTAGACCAATAATAAAGCATTCTGATCAATTTGAGTAATTTGTGCACAAAGTGCATAAACATGCTTAAGAGCTAATTAAACCAAATTAGAGCCTAATAAATAAATCCATGGAAAAATTTTGAATACTTATTTTTGGAAATGAATATTGAATATTTTCATCATCAAGTGACCTCATTTCTTGGGAAGACATCCCTAGGCCATAAATACCATAAATATCAGGATTCATGCCCTCCATGCCTCATCAATGCCTTCCATGATACCCTCCATGCCTCTTAAATTCCCTTTATTCCAATTTCATGGTGAGGATAATTATAAAATTAATTCAAAAAATTGAATTAATCCTCAACCACACATCTCAATCTCAGGATGGATGGTTTAGGTTGATTCTAGACATTCTCAAAAATCTATAAATAGGAAGCCTTACCACATGAATTTTAAGACTTGATAATGCAAATTTATAATGCACAAACGATTCCAAAATCCATTTCAATTAGTTTTACCATGCCAAATTTATTCCAATCCAAGCCAATCCATAATCCAAAGGTGCCAAGGAGAGATGGAGGTAGCCAAGCTTCCATTGCCAAGGACTTCATGAGCACAAGCCAAGAAAGCCACTACAACAAGCATTTTGAAGCATCCAAGGAAGGTAAAAGTGGGTTTATTTTTCATTTTATTTGTGTGTTTTATTCATGTTTGTTAACTAATCTCTCTATAGTGTCTAGGCCTAGAGATGTTATGCTATTTAGTGTGTTTCTTTATATTGTTTTCATTTTGGAACTAACACCATACTAACCATCATATCTTGAGTCAAATTCTTAGATCACATTCTGTAATGGACCTCTCATCCTTTGAAATATACCTTAATAAAAAAATGAAATGGTCCACTTGCCCTTGAAAAGTCCTTCAAGATTTATGAAATAGAACCTTTCAAAAAAATAGTAGAGCCCTTCAAAATTTTTGAAAAGGACTTCAGGATTTTGTAAAATGAACTTTTTCAAAAGTAATAAACCCTCCCAAAATTTTGAAATGATATTTGCTGTTTTGAGAAGAACCTTTCTTCTTGTAAATCTTGAAGTCCTCTTTAGAATTTTCTCCTTTCAACTGCTCTAATCAAAATCTATTTTTTTTTGCAAAGAACAAGACAAGTGAAAAAAAAACCCTAAATCACCTAGACAACCTTAGGGCCTATTAACCATGGATTTTTAAGGATTTATCAGGACCAATTATTTATCTCTAAAGACAAAATGGCATTCCAAAGTTTTGAATGGCAAGGTTGGTAGTTTGACCTGTGGGGTCAAAATTTTCAACAATGCTAAAGATACATTTGTAAGGATTTAATTTTACCCAATATTTAAGAAGGAAATCAAAGATGATAGCAAGATTAGAAAGATGAGTCTTATGAATTTTATATTTATCAATTAGGTCATCTACATAAGTTTCAATAATTTTATAGATAATATCATGAAAGATGTGAGTCATTGCTTGTTGATAGGTGGCTTCAGCATTTTTGAGATTGAAGGGCATTTTGACATAATAATAGGTGCCCCATTCTATGGTGAAAGTGGTCTTATGTTGATCCTTAAGGGCAATGTGAATTTTATTGTAACCCAAGAAGCCATCTATAAGAGATAACATTTCATAACCAATTATGGAATCAATGATGGCATCTATCAAAGGTAAGGGGATGTTATCCTTGGGATAAGTGATATTAAGATTGTGGAATCAATGATGGGATCTATCAAAGGTAAGGGGAAGTTATCCTTGGGATAAGTGATATTAAGATTGTGGAAATCAATGTAGATGTTAATGACCATAGTGGCATTTTTCTGAATGGGAACTATGTTAAAACCCCATTCAGAATAGTCCACTAGTTTTATGAACTTAGCATCAAGGCGATTGATAATTTCCTTGTGACATAAAGTAGAAACCTCAGGGAGAAATTTACCTTACTTTTGATACGCACACTTGACATTAGGATAAGTAATGATTTTATGCACCACAATGCTAGGGTCAATACCAAGCATGTCTTCATAGGACCAAGTGAAGATCTCACAATATTTATCATATAATAAGCTAAAATTTTCCTACTTGATAGGTGAGAGTTTGTGATAAACTATAAATGGTTGAGGACATGATGGAGTACCATATTCAATTCAAGTGGTTTCTTTGATAAGCATAGAATTTCCATCTTGTAAATGATATGATACATTAGGTAAATAATAAATTAGATTAGTTTTGGGATCAATGCTAGCAATAAAGTTGTTGAAACAATGGGTTTTAGTTTTAAAATTCCTAAGTTTATGATGTTGTCGAGGAAGTTGAGGTTCCCAGGAATGAAGTAATTCAATAATAGCTTAGTCACTAAGGAATGTGGGAAGAGGACCATAATACTCAACATCTACTTTGAGATCTAGAATTTGATTACCATGGTGATCATATTTAGAATATATCTGATGAACATCAATTGGCTTAGCATCGAGTGTAATATCAAGAGTATAAGTAGATGGATTAGAAAGGATTAGTGTGTTTTTGGTTTTATTGATGGGGGAAGGATCAGATGTAATCATGGGATATATAGGTGTTAAATAAGATGCAATAATTTTTAGAGGTTCAAAAGGTATAATTTTCTCTACCACCCAAGGAGTATCAACAAGTAGAGAATTGGTAGGAGGCACATGACCTTTGGGATCTAGGTCACAATTTATAAAAATGGTATAAACATCTTGATTAAAAGTTTGAATTTGAGCTAAGGTTTTTTGATAATGTTAAGCATCCAAATCTTGAGATTGAGCTTGGGCCATAACATAATTATCATCATATATTGGAGACATTGTACATGTTTGAGATTCAAGAGGAGTTTCAGAAGGGGAAATCCTAACATTATTAAATGTTTGTGGAGACATGATGAGAGGATCTTGAAATAATTTGGCCACTCAAAATTCATTGCAAGTGAAGGCATATTCAAGTAAAAAAGGCTCCTGAGCATTCAATGGAAGGGGAAAATCAATGATCTCATCAATAAGAGGAATAATATGATCCCTAGGTAACAAGGAAGGAGGAAACCACTTCAAAATATAGAGAGGTAGCTTGGTAATATTATAAGTATGTTATAAATCATTAGGTTCATCATCATCTGAGTCAGTAAGAGTGAATTGTAAATCAGGATTCATGTTGATGAACTTGGGTAAAGGAGCACTATTGATCTTAGGAATGGTAGGAATACGATACTGAGATTTGGGATTAGGAAGTTGACTACTCCAAGGGTTGGAATCATCTTCATGATTATATCATTTTTTGTTATGTAATAATTTAATGCATTGGATACCAAAAGAAGCAATGGCCCTCATTCTATGAGTTCATGGACAACCAAGGAGTATATTGTAGGATAAGGGTAAATCGAGGACCATAAGTTTAGTTTGAATGGTCGTAGGACCTATGGTTAGGGGAAGCCAATATAACCAAGTGGATTTTGATTAGTCTTATCAAAACCATGATAGGTAAGATGGGTTCAATTGAGATGATCATTGTTATAACCAACTTGTTAGATAAGCCATAAAGATGTCACATTAATACCAAAGCCTTCATTCACTAGAACTTTATAGATAAGGTTAGTTTGATGCATATTTTAATAAAAAGTGGTGGATCATTAGCATGAAAGAGAATTTCATCATTGATCATATCCTCTTCAAGAAATTCAATTGAAGGCTTAGAAGAATGATAAATAGTTTCAATGGTATGCACATCAGTAGGTTGAGGTTCAACAGAAGGTGGTTATTCATCTATAGAGGATAGATCATCAATTTCTTATAATTGTTGCATGAAGAACTTGTAATGATAAGGGGAAGTTTAAAACAACTCCATAAGTGGAATTTTGAAAGGCATAGAGCTAAGTTACTCAAGAAAGTTACAATGAGATTTAGAAAAAGAACTAGCATGATGTTTAGGAGGTAAGGTTTATTTTAATGTAATAGAAGTGGGTGGGGGTTCAGAAGGAGGAATATTTTCCTCAAGAGCTTCTAAAGTGAGATTAGTGGTTGTAGTATCTTTGAGAAGTTGTTATTTTAAAGATGGCTTTTTAGGTTTGGTAATAGAATATTTGTGAGCCAGTTTGTGATGATAATTGACCTTAGAAATGTTAACATATTGAGAATTATTATAATATTGGTCATAATTAGCATCAATGACACAAACATCCCTGGTATTTGGTTGATTATTATTTGTGGATAAATTTTTTTGGTTATTTGAGGTAGAAGCTTTGGAAACTTGTCATTTTTGAGAAGCAGCAATGTACTCATGATGATGAAGGTTTATCATGGATTTATGGTTAAATGAATCACCAAGCATATAGGAGACAAAAAATTTAGTAAGCCCTCTACAAGATTTATGGGAGTGACCAATGTCAACATGGAACCACTAGAATTGATTAGGGTCACACCACTTAGGAGGATTGTTAGGATAGATGAAAGGTTTAGAGGGCAGTAAAAATTATTTCATTTATTGCACCGAGAGTGGTGTGTGAGAAGATGAAGGTATGTCATATTTGGGAACTCCTAGTTTGGTTTATGGAGTATTGCCAGTGATAGCATTAGTAGATGTTTGAAAATATCCTTTAATAAGTTTAGGATTAGGTTCAAATTTATTCATGAGAAAGTCTTGACGTTTCACTTGGTAAAGATCTTCATTAAGGGTTTGGGGAGAAAAAATTCAAACCTTATATTAAAGGGAAGGATTCAAAGTAGTGTTAAAGAGTTTAAACAAGATCTCATCAATCATGTTATGGTTGACATTATGGGCCAATGATTTCCATCTTTTGATAAAGTAATGAGCTAATTTAATGGGAGATTGCTTAACATTGATGAAGTGGCTAAGATAATTTTTGGGAAGATCATTGTGTTGAAACTCTTTAACAAAAGGATTGATCAAATATTTAAATTTCCAAATGGAATGTTTTGGAAGTTGGTTGTACCATTTTAATACATCACCAGAGTTGATGCACAAAAATTTGGGGACAAAAAACATGATAGTCCCCCAAATTTGTAATTTCTTTTACAAAGGGCATATGCCTTTTTTTTAAACTGAGGCTCAAGCTTTTTCTTCAGCCTCAAGGGTGTACACCCTTTCCAAAGGGCATTCACCCTTTTTAAAGGGATTTCACCCTTTACAAAGGGCATATGCCCTTTATATTTGACAAAGGGTGTATGCCCTTTACAAAAGGTGTACACCCTTTAAAATACAAAGGGTGTATGCCCTTTATAATACAAAGGGTGTAAGCCCTTTGTAAAGTCCATTCACCCTTTGTAAAGGGTGTTCACCCTTTGTAAGGAATAAAGGGAGTACACCCTTTCCATTATTTCATTTTTAACATAGCTGAAGGAGAAATCCTGCAGCCAAGAGTTTGAGGAGATTTTTACTTTGCTAAATTTGTAGATTGATGCATGCACTTTGGATTTTTATTCTACCAATGAGATTTAGCATTGGATTGCTTCAAATCAGGTATGTAATTTTTGCATTTTATTTTTCATTTCTATGTATATTTATTTATTGAACTAGGGTTTTGAATTTAAATTTGTATTAGATTTTATACATTGGCTTAAAAACCCTATTTTTAAAAAAAAAATAGATACATAGGTTTGATGGATCCATTTCCTAAATAAAATGTTAGACAAACCCCCAAAGAGTTTGATTTTGCACAAGAAAAAGTTAAATTGTATGAGTAATATAATTTCAAATGTCAACAATTACAAATAATCATCAATGGTTTGCATCACTCTTCATCTGGTAGTACACAAATTTTACTTACCAATACATTAGAGTATATTTTTAATGAAGTGGGAAATGTGACTTCACAACTGAATGCAATGTTGCATCAAAGAGAGGCTCTAAAGTAATTTTATTTTGATAAATTGTCATATGAAGATGTGAAGAAAAAAAATAACAAAAGAAGATTTGTGTGCTTTATTTATTAAACTTGGAACCAACCAACCTCCACCAATGAATTGCAAACACATTATTTTTGATTGGTGTGTTCATGAGGAGATTAAAAATAAATTTTGGGATAGGTGGTGGATGGTGTTTGATGAGCCTCCATGCAACAATGATGAGATTCTATTATCTTTTTGAAAATATTGTATTTTGAGTTTGTATTACAAGTAATTCCAAATTATTTCAACATGAAGGCATCTTAAGGTAGGGGAGGTGGGTCTTCATTTGATAAACCTAGTGCTAGGCAGGACCAAAACCATCATAACTGAGCTTAGAGAAATAGAATAACAATATTACATGCCACTATTCCTAAAATTTTACATCATAACATATAGATGGACACCCTTGAGGTGGTTACTATCTTGACACGAGTTATGATTGATCATGGTATACATACTTTGAAGACTTCTACTCAGCCTACAGGTGGTGCTAGTGGTAGTGGTGTGTTGGTGGTAATGGTATTGGTGGTAGTGGTAGTGGCGGTATTGGTAGTGTTGGTGTTGGTATAGGTGCTATTGTCCCTCCTCTTACTCATGTTATATTTCATGTGCATCATTGCACATCATGTGGGAAGAAGTGTACAGAACCTCCTATTCAGGTGTGACATACATAGAGTACAATTGTGTAGACTAGCATGCTAGAGCATATGCCATATGTATATGTTTTAGTAGTGCTAGACACTAGTATGCAAGACATTAGCATGCTAGAGTATATGCCACATGTAGATGCTTCAACAACACATGACACTAGTATTTTAGACACTATGCAAGATGTTGTGTTTTTAGCGACTCCTATTAGGATATGCTAGGCTCTTATTGTAGAGAATACTTCACCATCTGTATTTGATACATTGATTTAATTTTAATTATATTTTTTTTATGTTTGTAAAAGAATATTAAGTTTATTTTCTAATACATGTGTTTACTTAATTAACTAATTTATTTGACTGAACTTTTTATTTATTGTTTGTATCTAATTGATTGGTGATATTTTGGGTACCTCAGCGGGCCTTGACTCTATTGTATAGGTCATAATTGGCACAGGTGTAGTTTACACATAGGTTTGTAAATTTTTTAATTACATATTTATTCATTTACATGTTTATTATCCTTTGAACAAAAAACTCTATTTTAATATATATTATAGTCATAACTTTTTATCATGTTCATTGCATCCACATATTACTCATTTATTGGTTTTATAAATGATGAGGGATGCTATGGGCACCCCTCATGGATGAGAAAAAGGTTTAGATGATGTTACTTCTACATTGGATAATCCAATATCTTCATAGTAGGTTATGATTCAGGGATGGAGACTGGTGAGAACACATAGTTTAATTATTTCTATTTTTAAGCAATGATATTTTATGTCATATTTACATAATTATATGCAACTCTAGATCTAATGATATATGTATGCTCTATAGGATTCCCCATCACAAGTGTATATTTGGTCTCGTATCTCTAAACAACCATTTATATGGAATATGGTGAGTGTAAAATCATTTTATGAAATTTTAAACTCTTGAAAAAATTATAAAATTTTCAATATACAATTTTAATGCATTAATTTTTATATTTTATATGTTGTGCAGAGACAATAATTTTCATCATTTTTCAATAAAATAATGGATGACTCAGAGTATCCCCTCGTATTGATGCATCCAACACCTTTGTCTCTACGTCTATGGTAATAAAGCATAATTTATTTGGAGGCAATGAGGAGCAGGAGAGCTAGTTGTTCTGCTATTGATCTAGTTGTAGGCTAAATCTATTTTGTGTGTTGATATGGCCCATATTGTATGCCTATATCATGAATTTTATCTATGTACATAGTTATAGGTACAATCAATTTTGTATGCCGATATGGTCCACATTGTCTGCCTATATGGTGCATTTTGTCTATGTATATGTTATGGTCTACATTTTTTCTTTATATATGTTAAATTATGACATAGAACTTTGCATGTACCACATATATATTATTTGACAATATGATTCCTTTACCTATGCATATTTATATTTTTATCATTTAATGTTTACACATATTATTGGTTAATGATTGAATTATTACATCATATGAGGTTAAAAAAAATCACATTATTATCTAAGTTAGGTGCTTTGAATCATTATGTATATTTTACATTTACATTTACATTTAATTACATATCAATTTTCAATTGTGTTGTTTAAGTAGACTTGGGATTAATTTCATGGACATGTAAATATTATAAATTATACTTGATCATAAATGTTAGGAGGTCTAGTGATGCACTTGTGTATATCTTTAGCTCCTAGTTGTCCTTATAACAAACAAAGACAATTATATGTGTCCATACAGTCACTATGGCCTACTTAAATATGGGTTAATATCGACATTGATATCCCTCTCTAGACTATCCACGCAATTACAATCTTAGCAAGGCAAGAATATAGACACAAATGAAGAGACTTAAGTAACTTCGATATTCCTTGACTAGTATATAAATCTTGAGGTTATATTCTTATAGTACTTAAATATGTATTCAATCTTTATCTCAATATGGAAAACCAATCCATCTATTTGTTTTGTCTATTTGAACTCAAAAGACTCAAAGCTCTCTACAAGCTAATTAATCCTAAATGCCTCAAAAGAATCAAAACAAGAAATATTTGAAAACAGGGGTATAAATGAATCTAAAATACTTTATCACAATATTTTTTAGGTGACTAAATTTTTGAAACACCTTAGAAGGTTTTCTACAAATAATTTTATCAAAAACCTCTCATGGACTTACTAGTCTTAATGTTGCTCTAATATGCCAAAACCCATTCTGTATTGAATTAACACTTTAAGACACCTTAGACATATGCATTTAAGTGTTTTATGAATTATCAATTCTTAGATAAAAGGATTGGCTTTCCAATTTTAATATTTTACCCAAAAATTCATAAAATCATGTTTTCTCTATTACGCCTAATTACTCTCTAGTAGGTCAAAACTCAAGACATAGGTTTGTTACACTAAATGATCTTTTTATGAGGTATGTAAAAATGTATTAAAGGTGTTTCAACCTTAGTTTGGATTTCATAGAATCAATTTTGAAGTTTATAAATCAATATCTCTCCTCATTTTTAAATAAACATATAAAATAGGGTATCTCTTACACATACTTGATTGGTCGAAGGATGCCAATCGTGAACCGTCTATACAGACACATTTAGATGAGAATTTTTTAGCTAGAAAGACCATTCTCCAGTGTTGATCAGGCCTTGGGAGTGAAATTTTTAGTTTATCAGAGGCATCCTTTAAGATAATTCATTCATTCATGATTGTGTAAGATGAGTGAACTTCAGTTGCATGTTGCACAAGAACCATGAAGGATAGAGACAACCCATCAACTCCAACACATACAAGGATGATTCCTCTAATAAATACTAAGAGGATTTTATATAACTCAATATGGATGAGATTTGGAAATGAGGTTTCTCTCACAAGCAAATCTCTTAGAATAGGTCAAAAGTTAGTAGTGGGGGCCATAGAATTTAACACATCAACCCAATCAATGAACCATCTATGTGAACACATCTAGATGGGTATTTTTTTATTAGAATGACCTTTATTCATTATTTGTCAAGCCTTAGGAGTGAAATTTTTAGTTGGTCAGAGGCATCCCTAAACATAATTCACTCATCCCTAAGTGTGCAAAATGAGCAAACTTTGATTGTGCATTACATGAGAACCATAAGGGCTAAAGATAAACTATCAAATCCTATAAGTATAGGGATGAGTCCTTTAAGAAATATTGAGAGGAATTTATCTAATTTGAGATGGATGAGATATGTAAATGAGGTTTCTCTCATAACCAAAACTCTCAAAATATGTAATGAAATTACTTTAATAATAAATTAGAATAGTAGAAGTAGATCCAAATATGACTGAAATATATCCAAATATATGATAATAGATAAGCCACTTCGAGGGGGAAACCTCCACAAGCTTCAATAAGAGTAGAATTCACATTATGATGATAAATAGTTGCCCACTACCTCCTATATATAGTCTATCTAGGCCATGGTTACTCCATAGGCCAACCTACTAACCAAATGAATGCATAGAGAAATATGAAATAGCATCAAAGAGGGATAAGCAAGCCACAAGTCAGCTATTCCTATCTTAATACATGTGATAGGTTAGGGCCATAGCATACCCTTCCCCTTCAAACTAATGTTATCCTCAATGTTAAACAACTCTGGATGTTGTTGTCAGAAAGTCTTCACCTTCCCAAGTTGCATCTTCACTGCTCAGGTTATTCCACTTGATCAAATATTCCCTAATCTCTCTGGTTTTCAACCTCTTAGTATGTGTTTGGAGGATCTTCTTTGGTTCTAAAATGACTAATCCTTCTTCATCTAGTTTTGGGAGTTCTGTCTGGGCTGAAACTGTCTGTCCAATGACCTTCTTCAAACATGAAACATGAAATACTAGGTGTATGTGAGATGAATGAGGTAACTCAAGCTTATAAGCCACACATCTAATTTTCTATAGAACCTGATAAGGGCCATAATACTTAGGAGTAAGTTTATTATCCTTTTTCTATTGTTTCAAGGACATCTACTTATAAGGCTGCAAATGTACAAATACCCAATTACCCACCTCAAAATTTCTCTCACTATGGTGTTGATTTGCTTATTGTTTCATCATGTTTTGTGTCAAGGCCAAATTCTCTCTCAAACTAGCCAAAACCTCTTATTGATGTTGAATGTGATCCTCCAAATTCTAAACCTTGGTTTGCACCTTTAATGAAGAAGTGATGGAAGATGGATGGTAACCATATAGTGTTAGAAATGGAGACATTTTAGAAGAGGTATGAAAAGATGTGTTATACCACCATTCTGTAAGTGGTAGCCATTTAACCTAATGTTCCTATTTATCTGATACAAAATAATAAAGATACCCCTCTAAACATTTGTTAACCACTTCTATTTTTCCATCAAATTGGGGGTGGTAAGATGAGCTATGAGCTAGCTGAGTACCCAAACAGGAAAATAGTTTAGTCTAGAAATTACTAGTGAAAATAGGATCATGATCACTTACAATTATTTTTGGGGTTCCATGTAACTTTAGAACTACATCCAAAAAAATAGTTGCTATTGTACTTGCTGAAAATGGGTGTGAGAGAGCACAAAAATGGGCATATTTTGTAAGCCTATCCACAATGACCAAGATAAAATTCTTACCTTCAAACAAGTCAACCCTGTGATGAAATCCATGGAAACATCCTCCCACCTTTGACTAGGAATTGATAATGGTTGTAACAGACATGGGGTCTTAACTATCTCACCTTTATTCTATTGGCATATCAAGAATTCTACCACAAACTTTTGTACATCTCCCTTGAGTCCTTCCCAAAATAATTATTTCTTAATTCTATGATATGTTTTTAAGAACCCTGAGTGTCCCCCAATTGGAGATGCATGCAACTCCACAAGAATCTTATGCTTAAGCTCTGAATTTTGCACAAGTATAACCTACCCTTATACCATAGGACATTACCTTTCCATTCAAATTTTTCAGAGGATAAAGTACCTTGCTAGAGATTTTAAATTAGAAGCTATGTATCCTTGTCTTGCTCCCATTCTAATATGGCTTCATCCACCCAATCTGCTTGCAATATGGATATTGCACAAAGTAATGCTTTTGTGGATGTATCTTATCTAGATAGTGCATCTGCTACTACATTATCTTTACCCTTCTTATAGATTATTTCAAATTCATAACCCAACATTTTGGTTACCCACTTTTGTTGTTCCTTAGATGATAATCTTTTCTCTAGAAAGTATTTGAGACTATCATGATCGATTTTCACCTTAAAGTGTCGACCCATCAGATAGGGCCTCCATTGTTTAACTGCATGAAGAATATCCATAATTTCTTTCTCATAAATAGGTTTTTGTAGATTCTTACCTTTGAATTGATGACTCTCAAATGCAATGGGTCTTCCTTCTTGCATTAGTACCACTCACAACCTAGATCCAGAAGCATCACATTCAATAGTGAATGTCTTTGAGAAGTCTGGAGTAGCCAAAACTAGAGTGGTGCACATAACTACTTTAATTTTCTCAAATGCTTTGGTCGTGGCATCATTCCAATGGAAGGCATCCTTCTTTATCCATGCAGTGAGTGGAGCCGCTATGCTGCCATAACCTTTCACAAATCTTTAGTAGTAACCTATTAGTCCTAGGAACCCTCTGAGATTTTTGAGAGTTTTTGGCATGGGCCATTCCATCATAGCTTTGATCTTTTGGGGATCAACTTTGACACCTTCCTAGGAAAAAATGTGACCTAGGTACTCTACCTCTTGTACTCCAAAATCACATTTGGATGGCTTCACATAAAGCTGATGCTTCTCCAAAACTATCAACACCCATTTCACATGTTGCAGGTGTGCTTGCCATGTCTGACTATAAATCAATATGTCATCAAAGAAAACCAACACAAACTTCCTTAAAAAAGGCCTAAAAATAGTGTTCATCAAGCTCTAAAAAGTAGATGGTGCATTTGTAAGACCAAAGGGCATTACCAAAAACTCATAATGGCCCTCATGCATTTTAAAAGTAGTTTTATGAACATCATCATCCTTGATTCTAATTTGATGGTACCCTGAGTGAAGGTCTAATTTTGTGAAATAATTAGCACCATGCAACTCATAAAGTAAATCATCAATTATGGGAATAAGAAAATTATCTTTGATGGTGTACTTGTTGAGTTCCCTATAATCTACGCACATCCTCCATGTGTCATCCTTCTTTCACACCGTGACCACTGGTGATGAATATGCACTTTGGCTATGCCTGATGATCCCTACCTCTAACATCTCATGGACCATTTTTTTGATTTCACTCTTTTGTGCATATGGATATCTATATGGTATGATATTTGGTGGTTGACTCCCTAGAAGTAGTTGAATGGCATGATCATGTTCTCTTTTTTGTGGTAGTCCTTTTGGCATGGCCCCAAAAATAGATGGGTGGTCATCAATGTTAGGTTGTGGAGCTAAAAGCTTCAACCTTTGCAAACTGAGGAACAAATAGTTGCTGAGTTCTACAGGAACCAGCGTCGACAGCAGGACCGACGTCGGCAGAGACTAGTGCAGAAGGCCACCGGCCACGGCAGTAAGTCGGCCGACATCGGCAGAACCAGACAAGCAGAGACCGACGTTGGTCGCCTGTGTGTTTCAGAACTGCTCGTTTCACGGACTATTAGTTAAGTGAACGAAGAGTTTGCATGTTGAGACCAGTTAGAGTCTTGTGCTGCGAGGACAATTGTCTAAATTAAGAGTCTAAGTTATTGTTTGAGTTAGGGATCTATTTATAGACCCATTGGCATGTATTGTATAAGGCATGAGATAGAAAGGAAGAGTTCCTTCTAGTTGTAAGATCTATGAGTTGCAGGTTGTTGCAAGCTCATTGAGGATCTACATGTAAGTTTGGTCTTTGAATTGTAGGTTGCAGGTTCATGAGAGATCAGCTTGAAGTGCTATAGAGTGCTTGATGTACCGGCAGGGTTATTACTGACTGGTTGGTAAGGTGAACACCAATTCTGTGTGTGAGTTGGTTGTTGGGACCGTTTTTGTGTAGGAGAGTGTGTGTGAGAAGAATTACTGAACACTTGAGGTGTGGCGGCTCTTTGTTGTATTCTTTTCTGTTAGTGTTAATACAAGATAGTGTATTGTCTCTCATATTCTGTGCTATTGGTGAATTCTAGTTACTTGTGTTTCTGGTTATTTCCGCATATTCAATTGCTTATATTTGGTAATCATACTGTGCTCTTTCTGAGGAGCAAGATCCCAACTAGTGGCATCAGAGCATGTTTGTTGTTCTAGATTCCTGACAACTGGTATCAGAGCCTTGGTTGTAGGTTCTTAAGCTTGATACCAACAATTGGTATCAGAGCTTTTGGTTGGGATACTAACAGATTGGTGTAGATCTGGGTAGTGTGTGTTGATTACAGGTTACTCACAGGGTTTCTGTTTGAGTGGGAGTTGAGCAATGACAGAAAGCAGTCAACTACGAATGGAGAAGTTCAATGGCAAGAACTACCAATTATGGAGGATGCAGATTGAGGACTATCTGTATCAGAAAGATTTGTACTTACCGTTGGGTGGGGTTGCTAGCAAACCCTTGGATATGAAAGATGAAGAATGGGAGGTTCTTGATCGAAAGGCTCTGGGATCTGTTAGATTGAGTCTTGCATCATCTGTGATTTCCAGCTTATCATAGTGTAGGACAACGGTGGAGTTGATGGAATCTTTGGCAAATTTATATGAAAAACCCTCAGCTTCGAATAAGGTATTTCTTATGAAGCGTTTATTTAATTTGCAAATGTTGGAAGGTGGATCTGTTCATAGCCATCTTAGTGATTTCCATGGTTTAGTAAACCAGTTAAGTTCAGTCAATATTGTATTTGATGATGAAATAAGAGCTCTCTTAATCTTGTGTTCATTACCTGAAAGTTGGGAAGGTTTGGTAATGGCAGTTTCTAATACTGTGTCTCCTTCAAAAGTCTTAAAAGTGGATGATATTGTGAGTGTAATCTTGAACGAAGAGATACGCAGGAAAAGCACAGGTGAATCATCTGGAGATGCTTTGAGTGTTGAAGGAAGAGGAAGGCCAAGAGAGAAGATAGAGCGTGGGAGATCAAGGTCGAAGACGGGCAAGAGATCCAAGTCTAGGTATGGCAGAATAACCTGCTGGAAATGTGGAAAGCAAGGGCACTTAAAGAGAGATTGCAGATCGGGTACAGATCAGCATGAAGAACATGAAGAAGAAGCAGATGTTGCAGGTTACATTGCACAGGATGCTCTGGTATGTTCTTTGGATAAAGTAGAATCTTGGGTATTAGATTCTGGTGCCTCTTTTCATGCATCCCCACATAGGGAATTTTTTCATGAGTATGTCCAGGGAGATTTTGGAGAAATTTGTGTAGGGGATGGTAAGTCTTGTCAGATTGTTGGCAAAGGCAAAGTGAAGCTAAAACTGCAGACAGGTAACACATGGGTGTTAAAGGAGGTCATGCACGTCCCAGTTCTGAAGCGGAATCTGATTTCTGTTAGAAGTTTGGGTGAAGAGGGTTGCACAGTAACTCTCACAGCGGACTCTTGGAAGGTTACCAAGGGTACACTTGTTATAGCTAAAGGTAAGAAAGTAGGTACGCTTTATCTATCTACTTGTTTTACTGATTCTTCTTCTGGGTTATCTACTTCAGCTGTAGATTCGGAGATGTGGCTTGATAGGCTTGGTCACATAGATATGAAGGAGATGCTGGTTCTTGAGTCAAAGGATATGCTTTCGGATTTGGAAGGCATGGATCGTGGTTTCTGTATGCAGAAGAAGAAGGTGAGATTTCTTGAGGAATCCGATGTTAGTGACAAGAACAGGAAAGCCTTGGTTTTCAAGGAGAAGGTGACGGACAGAGTTCAGCACAAGGTGCAGAGGAATTTTGAGCAGAGCAAGGGTGATTTGGACAAGGGTTTGATCCAAAAGGAGCTCACGGGAAAAAGTCAGGTCTCACAAGAAAAACACAGAGACCGACGTCGGCAGGAAAACTAGCGTCGGTGTCCAGACAGGGACCGATGTCGGCTATGTGCAGCCCGACGTCGGTGACTCGAGGCAGACAGAGACCAGCGTCGGCCAGGGGAAACCGATGTCGGCAGAGAGGCAGTTGCAGGGAACCGTCATCGTTCGGCTGTAGACTGAGATGTGACCGGCATCGGTCACTGAGATGAATTTTGGGTGGACAGCAAGCTGTCATGGAGTCTCAAGCGCTCATATGGAGGACTGAAGGTGTAAGTAAGTTCTTAAATTCATCATTTCCCTTCTTTACACTACTTGTTGCTCACTTATGGCATAGGACCAGGAAGTTATTGAAGAAGCAGAACAGGTAGATCCAGGAAATAGTGGGAGCTAGGCATGGATGAGGATGTGATTCCTTGGAGGAGAACCAAACAGGTGTTTTGGGTAGTGTGGCCAGCTGGAAGTAAGCACTGAGAGATGAATGGATGTTAAGGATGAAGAAGAGCGGAAATGGATACGTGAGATGGAAGATCAGGTTATTTGATCTTGTATTAGCTGCAGGGCAATGGAGGTTTGTTCATTGTGTTTCTCTTTACCAGGTTGGATAGTATTAGCTACACTATCCTATTTTCTGTATGATGTGCTTGTTGCAGGGTTACATATACAGGTATTGCTGAACTAAAGGTAAAGTTAGTTCAGGTGTTTGTCATGGAGAATCTGGGAGCAGCAAGATTCTTTGGCATGAGTGTGTTCTAGAGACATGGTAGGTCATTTGTTGACTTTGTTTCAGGATGATTGTGTGAAACCGGTTAGCACGCCGATGGTTGGACAGTTCTATGAACAGGTGTCTTGATTCACATAATGAGGTTGAGTGCATGGTATGTACTAAACCTGAGTTTTCCCAAGCAGTGGGAGTTGTCACAATTTAGGAGCCAATCCGGGAGAGAACCATTGGAGGTCAGTTCAGTGGATTCTTACAGGGACTAGTAGCAGGTGCACATGCTATGCAAGTTCAGGTTTATTTCTACATGGTTGTAGATGTGGATGTGGTAGTTAATTTGGATGACAGGTTTTGCACCACGGATTTTGTGGTGGTTGGTCTTCAAGGGTGATTTTGGAGATGGATACATAGCCAAGGTAACAAACTAGACGGTGTACAGGTACATGTACAGGTTGCAGCTGTTTATCTCCAAGTGGGAGATTGTTAGGTTGTGGAGCTAAAAGCTTCAACCTTTGCAAACTAAGGAACAGATGGTTGCTGAGTTCTACAGGAACCGGCGTCGGCAGCAGGACCGACGTCGACAGAGACCAGTGCAGAAGGCCACCGGCGACGGCAGTAAGTCGGCCGACGTCGGCAGAACCAGACAAGCAGGGACCGACGTCGGTCGCCTGTGTGTTCCAGAACTGCTCGTTTCATGGATAGTTAGTTAAGTGAATGAAGAGTTTGCATGTTGAGACCAGTTAGAGTCTTGTGCTGCGAGGACAATTGTCTAAATTAAGAGTCTAAGTTATTGTTTGAGTTAGGGATCTATTTATAGACCCATTGGCATGTATTGTATAAGGCATGAGATAGAAAGGAAGAGTTCCTTCTAGTTGTAAGATCTATGAGTTGCAGGTTGTTGCAAGCTCATTGAGGATCTACATGTAAGTTTGGTCTTTGAATTGCAGGTTGCAGGTTCATGAGAGATTAGCTTGAAGTGCTATAGAGTGCTTGATGTACCGGCAGGGTTATTACTGACTGGTTGGTGAGGTGAACACCAATTCTGTGTGTGAGTTGGTTGTTGGGATCGTTTTTGTGTAGGAGAGTGTGTGTGAGAAGAATTACTGGACACTTGAGGTGTGGCGAATCTCTGTAAGGTGAAAGAGTGTGGCGGCTCTTTGTTGTATTCTTTTCTGTTAGTGTTAATACAAGATAGTGTATTGTCTCTCATATTCTGTGCTATTGGTGAATTCTAGTTACTTGTGTTTCTGGTTATTTCCGCATATTCAATTGCTTATATTTGGTAATCATACTGTGCTCTTTCTGAGGAGCAAGATCCCAACTAGTGGCATCAGAGCATGTTTGTTGTTCTAGATTCCTGACAATCAAGAATCATTTGTAGATCAGGATGTGTAGATGCTTGTGTGGGTTAAACTTCTATGGAACATAATCGTGCAATAATTCCCTTTGCCCCCTTTTTAGTATCTTGGTCATCTGATGTGAACTAACCAATTATGGAAAATTTTCCTATAATCCACGTAGTTCAATTTTCCTACCTTCAAAATGAAAGTGCATGAATAGTTCTTGAAAGTTCATCTCAATAGTACCCAAGGTTGTGATCCATTGGACTCCCAAAATAATGTCTATGTTACCCATGGGAATAGAAAGCACAAGAGAATCGAGATTGTACTCACCCATAACAAGCTTAATACTATGGCATTTGCCTAAATAATTAATTGTGCCACCATCTACAATCATGACTTGAAATTTTGGTGCTGGGTAGATGAAACAATTCAATCGAGTGGCCAACTTATGATTGATGAAGTTATGTGTGCTCCCGAATCAATCAACACTATCACCTTCTATTTCTTGAGGAAACCCACCACCTTAAGAGTTTGTGGAGTGATAATACCTGCAAGTGCATGACAAGAGATTGTAGGTTGGGAATTTTTAGGTACCTCCTCTATCTCTTCCTCATCATCATTGGAGGCATCACATTCTTATTCATCTTCATTATATCCCTTAATGTAGAATAACTTCTTCTCAACACATCTATGTCCTTTACTCCACTTGATATCACAACCAAAACATAATCCTTTTGCACCCTTCTCTTCAATTTTCTATGGGGTCAATCTGGTAGGTGGAGGAAATGTTGGTGTCGACATGCTACGATCTTTGAAGTGAGTGAATGGCTACTTCTTGTTGGCTATGAATTTTTCCTCAACTCTATGTGCTATGATAATAGAATAAAAAATATAAAGTGGATTAAACATGTGTACCTCATGTTGAATGTGGTCCTTGAGTCTACCCAAAAATAGGTCATTCAAGTTCTCCTCAAAAATTGTCTCCACACGTAAGGATAGGTTTTGAAAATGATGAATATAATCCTTGACAAAGCCAGTCTATCACAATTTTTCCAATTGGCTGAAGTAATTCTCTGTCACACTATTGCCATAGTGTAATTGTAGCTCCTCTATAAAAAATGACCAAGTGACATTGAGAGTCATCTTTTTCTTTTGAGCACACAACCATCAATACCATATGAATTGATCAGGTTCAAGATACAAGGATGCCATGGTAACCTTATATCCACCTAGGATTTGATGTAGATCAAAACAATTCTCCATTTGGTTGATCCAATTGAGTGGATATTTTCCATCAAATTTGTGCATATCCACCTTTAGTAACAAGTTCCTCTATGGCACTGAAGTTAGATTTGAAGTAGATTGGTTGGGAGAACCACCATGGTGGGGTTGTGCAATAGTGTTAGATGGATGATTTGACTAATTATTTTTCAAATCCATTATGATATCTACCAAACTATCTTGTATGGATTTCATATTAGATTGTATGCCTTGCACCTCACACTGAATGCCTTGCACACTATAGTCAAGCTGGCTCACTTTATGATCTATGTCAGAGAACCCTGGTATAAAGGGTCAAATACATCCCCCTTCTAACTCCATCTCTTCAGTGTTATGATTTTTACCTAGAGTTTCAACACCCTTTCCTTGGCCTTGAGTTTGTGGACTTGCCATAAAAGGGTGTCGACCCTGATTGGCACTTTTGACCCAACTTTGACCGAGCAATTTTGGACTTTTTTTGGCCTCAAATAAAAAACATACAAAGAACAAACCCTATCCAAATTTTTTTAATCTTTCCAAAAATGTAAATAACTAAAAAAAATTCTTTGAATTGTGCACTATAGATCAATTTTATGAAAAACCCTAAAATAGAGATAAATTTTGTAAAACAAATCCAAATCATCTAAAATTTTATGAAGCTTAAATTAATTATTTATAACCTTCAATAAAAAAAATTTAGATAAATTCATAACCTTTTTATAGATATAACCAAATTTAAAAAAATCAGGGTTTCACCCACAAGATTGCCCAAATTATAGCTCTGATACCACTTGTAATGAAATTACTTCAATAATAAATTAGAATAGAAGAAGTAGATCTAAATATGACTGAAATATATCTAAATATATGATAATAGATAAGCCACTTCGAGGGGGAAACCTCCACAAGCTTCAATAAGAGCAAAATTCACAATATGATGATAAATAGTTATCCACTACCTCCTATATATAGTCTATCTAGGCCATGGGTACTCCATAGGCTGAGCTACTAACCAAATGAATGCATAGATAAATATGAAATAGCATCAAAGAGGGATAACTAAGCCACAAGTTGGCTATTTCTATCTTAATATATGTGATAGGTTAGGGCTGTAGCAAAATAGGCTAAAATTTGGTCAGTGAGGGTCATAGAATCTGACTCATTAGCCCAATTGATAAACCATCTATGCGTACACATCCAAATGGGATTTTTTAGGATAAAATGACCTTTGTTCAATCTCAGTTAGGCATTGGGAGAAAAAAAATTAGTTTGTCAAAAGCATCCCTGAAGATAATTAACTCATCCTTCAGTTTGTAAAATAAGCGAACTTAGGTCATGTATTGCACAAGAACTGTGAGGGATAAAGATGAATCATCAACTTCTACACATACAAGGATGAGTCCTTTAAAATATATTGATAGGAATTTATCTAACTTAAGACAAATGAGATATGGTAACAAGGTTTCTCTTGTGGCCAAATCTCTTAGAATAGGCTAAATATTGGTCAATGGGGGTCGTAGAATCTGACTCATCAGCCCAATTGATGAACCATCTACATAAACATGTATGGATAGGAATTTTTAAGCTAGAACAACATTTTTTTGGTCTTGGTAAGGCCCTAGGAGTGAAATTTTTAATTGGTTGGAGGCATCCTTGAAGAGAATTCACTCATCCTTGAGTGTGAAAAATGAGTAAACTCCGATCGTGTGTTGCACAAGAGCTGTAAGGGCTAGAGATGAACCGTTAGCACCTACATGTGAAAAGATGAGTCCTCTAAAAAATACCAAGAATATTTTATCTAAATAATGATGGACAAAACATGGAAATGATTTTTCTCTCATAGCCAAATCTCTTCGAATGGGGTAAGGGGCCATAGAATCTAACTCATCAACCCAATCGATGAATCATCTATGCAAACACATCCAGATGGGTTTTTTTATGTTAGAACAACCTTTATCTGATCTCATTTAGGCCCTAAGATAGAAATTTGAAGTTTATTGGAGGTATCCTTGAAGAGAATTTAATTGTCCTTAAGTGTGTAAAAAGAGTTAACTTATGTCATGCATTGCATAAGAACCGTGAAGGATAGAGATAAACCATCAGTTCCTACACATGTAAGGATGAATTTTATAATAAATAAAAGGAGGATTTTATCTAAATCATGATGTAAAAGATGTGGAAATGAGATTTATCCCACAACCAAATCTCTCAAAATGGGGTAAAAGTTGGTCAGTGGAGGCCATATAATTGACTCATTAGCCCAATTGACAAACTGTATATGAGAACACATCTAGATGGGCATTTTTAGTCTATAAAAACTTTTATCAAGTATCATTCAAGCCCCAAGAGTGAAATTTATAATTGATTAGAGGCATCTTTGAAGAGAATATAGTCATCCCTGAGTGTGCAAAAAGAGTAAACTTCCATCGTGCATTGCATGAGAACCATGAAGACTAGAGATGAACCATCAGATCTTACATGTATAGGGATGAGTCCTATAATAAAGCCTAGGAGAATTTTATCTAACTCAAGATTGATGAGATGTGGTAATGAGGTTTCTCTCATAGCTAAATCTCTTAGAAGGGGGTAAAATTTAGTCAGTGGGGGCCGTAGAATTTGACTCATCAACCCAATCCATGAACCGTCTATGTGGACACATCTAGATGGGTATTTTTAGACTTACAAAAAATGATCTCAATCAAGCCTCAAGAAAAAAAAATTGTAGATGGTCAGAGGCACCCCTAAAGAGAATCTATTCATCTTTGAGTGTGCAAAAAGAGCAAACTTTTATCATGCATTACAAGAGAACTATGAGGGATAGAGATGAACCTCAGCTCCTACACATGTAGGTATGAGTCCTCTAATAAATCCCAAGAGGATTCTATCTAACTCATGATTTAAAATATGTGAAAATGATGTTTATCTCGTAACCAAATATCTGAGAACATGCCAAAAGTTGGTCAATTAGGGCCATATATTCTGACTTAGCAACCCAATCGATGAACCATCTATGCAAAAACATTGGGATATGCATTTTTAGGCTAAAATAACCATTGTCCAGTCTTAATTGACCCCTAGGAGAGAAATTTATATTTGATTAGAGGCATCCCTTAAGAGAATTCACTCGTCTTTGAATGTGCAAAATGAGCAAACTTCCTTTGTGCATTGTAGGAGAACCATGAGCACTAGAGATGAATCATTAGCTCCGACACGTGAAACAATGAGTCCTCTAAGAAATTTTGGTAGGGTTTTATCTAACTCATGATGAATTAAATTTAGCAACAAGGTTTTTATCATAGCCAAATCTCTTAGAACATGCTAAAATTTGGCCATTGAGGGCTGTATATTCTGACTCATCAACCCAATCAATGAATTGTCTATGTGGACATGTTGGGATAGACATTTTTAGGCTACAAAAACCATTGTTCAATCTCAGTCAACTCTTAGGAGTGAAATTTTTAGTTGATCAAAGGCATCCCTTAAGAGAATTCACTCATCCTTGAATGTGTAAAATGAGTGAACTTCCTTTGTGTATTGTAGGAGACCTGTGAGGGCTAGAGATGAATTGTCAGTGCCTACACATGCAAGGATGAGTCCTATAAGAAATTTTAGGAGGAATTTATCTAACTCATAATGGAAAAAACATAGAAATTAGGTTTCTCTCATAGATAAATCTCTCAGAACATGCCAAAATTTGGCCAATAAGGACCATATATTCTGACTCATCAACCTAATCAATGAACCGTCTATGTGGACACATTGAGATAGACATTTTTAAGCTAAAAAAACCATTATCTAGTCTCGGTTAACCTCTAAGAGTGAAATTTATAGTTGCTCAGAGGTGTCCCTTAAGAAAATTCACTTATCCCTAAATGTGCAAGATGAGCAAACTTCCTTCACACGTTACAGGAGAGCCATGAGGGATATGAATAATCAGTGCCTACACGTGTAGGGATGAGTCCTCTAAAAAATCCAAAGAGAATTTTATCTAACTTTTGATGGAAAATATGTGGTAATGAGGTTTTTATTTTAGCCAAATATTTTAGAACATACCAAAATTTGGTCACTGAGGGACTATATTCTGACTCGTCAACCTAATCAAAAAATCATCTATGTGGACACATCAAGATAGACATTTTTAGGCAACAATGAATATTATCTAATTTCATTTGGCCTCTATTAATGAAATTTATAGTTGATCAGAGGCATCCCTTAAGATAATCCACTTGTCCCCTAGTGTGCAAAAAGAGTGAACTTTCATTGCACATTGTAAGAGAACCGTCAGGGCTAGAGATGAATGGCCAACTCTTACACATGCAAGGATGAGTCTTTTAAGAGAGCATAGACAAGACTATTTTCATTTTTTATTAAAAGTATAAATAGAGAGAAGGTAAAAAAATATTTTATTAAGGCATATGAAATTAATATAAATAGTTTTAGCTTCTCTTTATTTCAAGAAGATAATCTTCTCTACTCATGACACCAACCATGTGAAGGTGGAAGTTCATCTGGTGCCACTAACCTAAATTTTAATTTTTAGTAAAAAATTTTAATTATCTGACCAAATTTTGTGTGTATCAAACATGATTTCTCTTAAATTCATATTCATATAAAATATCTCAAAACAACCATGGACAAACTCTAAAAAATGCAATCTTTCATCACTCATATAAAAATGGTACTCCCTCAAAATCTTTTTGTTGTCATTTGTGCTATCAGGTGCATGTCTAAATATAATATGAATAAAAATTCTAACTTGAATTGAATTATAATATTGGGATTGAACCTCATTTTATGGTTGTAGTGTGTAGTTCTCAATAAAATCCACAATTAAAATAATGGTGCCAACTGGGAAGTTGTCCTTGCATGCTTTGAATTGATTATCTAACTATTTGGATTTGTGTGTGTGTCTTGCATATTGGTAGATAATAATCTTTTTGAATTCAAACATGAAATCACATACAAAAACTTTGGTTGTAACTAATTCACATCTTGATGAATCTTTTCCATTTTTTAACACATATTTAACAGATGTATACTTCTTATAATCAACTATTTACTTTCCAAATTTATGTGAAATATTTTCATGTAAACAACTCATCAAATTTGACAAACCACTACAATTTTTATGTCTTCCATCTGAACATTATTTGGCAAAAAAAATTATCCCTTGGGTCTTTGACATAAAAGACCTTAGATTAATTATCTTGATGTTTTAGGTGGGGAAGACACCATACATTCCAATAAAATCTCATTAGTATGTAAAGTACAATGTATATGACAAAAAACATCAAAATGCATAGCAAATTCAACATGTACCCTAAAACAACATGTGGTGCATGCTTGGTTTATTTTAACATAGAAAGGATTGCACATCTCAAATGACCTTTGATAATTATCAATTGGCCATTAAATTTTTCAATAAACTTTTTGTAAAATTCTATTTGCATCATGTCTAAAAAATGTTTTTTATGTGGCTGATGATTTTTTAAGACTTTTATTCTTTTAATAACATATTTTACATTAGATGAGACCCTTGTGTTTTCATGCCAAAAAATTTCAATCAATTGTTTTATTATTTCAACTAATACGTTATCTTTTTGTGGGAGTCTACCACTAAATGCCCAACAATCCGTGAGTGAAGGGTCATCAATCTTTGTTCTTATTTTTACAACATTTATTAGATTTTTTCTATTTAAATTCAAGGATTTACTTGTTTTTATAATAATTTGATCTTTAGATGTTGACTTACTTACTATAGATTCCATTATTACTTGTCTTGCCACATTACTATCTTTATTCCAACTTTTATTGTGTATTGCCCTAAATGCATTAAATAAATTCTTTACTATTGTACTATTTATTCCCTTCATGTTTAATGTTCTTGACCCCAAATTATGCACCATAGGGTGTATTTTTTGCATTTTCATTAATTGAAGAAATAGTTAACATCATTTTGTATGGCTTTTATTCTTAAATGCATAGTTCCATACACATTAAGCATGACATTAAACTAATATTTTTGACATTTTACCTTCCATAGGTTCTATTATTTTTTCATCTGTTTCAACCAAATACTTTGGTGTTTGTCTTATTATCCTTGGAGGTGTGGGTATAGAAGCTATATTTTGTATTAAATTGGGTGGTGTTAACACTTCAACCATAGTAGGAACATTAGAGGGTTGACTATCTACATTAGACCTTATAGGCAATTTAAATTCCTCTTTATTTGGAGACACATGATTCAAGGTCATTATTTGATGTTGATTATCATCATACTCAAAATTTTCATTATAAATGGATGTTTTATTATATTGTGTTTATCCATATGTTTCATCATTCATTAAAAATTCATTATTAACATGCTCTACATTTTGAATTTCATCTTGCAATAAAGTTTGACTTGGTTCTCTTATCTCATTTAAAGACATATGTAAACTAAATTCTATAGAATTGGGCATGCTATTTTCATTAGAAGTATTACCTGGTGTAAAAGAAGAACCTTCACCTTGCCTAGAAGCCCTTATGGATGCTCTCCTATCTGCTTGTCTTTTCTTTCTTTTTCTCTTGTCTCTTCAATTTCCTCATTTATTAGTTCTTTGATTAGTCTTTTACGATGACTTCCTGACCCCATTATTTATCTTTACCAAAATAAAATAATCATATATTTAAAATTGAAGATTCTTAGTGATTCAAACAAAATAAATGAATAATTCACCAAATTTGCATAGTTATAGGAAGAAAAACTAGTTTTTAATTTAGAAAGAACAAAATAAATGACAAAAACATTCAAAAGCACACACGCCCTTTGGGATCCATGAAAGAATGGGCAAAAACATTTATTAGTCCACTAGTGTTTGTGTAGAGGGCATATGCCCTTTTCATATTTAGAATTTTTTTCCCACTTTCCCTCCAATTTTACCTCGATTTTAGGCCTGGGGGTCCCAAACCTAGTCAAACTCTGTTATAGACCAGCCAAGGGAAATTATAAGAAATTTAGGGTTTTTTTTCAAGACATCTGATCAAGAAGATTTTATTTTTTTTAATATATATATATATGGGTTTGTAGAGGGGAAAGCGTAGTTTATATATATATATTTATATATATATATATATATATTAATGTTAGAATATATTTATAATTATTACTTAATTTCTACATAATATACCTTGTTATAGTCTATATACATATGATCACAAATTCTCTTATAGCTTTTTGAATATTAATTGGATGCTTATAAAACTTATATCTCAAGAATCTACACATTGTCAACTATGCTTTTTTTTTTTTTTTTTAAATCATGAAGTTTAGGTCAAAAAGTTGTGTTCATACACCTACAGTTTTAATTTTCTAGTTGTCTTAACTTATAAAATTATTTAAAAATTATATATATAATAAAAAATATTCTCAAAAATCTTTGATATTCACCTATCTATATATGAAATTTCATATAAAAATTCAATTGTTTAACTCAAAAAAAGTGTGTTCATATACATGCACTCTCCTTATCTTTTTATAAAAAAATACCAACATATTATCACAAATGCATCTATTTTATACACTTTTATCATCTGGGTATTAGAAAAAATTATATATTTAGAAACTACATTCAAAATGCCATAATTCATGTTTTTATGTTTTTGTCAAATTATTTTTCAAAGTGTCTCTAACATTCTCTCCAATTTCAACTATTATTATTTCCAAAAAAAAGTGTCACTTTATGCCCCCCTTTTATCCCCCATTATCCTGCATCTACCCACCAGTGAAATTTTTGACTAAGAGTTTGGTTGTGGTGAAGGTATTAGTTTGGATCCACTCTTTGTAAAGGTTTCCAAAAGCTTTGAGAAATGAGGCGGGGTCTTTAGTTATATCATACTTGATAGTTGGAGATATGTTACCAATATCAATGGACACAATGAAGGGAGCTAAAGGCTCATTTTGAATAGTTTGAAGCATCTTATTATTCATTATGGGTTGAGGAATAACATTTATTGAGGCATCTCTAAGAGGTGAAAGAATGTAATTAGGATTTTTTTGAGGATGGATAGTCAAAGGTTGATTAGCCATATTAATCAAATGATGTTGGAGTTGTAATATTTGAGAGATGTTAGAAGTTTGTATTATGTTCATTTGTTGTATGACTTGTGCTAGGAGTTGATTTGTATCAATAGGTAGATTGGTGTTGGTAGGAACACTCCTTGAATTAGAATTAGAGTGAGGGTTATTAGAAGATAGATTATTAGTGGTATTATTCATTAAACTTGTGTCAATTGCTCCCACATTAGTTTGAAGGTTTTGAGGATGAGAAGTATCTTGATAGGCATAAAAAGGGTCAGACCCATATACTTCATCTTGATATGTGATTTACACCATGTGATAAGCCACGAATGAAGGAGGGGAACAGGTTCCCCAAGAGTGATGGTGCTCTTGGGAGGAAAAGAGAGGGAGAAATGAATATCCCATATCGTATCTAAATGGATTTAGGTTATCCAAGAAGATTTTAATAGGGGAACTCATGATGATTTGAGAGAAATGAACAAAATGCTAAGGAAGAAGAATAGAGAACTAAGTCAAATAAATAGGGAAGGAAAAAAGGGTACAAGTTGATTAGGTCAACCTATTATAGAAAATAAGGTCTAAAAGTTGAGAAAATAGGGATAAAGGGTCAACTGGGTTGACCTAGTTTTGTAACCTAGGCAACAAATAGGCAGAAAAGATACAGAGTCGACTAGGTCAACCTAGTACATAAAATAGGGTCTAAAAGTTGAGAAAATAGGGATACAAGGTTGATTAGGTTGACCTAGTTCTATAACTTGGGCAATAAACAAACAAAAAAAGATACAAAGTCAATTGGATTAACCTAGTACAAAAAATAGGGGCTAAAAAGTGAGAAATAGGGGCTAAAAAATGAGAAAATAGGGATACAGTGTTGACTAGGTCGACTTAGTTCTGTAACCTAGGCAACAACCAGGCATAAAGAATATAAAGTCAACTAGGTTGACCTGGTTCTATATATGGGGAGTTAGAAAAGAGTACTATGTTGATAGGGTCAACCTAGTACTACAGGAAATAAAAACAAATATTTTGTGAGAGACTGTGTTGAGCAGAATGACTCTGTACTGAAATAGGAAAAATTTAACAATGTACTTTGAAATCAAGAAATGAAAGGAAACACATAATCAATTAGGTCAATGATGTTGATCCAATTGAGGCACACAACACAAAACCTTGCACCAATATTGGCTAATGTAAGTTTTTGTAATGCAATATATAATTGAGCAAAGAGTAGGCAATTGACATGGAAAGTATATACTATCTAAGTGGTCATCCTAAATGTTGTTAGATTATTAGAGTATAATTTTTGATGTGATAGGAAGTTGGTTGTAAACAAGGAATTAGAAAGCAATCTATCGATGGTTTTAAGATGTTTAAGCTGAAAGGGATCTGTATTGGTAGTGGTATTAGCTTGGTAGTGGGGCCTACACCCTCACTTCACACACCATAATGATAAGTGTGTTGGGTGCTTAGCCACTATATACCATTAGCCATGTGTTTATACTTGCCAAAAAACCAAGTTGGCTTCCCTCTTGGTGATGAAATCCAAGTAAGTCGGCCTTAGGTAGACAATTATTAAAATGCATTTTAATATTTTTGTTATTTGGTAGTGTGTACATGAAATAAAAAAATAGTGCAACTAAATGGTATATTGAAAAACCACCAAATTAGACTATGTGATCTATTCTAAGTATGCAAGCAATAAGAAATGAAAGTGTGAGCTAATTACTAGCATATAAGTGTTAATTTCAAATTTGAAACATAGTATAGTATCATTTTAGATGATAGTGTATGCAAAGATTATAGAACAAAGTTGACAGTGTCACTATTGTACTACAAAATCAAGGGTCTAGAAAATAACTATGTTGACAGTGTCGACCTAGTTTTCCAAACATAATATAAAATACAAAACTACATCGATAGGGTTGACCTAGTTGATAGTATAGGGGTAATTTTAAAGACTACAAACTATGAAAAATAAAACTATAATGAATAATAGAAATGACAGAGAAAGATAGAAAGGAACCTTGGTGGGTGGGAGGATGTAGAGGAAAATGAGATTGCTATTGAAGTACCCTAATTTATACTTGCAAATTCTGCTAACTAAGTCAATTGGGTCGACCTAGTTTTATAGTTCCTTATTTGCTAAAACCTGTAAAATGTACTATGTTGATAGGATCAACTTAGTATGGTTTTTAGAAATCTAAAAGTGTATTATGTCGATAAGGTCAACCTAGTAGCCTGTACCTAATGAAAAACTTACACAATTAGAACAAAGTCGTATTGATGTGATTGTGTGTTAAACATGTGCATAGAAGTTAGAACTATATCAACATTGAAAACCCAGTATCATAAATATAGAGAAGTAAAATGATAAAATAATTAAAAATATGAAATAAACTTTGTAAGGGTTAGATTCATGTCATGTTCACTAAAATGTATGCAATCAAAAATGCATCATTTCTATGAATCAATCCTAACTCAGAGAAGATAGAACATACCATACTCTTTCGATTGGGGACACATTAGATAATAAGGAACATGACCAATATATGGATCCACCATACCCAATTAGGGGATCTATTATCACAATACACAATGATAGGGAGGGTTCCAAAGCCTCCAATCAAGCACAATCACACAATAACCCTAAAGGAGTCTTATGTTTTCATATATCTCACTGCACTAATAATAAGTAAAATAAAATCTAATCTAATGCTCACAAAAGCTTGTGGCAAAATATGGGGGTTAGTAAGCAAAAAAACATGCATAGGAGAATATTAATTAAGTTATTTGTGAATAATACCCTAACATATGGAAAGATAATATTAATATTATTCGAAGCCAATACTTATGTTACTTCTGTCTACTAAAGAGAGGAGCAAAGTTAGAGAATACTTCTTGAATGATGAACCTATTGAGACTTAATATCTTCCTTGGCCAAAGGGGCTTCACAAGAGGTTATTGTTGTTTGTAAGGATCACTAATAAAGGCCAAAGCATCCAAGACTTCTCCATAAGACTAGATTCTCCAAGTAGAAACCCTAAGCTAAGACTGCTCAAGTAAAATCATGGAAGAGCAAATTGTAAAGAAGTGCAAGTGAATAATAACTCTTATTCATTATGTAAATAATGATGAAATGATCTTGTATATATAGGTAGATTTAACCCTAAGCCCTTCTAAAAATTTTGGCTGACAGGGTTGACCTAGTATAATTAAGGACAAAAATTCACTAGGTCATGGGCTAGATCAGCCACAAGCCAACCTAGACCCTAAATGAATTTCACCCAAAACTATATAGTGTCGACCCAGTCGACCTAGTATAGTTGACTATCAAAAGGGGCTCAAGGTGATGAAAACAAGGATGAAAATTGGAAATTTTTTGAAGGAGTGTGCAAAGAAGGATTAATAGCTTAGGAGAATGGTTTTAGGAGCTAGTTATATTGGTAATAAGTGGCAATAATGCACAACAATCCTACAAAGCACCAATGGTCTACCCACTCCTTTCTTGATGCACCTTTTAAGGCATGCACTCAGAGAAATTTAGACTTGATGGGTTCTTGCAAGATACAAAGCATCAGTATTTGATAAAAATTAAAAATATTATGTGTATACACTATGATCTATAACATTGAAAGACATGCGCTAATCTCAACTTACACCCTATCACATTAGTGATTTGTGGAGAGGTAAGGTATTGTAGGATTAGGAGGGAAGATTCATGCCACCTATAAATCATAAGTGACACCTAATAACACTCTCTAAAACCTACAATAGTGAGCCAAATTGCATGGAGGCAATAATAAAAAGATAATAAACCAAGGTGATCATGAGTCTATACTTGAATTCATCAACCATTCAATTGTTTTCACTAAATACAGCCATAAAAGTAGGCAAAATCAATTGTATATTGATCAAAGGCATTAAAAAATATTAGAATTTTTAATACTCATGGTTGAGGATGCATTCAATTCCAACAAGGTAATACATATAGAGAAAGTGATAGGGAGATAAGGTTGGCATAGGAGAAGACAATGATGACTAGCATCTTCATGATGCAGCAAGTTACAAACAATAATGCCTAAAAAAGGTTAGGTCTATGATTTCTACTAACTTGTGTCACCTTGATCTAATCATGATATCATTAAGTATCATGGGTTTTCTTTTTCTCATATAATGACTTATACTTGAAGAGGAATTTCTCAAACTACCTTCACACCTAGTTGGAGTATTCTTGTCTTGTTAACACTTGGACACTTTCTGAGTTCAATAAATTATTTATAAGTAATATTTCACTCCTCTTTGACACCTAGAAACTGATCATGATGATAAGCCCCAACATACCTCCCATACTTGTGCATTATCTTGAAGATTTCCTCTAGGTTCTTAATGAATAACTTCTTTATCTTGTTCACCAAGGTTGCTTATATCAGTGAACACTCCATAGGATCTATAGTAGCCAACCCCAAATTGATTTTTTTTTTGAAATGACTATTCGTTGATCACAAATTTTTGAATCCAAAAACCCTATCTTAATTCTAAATATTGATGTTGTCAACAACAACATATAAAAACCCTTGCCAACTAATGAACAATAATTGCAAGCAAATAACCAAACATATAAATCACATAATAGAAATTTTATGAGCACACAAAAGATTGATTTTTAATGACAACAGTCTTCAAAAAATTTTATATTGATTAATATTTAGAATTACAATGTATTTTTAGACCTATTTACAATGTTTGAAACTAACTAAACATGAAGCACCCTTATTTGGAGATGTCTCAGCTTCATTTTGAGTCCCAAAATGTTGATGCAGTATGCCAAAACTCTTCCAAATGTGACCCACCCCTTCTTAGGGTGATTTTAATTTAGAAAATAAATGCCAACCTTAAACCTTACAAATGTGTGCTTGAAAATTATTTCCATAGCCTTAGGAAAGTTTTAAATCAATACCCATAAAAATATTTAGTTGATATGAAGTTATGAGTGAATATTTAGAATCAAGTAATGGCTTCCATCACCTAAAAAACTCCAAAATCTACAATTTATTCCCTCCAAATACTCCCAAAAATTATTTCAATCCAAAACCAAGTGATACCCTATCAAAAATACTTGAATATCTTCATTATTAAGCCATAAATCTACAACTTTAATGCCCTAATAGTGACCTTCGTGTGAAGCCACTCCTCCACTAGCTAAGGTAGGTCTTTCACTACCAAAACTAGCAATAATGGCTGAGGGTTTTCATCCTCAACTCACTTTAGACCTCTTGATATAATTCCAATATCATATCCCCAAGATAACACATCAATAACCATACATAATGAGCCTCCAAAAAGTGTTTTATAACCTTCAATGATGAGTTATGGAAAAAACCCTAACTTAGGCATCCCTTTTCTAATTGGCCAATAAAAACACTTTTAAACTTTTAAAAACAACTTAAAGTCATCACATTATGCACTAAGGTAAAAAAAGTGGCCCTCTTTTATCCTTAACTTAAAATTATAAAGTTACTTTATTAATATCACCTTTTGAGGAATAAAAGATTAAATTAAAATAATATAACCTTAGTATTAGCCTCCAAGCTAGAAATACCACCAAAATAATCACCCAAGACCAACCGAAACCCCTTACCAACACCATTTAGCCTATGATAACTCAAGGATAGGCTAAAAGATATAAAAATGCATCAGAGGCTAAGAGGGTACATTACAGTCCACCCTTCCCAAAGATTGTTTTTCCTCAAGCAATGTCAATACAACCTCTGATCAACATATTAATCCAAACTAGAATCAAGAATGATCCCAGGGTCCCAAATCAATCTATGGAAATATCCACCATGCTGACATTGCACCACTCTGATCATGACTATAAAATCATCATGCCAAAACTTCACTATCCTCTCCTAGAACCCCCAAAAGTGACCAACATCAAAACCTAAACTAAAATACCTAGAAAGTTTGAAGCCTATACCATGAAACAACTCATGTTGAAACATCACAGGAAAGTCCACATTTTCAATCTCACTGCCTATCACGATTTTGGGTAATAAAAAATTAAACTTGCTTTGCCATAAGGAAATAAACTCAACAAAACCTCTCATGACATCCCAAAGATGAAGCAACCCAATCATATTAATCACTCTAAAATTTTCCAAGGAGGGAATGTCTCTACCATTTCCAGTTGAAAGCATATCATTGACACTTAACCTCCAAGTGTTAAAAAATGATTCCAAACACACCAACACACCCAACCCACTGTAAACATCAAAGCATCATCTAATGATATACATGCTGACACCATGAAATGTCTACAGTAATCATCACTCACCAAAGTTGAAACAAGAAATTACTAAATTGTGGATGGAGAAACTCTCACAACCAACTGCCCAAAAGCCTGCCAAAGCTCAGATCCAATCGGCTTGATAAAATATGTCACCATAACCATCATGGAAATATAAGGACAATGGCATTCCATCTAATATCCAACTAAAGATATAGGAGGCATGAGTATGGAATTAACCAAAGAGTCATCTCTTATGATCAAATCACTGCCAAAAACCAAATCCAACCACTAAATAGTCCATTACTACTCTCAAAAGACAAACTAACATGACTATAGGTCAAGAGCTGAAGTCATGTGTAGGCTAATCAAAAAGAGGATAATAGTGCTAACACTCATGGTTATAGCTCTAAGACCCTCTAAAAGATGAATCATATCATGTGGAAACTCATTGTCATGAACCCACACTAAGGGCAAACTATCAAAGTTGACATCACAAACCTTTATAAGATAAACTCTGTGAGTTCAGAAGGTCTAAATTAAATAATAATGACTACTATCTAAAACTAAAATTAGAGAGGTACAATATAATTTTAGTGCTCTACACCAAGGATAATAGTGGCCCCAATGCATTTTCCAAACATAAGCATATGTGAAAAGCATTGTGCTACACTAAATCAACTCAGAAGTGGCTAAGAAACACTTCCAAGCAATTTCTAACTAAAAAATTACACTTCCCTGAAAAAGAACAATGTGCCAACTTATCTGAAAGAAAGTAAACCAAAAAATGAATTAGCTGACCTACCACCAAATAGCAAGCTCAAAATGGAAAGATTGATCCAATATTTGCCAAGGAACACACCCAATAGTGACTAATTATTCACTGACCCAATCCTTACTTAAAATTTATGTCCAATCCATTTGTAGATGAACAAATAGAATAATCAAATGGCTGGTAAGGGAAGGAACAACAGTATTAAGTCTAAAATTTTGATCCTTATCCCTCCAAAGATCACTCTTATGACTCCTAATACTCTCTAACAATTCTTGTTGAGAATTCCAAGCATGGATACCCAACCAAGAATGATCTCCCAGAATCAATACATCCCATGAAATAAATACATCACCAACTACATATGAAAATAATGCAATACTACTCATCAACTTAGTTAAGGTATGAAATAACACACTTGTTGGCCAACTCTAAAACTCAACACCAAACCTCATGTAAGAATGAAGCAACTCATAATGAATACAACCAAGGAAATGGTTCTCAATTGAAATCATTAATTTGTATACCCAAGTTACCTTCCAATTCTTCATGTAGCAAGGAATGATAATGCCTCTATGTTCATATCATCCCAAATGCAAAATTCATATGTCTCCTTATTTCCACATTTCATATTCAATGGTCTCCCAGGAGGGTAACCAGACTCATAAAGTGAACTTAAATCAAAATCAAGTTGAGTACCACACTCCAACTCAAGTTCTGAATCTTCTCTTGGATCCCATACCTTGTTATTTTTCCCAAGTGCAATACTACAACTATAAATAACTCCATCATCCAAGAAAAAGAGTGGTTTTTCATACGTCATATCAACACCCATCTCAAATAATGGGTTATCATCAATCACCACAAATTTATTCTTACATTCATATTCATGCAAAGGAAATGAAATGTTGCTATGATGAATACTAAAATTAGAACCTTCATACCTATCATCAATGACTCCAAGGCTATCCCAAATAACCTGAGCCTCTTCCTTATCATCTTTGATAGAGAGTGGAGGATTCAAATCAACATGTTCACTAGGACTCTTCTCAAGATCAACTACATGCAATGTGAAATCAAATTTGTTTTCATGATAAAAAATAATACTAACCATACCACCCTCCATGCATAACTATGGAGATGGAGATAGAACATCACTATAGTCAATAGGGAATTCATCCCAAACATGATCATTGTCATACTGAGGTGCCAACACCCCTGGATCCCAAGTGCTAAAAGACCAATTGCTCTGTTCAGAATGAATATGATCCTCTTAAATGGTTTCCTTTGTCAATAAATCATTCCCAAACTCACTAGTACTGAAATCATCATAAGAAACTCCCTCCATAGGTTTGGTTTAAAAATCAAACCAATAGCCACCTATGCCATCAACATTGGAATTAGATAAGAAATCATCATCTCTAGCTAGCAAAAATATATCATCACATTTGCTCTCAATATGCACATCATCTAAAAGTGTGTCAATGATCTTGCCTATCCCAACATTTATATTAGTGTTATTAGCTTCATTGGGTGGATCTACTTATGAATCTAAGGCTATTATTTTATCACTTTCATTACACACATCCTCATTCTTAGTAGCTGAATTAGTTCCCCCAATATCTAAGAATGGTTTCATGTTTTTACATTGTTTGAACACCCTATTGACCAAATATTCATATATAGTAATATGTTTTTATTGACTTGAATCAGCCAAAAACATAGACATAAGGGAAATAGTAACATATCCATCAATTATTAGGACCATAATGGTTTCCATGTAAGAAAAAATAGGTTGGCCATGATCTTCACAGACCGATGCTATGAAATTCTGAAACAATTAAAGAATAAGATCATCACATTCTAAATCATTAAAAAGATAACAAGATCTAAATCTTGTCACTACTTCTAGCATCTTAACCTTCCTACCAAATGTAGGGCCTTTGTCATAAACAAACCCATGAAAGCTCTCAACAATTAGCTATAGAACCTCCTTCATTATGTCATCTTCGTAGGGAGCCTCAGGTGTTGTAATCCTTGTGATCTCACTAAGACAGCTGGTGACTAAAATTTTTACCTTTTTATTATGATGTCCCATAAACATTGGCTTAACCAAAGAATGCACCGAAGGAGTCATAGCGAGTTGCATCAACTCTGAAGGTGACTGATCAACCTTATAAAGACATAATTCTACTTCCTCTAAAATGTTGTGTAGAACCTATTTTGACTGAGGTAGGTGTTCAAGTTTTTTATCATCATTGTAAAGTTTCTCACATCATTCTTATTCACTAAATCTATCCATGATTTTGAATCTAATAATTCAACCACACAGGATGGCAAGATACAACTGTGCTCTGATACCACTATAATAACCAACCCCAAATTGATTTTTTTTTTTAAATGACTATTTTTTTATCACAAATTTTTGAGTTTGAAAACCTTTCAACATCAACAATATATAAAAACCCTTGTCAAACAATGAACAATGATTTTAATAAAATAACCAAACATATAAATCACATAATAGCAATTTTTTGAGCACACAAATGATTGATTTTTAATGATAGTAGTCTTAAAACCTTTCTATTAATTAATCTTCAAAATTATAATGTATTTTTAGGCCTATTTACAATGCTTGAACTTGACCAAACATGAAGCACCGTTGCTTAGAAATTTCTCAGCTTCATTTTGAGTCCCAAAATGTTGATGCAGTATGCTAAAACTCTTCCAAAGGTGAGCCACCCCTTCCTAGGATGATTTTTCCTTATAAAATAAATGCCAACCTTAAACCTTACAAATGTGTGCTTGAAAATGATTACCATATCCTTAGGAAAGTTTTAAATCAATACCCACAAAAATATCTTTAGCTGATATGAAGTTATGAGTGAATCTTCAGAATCAATTCATAGTTGCCATCACCTAAGAAAATCCAAAATTTACAACTTATTCCTGCCAAACAATCCTAAAAATGGTTTCCAATGCTTGTAAGCCAAAACCAAGTGATACCCTATCAATACTTGAATATCTTCATTATTAAGTTTTAAATCTACAACTTTGATGCCCTAATGATGACCTCTGTCTGAAGTCACTTCTCCATTAGCTAGGGTAGATCTTTCAATACCAAAACTACTAATAATGGCTAAGGATTTTCATCCTCAACTCACTTCAAACCTCCTAGTATAATTCTAGAAGCATCTCTCTAATATAACACATCAACAACCATACATAGTGAGCCTCCAAAAAGTGTTTTATAATCTTCAATGATGAGCTAGGGAAAAAACCCTAACTTAGGCATCCCTTTTCTAATTGGCCCATAAAAACACTTTAAAAATTTTAAAAACCACTTAAAGTCTCACATTATGCACTAAGGTACAAAAAGTGGCCCCCTTTTATCCTCAACTTAAAATTAGAAAGTTACTTTATTAATATCACCTTTTGAGGAATAAAAGACTAAATTAAAATAATATAACCTTAGTATTAGCATCCAACCTGGAAATACCACCAAAATAATCATCCAAGACCAACTGAATCCCCTTACCAATGCCATTTATCCTATAGGAACTCAAGGATAGGCTAAAGGACACAAAAATGCATTAGAGGCTAAGAGGGGACATTACAAGATCCCTGAGAATCTCTATAGGTCCAAAATAAGTCTTCACTCCTCTTTTAGTAATAAAAAATCCTCTTTGCATTAAGAAACTAGGCCTAGTCACTTGGTGTTAGCCATTTGAGTGGCTATGGAGACTTCAAATAACCTTGTTAGAGGGTTGGAGAACATGTTTTTGGATCTCTACTACATCTTAACTCATGATGTAGGCTTCAAAAAAGCTCAAACACTTTTTTTTAACCTTCTAGGTGACCATGTCTTTCTTTCTCTAGTATCCAGAAACTACCCTTCTAGTGCAGGCCTATATGAGCACTTCTAAGGGTAGAGGAGTGTATTTTTATGCTTCAAAATACATAATACAACTCATATTACCTCCCCTAATGATTTTCATATATTCTCATGCTCAAAAACCCTAATTTATGCCCAAAACACTAAAACATTTGAGCATTTAATTCATTAGTACAGGTGATAGTACCATCAACTTACATGGTGAGGAACTCCCTAGAGTTCTCAAAGTGTTTTAGGTATTTTCCTATCCAAACTAAGGCATTTTAATCCATTAATCTCACTATCTTGCCCATCAAGTCCTAACTAGGGTTTAAAAAGGATTTAAGTGGTATAGGCTCTTAATAATGATTCATAAAGATGAGGATATTGACCATAGAATCAATGAATAAAAATTTGAGGTAAAAAACCTTAATAAATACCCCTAGGATATTTTTTTACTATGCAAATTATCAAGGGATATCTTAGCAAAGTATGGGAGCCTCTTGAGGTCACTTAGGCAGTTTGTGAGTGCCTTGCACTCTTAACATTTATTCATAGCCTTTAAGGACTCAATATAGGAAATAATACCATAAGATGGAATTAGGAATAAATCCCAAACATATCTAGATAATAACTATTCCCATTTATTTTCTCAAGAGAGTTCACACGTGGAGAAGAGAGCCTCCTTGAACAATACAGGTCTGCCAATAAACTTGAGAGAGGTTTATTTAGCAAAAAAGGGAATAAGATGATTTATAGTTTAAAATACCCCTTTTAGGTTTTTATAAATATTTTCCATGTTTTTAAATTAATTCCAATGGGTATCACCCTTCCAAAAGGCTCTGCAACCTACTTTTTCATATCTTGAGGGTTTGTGGGCCATTAGGCCAGTTTGACCCTAATGTCTTGGTTTGAGGTCTGCCTTTAAGTTCCAAGGTTAAATTATTTTTTAAAACACTCAATAATATTCTTCATTCCATTATTGACCACTTGGAACCAACTCCTAATTCAAGAGTTTATGTTATTCTACATATCCTTGAACACAGACTTAAAACTTTCAAATAGACCTATAGGTCTACATTGGGCCTAGGATTTGTTATAGCTCATAATAAATATTTAAATTGTATTTTATCCTAAATTTGACCTAAACACATATCCATTGTGTATACACATATTTATCACCCCTATTTTATTCTTCAAACATTATTTCTTAATACAAAATTCATCGCATTTCATATGAAAAAGAAACATACAGGTTTGTAGACCTGTAGGTTTCTATTTCATTACTTTAAGCCTTTCATGATACATATTTTGATCATTTTAATCTTTATAAAATTTATCCATTTCATCACAATACTTATTATGAGTTTATGACCCTCATATATCACAAAAAATGCAAAGTTAGACCTTTTCAACTCACCTTTAGGTAGGCAGGTTTATACACAGTCTTTAGCCTAAAACCCCTTCATGTTACTTAGAGAAGCTAGTACTAAAGTGATCAATCCTATTGTAATTATATTAAATATATAATATATAATTTTATTTCATTTTAAAACACTTCACCTCACTAGTTTTCTTAGGTTCATAACTAAAATCATATTGATCTCCCACTTGCAAGCTACATAGTTTTTTGGTGAATCATGAGAACATGACTTCCCTTGCCTTTTGAGGTCTATATGACCAATGATGACCTTATTTATAGTAAAAATTCATTTTATATTAATTTATAACACTTATTTTATCTTGATAATGGTGTGGTTTTTCCTCTTAATTATTTCCATTCTACGTACATTCTACTTACAAGTACTTTCAAGAGGACGATAAATGAACTTCTTCGTGTGAGGAACTCTAAAAGGTCTGAGATTGGTGTATGAGTTGGTTTATCAATTTTATTTTATTATACACCTTTTTATACCCTTTAAAAACTTATTTAAATCTTTATTAGTTAAATATATCCCTTCTTTAAGCCTACAACCATGCTTGAGACCAGAAGCAGTTAAAAACTACCACTTGCAACTTTCATGACATGAGGATTTAAAAAGAGTTTTGGGATTGATTAGAAAATATTGGTGGTTCCTTAGTATCATTTTAATAAATCCTAAATTATTTTATGAATTATTTAATTTCACCAAGTATCCATTTCCTTATCCTACTATAGGTAGGCCTGGAAGTGTCTTTCTAGGCCTTTCTTCAAGTGGTTTTAGATTCTTCTTAGTTCACAAGGATCTAAGGCATTTGGGAATATTTTTCATGACCATATCACCTCACATATGGCCTTAAATATATAAATATTATTCACCTCATACATTTCCTCTTACTACTCCAAGCTTCACACTCAAGTGTCCTTGCTTCTCTCTTTCTTTACGATCACTTACATATGTGACAATGCTCTCTCTCAATGAACATGCCACAATGAGCTGGCCTAAGAAGAAAACTCTACAAGAAGAATGCAATTAATTGAGGATATAAAAATCAATTATAACCTTGAAAACATTCTCTCAGTATATTAAAACTTAGAATTCATCAAAACCCTACTATCACTAGCCTGCAACCTGATCAAAATGAAGATTTTATTATCTTTTGATGGCTCACACGTGCCACCTAGAAATGGAAAAAGATTTGAAAGAGTATTAAGACCCTATTAAATCTTATAAAATATTCACCCCACTTCAATGAGTTCAAATTTGGAGCCATATTGTCTAAAACCAAGCCTCAAGGGTTTTAGTAGGGTTTAAAACTGTCGTGGACTCTTAGTGATGATTCATAAAGGAGGAGGAATGGATAAAATAACTAATGCCACCAAATATAAGGATACTAAGGTACCCTACTATCTTCCAGATATTAGGACATTATCTTCTCTCTCTTGTCTATACCAAGTGAAAATTATTGGGCCTTGTGAGGCTGCCAAGGATCTCAATAAAAAACATAAGTTGGTTTTTTCATTGTTTGGACCTAAAACTCACTCTCATTAATGGATTTAGGCCTGTGAAGGGTGGATGGAGACATGAGAGTGTTTATGAGTAAAAAATCCATGTTGAAAACATACAACCATCCTCTAAAAACCTCTCTTTTTAATATAATTATCATACTCTTCCTTGAAACTTGATTGAATAGATGGAACAAGTGTTCATGGAGCTTGTAGATGCCTATATAGATATAGGGTGACATGTCATCAACTTCCCTTTATTTTGCACTTGTTATTTATTAGAATATTCTCTTTGTAACATTACAAAATGATCGAGAAATCATATCAAATGGGTTATGATGTTAGAAAAGAGTGTTTGAAACCTATTAGGGCATTTGTACAGATTAGAGAGAGTATAGCATGACCTTGACACATGTCATATGACTTTAAAAGACACCCTAAACCCTTAGCATCACTTTAATAATATTGAATCATTTCATGAAGTGACTAGACAAACATGGGTTTAAAATGAAAATTACCTTAAACTTATCAAATTTACCTTAAACTTATCAAATTTACCTTCAACTATACTAGCATGCATTGTAAAAGGAAAAAAATTATGACCCTATCATATGGTAGTCAAAATTTATCTAATAGAACTAAGCATAGTTTTCTTATTGGAGACAAGGTATGGTTGTACTCAAGTAGAAAGAGACTCCAAGAGATGATTAAGAATCTTAATCCTCTTAAGTATGGTTCATTTGAAACTATAGAACAAGTGGGTAAGAATGCATTTAATCTTGATTTGCCTCCTTATATGAATATTTATTTAGTTATTAATGTTGATAACTTACATCTCTTTAAACCTTCTATGTGAGACAATGAAGATTAAGGTTTGGTGCTACTTCAAAAGACCCTAAATAGTCATCTAAAATTAGAGGAAAATTTTGTGTTATAGTAGAAGGAGAGGACAACAAGAATAGGAGTGCAAGAGCATTGGTTGGTTAACTTAAGGGGTCATCTACTTGATAAGGCCAAGTAATATTCAATAAAATATGTGGGGAAAATATTTCCTCACTTACAAAGTTCCTAAGATTTTAGGGACATAAAAGCCTCAAATTGGGGATATGTGATCCAAAAATATGCATCTAATGTATTACCTATGTTTGATAGATGTTTCCATTATTCCCAATTTATGTAGTTCATGTTTGTAAGACACTAATGGAAGACACTTTTTATTAAAACATCAGTTCAAATAAATTAAAATGGTAGAATCAATATGAAGATAATCAGGACATGTTCAAAATGGTAAAGCCAACAAATTTATGCATTTTAATTTTTGGGGTATTCATAGATGAAAAAAATGCTAGTTTTTACTAGTAACATTTATGTAAACCCCCAATAGTTGTGAAATTGTTGATATTTTGAGGAGACAATTTTGAAACCACCCTATCATGTTATAACCACATGCCAATTTCACCACCATACAAAACATGGGAATGGGAATGGTTGAAAAAATTTCCACTTCATTATGATGGTTCATTAGATATCTTTAGCAGATTCCAAGGTAAGAGGTGATAATTACAACCTCTATTGAGGATAGAGGACATCATAAATGTGATCAACATGGCAATGAAATTCATTGAAGCTAGATCAACATCGTAATTTTCAAGTTTAAGTCCTTGTTCATGTTGTCTAATTGTTTTATAGTTTTGAATGGTTGTTACAATGGTGTTGATTCTTTATGAAGTGCTTGAAAAGTTCAAAGTATTTGTGTGTAAAAGTTTTAGACAATTTAGAAGTGAAATCTTTGTCCATGAATGCCATGTTTGAAAGTAACTTGTACATTTGTTGAACTATATAGTGGAAGAAAATTGTAATTTCCTCACCCACTATAATTTTTCCCACACTGATTTTCTCCAAGATACATATTGTGTTCATCTTGTTCTTTATGTGATATTTTGCTTCATTTTTATGTTCATTATTCTACACATTTCATTTTCAGCACTTTTTTATCTTTGTTTTATAATTAAAAGTAGCCTAGAATAGTCATTTATTGATATGGGATTATATGATCCATATTGGTGAATCTTAGTGTGGAATATCCACTTAGTTTTTGGATTAGATTGGTTTCAAAGTTGGGTTTAGTATCAGTTTTAATCTTTTTATGTATTTGTGACTAAATTACAGTATATGCCCATCGCTAGAGTGTCAAGTTATCCTAGTTCTCTTTGAAGAAGACATTTCCATAAGGAAGTGGAAATAATAGATCAAAATCATGCCCTATTATGATAAATAAGTTACTCATATAGTAGAAGGTGATTTTTTAGCTTTAAAAAGGAAGGGCTAACATCTCTTTTCTGATGGCTTTTGAAACTTAGAGGAGTAATGTAAAAAAATATTCAATATTAAAAACTAATTTTATTTGTGTACATAGTAAGATTAAAAAGCTTATAGAAAGAAGATTTAGTTACAAAACCAACCAATGGGTGAAACCAACCTGTAGCAAACATAAAAATAACTAAAATCATATTTGGATCAAAATATAATCGAACAACCTCCCCCTTGATCTAAAATTGTATAGCAGATGAATGAACTAGAGCAATGACTCTGAAGTCATCAAAGAAACTATGTCACAATTAAAAGTGGTGTACTTTACCTCTAGCATTGACCAAAAAAATGATGTCACTTCATAAAGAATCCTAACCTTATGAGTTATGGAAAAAAATGGTTGATGAACAAGATCAAGGCTTGATCATCCCTAGTGATCATTGTATCATACTATGGTAGAACATAATCAAGCATGTCTAACTACATCGATCCACATAAGGTCCCACATAGGAACCCATCCAAGTGATAAACCCATATTATGTATGGCACATATCCCTGATGTCCAACAAATGCTGATGACCTTTGCTAACACTGAATATGCTAGTAACCCTTGTCACTGATGACTAATTGAAGACTAGAAAATGCAATGTATTCCCCCCCTATCAAGTGAGAGGTCAGAAGTTATGCATTGAGAGAAACAAAATCAAAAAAACATTGTCTGATCCATGTCATGAAGAGCAAATGAGAGAAATCCAAAACTAGAAAAAAACTAAAAGAAGCAAACTATTTCTACCAAAATTATTATTCAAGCAAGATCCCAAACTTTGAAAGAATAGCTAATTGGATAAGGGAATAGTCCTCCAGCCTCCAATGGATCCTCCAACCTCTAGTCACTAATCACTCAAAATATGATGTCAGGTCCATCAGGACCATAGACCTTGCCATGAAGGACATCTTTTAATTAGATGAAGTGTTAAAATATCCTAAATAACTAGAGTAACTAGAAGATCTACCACTAGATTGATCCACATAATTTTCTTAATATTTATTTTTGCATGCAGAATGAGGTCGTCAAGAAGGCCATACATATATAAGATGTCCAATACCAACACATTTGAAACATTTGGGTTCTTTCTTGTGTCTGTGAGATCCATAAGAACCTAAATCAATAGAAGAACTATGAGAAGAGTGTTTGTGGGGTTGCCTACATTTAGAAGACCCTAAAGAGTGTCAATGTAAATTATGTGGAGATCGTCTAGAATGGTGCGGAGAGTGCCTCAGGGAATGAATCAAAGAGTGTTTTAATGAGTGTTTCTAAAACTATCATAGTACACGATGATGGTCTTTGTGATGGGACTTGTTCTTTTTATAGTGAGCCTCTTCAGTAGGTGTACTCTTCTTCCTTGCAAACTATCTCTCATGTTGAGCTAATAATTTACAAATAGAGTCAAATGTGGTACCATTAAGCTTATCAAAAAGTTGTAGCATTTCAACAAAAATGGTGTATGCATAACTGAGACCATTTAGTATAATGGAAATCAACATATCATCATCAATTTTACCACCAATTGTGTAGTATTCTTGTTTCAATGTTTTCATGTGGGAGATATATTCATCAATACTAAGCTTGTTATTAATAAACTACATTAAGAGGTCAATCTTTTTATAGGAAAGTTATTTGTCATACAGATCCTTTAACAATTTTCAAGATATCCATGCACCAATTTTAACTACTTCTATATGAATGATAACCTATTCAATACAAGATGCTCTTAATAGTATGAGTGCATGCTCATCTCATTTTTGGTACTCAACCAAATTTTTGACTTCAGTTGGTGGTGTGGTTTCTTTCTCTATTACTTCTCATTAATCATTAAATATTAGGGTATTATCCATGTTTCTACTCCATTCTTGTAGTTTTTAGGTGATAATTTACAATTTTCTAAGATCAAACTCATAATTTTTGCCATGGTATGAAAAAAAGAATCAAGTCAAAAGGGAATGCTATTGAGGTTTTGCCTTTACCTAAATAGCTTATGAATACAAGATATTTTCAAATTTAAAAAAATACACCTTATAAATCCTATTACACCCTTATATCAACATTTCATTGGAAATATTATTATAACCTTATAACTCCTTTACATTAAAAATAAGATAAAAAAGATATTTTGATCAAAACATATCACCAAAGGAATTATAACCTCTTTCTTACAAATGTAAACTTGTCAATCTATCTACAAACAAGTTTTGAAGTGTAAATGAATAATAACCTAAATAACCTACAATTTTCTGATTTTCACAAAAAATATATTTATATTTTGCATGAAAAATCAAATGTGAATTTAATTTACCCTCTCTTTTTATTATGAAAAAAATTTGCCTCACCATCCTCCTTTTGCAAGACCCACTTCATCGTGGAAAGGGCAATATTGAATTAAAAACATTGAAAACTTCTTTGAAAATTATCTATTAACTTCTACAATATATAATAAAAGATTTTGATCTTAATCTCAGAAAAATAAAACATGGTGGCACTTAATTTGAAGGTTATGTCTCAAGAGCAAGCCCATCTTCACATCAAAAACAAAACTTGCACATTTTCCTAATATTGGTGCTTCTATTCGATCATGAATTCTTATTTTTATTTAATGGCTTTCTACAAGCAGTGGCAATCCAAAACTTGTATATGCATCAACAAATTGGATGGTAAGATGTTGATTGACCAAGAAACTAATGTGTATGATTTTCAAATCTATGTTTGGGTTATAGATGCACAAATAAAATTAATCAAATCTCACGTCGTAGTTATCAGAGTCACAAGCACGGCTATAGAGCTTGAGTGGTTGTTTGCCCTATCTTGTGTATGATTGGCTTCAAACTTGATGTTCCCTTTCCTTAGTAGTGTCCTTCATCATTCATCTATTTCTTTTATGCCACTGGAAACCTATATCATTCCTCCTATGTGGATCTAATACCATCGATGGCTTTCAAATCTTAGAGGAATAATGTAAAAAAATATTCAATGTTAAAAACTGATTTTATTTTTGTACATAGTAAGCTTAAAAATCTTACAAAAAGAAGAGTTGGTTATAAAACCAACAAATGGGTGAAACCAACCCGTAATAAACAAAAACATAAACTAAAATAACTAAAAGCATATTTTGATCAAAATATAATCCAACACTTTCTATGAGCAAGAATGACCAGTTGGGGTCCATCATGGGGATTCTCATGGAAAAGCTTAGTGTTTCTATGGATGTGCTAAATTAAAATAAGGAGGATGCTCTCAAACACAAGAAGGTGGAAGTTCAATTCCATACCAACCAAACTCCACCTTCATTTGAGGTTGAGAAAGAGATAGAGATTTAGCCATATGACATAGATGTGAATGTGGAGAGTCTAGACCTTTGGATATTCCAACTATATGTATATTTTGGTTTGCATTAGATTGATGAGAGATAAAAACATTCTATTAAAATGTTAGAATAAACCAATCATGCTTTAACTTGGTTTGATAAATGTGCATACCTTGGTTGTTAAGAATCTCCCTCCTATTACTAAGCAGGATGATTTTAAAATTTTTGTCAAGCATCACTTTTATCTTAATTTTTATGATAAAGAGAGGTCTATGTATTGTAAATATCTTAGGCAAAATAAAGGCCAAAGATTGCATGAGTACACAAGTGAGTTTGGAAATTAGGTTATCCAAATGGGAAAATTTATAGTTGACCATGACATCTTGATGAAATATATTTGTGGACTCCATGGCCATTTGAGGAGACATGTCCTTTTGTCCAAGCCTATGGATGTAGATGAGCCTTGTTTTAAATATTAATACTTAGAGATGGAAAATAATAAGGATCCATCTACCTCTCAAAGCACTCCAAAACAAAAAGGTGGTTATAAGCATAATGGTAATGGTAAAGGAAAAGATAAACATAATGCTACTTATGTTTCTAAGAACGATACTAAAATTCATTGTGGGCATTCTAATGTTGATACTCATTTTGGGGAATTTTTTTGAAATCTACATCCATAATTTCACCCATTTAATAAAAACAAGAAGAAGGCTATGCCCTCTCCCAGAGGTGAAGACATTGGTAGCAGCTCCAATTTGGATGATACTTTATGTTTTATCTCCATCAATACAGAGATATTTTTAGGTAGTATTAGTGCTTAAGAGAGTGAAATTTATAGTCTTTTCCATATTAAAAGTTAGATGCAAAAAACAAAACTAGATATTATTTTTTATACTCGTTCACAAATAAATTTGATAATCAAGGAGTTAGTATACAAATTGAACATAGAGATTTACAATCATCCAAGCACATATGGTTTGGTTTAGGTGAATAAACAAGTAGACAAGTGACCAAGCAATGTCAAATCAAGTTTGGTATTAATGCACATTTCATTGATGAATTTATAGTGGATGTTGTGCCTTTTGATGTGTCATGTGTAGTGTTTGGGAACCATTATTTGTATATTTGAGATGTTATCTTCATGAGGAGGGATAATCAATATTGTTTTCTAAAGGATGACAAGAACTACATCATTTCACCACACAAAGGTGATTCTAATATCTCTTTGGTAAGTATCTCTCAAGCTAAAGGGCTTATTAATGCAAGTGGGAAGTTTGTTTTACTTATTTTGAGAGATATTAAAGATAAAGAAGTGGTTGCACATAAAAATTCTTGTAATATGTTTACTAAAAAAGAGTAGAAGCATATGGGAGAGTTATTATAGCAGTTCAAGGAAGTCTTTCATGAACCCATTTGGTTTCCACCAATATAGTTTCTACCAGATAGTCTCCTTCCAAACGTTGAGTTATGTAGGTACTCCTTGAACATTGGCAATGAATTAAAACCCTAGTTATGATCTTTAATTACTCAAGGTGTAATCCATCCTAGTACTTCTCCATGTGTTTCTTCTATTTTTTTATTAAATAAGAAATATGGTTCATGGAGAATGTGTTGATTATAGATCACTTAACAAAATATAAATCAAGAATAGATACCCTCTTCCATGGATTAATAATCTTCTTGAACAACTACAACATGCTAATGATTTTATTAAGCTTTATTTGAAATTCGAGTATCACCAAGTGAGAATTAAGGAAGAATACATTTGGAAGATAGCATTTAATACAAGAAAAAGATCATATGAATGGTTGGTCATAACATTTCATCTATGCAATGCATCAGATACATTCATGTAGTTGATGAATGAGATAATGAGCCCATTTATTTATTCCTTTGTAATTGTGTATTTTGATTATATTTTTATTTTCAATAGAAATTTTAATGAACATTATGAAAATTTAAAATAATTTTTACAATTTTTGGAGAAAAAGTTAGTGTTAAATGAGAAGAAATATGATTTTTCTCAACAATCACTTGTCTACTTGGAGCATTTGATTAGATATGGGGAATTTAAGATTGATCTGACAAAGGTAGAGGCCATCATGAATTGGAAAAAGCCTTCCAATGTGACTAAAACATGGAATTTTTTTCGGTGTAGTTCATCATTTGATAAAGTTCATTAAGCATTTATATTCCATAGATGCACCTTTGCATGTCATTAAAATAAATGGTAAGACTTTTATTTGTGGTAAGAAGTAATAAGGTGCATTTGAGATGTTTAAATACAAGATTATCCATGCTCTAGTATTAATTTTTTATAACTTTTAACTTCCTTTTTAGGTGGAAACAAAGCCTAGTAACTATGTTATGGGGTTTGTCCTACAAGGAAGTAAGACCGCATGTTTCCAATTATAGTTATTTCATGATGCAATTTTTAATTATTGTACATACAATAAGAAACTATATGCTCTTGTTGAATTGGTCAAGACATGGAAACACTATCTTATGGGTAAAGAAACTATTGTCCACACATCACCAATCTATCCAATATTTGTAAGGACAAAACAAAATTAAGTAAGCTAGACACTATAGATGGATAAGGTATCTATAAAAATTTCATTTGATTACCAAATATAATAAATGTGTGATTAATAAAGTAACTAATGTGCTATTTAGACTTCCTTTGCTTCTAGACATCAACATTATAACTCTTCTTGATCCTTTTGTGTAAATCTTGTGTAGAAGGATATGAGGTTGATCCAAATTTTGGATATAATACTCCTCAAATATCTTTATATGATAAGGGACACTTGAATAAAGCTACATAATTTAGATTATTTATTGAATGAATTGAGATACTTATAACACTTGGTCCAAAAAACATATTATGTGGTATTTAACATTTGTCATGGTTTGGCCCAATATAGTGTTGAATTAGGTGGATCATGGATGAAAGAAATGAGGGCAACACTTGGAAATAATCATGACTATATTACATTTGATCATGAATTTGTGACTATTACCATTTCCAGAGAAGAAACATTTTCAAAACAAGAAAAATAATTAGAAACTCTCTCTTATAGATTTCAAATTATTCTATAGCTAAAAATAAGGTGCAAGAGCTTGATATGCATATTGTAATACAACTACATAATATTGTGGGAATGCCCTATCAAAATGATAAGAAAAAATAAACAAATTAGTTTTATATAAGGATGATGACAACACATATGATATTGACAATTTGCATTATAGTGATGAAGAAGATCATCAAATTATTGTTAAAAGCTAGTAGTTTGCGCTTTTACATAATGATACAACAAAGAAATTAACAGATGCAATAGATAAATGGTGGTTGATTAATATAGGATCCACATGTTACTACCCCATAAACAAGATCATTGGTTAGTACAAATATAGCTGAGATTCAAAAGAAATCAAAAACTCAAAAAAATACCAAAATTTTGATATATTTAGAAAAAACTAGGTCTATACATAACATATATTACTTGTTTATATGATATGTTTATACTTTATCATATATAATACATTGCATATCTATTTTTTATATGCATGTGTTTCACAGTATACATGAGTGAAATGTAGGGCATATAGATCATATATGACATGGACACACATATGTGAGACATTCCTACACCCAAGAGTTACCTTCTTACACTTGGGGCATGTTCTTACTAGGGGAATCTTTCTATTTTACACAAGTTTTATATTTTTATGATTATTTACATTAATCATGGTACAATACTTTACACTAATCATACACGACTTGATCTGACTCATATTGATATTTCATGAGATAATATATTTTACTTTATGTGATGATGATATACATTAGTCTTGCTTGTTCTATGCATGTTTATTTTCTTATTATATAATTAGATGTTTGCTTGCTTATTTTACTATATGACTCCTCACTGTGTGTGGCTCTAAGCCTTATGTGACATTAAGTGTTATTGTGTGTGCTTTATTATGTGTCATGGCCATGACATTGTATGTCATGGATTGACTTTGTTTGCTTTATGTGGATACATCTAAGATTGTTTTTTTATCTTAATTGAGCCATTATCTATATCATGCACTCTTATTAGATTTTATGGTATCATTGTATATATCATTCATTTTTATGTTTGGTTCTAACTCAATTTAAGAATGTTCATTGCTATGTTGATTATTCATTTTGTTTCTCATTGATATATCTATCTTGACATCACACTTGGATGTTTAGGATACATGTTTCTATCGGAGTTGTTGCTAGAATCTGGATAACGCGAGTGCAATGGAGACGTGATCACACAAGATAAACAAGTGCACACCACTAAAGCAATTTGAAATTGACACAATAAGATAAATAGCACAAGACAAAATGGAGAAGCCCAAATTTTGATTAACATGAAATGGCCAAAATGAAGAATACATATAGGAGAGCTAGTAACTCCTCCGCAAATGGTGGTCAAAGCACCCCAAAAATAGACTCCTCCATAAAAGGTCGTCAAAGCACCCCAAGAATAGACTCCTCCAAAAAAGGTGGTGATAAGGTGCTAAGAATAGAGAAGTAACTCCCATACCCAGAATAGCCGGTCAAAGGAGTCACTTATGACACCTTATGACACACAATCTCCACATAAGCTAGCCTATCCCACGAATGTAGGAAAACTCCATGTATGCACAAATATATAATATTCCCTAATTAATAAATAGAAAAAAATAAAAACCTACACTAATACCCCCCATAAGCGCAACTTAGGTGGGCAGTGTGGAAATAAAAAATGGGTCCCGGCAACTAGGCCTGATGAGGTACCCATGTAAAAATGTAATCTCCCATAAGATAGAGAAAAGGAGAAAACTCGTAGGAAAAAACTCCCCCCCAAAAGAGAGACATAAAAGAAAATAAGAGGCTAAAAGGCCCCCCTGAAGATGATGCTACTGCAGATGTAGACCGCACCCCAATAAGAGCTCGTAGATGAATGAACTTACTCTCGGTCAAAGGTTTGGTGAAGATGTCTGCAACCTGCTCTGAAGACTGGCAAAATATCAAGTCAATCACCTAACTATGAATAAGCTCCCAAATGAAATGCATGTGAATCTCTATGTGCTTGGTCTGCTGGTGCTGAACTGGATTCCTGCAAATCTGAATGGTACTCTAGTTGTCACAATAAATGATGGTGGGCTGCCTGATAGGAATGCCAAACTCAAAAAGAATCCCTTGAAGCCAAATAGCCTCAGTAGTTGCATTAACAGCTCCCTTGTACTATGCCTCTGTGGATGATATAGCAATAGCATTCTACTTCTTGCTAGACCAACTGACAGAACCTGAACCTAGAGAGAAACTGTAACCAGAAGTGGACTTGTGAGTCTATGAATCACCAATCTAGTCTGAATCTATATATCCAACCAAGTCAACCTCTGTGCCAAATCTATAATGAATCTCATATCTATGTGAACCCTTTATGTAATGCAAGATCCTCTTAGCTACTTTCCAATGCAGCTCATGGGGTTCCTGCATGAATCTGGAGACAAGTCCCACTGAATATGATATGTCGGGCCTGGTGTGAGTCAAGTAGATGAGGCTACCAACAAGTTTGCGATACTGAGTGGCATCAACCAATGGTGAAGAACAATTAGCCTCAAGCTTGACTCCTGTTAGAAAGGGAGTTAGAGATGGCTTGCAATCAGCCATGTGAAATTGAGTCAATAAGTTAAGAGCATACTTAGGCTGTGCAAGAGAAATCCCTGAATCTGATTGTAAGAACTCGATGCCAAGGAAGTAGTGCAACAAACCTAAGTCTGTCATGTCAAATCTATCTTGGAGAGATGCTTTCACCACTGCAATAGCCGATGAACTCCCAATAATTAAAAGGTCATCAACATATAGAACCAAAATCAAGAGTGAATCATCCTGCCGCAAGAAGTAGACATTGGGATCAGAATGGCACCTAGTGAAACCCACTATGAGAAGGAAGGAATCCATCTTGGCATACCAAGTCCAAGGGGCCTGTTTGAGGCCATAGATAGATTTTCTAGGTCTGCATACTAAGGAAGAATCTTGAACAAATCTTGGCAGCTGCTCCATGTAGATCTCCTCCTCTAGGTCTCCGTGAAGAAAGGCACGCTTCACATCCATCTGATGCACATTCTAACCATGTGTTGCGGCAATAGCCAAGGTGAGTCGGATAGAAGTCATCTTTGCAACGAGTGAAAAGGTCTCTGAGTAGTCAATGCCTGCCACTTATGAGAAACCCTTAGCGACCAATCACACCTTATACTTATCAAACGACCCATCTACTACAAACTTGGTCTGATATATCCACCTACATCAAACCATCTTTCTTCCCTTAGGAAGTGAAGTCAAATCCCAAGTGTGATTTTTGATTTAAAGAAGAATATTCTTCCTCCATAGCATTATCCCACTCAGGTACCCTCGATGCCTCTCAAAAAGACTGGATCTAAAACTGAAGCAAAGAAGGTATGTGGATCTCTCTGAAAATCCCCCCTAATACGTTTGTCATCTACGGGATCTCCTACCCAAGTGCCAACACTCTCAAGTGTCTGTCTAGCCCAAAGTGGCCCAGAAGAGGGTGAGTCAGGTGCTAACTCTTCATCCTCTGACTGACTAGAGGTGGATGACTCTACATCACTGTCTTCGTTGTCTGAACTCGAAGAAGAAGAAGAAGATGACTCTGGCTCAAGACCTTGATGTGGTTGATCTGAATCTGACAAGGAATCATCATGAAGAAGTAGATCCGATGAGGGAGAAGAAGTGTCAAGTGTTGAGTCTCTAGGACTTTCCTAAAAATGGACACTTCTCTCGATGAACAACTCATGTGTGACTAGATTTAGAAGGCGATATCCCTTAATACCATTCGGATATCCTACAAAGATGCAAGGCTTGGACTGACGTTTCATAGCTTTGCATTTCTTCTTCAAAATGCGGGCCATGGCTGGGGATCTAAAAACCCTGAGGTGCTCAACATCAGGTTTCCTTTTATGCCAAGCTTCAAAGGGTGTTATCCCTTTCAAAGCTTTGTGAGGAACCCTGTTCTGAATGTAGCAAGCACAATTGATGGCTTCAGCCCAGTACTGTGGTGCTAAGGATTTGGAGTGAATCATACAGCTAGCCATCTCTTTCAAGAACCTATTCTTATGTTCTACAACCCCATTCTGTGAAGGACGTAGGTGACTGTGCGTTGTAAATCAATCCCCTCTGTGGTGCAAAATTGCTCAAATCTGATGCTGACATACTCCCCTCCATTATCAGTTCAAAGAACCTTGATGAATTTCTCACTTTGTTTCTCAACAAGAGCCTTGAAGTCTAGAAAATTTTCAAACACTTCAGACTTTTGTTTGAGAAAATATATCCAAGTGTACCTAGAGAAATCATCAATGAAAGTGAGGATGTACTTGGCCCTTATGAAAGATGGTTTGGGAAAGGGTCCTGATACATCACTGTGGACTAACTCCAAAGGTTGTGTAGCCCTCCAAGCTTTGCCTTTGTCAAATTTTGCTTTGGGATGCTTCCCAAGGGAGCACCTCTTGCAAAGTCCTTTTGAGAATTGGACTCAAGGCAAGCCAATGACCATGTCATGTTTGCAAAGTTGCTCAAGGTAGCGATAGTTAAGGTGGCCGAACCGCTCATGCCATAATTTGCTAACTCCATCTGAATGAGTCAACAATGCTATTGGAGAAGAATCTGATGCAAAATGTGAGAAGGTGTATAACCTGGCTTGGTGATTTGCCCTACCCACTGCCACTGTAGTATCACTATGCAACTCCCTAATGGACACTGAATAAAACTCAACTCTCATGCCCCAACCAATGTGAGTGATTTGGTACACTGATAGGAGATTGGTTGAAAGATAAAGAACACTTAAAACATTATTGAATGTTCCTCCTTCCATTTCAATTGACCCTCTCCGTGAAATAGAAACTGATGTGTCATCATCCAAACTAATTGAAGTCATGCTACAAGGCTCTAAAGATGAAAACTCAACTAGTGAAGAGCCCATGTGGTGAGAAGCACCCGAGTCTATGACCCATGAAGATGTAGAAGCTGTGTTGCTACAAGGGCCTTGCCCTTTTCTTTCTCCTTACCCTTGCCTTTTGCCTTAGTAGAATCTTGGGTTGATGAATTATGCTTGATGGACTCAGGAACACCTATGTTGTTCTTCTCTAGAAGATGAGTTAGGTGATCTATTTGTTTCTTCATGAACTTGTGTTCATCATGTCTTGTCTTTTTACAATAGGCACACTTAACCTTCTCCTTCTTCGGTTTAGCATTGGAGAATGAAGACTCAGTGTTGTTTTTGGCAAGATTATTGTTTTCTTTCTTCTTCTCCTGGTCCTTGTTCTTTTTCTTCTTCTCCCTTGTTGAAGTCTTATTTTTACCATTTCCAGCTATCAAGGCTTGGGGTTGAGTAGACTTCATTGTGCCCATCTGAATTAGCTTATCTTTCTCCCTAGTCAAGTCGGCAATGAATGAATCCAAAGAAGGCATTTTCCATGTAGTGCCAAGGGCACTTTTAGTGGCATGGAAAGTGGAGACAAAGACTGAATAGCTTGGACCTAGCTTGGCGAGAATAGAAAGAATGAGTTGATCATCTTTCTTCTCTATCCCACATTCTTTCAATTGCAATCTAAGGGCCTTAAACCTAGTGAAGAAGTCCTGTAGGGTGTCAAAGTTGCTAAGACTTAGACTTATGAGTTCGTTTTCGAGCTCATGACCTCTCATCTCATCAAGCTTCCCAAATAATTTTTATAAGGTGTCTCATATGTCATTAAGAGTTTGAGAGGATTCTAAGTGGAAGAGAAGTTTTGGAGACACAGGCAAGCTCAGTAACCCAAAGGCTTCATCACTACGGTTGTACCACTTAACCTTTTTAGCATCTGTGTTGGGTTCTACTTCTGTACCATGGTGATCCTATACAACCCTTTGCTTCTAAGAATGATTGACATCTTAACTTTTCATTCATGATAGTTGAAGGGTGTTAGGGGTTTAAGTTGAAAAGAATCTATTTTTAGCTGAATTTAGGTGAAGTTGTGTTGATTGCAAGTTGTGAATGTATGCAGAAAGGAGAATGAAAACAAGTTGTGAAAAGCAATCACACCCCCTCAAAATATTGAGCCCCCCCAAATATGCAAGTGCACGCTCAAAAGATGTCAGACTCAGCCGAAAATGCGTCTTAGAGCAATCAGTGCAAGACTTAAGCAAATAAGACGTCGGACTCAGCCGAAAATGCGTCTCGAGAGACCCAAATTTTTTGCACTTTATAAACTAGTGCTTTTTTGAAAAATAACAATTCTACGCTGTGTAGAATTGAATTACAAGCACTTTTGTAAAAAATGGCACTCAAAACCGAGCTACCGCTTGCAAGATTTTAAAGTTATAATTTTTTCGTAAACTAGTGTTTTTGCAAAAAAAACACTAAAACATTAAAAAATCCCTGTTATAGGGAGAGAAAGTGGCCTTCCAACCACTCATTGGATTCGGCACGGAATGAGAAATCTAAAGAAAAAGGTCTTTATGAAAATAATTTTAACTGATTGTCTCGGTATGCGTGAAAGCAAGTTTACCTTCCTCTTTTAGTAAAAAAATACAACTAATAAGGCAAAAATGAATTTCCAGCTAGTTTTTTTTTACTTTTTTTATAAGAGAAAGGGAGATCGCTGTTGTGTGATGTCTAAGACCTAATAGGCACTACCAAGAAGATGAAATTAGGGCTTCACCAATGAACATGCACCCTTCAACTCTTCCAACGCAATGCAGATTTTAGTACTTCAAAATAGACTGCTGGAGTTAACACTTCCAGCGAGTTTTTACCACAGAAGAGACAAAACAAGTGCAGAAAAAGAAGCGCCAGGTGTAAGAAAAGGGGCGTCAAATAGGAAGGGGTGCCAAAAAACACACATTATTGAATTTTTCCAAAAAAGACAAAAAATTAAATGCAACCTGCTGCTGGGCGTACGGCCTGACTGAGGCGCCTTGCTAGAAGGAAGAAGCAGAATGTCTTTACCAAAAAAGAGGGCTCACTTTTTTTTTTTAGACAGCAAAACAACAACTAAAACAGGCGGCGTCCCAAAAAAGGGGCGCAGAACTGAATTTTTTTGCAAAAAACAAACAGCAGACCTTGGCGCTGGACTGTGTGAGTGCTGACTACTTGTGTTGTGAGTGGGCAGCACCTGGAGTGGTAGGCATCTGGTCTAGGCAGCGCCTGGGCTGTAAACCTTCACTTCTTTCTACCAGAAGCTCCACATTGAAGGTGGCGTCCAACAAACAGAATGCAGATATCCTTTTTTTTTTCCCCTGCAGAATGACAAAACCAGAATTCCTCCGCCTTGCTAAAGAAAACAATAGATCTAGACAAAGTGTCTTGGCAAGTACTAACTTAGAAGTAAATTTTTTTAAACAAATTTCGTATGGATTTGCATGAGTTTTCAAGAAACTCTACCAAAACTCTTAATGTAACGGAGTTAAACAAAAAACTACTAAAAAAGCAACGTGAGAATTTTAAAATAGCATAACCAGACACACGATTACCGAAGTGGCTTTGATACCATATCAGAGTTGTTGCTAGAATCCGGATAACGCGAGTGCAATGGAGACGTGATCACACAAGATAAACAAGTGCACACCACTAAAGCAATTTGAAATTGACACAATAAGATAAATAGCACAAGACAAAATGGAAAAGATCAAAATCTGATTAACATGAAATGGCCAAAATGAAGAATACATATAGGAGAGCTAGTAACTCCTCCACAAATGGTGGTCAAAGCACCTCAAAAATAGACTCCTCCACAAAAGGTGGTCAAAGCACCCCAAGAATAGACTCCTCCAAAAAAGTGGTGACAAGGTGCTAAGAATAGAGAAGTAACTCCCATACTCGGAATAGCCGGTCAAAGGAGTCACTTATGACATTCTTATGACACCTTATGACACAAATATGACACACAATCTCCACATAAGCTAGCCTATCCCATGAATATAGGAAAACTCCATGTATGCACAAATATATAATATTTCCTAATTAATAAATAGGGAAAAATAAAAACCTACACTGATAGTTTCATATATATTCAGGTGATATATTTTTACTATGATGGCATATTCTCCACATGTTACTATGTACTTTACATTGCTTATATCTTTTTTTATATAAAATGATGCATTCAGCATTTTCTTTTGAAATGAATTATTCTCAGTTTACATTCCTCACCTTAAAATGGGGGCATACATGATGGCTTTTCTTCGAGACTAAGCCTTCATAGTTATAAAAATTCAAATTTTAGAAAATAATTCTTCAAAATGTTATATGTTTACTTAGTTTATTATATATTTTATTCAAATTATGACAATTTTTACTCAGATTGGGGCATATGTCAAAGATTTCACATATTTTATGAGATTACTATATAGATTAAAGGACTCAGTTTACATATATTATTGCATTGGGGGCATATGCTTGCATTTTCATGGCACAAAATATGACTTAGATTACTCAAATTACCATATGGAATGGAAACTCATCATTATTTACTAAGTATTTTTTTAGATTGTTACTGGTTTTGGTGGGATCCTTAACCTATGTGCTTTTGGTTGGAACTCCAACCAGTCTGGGACACAAGTGGGGGCCCAGAGCCTCAAAAATAATACTACTTTGATAGAAATTTATAGCCCACAAACCATAAGCCACTCTAACCATTGAATCATACTAGCTTCTAACATTACCAGAACTACCACAAGATGGGATGCTATAGCCCACCAACAAGTCACTCAAACTATCTGACAATACTAATTTTTACCAATTGTGTCACAGTGAACATAGATCCACCCACATACTCTATGGACACCAATACCACTACTAACATCCACATCTGGCCTCACATGCCTTAGTAATAATTAAACCTTGGTAGACTTAGATACATCCAAGTGACCTCACCAACTCACCCCCACCTCATTGGCCATTCTTTGTTAAGTATTACTCAAGTTTACTTCAAAAAAAAGTTCAAATCTTTACTCAGTGATTACTTAGATTACATCATATAATTTATCTGCAATAAATAATTCAAAAGCTTTATGTAGACTCTCACGTATTACTTAGGCATTTTGTAAATTTATTGGAACCCATAATGTATTTCATTTACTCATAAATTTTAAGCACTTTTCCATTTTCAAATGAGGTTTGGGGCATACTCAATCAACCCATGGTTTTACACAGGGATTTCTATTGGGGCATGATCACCCCATCCTCCATTGTGTCTAGAAGATAAGCTTGGTCCACATGCACACAAGTATATTCATTCATTACCATTTCACATATGTTCTATAGGCATCAAGGGTAATGGAGGAATAACTAATAAATTACATTGGGAATAAAACATTTAACAAAAATATGATAATCTATTATTTCAATTTTTTTTACAAAGAAATTAAAAGCTTATAAATATTTTATGGGTGGTTCCACTACGGGATACATATAACTATCCCGTGAACTAACATTAAATTATACTAGTAAAACATAAAATAATTAAATAAACATAATAATGGATCATAAATGACCCAAAAAACACCCCTTGATCCGAAGGGATATAGAAGATGAAAGAACTGGAACAATGTCTCTAAAGTCATCAAAAAAACTCTAAAGCAACTAAAACTAGTGTACGATACATTTTGGTACTGATCAAAACCAATGTCAATCCATAACGAAGACACCCTACGATTTGTGCTATAAAACATTGATGAACATGATCAAGACTTACTCATCCCCTGTGATCATCATTTTATACTATAGTAGAACATGATCAATGTCTATCCAATTATATCAACCCACATAAGGCTCCACCCTGAAGCCCATCAAAGTGACCAAACTGTATTTTGTATGGCACATCTCCTTGGTGTCTAATAAATGCTGATAACATTTACTTAACATTGTTGATGGTAACAACCCCTTTCAACTCAGATTGTCACTGATCACTGATCGAAGATCAACCAATGCTATATTTTCTCCCCCTATCAAGTGAGAGGTGAGAAAGAGAAACAAAATCAAACAATCATGTCTACGCCATGTCATGAATATCATGGGTAAAAATCCAAAATTAGAATTAAAATAAGCATATTACTACTACCAAAATTGTCATTCAAACATTTGACCCAAACTACAAATGAATAGCTAACTAGAGAAGGGAAATAGTCCTCCAACCTCCAATGAATCTTTCAATCTCTAGTGTGAGACTTACATTATGTCAATCACATGGATCCTGAGGGACCTGTAAAGCATAAAATATTTTTTGCCAACACAAGCATGATGTGGCATTGTGAAAATTGGCATTTGAAAGGTGTTAGTTTCTACTGAAAATGCACTTTTATACATCATTAAATATATTTATCATAAAATTCACAGAGAAGTTTCAAATCACAAAATAAGTTATTTTTATGTGTCTAAATTTTTTTAAAACCTTTAAATCAATTGGTCACATAACCATATTCAAACAAAATAATGACCGGTCAAAAAAGTTACAACTAGTGTTGTGATTTACACCCTTATATCACCCATTTTTATTTACAAAGCCTTTGAAAATAAGATATTCCATTTTTAAAAATGCATATTCCTAAAAAAAATGAAAAAAAAGGAAATTTGTCCAAAATATAGGATATGAACCCTTGACCTTCTCTTGTTTGCAAGTTACTACTAAAATTACTCCATCCACCTCACCTTTAATCAATCTAGGCATATAACGGTAATAAATAATGGATAACCATTATATTTTGAATGAAATATAATTAAAAAAATAAGCATATATGGTAAAACAACTTTTACTGAATGTTTTGACTGCCTCTTTTGGTTGGCAGAACCTAAGATAATTTTAGGGTTTTAAAAGGCATCTTCTAAGTTTGTGTTTCCATTCAACTATAATAAATGTCTATTGTGTGAACCAATTCAAAATGATATTGATATGTTTTACTATGCTACTCAGAAAATGGGTTGTATGACTACTTGAAGTCTATGGAACCGCAATAGTAGTTGAGGAAACTTTTATAGAGTAAAATGCCACCAACCGGGCCTTCAAGTTCCTTCAATCAAAGGATTTTTTATTTCTTTTTTTCTATAATCAGGTTGTTCTAGGTCATACTTTTACAAATAATATGCACTGTGTAAATGTTGGCCACTTCAAAATGAATTTCAAACAATATTAATCACCATTGTACAAAGCTGAGTTCTTTTTTATGTAAGATGCCATACAAGAATTTTGTGGATTATTATTTCTTCTGACAACTAATTTTTTTCATTTGTCTTCAATTTCCAATGTTGGGTTTAGTGCTTAGGGTGTTGGTAGAGATTATTGTGTTTCCAAAAAAAATTATAACTCCTTGTAACATCATATCAATGTGGAAGAAGAATAATTCAAATGTATTAAAAAATATCAAATTTCTTACTGTTTAGGTAAGTAGAGAAGTCATTCTTTAATATACAAATGTAAAAATAGAAAAAACCAAAAAAATATTCAATCCTTCTATAGGGTCTGGCTTTTTCAAAATTAATCAATCCTTCTATCAGGTTTCAATACCACTGTACACACCAGAAGTAATGGAGGAATAACTAAAAAACTACATTCAGACTAAAGAATTTGACAAAAATATGACAATATATTATTTTGAGTTTTTTTTAACAAATTTAAAAGCTTATAAAGCTTTTATGGGTGGTTCCATTATGGAACACAACTAACTATCCCGTGAACCAGCTAACATTTATTACTAACATTAAACTATACTATTAAAAAAAGCAAGTAAATAAACATAAACGTGGATCATAAATAACCCAACATGTTCAAAGTTATTACTTTGGATTTTACATCACAATTAAAAAATTGTTTTTACATGTTTCTTATAGGTTTTCATAGAGCAAGGCACAACACATAATACATACTTGAGCCCAACAATCATGGTTATACTCAGGTGTCATTTTATATCCTTTTACTCAATAAATTTCATTACTATAATAAAATGGAGGCAAATGTCAACATTGATATTTGATATTAAATGCTTGAAAATGTGTAATTTGACTAACCTTTGACATACTTGACTTATGCTCAATTATATGATTCTTATTCACCGTTCATCATAGCCATTTACTCTCATATGGACCTATCCCTTCCAAGTTGTCATTACTATTAAATAAGACCTTCCTAGTCTCTACCCAAACAAAATTTATATCATTCTTAGATTTTCCCCTAGACTCAAGTCATTGTTCATGTTTTCTAGATAAGTTTGCGCTTCAAAGATAAGTATGTTGTCATGGACTTATCCACTTACATTAAAAATGTCCTCATGCCATTTAACAACTAGTTTCCCAAATTGAATTTTTTCCAAAGGGTCAACCCATATATTTCACATGTCAGTTCAGAGGAAATTAGATAGAGATTCAACTATATAAACATATCAATCCTAAGCATTTACCTATCTAACAATCTATCAAGCACTTATTGGAAAAATATTTTCACATTGAGAGGAACCTCCCTAATTCTTCCAAATCTAAAATCTCTAACAAGATAAATCCCTAAGCTAAATTTGAATATAATTTTCAAGTTCAAGTCACAGGTTGTCAAGAATTGAAAGGCATACACAAGATTACACTGCATACTAGCATTGCACAAGATTGCACATACTCTATTATGTGGGAGAACTATGTGTAGTTTGACTTTGTTCTTCAGAGTATTGGATATATTGGTAGAGTTCAATCATAGGGGGTGTCTAAGGCCAATTCAACCCATCCCTTTTATCCATTTTCCCCATTTATAATTGTCTCTATGCACATTGTAAGGAACTAGGGTTTTGAAGCAAAGAGAAGGTAAACAAAGATATATGCAACCGAACAAAGGCATTTGAATAGACAACCACCCTCCATAGACATAAGGGCATTCATTAGAATATTCATAGGATTTTTACAATTTATAACGATAATGTTTTACCCTAGTAGATAGTATTACATTGCACATGCCTTCAAGGATGCACAAATGGGTCCAAGGTCACACAGACAATCTATTTATGGATCTGAGTAGTCTCTACCATGTTCCAGTGTATTGTTAATGAGTGTATCTTGCCAAAAACCTGAATTCATCCCAAACAAGCTAAGTGCATAATCTTAATAAAATTTTCCAGATACAACAAGTTACTAAATTTATATAGTTACATTTATATTTGTATGATTATTGTATATCTTAAGAAATCCACAAATTTAGTATTTTCTATACTATCATGGTCACGTTAATCCTATAAAGATAAAACACCGTCATATCTTTTAAAATTTGTTCCACTATATGATTAATAGTTTTGATTAAGTCCAAGACTATATATCAATTCATTGGTGCATATATTAGGAGTTATTAGTTATGGTAGTTATTTTAGGAGTTGGATAGTAAATATTAGGTGTACAACTTGCATAAGTTGGAATGGAAGAATTTTGTAAAATCGGGGGATTAGAAACATATGAAGGAAAAAGTGTGTTGAGAAATATCTAAGAATGTTAGCATCACAAGCATGTTGATAATAAATAGTATAATCATGTTTATTAGGAATAGTATAAGTGTATTGAGAAGGAATAGTAGAAACGTGTTGATAAGGAATAGTATAAATGTGTTGAAAAGGAATAGTAGAATCATGTTCAAAAGGAATAATAGAAACGTGTTGAAAAGGAATCATATTAAAATAAATATCGTGTTGGAGACTAAAAGGAACATTAGAAGCAAAAGGAATAAAAAGACCATTATAAATAAAACAATGGAAGTAGAATAAACTTGTGAAATGGTGACACTAGAAGAAATTATTTGAAATTATTTTGACATTTATCAATCCAGGAAGTTGATCAATGTTCTCTGAGAAGTATTTCCTAAATTGAGGAGCATGAGAAGCATTACTCTCAACATTATTAAATGTTTCTAGAAACCACAAATCCATTATCAATCCTATAAGGCACATCTTGAATTATAGCCCTATTTCGAGCATCTAAATAAGCTTATTCATCAAAATATTTCTCTTCCAGATTAACATTTTGAGATCAATTTAAATTCACAATATTTTAATCTTTACCATTTAAGGAAGACACATTGACATTTCCCAAATGTACTGTCTTCATCAAAATCTTCCTTCTCAGTTTCATTCAAATCAACATTTTGAGATCAATTTACATTCACAATATTTTAATCTTTGGCATTTAAGGAAGACACATTCATTTTTTTTTCTAAAAAAAACCTTTATTTTTGCATAATCAGACACATTTCCAAATTCCATTTTATTTTTCAAGCTCAACTTAGGATTAAGCATAGGAGCTTCAACAAAATCTATGGTTTTTTTAATCAAACCTAGCACTATTTCTAGTTATAATTTCAAATAATCAATTTAGATCGCATAAATTAATATCCAATATGAAAAAAAATACCATACAAGCGCACTAGGATTTGAAGGATTTCTAGAAATTAACTTCGAGCTTGGAATCAAACAAAAAGGAGATAGGGATTTTAGATCTATGAGCATATAATAAAATTAATCCTAGAAAAACTAGAGAATTTGATATCTAAAATAGTATGGAACAAAATCTAACCCTAGGGATCTAAAATAATTTGGTTTTTAATTTTTTAAAAACACACTAAGGAACACACAAGACTGTGAGTTAACTATAAATGTAATCTAGATAAAGGGATTACAAATAAATATAATATAAGTAACCTAACTGAAATTTATTATGCAATGTAATAAATTTGTAAATACAATAAATATACCAGCAATGCCTAATTAATTATATTCAAATTAATCAGATAGGGTTTTGGTACATATCATGACTAATTTGTTGCAAAAAAGTTACCTGAATTTGAACTTGAAAACACACACCCACGGGTTTCAATAAACTCACTCATAAGTCTAGATTTGATCACAATTTGACATATAGAGCATTAAGAGCACTTTAGACAATCCCCAAGAATGCTTGACACTTCTAATAAATGATAAGTAGGGTTTGAAACAAATTGACAATGGGGTTTGTATGGTTCTACTCTCTTGTTTCCTCGCTCTGATCTTCATGTTGTGACATCTATGTATACCTACAAAATGAACTTTCTTCCTTACCCTAGACAACTTTAATTACACATGTGATATTTAGAAACCTTAAGGGAAACAATATGATCTTATGGTCATGTGTTAAGGGTTAGTAGGCTCAAATATTGTCTAGTTATCATGGCCTTAATTGTGGGAATTGTGATAGAAAGAATGTCAAAAAATATTAAATTTCATAAATGAAAATAACTTCAAATATAGATAAACCCTGGGTTGTGCACCAAAAGCACTCCACATGAAATGCTAATTCCAAAAAATTATAAATTCTCTGAGTGATAGATCTCTCTTGAATGCATGTGAGTGATCAATAGAATGCTAATAATCTCTAATGTCAAATGAATTGGAATGCTTATGTATTTATAGACAATTGAACTCAAATTAAGACCTTGTTGGTATGCAAACTTACATTAAATGGATAGAAGCCAAAAATACAAGGCAAAGGGATGGGCATACCTTGATAAAGACGAAGACCAAAAGAAGAGCCTAAAAATATTGAGAGTACTCCAGAGAGAAGTCAAAAGCATCACATGCTCTTGACACAACCAAGAAGCATGAGAGAGGGAGTGAGAGAAGGAGAACTAAAATGTCGAAAAGAAGAAAGGAGACCATTTAAAATCAACAAACATGACAATAACATTTAATTGAACCAATAATCAACAAATATATGAATACACTAAAAACACACAAATTAATAACTAATAATATATTTAAGACGAAATAAAACTCAAAAAAAATTTGAATGACAAAATCATTATAACTTAATTCAACATTAAATGTACTATAAACAACAATTGATTAGAAGAATAAATTTAGTACTGAGAGAGAGAAATTCCCTGATTAAGTTGAACAACATTTTCCATATTTTTTAAACAACTATAATAGCTAAAGTCTAACAACTTTAGTAAATACTTTTCTACCCAATTTAGTAAGTGTTAATTGAGTTCACAAACGTTGGAGGGGAGGGGGATTGAATTGTGTTTTAAAGCAAGTAGGGCCTAATACTCCACAAACATAGGAGAATCTCCCCCATAAAACTTCATGCTTTAGATGTGGTCCCTGTCTTTTTCACATGACGAATGGTAGCAACACAGCTATCATGGTGATATCATAATCTAACTTTAATGCCAACGAAAATTCTTATACGCCCACAAAAACAAAAACAAAAACAAAAATAAAAAAGCAAAAGGACGAACAATAATTATTACAGTAGCGTGTAAAAGCTTTGAATATTGTCAACTTTAGAATGTGGGGAGATTGAATTGGTAATATCAGAAGTGAATTTTTCTAGGAATTCCAAAAAGAAAATTTTCCTCCTCTTTAAAAAAAACAAAAGTTATCACAGAAAGAAAAATAAAATAATTGAAGTGTTTTCAATATAAAAATAATGTGAATACATTTACAATGGCGCCCTCAAATTCCTCCATATCATCATCAAGGACCAGACCGAGCTAATTTCAAAAAGGTGGACGAAAGTTATAACAAATTTATAAAGTTTCGAATGATCTAAATAATTCAAAACAAGTGGAAAAAATAATAATACTAAAGAAGTCTAACATGATCAGGTTTTAAAATTGGCGGATTAGATTGTGGCAGTGAAGGATTTATACTTGTATCTTGAAATTGTAATAGCAGAATACATGTTTTGCTTTAAATATGACTAAATATTTGAATTGCAAAAGATAAAATTGTAAAAGCAAACGTATTAAAAAAAAACCAGAGATTAAAATTTCTGAAGAGTTCACTCTTAAAAAACAAGAAGAATAATCTTATCATAGCTTATACACAGCTGAAGAGTAATTTGTTTATACATAAACCAAATACTTTTATAAGTTTGCTTGATCCATATGAAGTTTTCTTTTGGAGTGTGATATCATTTCATTTATTTTTTAAGTTTTTTTAAAAATTAGTGATATATTATTTAGTTTATAATTAAGTGTTTTTCTTATTTTTTAAAAAATACCTCTAAAAAATAGGAACTCCAAAAGTTGGAGCAAAGCAACTCTAAAATTATTATCTTAATCGTTCCATTTCCTTAATGCATGGAAGATAGATATTGGGATGAGGGCATAGACATTCATTACATGTATAATTTATTTTCAATGTTTGTGTAATTAGGGTATGTTATATAGAATTCATTGAACGCTTAATTCATTTAATGTCAGTTATTATTTAAAACAACACTTACACTCTTACATTCTTTTAATTAACAACAACAAATTAAACTTTAGAGTGACATAGGTGGTGGATATCTTCTTAATGGATAGTGGATATACTAGTATTGTGTTATGTTTCTCTTAACTTAGTACTCAATAGCTAAGTCGTAAAAGATAGATACATGTGTAAACATAAAATAGGGTAAGATCCTAAAATTATTCCCAAATAGACATACAATCAGGGGGTTCAAGCAATCAACAATACAATTAATGTTTAATTCTATGAGGCTTCTATTATTAATTTGATTGAGTTATGAAGAAAAATTAGCACAATAAGTGTTTTGCAAGCCCACAATAAACAGTTATGCATGCCCATCCTTCATATAAGCATAATCATCATTGAGGAGTATTATGTTGACTATATTGTTGATTGCTTGAAAGAATTCATGATTAGTTAGGGCATAATCATTCATTCAATGCATAATCATTGTATGCATTGTTGAATATCTAACCTTTGAGCATAAAATCATTCTCAAATAAGCATACCTTTAGGTTAAAGCAGTCAACAATACAGTCAATGGATATCCATGATCCTCCTATTATTAACTTGATAAGTGTTTTGTAACGCCATAAAAAATACCAATACCGAGTAATAAGTTAAGAGAAACATAAGACATAGAGAGAAATATAGTACTAAGATATCCACCACCTATGTGAGTATTTCTATTAGCAACAATAAATTAAACACTAAAAACATCCATTCATATCACATTAGAAACTGTATACACCTAAAATCACTCACTTCATTATTATCGACTAATATTCCTATTAGTTGCCACTAATTCCGCTTAACCTATTTTATCTTGTTAATATATTCCTCTTCCTAGTCATTTATCCAATATCCCCCTTCTATTATCCTACATTCACTAACCGTATTCATCTCATTCCTTCATTAATTCTATCATAATCCTTATTATCCAAATCTAATCCTAGTTATACATTTATATGGAAATTTTTAATTTCCATAATCCCACCTACCGACCTACTAACCTAACATTTCCTACATTCCTAGTCTCTAATCACCTACCTAATCCTTATCTAACTCTCACATAATCCTCTATTATCCCTAAGCTAATGAAGAAGTCTCTAGAATTGGAGAAGCTCCTTCAAGTCTACAGAAGTTTCTAAACTAGAGACTTCTAAGGAATTTAATATTCCTTGAATAATCCATAGCTGTTGGATCTCCTCATCCAACTTCAAATATTTAACCCTTGATCTTCCCTCCCAAATCTATATAAGCAAAGCTCCTCCTCCATGGAAGCCAACAAGAATCTTCATAACATCATCATGTTAATCTGATCCTCATCAACAAGCATTTTCATATCCAATCCATGTCAAATTAACCATTAGATCTCTCATCAAAATCCTTTGATCATGCCATCATTATGCTAAAAATTTGAGTGTAATATGCAATCACAAATCCATTAGAACATCCTAGAAGGAGGTGATATGAAGCAAGGAATTTGATAAGGTTTATATCTTTCTGATTTGTTTCATGAATCCTTTTTGATAGGTAGTTTATGTTTTGAGTTGAATTAGCTTTTTTTATTCATAGTGTGCTCAAAATCCTACTACAGAAATATATTACTAAGATATCCACTATCTATGTGGTCTGTCTTGTTGAGTATATCATTGCTTGCTTGAATAAATTAATGATTAGTTAGGGCATAGTCATTCATTCAAGTCATAATTTAAATCACTAGGGCTAGATGTTCTCCTCCTGTCTACTAGCATTTACTTAACCATTATTGTGGCATTAATCATGACTGCTCTTGGCCCCACCATGCAGTCACAAGGAATGTTATTTAACAATACAAAAGCAAAATTCAGATTTCATTATTTTCAAACCTCATGTCACTTCTTGAGCTCTTCATAACCTCCCTTTCCCTATTTCCCCTTCCTTGAATGCTACATAGAACTCATTGAACACATTATTCATTCAATGGCATTAAGCCCATTGCGTTATTGTTAAGGTGTTGCTCCTGCCCCACCAACGCACTCAAGATGAAGAATGAACACATACAAATGTGTCAAAATTCCAAACATTTAAAACCCTTTACAATGTCAAAATTCCAAACATTCCTAGGCATTTGAATAACTAAAATTTCCAAACATTCATGGGCATTTTGAATTAACCTTATGAGGGAGCTCGTAAACCAATTCCAATAGCATTGGGTGAGGACGAGGGCTCCTACTAGTGTTGTTCAGGGGGTTTGGGGGATCCTATTAGTGCACATGTGATTTGAAATAATGAGAAGTAAAGGGACAAGAACAAATATTTCATTTTTGGTTGGAGTGTTAATGGGGCCAACACCTTAATAATTGTGGTTAAGGCAAATGACAATGGCTAAGCCAAATGACAATGGTTAAGGGCAATGGAGGGGGTGTGAGGACAAAAAATGAGATGGGACCTAATGGAGGGGTCATCATCTAGCATGGTAGTCAAATGCAAATGCTATTACTAGTTACATTCAACATAGATATTGCACTGTCTATGTTGTTAACAATGACAATTACCCCAAGCAGTTTGGTGTAACATTTAACTTCAACATCTATACATTATCCATCACAAGGTTATGGTTTAATGTATGACTTTAGAATTAAAAAAGGACAATAGAGGTGTCTATGGTTAGAAATCAAAAGATTATTGTTATTCACATGTCAAGGCACTAACTAGAGGTAGCAAATATATCCAAACCATAATGAGGGAGTTGTTCATTGATTCTTGGAACACCACACCACTGTGAAGGAAATAAAACATGCAGTACACAATTATGAAGGTGATAAAACACACAGTAAAAATAAAATCCAAATGAATAAAATAAGACAATGGGTATATAAATGACAAAGGGTAGGAAGGGAAATGTGCTAAGAAGGCACATATGATGGGAGAGAGAGCAATGATAATAGTGTGCATTAATATAAACATAGACATGGAAGACAACCAACAACATGAAAAAAAATATGTTAATAAGAGTCTAATATGAACCGACTAATTAATAATCAACAAATCTCTGAGTACCTTAGAATAATGCAATTCTACAACTAATAACTACCTCATACCAAAATTATATATCTACATCTACATGAAATAAATATTAGTTCTAGAATATATCTTAAATTACACTAAAAATATTAGATAAATTTGAAATTTGCTCCTACACAGGTGAAAGTGACATTTTTTAACTTCTTACACTTTATTTCCCATTAGAAATGAAACCAAAAAACACATAAAGATGCAACTAAATATAGGTAATTTGTAACACCCTTGAGCACCATAGACAATCTTGTAGGCTTCCATTAGAACAAAATAGATCTCCCCATGACAAATTTTGCCCGTTACCCAATAAAACACTATAGCCAACAAGTGTGACTTCCTTACACAATTCATAGCATCTTATAAATGAATTAAATCAGCACAGACACTTAATTGAATTACAACAACACAGAGACTAATGAAAAAACAAACTTTTTGATATACACAAGTCATGTACCTTACTCTAACTTAAAATCTATGTTATCAATTCATCTCTTTTTGTAGAAGAACTAGGGTTAGATTCCTACCAAAACCTAGTACTGGTCCAGTACATAATTGGGTTCACCTAGGGTTCGTTGTAAGCCACTACCCATTTGTTCCTCTTTTTAGAAGAAGTAGGGTCAGATTCTTATCAGATCTTGGTATTGGTTTGGTACGTGCCTGGGTTCATCCAGGGTTCAGCTTGGACCACCCAAACCCTAGGCAAACCCATATAGAATCCATAAGTAAAAATGGTAAAAAAACATGCTTTTATTTATTTTTTATCATTTTTCCCCCAAAAAAATAACTTAAAATAATTAAAAAACACATTTTTAAACCCTAAAAGTCAAATGAAAGACAAAATTATAAGCTAAAAGAACACAAAATCAAAAACACTTGCCTCTCTCATTGCATACTTACTTTCTATTGTTGGTCTAGGGTTGAAGATTTATCAAGAAACATTCTAATCATTTTCCTACACTAATTGAGGGGTTAATTTGTTGCCAAGGATATAATTTCTATAATTTTTTAATTTTTATATATTTTTTATACAAACAAACCTAAGATGTATCTAAGACAAAAAAAAATAGTCATACTGGTGATCCCAGTTCCTCAAACCCAAACCCAAATCCAAAACCAAAACCAACCGATAACTTAACTTAAAAGTGACTTGGGACCTCATCCCTTATTTTAGTTCCTATGATAAATCAAATCTTGGAAAAATTATGATCCTGTCATTACACGAATTAGACCTCAACCCTATTGGCAAAGTCTTTTTCCTCTTTAGAAATTCTTATAACTCTCTCCAAACCTTCATGGCTTACAATGATCAGAGTTTGTTATTTCTTTTATTTTGAGAGATATTTGATCTTCACCAACATCTTGCCAAGAAAAATTGTTTACATAATGCACTACACCTAAAGGATTGTTTCTTTTGTTCACCTTGTTTCTTTTTTAAGGAAGCAACCCCATGAAAAAGTTATAGATATGAAATATGTGAGACATCAAAAGATATGATTTATTTTTACATATTTTATCATGTGCATCTTCTTATTAATTTTTGTACTCATTTAGATTTTTTAAATTTTACTTTCACTTCCTATTCTTTATTTTATATTATACTTTACTAATCCCCGAAACCAATTATAAGCATTATTATTATTGTTATTCAAAATTGATCAATCACATTTCTACCTAACAGTGTAAAGAAGAAACCTAACCTTCCTATAACAGAAACATTGTCCTTGTTTTGCATTTATATTGTTTTTAGATGACTACAAGTATATTCAAAATAAAACTTAAGACAAATGTCCATTAAAATTGTAGTACCACATTGAACCCCACAAAAATAGAAGCTACTACTATCTCAACCCTTTTTTCAATCCAAAGAACCAAAAAACCAAATACTCTTCCATCAACTCAAAGGGTGCCCTTCATCTGAACCTAAACAGAAAGAAAAAAAAAATGTTCCACATGTCACCATCATGTAAAGGAAAATATGAGACATTGATTTCCTCTCCTTTTGAAACCTATAATACTTTCAATAATCGTAGCATATCTAGTCTGTATTTTCAACATAGAGTTTATATCAGATTTTCCCTCAAGAGAGTATGGGATTCTCAAATATATTTGACTAAACTCTCTTTTTCAGTAGATATAGGAGAATGCAATACCAAAATGGAATCTCCTAGACTAAACTTTTTACTTAAAAATAGATTAGTTTAGAATTTGGAAACAATTTGGCCTTTTTATCCACAATCACCAATCTAACCCTGATATAATTTGAGCGGGTTTTCTATGAGCTAAACTTTATAAAAATGTTCAATTCATACACTTGATAATCTACTTAATCTAATAATTCTTTCTCTATATTATTTGATCGGAGAGTGTAAAAATATATAGGCAAGTATATTCCTAAAACATAGGAATTAGTTATATCAAGAATCCTTTCAAATATTTCAATAACGTCTAAAGATTATTTATTATAAGTTGTTATATCTCACACACAACTCATATTTATTTTATATTCATTTAAAAATAAAAATATATATGTTTTTTAAATATAAATACTAATTTCCTAGCATTATTTCCTTATGTAAATATGGGAGAATAGAAACATACCCTGTTATAGTGGTTCTTTAAAAATATTGCTAAGACTATGTACAATTCCATTAAGTTATCTCTTTACCTTCGTGAAGGCATCACTATGAGTTAAATTCTGAGGAACCATTCCCATGTTTTAAGTTCCCAAATTTTGAATCCTCCAGATTTCTAGAGCTTCCAAATTATCTAGACAATTATCCATATCAAGTTTACCTCGAAATATTCTTCTACCCTCGAAGAGTGTTGCTTTAGAATATGCATCTTTTTTCAAATATTAACAAGGGTTTATTTAACACAAAAAAAAATATGAAAACATTGTAAGTAAAAACATGAACAAACATGTCACTAAATCACTGTATGACCCTGTCACTAGTAGCTGACAAGAGGACCTTGAAAGTCCTTCCTCTATTTCCTCAATCCTCCTATAAGATGATAATATATAAAATCTTCAAAACTATAACCACTATAATCATTCATTGGTTCTTCCTTGATTCTTAGTTCATCTTTTATGATTCCATTAGTTTCATTAGTTTTGAATTTTCCTATAAGTATATAATTAGCTTGAATTTTGCAATTCCAAGACATGTGTCATTTTTTCTTATAGTAAAAGCATTTAACATCCTCCTTGCTCTTTTATGAGTTTTTATGATTGTTCTTTGTGTACATCACAATTTTTTCTTCTGCATCTTCTAACATTACCTTTTTATATTCTACTTAGAGGGCTGAGACCATATCTTCCAAAGACCGAAATGGCATTTGACCAAGAGTGAAAATAAAATTTTTGTATTTAGAAGACACGCTATTCAACAAAATAGTTTTTTCATCTTTGTCATCAATTAGAGCTTTAATTTCTACTAACTGCCTCATGAGAGATCTGATATTGTTTATATGATTAGACATGGTAGCTCCTTCACTCATTTTTAATTTAAATAAACATAACTTTAGAGAAAATTTTGCATTAACTGCTTTATCACCAAACAACTTACTCAGATTGTTCTAGATTTTGTGGATGGCTTTTCTAAATCTACATAGTGTAGTTCAGAATCCAAAAGTGCAAGGCCATTGATGGGTTTAGCCTTATCATCTCTACTTTGTCATTCCAGTAACTTAATTGAATTTATAGATTATATTTTTTATCATTGACTATTCCCCACAAGTTTTTGTTCATTAATTGTATCTGAATTTTATCTCTCCAAATGTGAAAATTAAGACTAATCTAATGGAATATCCATTTTAAAAAATAAACAAGATAATAACACTAGATAGTTTCTACCAAAAATACGCCCTTATAAAATGAATTTAAAACTTAATTTAAGAATGCTCTTTGCAAGAACAGTGTCGCATACAAGCGATAATACATCTTATTACAATAAAAACATAACTTTCTTTTTACATTAAGACAAACTATATTAACTATAAATTAACTATAAACCATAATAATTAAAGACTAAAGAGTCAAAAATAAAATATAATTACTTTTAACTTAAAAAACTAAAAACCATTTAAGACCTATCTATATATTAATAAAACAAGACTTTTGACTTTACTACTCCATAAAAAAATCTAACAATAGATCATGAGTGCACAACTTTAACTCTTAATAAATTAAATACTAAATAAAAAAACTAAACAATTATAGACTATGGCAACAAGCTTCCATATAAAAAAATAAAACACCCTCTTTAATACCTAACCTAAAAAGAGGGTTGGAATGTGCATGCAAATTTGCCTGATTAGAGGTATTGCAGGAGATTTTTGCATTGCAGGAGGACGTTGCATTTCAGGTAGGTCTTCAAGACTGTGGTTGGTATAACAATAGGTCTAAACTATGATGCCAGTAGATTTTTGTAATCCCAATAGGTCTAAATAGTTGTAATGCCTCACTGCACAAAATTTTTAAACTATGCATGAATTGATCAAATTTGTACACATAAGTCTTCAAATGACCAGAATATCTCGAACTCACTACAAAATTACTACATAAAGAATCCTTGTGACATGATAGGAGTTTAATCAAGAATTTTCATGTGGAAATATCTACAGATGAAAATAGATTTTCAAAACCAAAATATCTTTGACATTACCACAACTGAATCATAGTTGTGGTAATGTTAAATGTTGTTTCCACAATTGTGCCACTCTGATACCAGTGATATAATTTGAACAGGGTTTACATAATCTAAACTTTATAAAAATGCTCAATTCATACACTTGATAATTTGATTAATATAATAATGCTTTCTCTATACTATTTTGTGGGAGAGTTTACAAATATATAGGCAAATATATCAAAAATCCCTACAAACACTCGAACAACGCCTAAAGACCCTCTCACATGCTTATCTACTGTGACTTGTTATATCTCATGCATAAGTTGTATTAGTTTAATTATCTATCAGGAAATCTACAATAAATTAGAAGGCCATGACAAGTATGTTGAATTTGAAATTGGTGTAGATAGTGAATCATAAGGTATCTAATGCAATGAAGAAATGTAAAGAAGTGAATCATGATTGTTTTGTATCTCTTAAATTTTCATAGTTAATCATGATGTTATGTGATGGTCCATAAACCAGTCTTTTAAGCCAGAGATAAAAATAAGAAGAAACGAGTGATAATATAATTTTAAAGTTATATGTTTGATGGTTTGATGATTTATTACAAGTAACATATGGCAACCTACATGTATCCCAAGGAATTCAATTTAGAAGCATTATAAGTAGCAAGATGAATTTCTTGGACAACCAATAAGTGGACTTGATCATCATAGAATAGTACTTTAAATGATATTAAAACTGCATCATATCATATCGGGTTCACCAATATGTTTTAACTAAAATTGGATTAATGCGACACTAACCTTTCAATTAGATAGAAATTAATAGAGTATGATTTGGCAATGAATTAGTAGAAATAAGTACAAAATATGATTTGACAACTATTTTTATGATAAGCAAGCTTGGCAAGTACAATGATATATGCAAGAGGATAAAGAGAGACTTACTTTATTTGTTATGCATCCCTGATTTGTGTAGACTAATCGGTTGACTAGTCATTGTGCTTAGTGACTAGAGATTGTTCGCTTCTATCTCTGGTGATTGTTTTTGGCTTGAGATAGTATCATCAGAAGAGGGACAATATTAGTGGTTGATCTTGAACCTTATGGGTCAATATTATCCTTGCATAAAACTAAATTATAACAATATATATGTGATTTTTTGCACCAAATAGTATCAAAAGACTCAGGACAGGAATGTCAAAGGATCATGTTCTTATGGAAAACTATTTTTTGACAACTAATCTATAATTTTGGACTGGGACAAGAATGATAGAAGTAGGATATGAATGGCAGATGATTTTGTCCCCCATGAGTCGATCATATCCTTTGATAATGAGGCTTTGAAACTCTCTTGAGGGTTATAGTTGCTTTAATAATATCCTTTTCCACATTCGTAAACACTTTTTTGTGCATGTAAGTACCTGAAATATCAAACTCTAGTTTCTTTCACAAACACTTTCAAAATTAAATTGAGGGGAATCAAACGAAATGGATTGAGTTGGATTATCCTTTGTCAATCCCCATTGAGAGATCAAACACTACACTATATTGCCAATGCTCTGAATAGGGCTCAAACTCAAGTGTAGTTATCCCACTTACAAGTGTGTGTGAAATGGTGATAAACAGATCTAGAAACACTTTCTCCTAACTTACCCTTGGTACAAGTATGCAAATATCAAAATACTTAAGATATAGTTATAATAATCAATGCAAATAATGTATAACTTTGTATAGCTCTTAAAATTTGAAAGCGTTTCTTCTAAATGCCTTCCATTAAATTTGTTTAAATAGGAATTTCTTAGAATTTGAATTAAAAACTTAATGGCATGTGTGAACATAGGAATCCGATAAGGGAAATTAGTATCGAAAATCAAATCTAAAATAAAACACACTAATGCTAACACCTTATGCCTAGATCTTTGGAGAACTTAGTAATAAACATACATATTAAAACAACTAAAATATGAAATAAACATTCCTTCACCTTCCTTGGAGTTTCCAAATGGTTCGTAGAGTGGCTTGCTTAGCTTAAGCTTAAAAAGTTCTTTGGCAATGGAGTTTTGGCTATCCTCCATCTCCTCTTGGCATCATTTGGCTTATGATGGCTTTGGCTTGGTTTGGAATGGATTGACTCAATATTTGGGCATAATAACACTACATCAAGATATGGCTTGGAGTTATTTGGGCATGGTCAATTTAGCTTGAGATATCTTCAAATTATGAGTGTGAGGCCTTCTATTTATAGATTTTCTCATTTGATCAAAATGAACTTGAACCATCTTAAGATGAAGATATGTGGCTAAAAATTCATTCAATTTTAGAGGCTAAAATCAATAAATGCCCTCATAAATATTTGGGATAGAGAGTTATTAAAGAGACATGGGAGGGCTTAATCATATATTTGTTGCAATTAAAGCTTGTGGATGCCACCCCATAGAATGATGTCAATTGAAGATGTAGAAACTCATAATCAATTTTCAAAAAAAAATATTCAACAAATTTCATGGAAAATTAACTTAAGCTCTTGATTCAAATTAATTATTCTTAAATATGATTTTATCAATTTTGGTGCAAATCTTGGAAATTGATGCTCAAATTAATCAAGTCAGATCAAAATATCATAGTATTGGCTATAAATTTTGACTGGATTAGAATTGGAAGATGATGTTAGATGAGTTGGATCCGTTATCCCATTTAGCATGTTACCAACACAAAATAACAAAGACTCATGTCTCATGAAATAAAATTGATATAAAAGAGCAATCTAGAGCACTTAGGTGCAAAATCACCATTTTGACTCAAAATGATTTGATCAAAGTTAGGTATCACATAAAATGTATTGCCTTATTTACAAATACATTAGCCAAAATCAGCACTTTTATATGGCCAGTTCAAACCATTTAGTGTGTTTTAGTGTTTTTAGGCCAAATTGTGATATTTGTTAGAAATTGGTCTGAAGCTTGGTTGGAAGTCATTGGTGACCAGTTTTAGGTGTCTATAGTTTTCCCCTATTTGGGAAGGCATTTTAAGCTATAGGCATAGTAGTGTCTTCTCTAATAATGAGAAAAGGCTTGCATGACAAAAAGAAGATGATGGTTGAAGAAAAAGCTCCCAACAATGTTTTGGGAAGCCTAGGATAATGCCCCCTCAAGGGAGCGGTTGTCACATATGTTTGATGGACGGTCCCTCAAAAAGAAGCAAGAAGAAAGGTGGAATTAACCTGTGGGTGAGATTAATTCAACTGATAATATGTTTGCATGCATTGATTTAAAAATTATTGATTTTCCCAAATGCAGTTATAATCAATAATAAAAATCAAAATAATGATTTGCCCATTAGTGGTTATAATAATTAAGAGGACCTAGATTGGATAAAATATGATGTTTGATATGGTTGCACCTCAGTTAGGGTGGATTAGCAAGCATATTTCAAGGATAGAACTTATTGCATAAATTAAATATGAGTGGGTGCAAATGTAGATGTGATGGTATAATGATAAAAAAAGCCACAAATAACCAGGCATATGAGGATACAAATTGATGAAAGAGATGGATAGAAGAATGAGATTGATCTATAGAAAATATTCAGTTGTACCTAGTAATGAGAAGATGCTCATCCTTATTAGTAATAATACAACTAGAATGATCAATGGGTTGATTTGATCAAGATGGGTGGAAGGATTTTCCAAGGTAAAAAGAAGAAATTTACATGTCTCTATTGCTTATAGACCTTCTTGAATCTAATTTTTGATGTAGCATGTGATGGTAGGCATCATGATAGAACACCATGAGGACTTGGCCGAAATATGCATAAGGACTAACTCCCAAGATCCAATACTCAATTAAAATAATGCACTAATGATAAAAACCATGATGAGAATGTTGACGTATGAATATGGATAGACTTAAGAATAAGGTGAAAGGGATCACCCAATGAACACATATAAACTAAGTCAAGGAAATAGTGTTGAAAGCAAATAAATAAACAAACCAACAGACAATAAACAAAAGCAAAAGAAAGCATCCTAATAATGGATTTGCCTCAGTAGGGTGGTTTGGGGATGACTAACTAAGCTTAGACAAGATAAATGTTTTTTATTTTTTAAACTTTGTGAATATTTTTAGAATTTGAGCATATTAACCTGATTAGGAATTATGAGACACTAAACGGTCTAAGCTCACAAAATAATAAGAGCATAGAAAACCTGAATTGATGCTCATAAAATGGTGAGAGCGTGATGGTGAGGGATATTAAGTTAACTTTAATGTGAATCAAACATGACCCACATAGTCCCAAAATGGCCTTAGTTTATAGTAGTTCCACCTTACAACGAAGGAATATGACTAGTGTATTAGCCAATTCAAACAAAAATAGGCATAGTTGGCATAATGGGCATAGTACAACATAGGAATGGCAAGTTGGCATGTCAAATTATAATAAACAATTATTTCCCCTAGTTTACCCATCGATGGTTATAACTACAAAACAATGACATAGATCAATAATACTAATTTTCCCATAGGTGGTTATAACTAGTAGCAAGACTGGTGAAACACTAATTTTCCCATGTAGGCAGATATAATTAGGCTCACATAAAAAAACATGATTAGAAGGGAACAATAAACAAAGGATGCAACTGTTAAAACTTTTGTCTTACGGCTCCAAAATAATATCTTTGTCTAAAATTCTTGAAACAACTACTGAAATTGATCTGATTCTCTATGCTAAAAACATGAAACCAATGAATGAACTAAGGTCAAACAAGGTAGGATAGGATGAATCAAAACATGCTTTGGTTGATAGAATGGGATGGTAAGATCGATAAGTGATAGGCAATGATAGGCTAGTGGGATGTAATGTGATAGGAAGGATGGTAGGATGATAGGATGATAAAAAAGAATGTTGAGAGGGTTGTCCCCAAGTGGTAAGGTGACTGGATGGGTATGCGACAATGGCATCGCACATGTTTATTTTTGGTTAATGATTGGTTTTTGGGTTTGGATGTGTTGGGCTTGGGTATGGTAAATGATTATGTTGTTTTGCTAATGGGGAGATGCATATCTTACTCAAAAAATGATACAACCAGAATAATCAATCATTTTAATTGCTATCCCACACCTCATCTGAATAGTTTCTCTATCAAGGACTTGCTACAGATTTAGATGCAAATGATTTTGTTGTGATATTCTTTGGTCACTGATTATTTTTTCTTCAAGCATTGAGACAAAGTATCTTTATAGCCTATGCAAAGGTGACTAGGTTTTAGTGTCTACAATTTTCCCCTATTTGGGAAGGTGTTGTAAGCTATAGGCATAGTAACATCTTCTCAAAGAATGAAAAAGGTCATGCATGCCTACAAATTCAACGGTAATGGATGATTTGTATGATACCCCTCGAAGGAATGGTTGGCACAACTAGGTCAACAAATGATCCCTTGAAAGAAAGACGTGAAACTAGGGGACCAAACATATGAAGATGATGTGGTGAGAACACAATGAGTTCGAAAAAGTAAACAAAATCACTGAGAATACAAGTGGGATGGTGTACAATGGTTTACCCAAATGCGATTATAAGCATTGTACCCCGATAGTGGCAACATGGTATAACATAATGATTTACCCAAAGATGGTTATAATCATTAATAAGATAGATTTTTCCTAGTTAGGATAGAAAAATACGATAATAGTATGCCCATGTTGGGCATAAGAAAGTAAATTGGTGATCAAACAATAATTTACCCAAAAGTGGTTAGAATCATTGAGAATTGCAAGTGGGATGGTGTACAATGATTTGCCCATAGGCAGTTATAATCATTGGACCCCAATTATGGAAAACATGATTTATTAGCTGATGATGATGATAACTTGACATAGAGGTTAATGATGAATTGGAACAACCTGTTAGTAAGGAGATGCTCATTCGAACTAACAAAGGTTAAAATTCTTTTATGGCTAATTACTCTGTTTGGGATGTGATTGGGATGTTACTAATGTTAGTTTCAAGGAGATGTTGATGATGCCATTACTGAGTAGACTTCTTGAAGTTAATTTTTTAATATCATTATATGGTACACATCATGATAGAACACCATGAGGACTAGGTTAAAAGATGCATAAGGACTGACTCATGTATCCAATATTCAAGGGAAAAAAATGCACCAATGATAAAAACCATAATGGCGATGTAGACATATGAATGTGGATGGATTCAAGTATAAATGTGCAAAGAATCACCCAATGAATGCACATAGACTGAATCAAGGCAATATTATCGAAAGTAAACAAATAGGCACACAAACAACAAACAAATAAACAAGCAAAGAAATAATTAAATAAAGAAATAATTAAATAAAGAAATAATAGTTAGTCCTAATATTAGTATAAACAATATGACAAACATTGCCTCTAGAAAATAGGTGATAATTTAACAAACAAACAAGATAGGGGAAAAATAGAAGTAAAATAAGGGGGTGGTCGAGCTATCTTCATATGCACTAGGAAAATGGACACTGGCTACATAGTTTCATGGATGTAATATCCAACAAAAACTTTAGGCTAAATGTAGTTTTCCCAAGAAATGGGAAGAAAATGATAATGGATGAAAAATAAACATAATAGATGTGATAGAATAATAAAAATGGACTTGCAAAATGTTAATTGCATGGGATAAGGCCAAAAAGGATGGAGAAACCAAGTGACAAGTGATTTACATGTGACTTAATAAGAGTTCCCAAAATCCTTATGTCAAAGAAGTGGTCAATGTTTTTTATTTTTCTAAATGATTTTACACATGTTTTTGGAATTTTTGAATATCTCAACTCAATCAAGAATGATGAGATATTAAAGGGTTCAAGCTCATAAAATGGTGAGAGAATTGCCTAGGTTGATCTCAAAATGGTGAGAGTGTGGATGAGGTTGCTCACAAAATGGTGAGAGTGTGGCTTAGGTTGCTCATAATATAGTGAGAACATGGCTTAGGTTGTTCACAAAATGGTGAGAGTGTAGCTTAGGTTGCTCACAAAATGGTGAGAGTGTGGATTAGGGTGACTGAGCTGACCTCAAAAAGTATCAAGCATTGCCTACATAATCCTAAGATGGGACCTCAAGTCACTATAGTTCTACCTTATAGTAGAGGAATCTGACTAGTGTAGTAGCTAATTTTTAAAAAATAGGAATAGTTGGTATAAAGGCATAGTATGGCATAGGAAAGATTAGTTGGTACGTTAAGGTATGGTAAATAATTGTTGCCCCTAATTTGGCCATAGGTGGTTATAACTAGGATACAACAGTATAGGTCAATGATACTAATTTGCCAATAGGCAGTTATAATTGGTAACAAGACTTGATGAGACACTGATTTGCCCATATACGGTTGTAATAAAGCACACTTGATGTAGAGAATAGGATAATAAATTTCCAAATTTTTGTCTCAAAGCTCTAAAATAATGTATTTGTCTAAAATTCTTGAAACCACTGTTGAAACTAATATGATTCTCTATTTTGAAAACATGAGACCAATGAATGAACTAAGGTCAAATGGGATAGGATAAGATGGATCAAAACATACTTTAGTTGATATAATGGGATGGTAGGATGGACAAGTGATAGGAAATGATATGCTAGTAGGATGGTAATGTGATAGGAAGGATGGTAGGATGATCAGAATGATAAAGAAGAATGTTGAGAGGGTTACCCCTAAGTGGTAAGGTGACTGGTTGGGTATACAACAATGGAAAAAGGATATGTGAAAATGGTGAATGGATATGCTACAATGGCATGGTACATTTTTGTGTTTGGGTAATGATTGGTTGTTGGTTTTGGATGTGTTTTGCGTGGGCATGGTAAATGATTTTATTGTTTTATTGATGGGGAGATGCACATCTTACTCAGCAAATGATACAACCAAAATATTCAATCATGTTAATTTACGTTCCACACCTCATTTGAATAGCTTCTCTGTCAAGAACTTGTTGTATATTTAGATGCAAATGATTTTTTTGTGATCTTCATTGGTCATTGAATATGTTTCCTTCAAGTGTCGAGACAAGATATATTTGTAGCCTATGTAAAGGTGACCAGTTTTAGGTGTCTACAACACACACCATGGACCTAAAATACCTTAAATGGGACTCAAAATCCATGTCTAGAAAGAATAAATATGTCGAAAGATAAATTAAAAGATCAAAGGACAAGATCATCAGGAATGAGACAAGATATAAGATTTTTCTTATATCTTTTCCTGGGCTCACAATAACTTCAAAACATCAAAAGGGTTTAGAGATATCTATTTTAAAATGTGATTTAAGCAAAGTTGATAAGAAAATGGGATCGTAAATTCATATAAAATCACAAATTAAAAGGATAAAATACATAAGATATGCACCATTAAGTGTTTAATTCTTATCTAGAATCCATATAAACAAAGTGGATAAAATACATTGTAAAATAAATATTGTATTAAATTTGGGTGTCTACAATCACCCCCCTTTTAATATATCATTTTAATTAAATAATTAAACTATAAATATTATATAAAATGGAAAAAGAGAATGCAACCTTGTGTAGATGATTGTTGTGTAGACTAGTCATGTACCATAACGATCTAAAATGTTCCTAAAAAAAGAGAGATGTAATTGAATGTGATTAATATTCAATGGAAACAAGAGATATAAACATAAATGAAATATTACAAACATTATTTAAGGAACAACTACACTTGTATGCATGCCATGGTTCAATAGGAATGTTGACAATCAAGAGTTGACCCGATCACAGTGGAGAAGAAAGGACTTGTAGCACCTATTCTTTTTTTGGTAATGGAAATGGAAAAGCTTTAAAGTTTTCAATGTTATGAATAGAACCATTTAGGGACACAAAAATCCCAATGTTTTGAATCTATTAACAATGTTTTTTGGACAAGTTCGCTCTTCTGTTGAAACTAGAGAATTCAGGGAGATCAAGCCCCAATTTGAATTGAACCTGTATAAAAGAAATAACACCCATTGAGGGATGCAAAGACCTCAATTTAGATTGTTGGTATTTTTAACTCCAAGACCTAAAATATGTTATAACTCATAATGGATTCATGAGCTATAGTGTTAGACCTCATAGAAACTCCAAGTTCTGTTCTATGTATTTTAATTAAATCAACCACTACAAATGGATTGAGATTCAATTATCACTTTGTTCCTTAGTTCCTGTATGCATCATCAAAATATAATGGATGATTTCCATGCCCCTATCATGTATGTTGATATAAAATAGTATATAGTATAGAGCATAAATTTTTATTATGCCCCTTGAATTTGCAAAATAATATAGTGTGCATGAATCTATATCATTGATTGATTTTTTTGAACCTTTTTTCATTCTTTGAAATTGTAATGTGTATCATTTTAGAATCTATAATATATGATTTGTAATTTTATTGTATGTGTATGTGTAATGTGGTTCTAACAAAATAAATTAAAAAGTGTTCTTCATATCTAGAGTCTTTGATTTTTAGTCTTCACATTGATGGCAAGAAATGTAACAAGGTCGAGACTGCATCTTTTTATGAAGTAAATGTATGTAGCATGACACTTATCCAACATATTGGTTATGATAATCAACACTTAGGTAAATTATTAGGCCTCAATTCATTGGATTGATTGAGCTACCCGTAACACTTAAGTCAAAAATATGCTCTGTTATATTTCACATCAACCCTACCTTAGATCAATGTAATGCAAAATTAGGAAACTTGTGGATGAGAGCAATGGAGGAAATAGTGGGTAAGGATCATGACTAAATCAAATTTGAGCATGAAAATGCATTGATTACAACTTCAAGAGATGACAAATTTATAGATCAAGAATAGAAAAAAATACTTCAATTTGCATTCCAATAAAGATAGATAGTACCATCACAACAAAAACACATGATACAACACATAACAAAGCATGAAAGATCAAAAATTTCAACACCATGTTATTATGTAATTTTTTTTTCATATACAAATGCACAATATGGTCATAGTGGAATATCATAATTATAATAACAACCTAAGAAATGTGTTATCTACAATGATGATGATTACCTTGATGATTATGATTTTGAAGATTGGTATGATACTCCTGATGACACAGAGCATGCATGCAACCATCCCCTCAATGAGATCATTGGTTAGCATATTGCAGTGTCAAAAAATTCAAAAACATTTCAAATAATTCAAAAAAATAAAAACTTTATTATACGTAGATTCTTTATTATTCATGTTATTCTTCTACTTACACATGTGATTAGTTTGATCAATTATTCTAAGCCCTTCACTATTACTAACTTGTTGGCCTCTTGGCACTTCTTTTTAATTTTATAGATCTAAAAAGGCTGACACAGTGATCCATTATATGATTTACTTTTCTATTTTCACAATCTACATTGATAAAAATTACATTTTCTATTAAGATAATATCGACCAGTAATGAACAGGAATGATTGCCATTATTGTCCTCAGTCGGTCGATCCTATCCTTAAAATTTTTCAAATAGAAATCAAAATCTTAGCATATTGACCCTTAATATTTTCAATTTTTCAAACATTTCACCGAATCACAATGTGCAAAATAGTACTTATTCATACAAAAGCCTTCAATCCATATGCTATATTATTCATACATACTATATACTTTGATAAGTGTACATTTGATGAAATGAGGATGTACAATTAGTCATTTTCATACTCATTCTACCTCCCACATGCCTTACAGCCACACTTCACATATATAATGAGGGCATTTTTCTCATACATGGCCATTTTTCTCATACATGGCCATGCCATTATTTATAGTGTATACTTCACATTGACACATGTTGTGAATTATTCATATCATTCCATGTTCTTATACTTTTAAACCCTCAGTTGTTAGTTTTTGTGGTTCTAACTTTAAATGCAAAAAATTATTTAAAAAGTTCAAATATTGTAGAAATACAAAACATTAAAAATATTTTAAAAATCTAAAATCAAGGCCTGAACATGATTTAATATCTAGTTTACATCTTTGACATATATTATTTATCTCATGATTAGTAGATAGCATAATTTTTTTCTATCATACACATGTTTCATTGTTTTTTATGTGTTATGCAAGATATACAAATTTAATATGGATTAAGATGTTGCACTTGCCTCTACCCAGTAGTTTTGTTAAATTGGTAGCATATTTTTCACAAGTTATAGTATTTATACGTGTTATCATTGTAGAGATGGATTACAAGAATATGGTTAGATCAAGCATTAGTCATGAAAAACACCAAGACAAGTTGCACACTAAAATATTTCCAGAACGAGGGCAAAATTTTGTAGAGCTTGGAATTAGAATAAAAGGGAGAATGTTGTCTCCAAAGAGAACGATCTAGAAAGAATATGGTCCGAATAATGATGATCTAGGGTAGTATAAAATGTGTTCAGAATGTCAACAATCTAAAGCTTTCACTGTCTAAAGTCATGAAAGTATTATGGTTCTCAAAAGAACAATCCAAGGCAGTTTAAAGAATATGGTCCATGAGAGGACGGTCAAAGATATAAAGGTAGGATAAAATACTTCAGCATAAATTTCCCCCAAGTAAGGGATCTTGTAGACAATGTTTTCAAGCTGTCAAGCATAGAACCTCTTAAGGTGCACAATGTTCAAGGGATTTGGAAGTTATTCACCATTTGGATTAGCCAGTTTGTATGGCCCTAATCTATAGTTCATCATGATAATATATGGTCCCAACCAATTAGGTTGAAACTTTCTTTTTTTATTGCATTTAATGTTTGTATTCTTCTGGTTCTCTTTCAAGACCAAATCACCAATCTCAAACTCCCAAGGGAGAATGTGCTTGTTATATCTTCTTTGCAATCTACTCTAATAATCTTACAATTTTTATAGGATAGCCAAATGCTTACCATAAAAAAATTCTAGTTCTTGCAACCTTGAAACTCTATATTCTTCATCATCTTCAATATGCTCCAAATATACTCAAAATAATGACATCTCGATCTCAATCAAGATTATAGATTTTGTGCCATAAACAAGGGAGTATGGAGTGGCTCTTATAGGTGTTTGATGACTAGTTTGATAGGCCCAAAGGGCAGGATTGATTTGCAAGTGTAAATTATGGCTAGCATCATTGATAATCTTCTTTAAAATGGCTATAATGGTTTTTCTTAGACACCTCAGCTTATATGTTTCTTTGTGGGTTATATGGGGTGGATTTCTTGTGCTTGATTTTCAATTTTGCACAAAGGTCTTTTACATATTTATTTACAAAGGTCTTTTACATCTTTATTTACAAAGGATCTTCCATTATTAGATATAATGTGAGTTGGGATGCCATATCGACAGATGATATGGCAATGACTGAATTTGGTTATCTGCTTCTTGGTAATGTAAGTGAGAGGAATGGCCTCAATCCACTTATTAAAATACTCAATAGAAGTTAAAATATGTTTATTTCCATCTAAAGATGTTGGGTTTATTTTTTTTATGAGATCAAGGCCACAAGTAGAGAATGTCCATGGTGTTGTGATCGGATGTAACGATAAAGAAGGTGTGTATATCAAAGTTCCATGTTACTAGCAAGGAACACACCTCCTCACATAATTTCAATCATCGATCTCCATTTTTGGCCAATAATAGCCTATTTTAAGAAGCATTTTAGCTAAAACTACACCATTGGTATGGGCCCCACACATTCCTTTATGAACCTCCCTCAATGCTAGCTTGTATTCTCTCGAAGATAAACAACAAAGTAGCATTCCATCATAGCCTTTGTGATAAAGTGTATTTCTAAAGAGGTTATAATGAGATAAATGGTGAAGGAATAGTTTATGTCAATTATTGGATAAGTCAAATGGAAAGACATGATCATGGAAGTAATTATAATAGTCTCGATACTAAGACAATTTAGATGGGAGATAGGGACCAGCAATGGTGCATACCCTTTCTAAATTTGGCTTAATATGTGTAGGTTATAGAATATTCCTAATCAAAAATTAATAATCTTTAGCACCACCATCAATATGTATTATAGACCCAATTTTTGCCATTGCATCGACAGATCTGTTGTTGATCATTGGCACTTGTTCAAACTCTAGAGATTTCAAATGAACTTTGAGATTATCAAAAATAAGATTGTAGGGTGTAGGCTTGTCATCTCTAGTTTTACACTGATCAGTGGTCTGATTAATGATCAATTTTGAATCACCATAGACCTTTAAGTGTTGAATATCCCACTAAATTTCAAGATGAAGCCCTGTATTAAGTGCCTCATACTCAGCCATATTGTTGGTACAATTAAAATTGATATGGAACACTTTTGGAATCAAATCCCCTTATGGTTTAATCAACAATATGATAGATTTAGATCCATGAGAAGTGAAGGAACCATCAAAATATAGCTTCCATTGCTTAGATTCCTGTGATCCTTCTTCCACTATCATGATAGAATCATCTAAAAAGTTGAATCTGAGTTGTTGAGTGTCTAATATAGGGGATTCTTCAAGTTGATCGATAATAAACTACCCATTGATAACTTTGTTATTTGATATTCTATCAAATTTGCTGAGCATGACCCATTTAGCCATGCATCCTATGAGAGTTGCTTTGGACAATAAAAATTTGTGAGGATCCACCTTAGTGATGACAATGATTTTATTATTCAACATCTAATGTCATAACTTTTCGAAAGCAAACACCATAGATAAACATGCATTCTCAATAGGCATATGATTTTGTTCATAATCCACCAGTGTGTGGCTTAAATAGTATATTGCATGTTATTTTACCTTGATCATCATGTTGGGTCAATAGTGCCCCCTGATGCATGCTCAATTGTTGATATGTAAAGAAGTAGTGGTCATCTAGGTGTTGGTAGTCTCAAGACTGGTGAGTTGGCCAAATATGTCTTAAAATTCACAAATTATAATTAATAATATTCATCCCATTGAAACATAACCCTTTTCTTCAAGAGATGTGTAAATGGGTGGAACTTATCTGCCAATTGAGAAATGACCCTGCGTATAGATTGGATCTTTCCTTGTAGGCTTAGTATTTGTTTAATACTTAAATTTGGATGCATTTCCACAATGGCCTTAACCTTATCAAGGTCAACTCCAATCCCTCTTTGTGATATAATAAACCTTATAATTTCCTTGAAGTGATTCTAAAGACACGCTTCTTAGGATTCAGGAAAACTTTATATTCATGAAGCCTCTCAAAGATTCTTCATAGAATGTCAAGATGTCCAGCTCTTGTTCTTGATTTTGTTAGTATGTCATCAACATAGTCCTCAACATTATCATGTATCATGTCATGTAAGATGATAGTCATAACATGCTAATATGTGGTTCCAACATTCTTCAAACCAAATGGTATGACTTGGTAATAGAATATTTCCCATAGAGTGGTGAACGTAGTCTTGTGTTGATATTTTTGGGCCATCTTGATTTGATTGTATCTATAAAATCCTTCCATGATGGATAATATCTCATACCCAACAATTGAGATAATAATCATGTCGATGTTGGGTAGAGGAAAATCATCTTTGGGGCATGCTTTGTTGATATCTCAAAAATCAATACAAAGATGTATACCCTATGGATTTTTTCTAACTATAACAATGTTAGATATCCATTCAAAATAGTCCAGTGGTCTAATGAACCCTGCTCCTAGTAACTTTTCTAGTTTTGCTTTAACCAATAGGGAAATGTGTGGATGCATCTTTCTTAATTTTTGTTTGACTAGCTTGGCATTAGTATGGACAAAAAGGTGCTGCACAACCAAATCTAGTTCTAAGCCTATAATGTCAAAGTATTCCCATGCAAACATGTCAATAAAATCATTAAGAATGGATATAGTGTGTTCACATTCTATTTCAATATGGGACTCTCCAAGATAAATAATTTTGGGATCATCATATGTTCCTAGGTTCACTTCTGTAGTGTTCTCTACAAGAAGAGTGGATCCATCTTCAAGAATTGTAGGCAAAGTGTGATAGTCATCATTTTCTTATGCTATAAATTCTTGTTATTCCTCTCAAAGCTTTGGATATTGTGATGAATCTGAATCTATCATCTCAGGTAATGGCCAAGTAGCAAAGACCTCTAGAAACTCAAGAGCAAGATGCTCAAAAAATTATTGTTATTCTAAAGAGATGCTTGTACTAGCTATAGAGCTAGGACTTGATGGACCTTTTGCATCCTAAGGGTATGATCAAACTTTCCTACTTGAGAGTGCCTAAAATAAGTTTTCACTAAAGGGCTTATCTTTTCTTTACTTTTTCCCTGATCAATGAGCACCTCAAAGAGGTTTTCACCCAAAGATCTTGATGTTTTATCTTTGTTATGACCAAAAAAGTTTACCTTCTCTCCAAAGTAGGCAAAAGGATCCAATAAAAAATCAAAGCCTTGTTTGTGATCACCAATGGGAAATCCATCTCTTAGGCCCATGTATTCTAAAATTGATTCTTCATTTTGAAACTCATCAATGCATATGACCAAATTTTACTCATCCCAATTAATGAGTTCAATATGTTAAAGGCATAGGGAACAATGAGGTCCTGATTTAATAATAGGAACTCTAATAGGACCATGAGGCCTTGCTTCAATAAGGGAAGCTCTAATAAGATAATGGGATCTTGCTTTAGTAAAGGAATATCTAATAGGATAAATAAGTGTTATGGTCATAATGGGGTTTTGCTTAAATGAATCTAAGTCAACAAGCTCATCAAAAAGGTTATAATGGGATGTTATGTCACTGCCAAGAGTCTCATTTCTAGTCAATTTAGAAGAATCACTATCGAAATTCATGAGGTCACCCCCAGGTGGTACAAATCTAAGACCATGATTTAAATTAGGTACTCCAATTGATAAAGGTTTCAATATTCCTTGGGCTCATGGGCTAAGACCACTTTCTATATAATCAAGATGATCCATGATCCGATTAGGGATAGGATATTTTGGATTTTGAAATCAATCAGTGATACCATCAGAATATATATATACTCCTTCAGAGAAAGCCTCTCGATCTTGTTTTGTCAAACTAATAGGTACAAATACCATAGGTGGTTTTCATTATTTCTTTAGTTACCAGATAAATTTGGGTTCATTAGGGATTTTGGAAGGTTTGGATATACAAAATGTTTTAGGAGACTTAGGAAACTTTGTAACATGGAAGGCATCCTTAAGATGGTACATGAAAATGCCCATGTCTTCTATCATAGCCTATTTTTTGAGAGCTACAAGAAATGGATTAGTTGAAGTGGAAGTGAGATCACTTGGGTTGATGTAATTGGATGGAGGTGGATGTGAAACTATTACCTTGTTCTTTTTTGTAATGAATTCATAACATAGATAATAGTTATAATTTTGGAACTCAACCTCTAGATGTTTGCAATACTGATAAGACTGTTGATCGACGGGAATAGTAACCTTGATCTCATCATGGGGAAAATGAAGGCACTAATGCAAGGTGGATAGAATGGCCTATACTTCATAGATCCAAGTATGACTAAGAATTATGTTATAAATAAGCTCAATATATATAATATATAATAATGTGTGATGGGAAACATACCCAATAAAGATTGGTAAAAGAATAGTACCAAAAGACTCCCTATCAACATTATCGTAAGCCTTTATGGTGATCATCTCTAGTTGAATGTCTTTCGTAGTGTAGTCCAATCTCTATACTAGTTTGATAGATATTATGTTCAGACCTAAACCATTATTTATAAGAACTCACTTGATCTTATGGTTTTCAATGATTACCTCAATATACAGTGGGTTATTATGGTTTAAACCAAGTGTGAACATGTCTTTTTAATCAAACATTACTTGAAAAAAATAAAGATAAATGTCCCACAAGGTTTTGTAAATATTCAGGATTAATATCATTGGGAATAGTGAATTTTTACAAAAGGTTGTTCAAAATAGTTCTATGGACTTCAGATATACACAAGATATCCAAAATAGAAATTTGCATATGTGATTTACTTAGTTGATCTGATAGACTATAAGGATTTTTAAATTAGGATGAGATGGTTTGGTCTTGGTTGGCACAATATTAGGCTTTGGATCTGAAGGCATAATGTTCACATTGGGTAATGTGGAAGAAGAGAGCAAAGGGCCCTAAAGAGTAACTTGCGAGCATCTAGTTATGACTACACAACCTAGAGGTGGTAAGGAGAAAATATAATTAGAAGATGAAGGTAAAGGGCCTTGGAGGGTGACTTTTGGGTGTCTAGTTGCATTAGAGCAATTTCAAATCGATGAGGAGCCATTGTAATTAGAGGAAGGACATTATCTATATATAGTAACCCATACAAATAGAGTCATAATAGAACTACATGAACTCGATGCAGCATTACTAGAGGGAGAGGGTGTTAACCCTATAATATTGGGTCTCATACTTTGAGGAGCATGAGATAGTTCATGGGTTTTAATAGTAACAGTGGCAATGTGGGTTGTATAATTACATCCCACGGTGTTGTTATAGTTATAAGGCATGTTCTTTTAACCCAAATTATTAGTATGGGTATTATGATCATGATTATGCTCATGTTAATTATGATTTTGACCCTAATTTTGGTTCTAATTTTACCATTGGTTCTACCCTTGGTTTTGATTGTTCCTTGGTGGTTGTTGATTATGTCGAGGAAAAGGGTCTTAATAGATTCCCATATCCTAATTAGTGTCTTGAGGAGCAAGCTTGATCTCAACTTCACCACTCTCAATTATATATTCAATAAGGTGTCATAATTAGATGCATCAATATGCATTGTGACCAATAATATAATGGAAATTTCACCATTCATTCTCTTTTTACCAATTGAGATTTGGTTGATCTTGAGGAAATGGCCTTAGTATTGGCCATACAATCAGGTTAGCTACTATGAGGTTTTAAAACACTATCTCAATTAGTTCTCCCAATTTATTGAAGACTTTGAATTAATTATTAAATGTCCTCCATTGAGGTTATCTTATAAATTAGGTGGTGGATTCGAGGGAGCTAATTGTACATTTGAAGCTAGCAGGTCCTACACCATTTGTACATGTCTTATTTTAGTCACACCATTCCCTACCACATCCTTATTCTTGTTGAAAACCTTATGTATCACTTGTGCAACTATTTAAACTAGTGATTGGGTCTAATTTTATGTTTAACCCTACATAAAAATCTTGATAAGGCCCTTAGCAATAAGATCCTTCTCAATCTGCACCCCTTTGTCGATAATCTCCTCAAATGAGTTAACACAAGCAAGTCATAGATTGTGTGCGACTTCTAGATGTAAGTTTTATGAAAACATGTATGCCAACTTTTTGTCTAGCAAATTATGTTGAAAGTGGCCCACTAATGCTCTGCACCTTTGTATATGTAGTGAAGATTTATCCATCACATTTTTTGACTTTGCACAAGTCAATAATGGTCAAATCATGCTCAATGTTGTACAAAAAATCGTTGACAAACTTTTCTGATAAGTTATTCCAATTCACAACTAATCCCTTAGGTAATTTACGTAGCTAATCTAGAGCTTGTCCTACTAAAATACATATAAACAAATTAGGCAAATGAACACTACTATAAGCAACCTCTTGGCATAAAACAAAAATTGCCTGAATGTGTTTACGAGGGTCACCCTTTCCTTTATATTTATCGAATTTGGGCACCTCAACATTAAATAGAAAGGGGACTTGGAGAATAGATAAATCAAATGAATATGGACATATCTCATCAAATTTGTACTTCTTAACTCTATTATTCATCTCCAATCATGTCATGATCTCTTTCATGGAGTTCCACTCTTACATGTTTGGTGTATTTATGGGTGGAACATAATTTTGTTGGGGTGGTATGTTGCCATGTTGTTGTTATTAGGGTAGTATGTGCCCCTGTCATTGTTGTTGGGGTGGAATGTACCCCTGTTGTTGTTTTTGTGGTGGAATGTGCCCCTGTTATTGCATAGATTTATGAGGGATATACACCCTATGTTCCACAACTTGGTTTTGGTTCACTCCTTGAGTTGAGTAAGTAAGTGGTTGATTCCTTGGAATCTGCTACCTTGAATAGTTAGTGTTCTACTGATTTTGGGGAGTATGTGGTCTATTCACCAATGTACATGTTGGTTGAGATGAAATAGCCTAATTGTCTTGTATGATTTCTTCAATGCATACTAAATGTTTTGGTTTTTGATTTGGAACAAGAGGCTCTTGATGATTTAAAATTGTATACTCCATGTCTAGTGAAGCATGTTATGGAACCTCTTGGGATTTAGGTTGTTCTATTGAGACATTTTGATCCATCATCATCAGGTTATCAACTAAAATTTGCATTGGTTCAACCATATTCCCTTGTTCTTTGGAAGCATCATTATGAATTGATGTAGCAACTAAAGAGCTTACCAAGTCTGTGATAAGTTGGTATGTATATCACTAAATTATTTTCTTAATCTTGTTAACAAGATTGTGATTAGTTGGTTTTGACTCTATAAGTATTTACTTAACTTTTCTAGAAGAAGGTATGTTTGTTTATGCATTGTGCATGAGGGATTTTTCTCGTTGTTGCTATCCTTCTCTAACTAAGGTGTGTAATTTATCCATAGGAAAATGTGAGGGTGGTCTTACACTAGATTCAATCAACCTTAGGAGGACTTCATCTTTGTCCTCTTCGCGTTGGTATTCTAAATAATATTCATCAAATCCTACTATTGTGTGAATGTCCTCAAAGACCACATAATTACCTTAAACATCATAAAAGTGCTCCTCCTCATAACTAAATCCATAATGGACCCCACTATCAGTGTACCTTTGAGTCATGTCTAAAAAGGTTTGTTCTCTATGTTTGACAAGATTTGGAAAATGTTTTATAAACATTTAAACAAGGTATGTGTTTTGATCCTTTCTAAAAAAGTGATAAGGTACCAAAGAGACTATAATAAAAGGAGGGTGGCGTAATACCACACACAATTAGAAGAATGTGTTCATGAAATTACTCAACCTTAAGTAGGGTTGAAATCATATAAATTAGAAGAGGGTATGATAACTCAAATACCTAAGTGTAAACTAGTATACCAAACATAGGTTGAGAGATACATCAATATCATAAAAGTTAGTTCAACTTTGATGAGTTGCTACTAGGAAATTAGAAGAAGCCCTTCAGATTAGGAAGGTGACAATGCAAACCAAGAAACTCAAGACGTAAAAGCATGCAAGAATTCATAAGTATAAAACTAGAACCAAATGGGCAACACAACTCCACCACATGGTAATATTAATGGTAGTATAAAATTTGTTCTATAACTTAGAGTGTGATCGATACACAAGATTACCTAATTTCACCAATGATCAAATGATAATGAGTCTATAAACGACCTTTAATCTAAATTGGAAATTGAACCTATCGGAGTTGTTGCCAGAACCCAGATAATACGAATGCAATGGAGACGTGATCACACGAGATGAAGCAAGTGCACACCATATAGATGAAAAAGCAATTTGTAATTATACAAGAAGCTAAATTGCACAAGACAAAATGGAGAAAACCAAAATCTGATTAACATGAGATGGCCAAAGTGAAGAATACATATAGGAGAGCATGTAAGTAACTCCTCCACAAAAAGTGGTCAAGGCACCCCAAGAATAAACTATAAGTCCGCCATGAAAGGTGGTGACAAGGTGCTAAGAATAGAGAAGTAACTCCCATCAAGGGAGTTACTTATGACATTCTTATGACACCTATGACACATCTATGACACACATCTCCACATAAGCTAGCCTATCCCACAAATGTAGAAAAACTCTATGTATGCACAAAAATACAATTTCCCTAATTAATAAATAGGGAAAAATAAAAACCTACACTAATACCCCCCATAAGCACAGCTTAGGTGGGCAGTGTGGAAATATAAAATGGGTCCCGACAACTAGGCCTGATGAGGTACCCATGTACAAATGCAATCTCCTATAAGATAGAGAAAAGGAGAAAACCCATCAGAAAAACACTCCCCCCCCAAAAGAGAGACATAAAAGAAAGAAGAGGCTAGTGCCCCCCCCAAAGATGATGCTGCTACAAATGTGGACCGCATCCAAAGAAAAGCTTGTAGATGAATGAACTTGCTCTCAGTCAAAGGTTTGGTGAAGATGTCTACAACCTACTCCAAAGACTAGAAAAATATCAAGTCAATGACCTGACTATGAATAAGCTCTCGAATGAAATGCATGTGAATCTCTATGTGCTTGGTCCGCTGGTGCAAAACTAGATTCTTACAAATCTGAATGGTACTCTGGTTGTCATAATAAATGATGGTGGGCTACCTGATAGGAATGCCAAACTCAGAAAGTATCCCCTAAAGCCAAATAGCCTCAGTAGTTGCATTAACAGCTCCCCTATACTCTGCCTCTATGGATGATATAGCAATAGCATTCTGCTTCTTGTTAGACCAACTGATAGGACCAGAACCTAGAGAGAAACTGTAACCAGAAGTGGACTTGTAAGTCTGTGAATTGCCAGCCCAGTCTGAATTTGTATATCCAACCAAGTCAACCTCTATGCCAAATTTGTAATGAATCTTGTATCTATGTGAACCCTGTATGTAATGTAAGATCCTCTTAGCTACTTTCCAATGCAACTCATGAGGTTCCTACATGAATCTGGAGACAAGTCCCACTGTATATGATATGTCGAGCCTGGTGTGAGTCAAGTAGATGAGACTAACAACAAGTTGTCGATACCGAGTGGCATCAACCAATGGTGAAGAATAGTCAGCCTCAAGCTTGACTCCTGATAGAAAGGGAGTTGGAGATGGCTTGCAATTAGCCATGTGAAACCGAGCCAATAAGTCAAGAGCATACTTAGGCTGTGCAAGAGAAATCCCTAAATTTGACTGTGATATCTCGATGCCAAGGAATTAGTGCAACAAACCCAAGTCTACCATGTCAAATCTATCCTGAAGAGATGCCTTCACCGCTGTAATAGCCGATGAAGAACTCTCGATGATCAAAAAGTCATCAACATATAGAACCAAAATTAGGAGTGAATCATCCTGCTGCAAGAAGTAGACATTGGGATCAGAATGGCACCTAGTGAAACCCACTGTGTGAAGGAAGGAATCCATCTTGGCATACCAAGCTCGAGGGGCTTGCTTGAGGCCATAGATAGATTTCCTAAGTCTGCATACTAAGAAAGAATCCTAAACAAATCCTAGTAGCTGCTCCATGTAGATCTCCTCCACTAGATCTCTGTGAAGAAAGGCACTCTTCACATCCATCTGGTGCACATCCCAACCATGTGCTATAGCAATAGACAAGGTGAGTCAAATAGAAGTCATCTTTGCAATGGGTGAAAAGGTCTCTGAGTAGTCAATGCCTGCCACCTATGAGAAACCCTTGGGGACCAATCACACCTTGTACCTATCAACCGACCCATCTGCTGCAAACATGGTCTGATATATCCAACTACATCGAACCATCTATCTTCCCTTACGAAGTGAAGTCAAATCCCAATTTTGATTTTTGATTAAGGAAGAATATTCTTCCTCCATAGCACTATCTCACTCAAGTACCCCCGATGCCTCTCAAAAAGTCTGTGGATCTGAAACTGAAGCAAAGAAGGCATGTGGATCTCTCTAAAAATCCCCCCTAGTACATCTATCATCTGCGGGATCTACTACCCAAGTGCCAGCACTCTCAAGTGTCTATCTATCCCAAAGTGGCCTAGAAGTGGGCGAGTCAGGTGCTAACTCCTCATCCTCTAATTGACTAGAGGTGGATGACTCTGCATCACTGTCCTCACTGTCTGAACTCAAAGAAAAAGAAGATGTCTCTGGCTTAAGAACATGTTGTGGCTGATCTGAATCTGATGAGGAGTCATCATGAAGAAGTAGATCTGATGAGGGAGAAGAAGTGTCAAGTGTTGAGTCTCTAAGACTCTCTTGAAAATGGACACTTCTCTCGATGAACAACTCATGAGTGACTAGATCTAGAAGGTGATACCCCTTAATACCATCTGGATATCCTACAAAGATGCAAGGCTTAGACTGACATTCCATAGCTTTGCATTTCTTCTTTGAAATGTGGGCCATGGTTGGGGATCCAAAAACCCTAAGGTGCTCAACATCAGGTTTCCTTTTATGCCAAGCTTTAAAGGGTGTTATCCCTTTCAAAGCTTTGTGAGGAACCCTATTCTGAATGTAGCAAGCACAATTGATGGCTTCGACCCAGTACTATGGTGCTAAGGATTTGGAGTGAATCATATAGCTACCCATCTCTTTCAAGAACCTATTTTTGCATTCTAAAACCACATTCTATGAAGGACTATATATGATTGTGCACTGCAAATCAATCCCCTCTATGGTGCAAAACTACTCAAACCTGTTGCTGACATACTCCCCTCCATTATCAGTTTGAAGAACCTTGATGGATTTCTCACTCTGTTTCTCAACAAGAGCCTTGAAATCTAGAAAATTTTCAAACACTTCAGACTTTTGTTTGAGAAACTATATCCAAGTGTACCTAGAGAAATCATCAATGAAAGTGAGGACGTATTTGGCCCTTGTGAAAGATGGTTTGGGAAAGGGTCCCGATACATCACTATGGACTAACTCCAAAGGTTGTGAAGCCCTCCAAGCTTTGCCTTTGTCAAATTTTGCTTCAGGATGCTTCCCAAGGGAGCACCCCTCACAAAGTCCTTTTGATAATTGGACACGAGGCAAGCCAATGACCATGTCATTTTTGCAAAGTTATTCAAGGTAGCGGTAGTTAAGGTGGCCAAACCGCTCATGCCATAATTTGCTAACTCCATTTGAATGAGTCAGCAATGTTGTTGGAGAAGAATCTAGTGCAAAATGTGAGGTGTATAACCTTGTTTGGTGATCTGCCCTACCCACTGCCACTATAGTATCACTATGCAACTCCCTGATAGCCATTGAATCTGGTGAAAACTCAACTCTCATGCCCCGACCAATGTGAGTGATTTGGTACACTGATAGGAGATTGGTTGAAAGAGAAGGAACACTTAGAACATTATTGAATTTTCCTCCTTCCATTTCAACTGACCCTCTCCCTACAACAGAAACTGAAGTGTCATCACCCAAACTAATTGAAGTCATGCTACAAGGCTCTAAAGATGAAAATTCAACTAGTGAAGAGCCCATGTGGTGAGAATCACCTGAATCAATGACCCATGATGTTGTAGAAGCTATAGTAGCTACAAGGGCCTTGACCTTTTCTTTCTCCTTACCCTTGCCTTTTGCCTTGGTAGAATCTTGGGTAGATGAATTCTACTTGATGGACTCAGGAACACCTATGTTGTGCTTCTCTAGAAGATGAGTTAGGTAATCTATTTGTTTCTTCATGTATTTGTGTTCATCATGCCCTATATTTTTACAATAGGCACACTTAACCTTCTCCTTATTAAGTTTAGCACTGGAGGATGAAGACTCAGTGTTGTTTTTGGCAGGATTGTTGTTTTCTTTCTTCTTCTCCTGGTCCTTGTTCTTTTTCTTCTTCTCCTTTGTTGAAGTCTTATCCTTACCATTTCTAGCTATCAAATCTTGGGGTTGAGTAGACTTCATTGTGCCCATTTGAATTAGCTTATCTTATTCCCTTGTCAAGTCGGCAATGAATGAATCCAAAGAAGGCATTTTCCCTGTAGTGCCAAGGGCACTTTTTGTGGCATGGAAAGTGGAGACAAAAATTGAATAGCTTGGACCTAACTTTGCGAGAATAGAAAGGATGAGTTGATCATCTTTATTCTCTATCCCGCATTCTTTCAATTTCAATCTAAGGGCCTTAAACATAGTGAATAAATCCTGTAGGGTGTCAAAGTTTCTAGGACTTAGACTTATGAGTTCGTTTTCAAGCTCATGTCCTCTCATCTCATCAAGCTTCCCAAATAAGAGTTCTAAGGTGTCCCATATGTCTTTGGGAGTCTTAGAAGTTTCTAAATAGAAGATAAGTTCTAGAGACATAGACAAGCTCAGTAATCTATAGGCTTCATCACTACGGTTGTACCACTTAACCTTTTCAGCATCAGTGTTGGGTTCTACTTTAGTACCCATGATGATCCTATACAACCATTTGCTTCTAAGAATGATTGAAATTTTAACCTTCCATTCGTGATAGTTGAAGGGTTTTAGGGGTTTAAGTTGAAAATAATCCATTTTAAGCTAAATTTGGGTGAAGTTGTGTTGATTGCAAGTTGTGAAATTATGCAGAAAGGAGAATGAAAGCAAAGAATTGCAAGTTGTGAAAAGCAATCACACCCCCCCCAAAATATTGAGCCCCACCCCAAATGTGCAAATGCACGCTCAAAAGACATCAAGCTTAGCCGATAATGCGTCTTAGAACAATCAGTGGAAGACTTAAGCAAACGAGACGTCAGACTCAGTTGAAAATGCGTCTCGGGAGACCCAAATTTTAGGCACTTTATAAACTAGTGCATTTTTTATAAATAACAAGTCTATGCTATGGATAATTGAATTACAAACACTTTTGAAAAAAATGGCACCCATATCTGAGCTACCGTTTGCAAGATATTAAAGGTTCAATTTTCTCGTAAACTAGTGTTTTTGCAAAAAAAACACTAAAACATTAAAAAAATGTCTGTTTTGAGAGAGAAAGGGGCTTCCAACCATTCGTTAGATTCGGCATGGAATGAGCAATCCAAAGGAGGTTTGTGTGAGGGGGAATTGGCCTCCTGCCAACTCGTGCCTCACCCTTCATCTTCGACAGGTGAAGATACAAGTTTTAAATGTAAACCCCCAAATTATCAAAATGTCTTAAAAACTTAATATTCAGTCAAATTGATTGAATTTTTTTTTTACAAGTCAATTTTTAACTGAAAAAATAAAGCAAAGGACAATTTGATGGATGCCAAGTGTCCAAGGGCCCACATGGGATGCCAAGCAAGGAAGGGGCACCAAAAAAAGGTTCAAATTTTGCTTGCAGAAAAAACAAAAGAATAATGAACTACAGACTTGCACGCTGGACGTCGTACGACTACTTGGCGCCTTGATGTTGCTGAAGGCGTTACAAGAAGGACTTGGCATGGAGTTCCAGAAGCTTGGCACAGAACAGAAGATTGTCCAGCATTGCGAAAGCTTGGCGCAGACTAGAAGAATGCTTGACCAGTCTTCATGGAGTGCTGACTGTGTGGAGTGTTGCTCCTCCCTGCACACAACAATGGCGCTCGAGTGCAAGATCTGAATGGAAGTAGGCAGGCTGTTCACCAGCTTTGAAATGGAGAAGTCAATCCGTACAAATGCAATGTAAAAGCCAATGCCTTCAAATTTGAAATGGAAAAAAAAATAGTCCAACAGAGGTTTACCTCCTCCAATGTAAATATCTAAAGGGTAGATCAGGGTGGCTTTCAACAGAAGTAATTTTTTTTTTAAATAGAATTTCGTATGGATTTGCATGAGTTTTCAATGAACTCTACCAAAACTCTCAAATGCAATGGAGTTAAACAAAAAACAACTAAGAAAGCAAAGTAAAAATTTCAGAATAAACTAATAGCATAACCAGACACATGATTATCGGAGTGGCTCTAATACCATATTAGAGTTGTTGCCAGAATCCGGATAATGCGAATGCAATGGAGACGTGATCACATGAGATGAAGCAAGTGCACACCACATAGATGCTAAAGCAATTTGAAATTATACAAGAAGCTAAATTACACAAGACAAAATGGAGAAAAATAAAATCTGTTTAACATGAGATGGCCAAAGTGAAGAATGCATATAGGAGAGCATGTAAGTAACTCTTCCATAGAAGGTGGTCAAGGCACCCCAAGAATAGACTGTAACTTCGCCATGAAAGGTGGTGACAAGGTTCTAAGAATAGAGAAGTAACTCGCATCAAGGGAGTTACTTATGACATTCTTATGACACCTATGACACATCTATGACACACATATCCACATAAGCTAGTATATCCCACAAATGTAGGAAAACTCCATGTATGCACAAAAATACAATTTCTCTAATTAATAAATAGGGAAAAATAAAAACCTACACTAATAGAACCTAAGTTAACTTAAGTCAAGTGCAAATGGAAAATTAAACCCAGTTTAACACATTAACCTAGAACTTAGAAAGGTGCAATTCTAAATTTTAATTATCAATGAATGACTTAAAGATTTTGGAAAGTGGCATAGACTCAAATGGGCCTCATAATCGTGTAATTAGACAAGACAAACACAATGTTTAAAATGATAAATTTAAACAAGGCAAAGATGATTTGGATTTGACTAGCATAATGCCTCCTTATTCAATAAATAGTCGACAATGTGCTTGGTTATGACATGTGTTTAAAATTAAGTTTTGACTCAAATAAATGACCAAGTAAGCAAATACTAATAGACCAAATTACAACTAAGTAATCATCCTAAGCCCTAAGCTGATAAGGTGGCTTTGTATTGTTGAAATCCATCTTTATACGTGCACTTGAAAGGAAATTAAGTGTTCATCCAAAATAAAATTGCATTAATTACTAGGGTATTTTACACCCCCCTTCTCCCAAAAGATAATATGGTGACATGGGACTTCGGGTGCACCCTGCATCAACAATAATCTGTGGCAAGTGGGGTTATCTAAAACTTATAATTTATGACCATCTAGATGGTCCCAAGTGTGACTAACATAAAATATGAAACATGTCAATTGGATCCATGTTAATCAACTTATTATGAAAAGGTCTAGTCCTTTTCACACCCACTATATCTGTCAATTGCTCAATGTAGTGAAATATCCTGATTAATCATACGTTCTAGGATGGCTTGTCACTAATGAAGATGGTTTAATCGCTCAAACCACCATCCCAATGTGGTGATCCTAATTTATATACCCCCCTTTATATGGAGAGGGGTTGAATTTAATGTTGGGAGATGAATCCTTGGGTCAAACCTTCCCTAAAGAACTCGTAAAGAGGTAATGACCTCCCCTCTATAAGCCAAATGCATGAAAATAAAATTATCTAAGTGAAAAGGCTTTAAGATTATTTTTAGATCAACCAAACCATATGAGTTTTTGGGAGAGCTTAGACAACTTCCCTTTCACACCTTGGACAAAGTCACAATAGCAATTAAAAGGCACTTTTGATCACCTGAGTTCCCTATAAGGGATGGAGGGAGAGCATATACATGTAATTTGCTTTGCTTAAACAATCTAATAAACAAGTGATAGATGAATTACATAAAACAACAATTCAAGCAATTAGAAATTTATGTGAATGTTGATTTTTATAACACCAAATTAAAATGTTAAGTGAAGTTCTTTGCCCCTTGGCCTTAGTTTGCAAAAACTTTGAAAAACATTAACAAAATAATCAAATAATCCACTTAAGTTCCTTTTAAACACTAAAGGGAAGGTTTTTAGTTCCTTTTAAACACCAAAGGGAAAGTTAAAAACTTAATTATATTCAAAATAACCACTTTTCCTCGTAGGTCTTACAAGAAAAATTAGAGAGTCTTGTTTAGATTTAAAACATAATTATTGATGAAACAATCAAGTTTAGACTTCTTGCTCTCAAGTTCTTTATTTTAAAAACACAAAAACTAACGTCGATCATTGTTGATCGATGTCAGTTGTTACAAGACCAATTCTGGTTAGATATCTAACCATTTTCGATAGAAACCAACTGATATCGGTCATGTGTGAACCCTTAGGCACAAAAATATTTTTCCAAAAATCTTGTTAGCACAATGTTAGAATAAAATCTCTAAAATAGACTTTTGGATCAATAAAATATGTTCAAACCAGAGACTTACAAATCCAATTTGACAAGTAAAAACTTTAATAAAGCTCTAAAATGTAAATATTTATACGTATTTTCCCCTACAACCTAACCAATACTAGTTAGCCTTGACCAATGTCAATCAGCTAGAACTGATGTTGGTCACTGTGTGACCTATGTATGCATAAAAACCATCAAAAACATGGGAAAAACAAGCTAAAAATTGATGTTAAAGGACTTTTTAATTACATTATTAAAAATTTAAGATTTCTAAAATGTCTTCCTTGCTTGAATGGACCTCTCATCCTATCGAGCATTCTAAGATGTAGAGGTGGATTATAAAGATGATTATATCAAGCATTAGTCATGAAAAACACAAAGAATGCATAAAGAAATAACAATTTAGGCGAACATATTCAACAAAGTGTGAAAATACAATTAAAAACTCAATGAAAGAATCAAATACCAATTACCTTCCCAAAAGCATCCCATCATCCATAAGCGGCTCAAAATATGGGTTTTTCCTTGATTTGGTGTTCTTATCTTTATTAGCAATGGATACTTTGATCCTCCATCATCTCAAGATCACCATCCACAATCTAGGCTGATGATATGAAATCACTAATATGCCTATCAATGAAGCTATCCTATTGAAAATAAAACACAATAATCAACACAAAGAAAGCTTGTAGAGAGAATTTTGCATTATAATTTTACACAATTTAAGATAAATCAAAGTGGTTTTGGCCCTCCTATTTATAGGAGTTTGGCTTTGATCAGGATCAACCATGATCATCCATCTCAAGATGAATATGCATTTCCATGAATTAAACCAATATTTCATAATTAATCCATAAATATTTGGGAGGAAGAGGCATTAAAGAGGGATGGTAGCCCATAAACTTGATATTTTTTGCATTTATGACTTATGGATGCCACCCCATTGATCATGTTATTAGGTGATACATATATTAAGAATAAATTTCCAAAAAATAAATATTCAATAACTTTCATTTAATTCCTACTTAAGCTCAAATTTTGGTTTAATTTACTTGAGTAAGATTAATCAATTTTAGTGCAATTCTTTGGAAATTGGTGCATGATTAATCAAACTGGTCAAAAAATCATATTATTGGGTCTTAATTTGACTTAAGAGGAATTAAAAGGTGATTTTAGATGTGTATGGACCATTATCCCTTTTAGGGCATTGTTGACACAAAATAACACAGGCACGTGATGTGTGCTTACGAATTAGAAGGAAAAAGTAATCCAAAGCACCAAAATGCATTTTCATCAATTTGAATCGAAATGAGTTGATCAAAGTTAATAATCACATAAAATGTATTTCCCCATTTAGGGATACATTATCCTAAATCATCACTTGTATACAACAAGCTCGAACCATTTAATGCATTCAAGTGATTTTGACCTAAATTATGTATTTGAGTGCAATTCGAGTAAGATTGACAATTTCAACACAAAGGTGTTAGGAATTGGATGTCGAAAATCATTCTATGACTCCTATATTTTGAGTTACATACTCTTTACAAATTTCTTGATAACATTTGTATCTTACATTGTGTACATAAATATGCTATTTGCTAGGATATGATCACATTACATGCGCATGGTGGAGACCATATATCTAATTCTAGCTCCATTAATGTTATTACTTGTACATAGTATATTATATGTAAAATGGTTCTTTCTTGTCTATTATGTGTGGATCTTGGCCTTTGTATGAAAATTACTTGAGCATCTCTATGAGATCTTGTTTGGTATGTGCGATATTTGAACATGTCTTTTGTTTTTGGCCCTTGACCCTAAATTTGATGCAACTTTTAATTGTGTCCCTTGTTTGTGACATTATTCATGTCCTCTATTCTTTATCCCTTGGCCGTATATGTGAAAAATTTACTTATGTGACATTTGAACACATCCCTTGTATGTGGCCATTGATGAAATGTCTCTTTTGCATAATTTTTTATATTTTGATTTTTTTATATTTTTCCTAAAACTAGAGCATCAATTAAATATTAAAACAATACTCAATAATGATATTGAATATTATACTAAAATTCTTATTGCAATTGTCTGAATACACATAATACTAATGGAACTATTTATTGAATAATAAATGTATCACAAAAAAAACTAATGATGTTGAATCAATAATTAATGATAATAGAAACCCTTTATAGATGAATTATAATAGCAAAATGGTTTTACAGCAACATTCAATGTTTTATTTTGAGAGTTCTCAAGCTACATTTCTCACCTCAAAATTGGATCATACATAATGGATTCTCTACGAGACTAAGTCTTCTTAGTTACCAAAAATTTAAATTTTAGGAATTATTTCTTCAAAATAGTATAGGTTTACTTAGTTTATTATAGATTTTATTCAAATTATGATAATTTTGACTTGGATTTGGGGCATACATGTGGCATATGTCAAATATTTTACATATTTTATGAGATTAATATATAGATTAAAAGAGTCAGTTTACACATATTATTGCATTAGGGGCATATGATTGCATTTTCCTGACACAAAATATGACTTGGATTACTCAGATTACCATATGGAATAAAAACTCATCATTATTTGCTAAGTATTACTCATGTTTATTTCAAACAATAAATTAAAATCTAGCATTACTCAATTATTACTTAGATTGCATCATATAATTTGACTATAGCAAATTATTCAAAATATTTACGTAGACTCTCATGTATTACTCAGGCATTTCAAAAATTTATTAGAAATCATAATAGATTTAATTTACTCATATTTGTTTGAGTTATGTGGGGCTGAAGTTATGAATACCATAACTTCTAGGCACATCTCCATTTTCAATTGAGATTTGGGGCATACTCAACTCAACCCATGGTTTTACACAAGCATCTCTAATTGGGCATGATCACCCCATCCTCCATTGTGTCTATAATATAAGCTTGGGCCACATGCACACAAGTGTATTCACTCATTAATGTTCTATTTCACATATGTTCTATGTGCACCAGGGGAAATGGAGGAATAACTAAGAAATTACATTGGGAATAAAGCATTTAACAAAAATATGATAATGTATTATTTTGGGTTTTATTTTTTACAAAGAAGATAAAAACTTATAAATATTTTACGGATGGTTTCACTACAAGGTACAAATAGTTATCTTATGAACCAACTAACATTTATTATTGATATTAAATTATACTAATAAAATATGAAGCAATTAAATAAAAATAACCATAGATCATAAACAAACTCCCCTTAATCTGAAGGGATATAGAAGATGAAATAACTAGAACAATGACTATGAAGTCATCACAGAAACTTTGAAGCAACTAAAACTAGTGTACGATACATCATGGTACTGCTCAAAACCAACGTCACTCCATAACTAAGACCACCCTATGAGTTATGGCATAAAAAACTGATGAAGACAATCAAAGCCTGCTCATCCCTGGTGATCATTATACCATACTATAATAGAACATGATCAAGACTTGTCCAACTATATTGATCCTCATAAGGCTCTATCTAGAAGCCCATCAAAGTAACCAAACTATATTGTTTATGAGACATCTCCATGATGTCCAACAAATGCTAACAACATTTGCTCAACTCTTCTAGTGATAACAACCCCTAGCAACTCATATTGTCATCGATGATTGATCAAAGATCTACCAATGCTATATCTTTTCCCCCTATCAGGTGAGAGGTGAGAAGTTATGCAATAAGAGAAACAAAATTAAATAGTCATGTCTACTCCATTTTAATATCATGGATATAAAATCAAAATTGAAACTAAAATAATCATACTACCACTATAAAAATTGTCATTCAAACATATGACCCAAACTCTAAGCGAATAACTAATAGAGAAGGGGAAAAGTCCTTCAACCTCCCATGAATCATTCAACCTCTAGTGTGAGACTTACATTATTTCAATGACATGGATCCTAAGGTACATGTAAATGATGAGATGTTTTTTGACAACATAAGCATGATGTGGCGTTGTGAAAATTGTCATTTGAAAGATGTCAGTTTCTACCAAAAATGTACCTTTATACATCATTGAATAGATTTATCAAAAAAATCATAGATAAAAGTTTCATATCAAAAAATAAACTATTTTGATGTGTCCTAAATGTTTGAAAACCTCTAACTCAACCAGTCACATGATCATCTTTAAATAAAATAGTGACTGATCAAAAAACCTATAACCAGTGTCAGGACTTACACCTTTATATCACCCATTTTTCTTTATAAATCCTTTAAAAATAAGATATCCCCTTTTTTTAAATGCATATTCCAAAAAAAAAAAATGAAAAAAATGAAATTTGTCCAAAATATAGGGTTTGAACCCTTGACCTCTTGTTTGCAAGTAACTACTAAACGTATTGCATCTACCTCGCCTTTAATCAATCTAGGCATATGACGGAAATAAACACTCTATAACCATTATGTTTTGAATGAAAGATAATTAAAAAAATAAACATAGATGGTTAAAAAAAACTTTTACCAAATGTTTTGACTACCACTTTTGGTTGGTGGAGCCTAAGATAATTTTAGTGCTTTGAAAGGCATATTCTTCTAAGTTTGTATTTCCATTCAAGCCTAGTAAATATCTACTATGTGAACCAAGTCAAAATTATATTGATATGGTGTACTATGCTACTCATAAAATTGGCCATATGACTGCTTGAAGTTTGTGGAACCACAATAATAGATGAGGAATATTTTATAGAGTAAAATGACACCAATCGGGCCTTCAAGTTCCTTCAATCAAAGGATTTTTTATTTATTTTTTTTGTTATAATCAAGTTGTTCTAAGCCATATTTCTGAAAATGCTATGCACTGTGCAAATTTTGGTCCTTTCAAAATGACTTTCAAACAATATTAAGCATCATCACATAAATCTAAGTTCTTCTTTATGTAAGATGCCATACAAGAATTTTGTGGATTGTTGTTTCTTCTCACAACTAAATTTTTTCATTTGTCTTCAATTTCCAATGTTGGGTTCAACACTTAGGGTGTTGGTATATATTATTGTGATTCTAAAAAAATGAATCCTTGTAACATCATATCAATGTGAAAGACAAATTGTAGCCATATAAAATGTGAAAATTGGTAACTTGAGTGTGGACAATGACACCCAACCCATTAGGTCCCTCTTGCTTGCTCTCTTGACCCTCATAGGCATCTTTCGTTGATTCCCAATCATCCATAGCCTTCCATACCTGATCCTAGCTCAACTAGACTACTCTTTTCATGATAAATCTATCCTCATAGGTCCCATTAGCTCAAGACTATAGCACCCAACTTAGACTATAGAGTCGGGCCCTCTAGTGTCTGCTTTCGATGCTCCTATCCAAGTGTATTTTTGCCTCCAATGATTAGTTCTTTTCGGTTCTTATCCCTCTTTTTATTATCCTAATGCGAGCACATGTAACCCATGACCAACAAATCCCTATAAAATTCCATTCAAAGTTCATTTAGAAAGGGTTGATAAATATCACAAAGCAAGCAAGACTACTAAGGCAATCTTTTCTATTCTCTGCATACAGTCGGCCAATACTTTACAAGCTTATTCATATCCTTACACCAGTATCTAGCCACCTCAAGCACACCCAATTTTAGTATTTGCATCTTCATACACATAATTGCACAAGGCACATCAAGTGAGAAAACTACATATGGATTGATCTCTCTTCAAAGTATTGGTATATAGGTAGTGTACCCACACAAGGGGTGTGGATACATGTTTAGTACATCTTACACACACTAACATCCCATTTTTTCTTAAAGTTTGTCAAAGCATAATGGAGTCTAGGGTTTGAAGACTAAATCAGCTCTACAAGGAATTTAATGAACATTTAGTAGTCAATATTTCATAGGCAGGATCACATAAACACAATGAATAAAACCTAGAAAGCTCAAGTCTCCTAGACAATAATTGAAGAAGAGGACTATAGCCTCAGACACTAGGGTGTCTTATTTTGACACTCCTATCCAGTCATAAAATAAAGACCACATCTTGATTTGTGATAGTGTCCCAATCTTGCACAGTGAATTTCAAACCCTACAACAGTCGTCTCAATCAATTTCTATATAAGTCTTATTTTATCTCCCTTATTACTATTTTTAGAAAGGTTAAAATTATAGTCAAATTACACAAATCAGTAGCTTAATTATTGCATATTTATTTACTAATTTTATAACTCCAAACTCTTAACTAAATTAGGAATAGTATACCAATATTTTCAAAATTATTAAATCATTTAGTGAACCTGACTTACTTCATTTACGTATAACCCTAGAAACCCTAGGGTAAATTTCTTACTAATTTTTCTTATATTTTTATGATTTTTTACCTGCATAATAAAAAAATTATTACTAAATTTTAAAATTTCATAGTAATTTTAAAATATTTTTCTTTCAAACCCTAGTTGCCCATACTAGGTCTCGGTATTTTCCCAATATTTTTCATATATTTTTCTAATTTTCTACTTTCATATTTAAATCAAAAATTTGCATCAAATTTTAAAACTCCATAGTAATTTCAAAATTTTAGTTTTCTCCCAAACCTTAGTTGTATACACTAGGTCCTTTTAAATCACAAATCTTTCAATAATTTTCTGAATTTTTACTTGCATATTTAAATAAAAAATTTGCGTCAAATTTTAAAATTCCTTAGTAATTTTAAAATAATTTCATTCAAAAATCTAGTTGCATGTACTAGCTGCTATTTTCTTCTTGAGGTATCATCGTACACATTTGTGAGCTTTGTATCTTTTTTATGCATATTTTAGTTTCTTGTTTAGATTATATTTGTTTAATCTTTTTTTCCATTATTCAAGTTGTTTTCCTTATGCCACCTAAGCTTCTTGCAACTCTTCCTTCGAGATGAAGTGCAAGACTTAGTGTCAACCCTTCTAAATTCACCCAGATTCCTTCAAACTGATCATATACCATGGATAAACAACCAACTCATGTTCTTGTTATAGATTCTACAAATCTAGATTACACCAATTTCAATGAAGATAATTTTGACAAAGAGCAGTATGAGAATAATAATGATGATACAAACATCAATGTTCATGATCCACCACATCAGACTCTTGATCAACTTCCACCAATTATTAATAATGAAGTTATCCTCAAGAAAGATTTGATCCTACAAAATTTTTTAGAAAGACTCAGGGACCAGCCCCAAGATCTTACTCTTATTTTACAATCTATCAGGGAAATAAAAAAGGCTAAACAAGTTGAATCTTCCATTCCTTCAGAGCAACCAGTTGTAAATGACACTATGGGGGTAGTTATGTTTGAACAACCCTGTATCACCACCCAACCTACCTCTATGCCACCAACTAAAACTAGTACATCTTTGTCTCCTGATGTGACAACCCTTATGCAAGAAGTAAGATCTCTTCAATTCAAGGTGTTACAACTTAAACAAGGTGCCTCTAGACCTACACAGGCTTTGGATTCTTTTGCTCTACTGCATACACCATTGGTACGTCACATTGCTTCTACACCCTTATCACAAGGTTTTGTTCAACCCAAGCTTACTCTATATGATGGCAAGGGTGATCCAGAGACACATTTAAGAGCTCTTCAAATAGCATGCTTAGACTATGTACCAAATAACTGAATGCTTACCAAGTTATTTCCATAGAGTCTAAAGAATTATGCTTTACAATGGTTCTATATTCTACTAAATCAATCGTTTAGTGCATTTAATATTTTAGCTAACATGTTCCTAGCTCATTTTAGCATCAACATTGATGATAAGGTTTCATATGTCCAATTTGTACAACAAAAAAAAAGGTTAAATGAGCATCTCATAGATTATGTTCTCCAATATAAGACTATCTTGGCTAAGATGGATATCCCCATGGCCGATCAAGAATTATAATATCTCTTCAAACAGAGTCTTCTACCAGTTTTTCATGAACCAATAATGTTCAAAAGGTTTTCTTCCTTAACTGAATTGTGTCACACACTAAAGGAAAGGGAATTCAAACTAATTTCAATGGGCAACTCAAGTACACAATCATATCAAAAACAACAAAAAAGAGTAACAGCAAAGTCGCATATAAAGTTAAGGTTGATGATGTCAAAAATCAGAATCAACCTATAGTTAATGCAGCTTCTAATCCCCCTCAGTGAGTGGTTTTATCATCACCTCCTCAATGAACCTTTACCAATCTACCAGTTTCTCCAGCCAAAGTTTTACAGTAGCTATTAGAATGTAACATCATATCTCTCCCTTCTATACAAGAAGTTGATCCAATAAATCCTCTTCCATGGGGATATGATTAGCATGAATTTTTTGATTTTCACAGGGCACCAAGCCATACAATAAATAGACACATCATTTTGAGAAATAAGATACAGGACTTGATAGATGACAATGTTATTAATCGTGGCACTTCAGTTGAACCTCCTCAAGCAAATAAAACACAAGATAAAGCTTTGAAAATCTTCTTGAATCCTTTTCCATAGCATTCTAAACAAGAGACAGGGGATACATCAAGGGTTCACCATACATATCATGTACATTCCCCACCAAATACATATAAGGCACCTTTAGTTGAGTTACATCCTTTGAGCAACATGATTGGTGTATACAATTTTAGAGTTTTAGCTAGACCTTCCATCTCATTCTTAGAGTAGGAGATATTTGAGGATGATTCAGATTATCATGCACTTTTTATCAGAGCTTACATTCTTAATCATCCTATTCATAGTGTTCTCATAGATAATGAATCCAGCATGAACATGTGCACTACGATATTACTGTAGCATTTGGGATATTCAGAGTAGGATATTACCTTGATGGACATAGTTATCAATGAATTAAATGGGAAAATATAGAGTTCATTAGGTGAGATTGTACTTCCTCTATAGGTTGGTCCAACACATGTATCCACACCATTTATTATTGTTCCCAGTACATGAGTTTTTGATATGTAACTAGTCGACCATGGATTTAAAAACTTTGATTATTACCTTCTATAGTTCAAAGATGCATGAAATTCATTCATGTTAATTAGGTTTTTATATTTTATGTAGTTTCATATGAGTTACCACTCCCCATTTTAGAGTTATTTTCTATAGTTTAGTCACCAATTCCAGTTTAGCCACCAATTTAAGTTTCTTCACCAGTTTAAGTTCTCCCTTTAGTTTAGATTTAGACATAGTTAAGGCCTCCATTACTAGCATAGAAATTTCATACACTTCCATAGAGGCCTCTTTTAGATCAACCATAGTTTCAAGATTTTAGACAGCTTTCAACTACAGTGTTCACAGCTAGGGCAATATTATTGAGGTCCCATGCCTCTACACATAGAGCACATGTTCAAATAGCTTCTCCTACTACCACATGGGTCCCTAAGATCCCTCTAATTACATCCACTTATTAGAGTTATAGGGACACCCCATAGTTAGTTTTTACTTCAAATATATCAGAGCATTTATAGTATATATAGCTTTCACAGCCACAGTCTCAGTCCTTCCATTGTGCTTCATGATCATGCACGATCCTTCTCCTTGATACAGGACACCATGATAGGGAGTCTCACATGAGACTCATCATTTAGTATCATTTTTTCTTAGACTTACTTGTACATAGCTTATTTTTAATTTATTGTACATAATTTCTCAGTATTTCTTGTACATAGTGTTCTTATAATTGATTGTATATAGCATATTCTAAAAATACCAAAAATAATACAAAATTTCAAAATCTAAAAACATTCAAATAATTTAAAAATCCAAAAAAAATTAAAATATATGCATCATCCATGATTTACATTGCTACTATCATGCTATACTTACATTTATTATTCTATGCTCTTGTTTGTCAATTATCTACATTACCATTCTTCACTTGATTTTATTTGAGTGTGTACAGTGACATCTAGATCCTTGATTACTTTACTCTACCTACTAAGGGGGCATATTACTTCTACTTCGAGACTTACATAAATATACATACCCACTAGGGGAATCTTCTACATAACTACACCATCCAGGTTATGTCATTCCTACACCACACACTCTAGTTATCTTGTTGATGTACATTACTTACTAGATTATACAGAGTATTCTATTGGCATTTCACTAGTATTTCACACTTGTGTATTTTTTAGTATATACCTAGTCTTGTACTACATGTCTTACATATTTTCACTTCTTTTTTTTATTAGGTAGATGTGATTATATTTCCAATTTTTACATGCTTTCCTTCTTGCTTTGTATAGCTAGATATGATTGCATTTATCAGTTTCTATTTTGTCTCTTGTATGTGACTTAGGAAATTTGCCAATGTCCTTTGCTTCTATTCTTGTGTGTACCTTAGGACATTTGCCAGTGTCCTTTGCTTGTACTCTTCTATGTGCCTATGGCCCTTGTGCCAACCTTTCTTGTTTTAATTATATGTGTATATGACATTTGAACATGCCTTATCTGGTTGATTTTTAGTATGATTGGCATGTTCTCATGTCCCTTATTTGCTTGGCTCCTTGGCCACTCTTGTATGCTTCTTGCTTCTTGCCTTGTGTGCTTATTTGCTTGTTTGATTCTCATTGTTTGCAATGTCATGATTCATATCATGCATTTTCTTGCTTTATTGAATGCCATGATGGATATCATGTTCCATCCCTCCATGACAATTAACAACTAACCAGACTTCCATTTTCAATTCAATATATTGCACATGTTATTACATTGTTATATCTATCTAGGCATACCCATGTTGATCTAACAATCTATTATTACAAACCATGTTATATCTTGAGATATCTTGTCAATTATCATGGCTATATCATGTATCTTTATATCATAACACACTTGTAGGACTATTCTTTTTAGGGTAGGCATTGCAAGATCTTCATTCCTACCCTTAGAAGTGGGGGAAACAAACAGGGGTTTTGGTCACATAGATTAGAGCTCCTAATGGTCAAAAATTCATCTTTCAAAAGACTCAAAACAACAACCATATTTCAAACCAAGTAAAATAGACTAGGTAGATAGTGAAAATTACAAAACAATTATCAAATTTAGCTCAGGATAACAATGCCAAGATTGGACTACAGTATTGGTTCCTCTAGTGTCTATTTTTTTGTCCAAACAACAAAAAAACTAGACTTTCCATAAGCAAGCATAAAATTAGGTTCAACTATAGTTTTGCATAGTTAGACCAATTTAGAATCACTAGTTTTCAGTACACTTTTGCTCAAATATCCAAATATAATGGGTATCATGAATGGTATGATGGCTCTCACTTCCATTTTCAGATACGACAGTTGGTATAACTTCTAGATCAAAATCCACATTTCAGACACTAATGATTGGGGGCAATGTGCAAAGCACATTTATCTTATTTTATTTTTGAGTTTAGCATATTACTCAGGTATTCTTAGCAGTTGTGTGCCTTATTCCCTTTGTAAGTGGTTGGCATAATTTTTGAAGTGGCTTTCATACAAGCCTAACCTCCACATTTCAAAATGGCTTTCATATAAGCCTAGTGCCTAGTTTTGGAGTGGCTTTCATACAAGCCTAATCTCCATCTTTCAAACTGACCAAGAGTAGTATAGTTTCCAACACACATTCAGCTATCCACACCACATTGTTAGATTATAGAGCATTCATGAGCTTCAAGAGCCATCTCATATAACACACATTTCATACCAGTATCAATTCATAGCTTCACTTCATAGGGCAATGATGGAGCTAAAGGACTAGCTAGCCTTTGTATTCTTTAGCCACCTATTTAGAGAGATTAGACACACAGTCTAAACATTGATTAACACATGTATGATCACCTAGCTTCACTAAGTGGGTGATGATGAAATCAAAGGGCTAACCTTTGAATTGTTGAGCCACTTCTATGGAATTGAGCACTTAGCTCCATTCATGATATTACTCTTGGTATAGCACCATCCAGCATTACTCAGCATTACTCAGCATCACTCAGCATCACAACAAGTTTTGTATTGATTCACATATCTGATGAGGTGTATTCATTTCTTTCTCTTCCTCTCTCTTACCTAGCTTTGTATGTTTTCATGTTAGATATAGTGTATCTAGTAAGAACAGATATACTCTTTATTTTCTCTTGAAAATTTACACTACACAATGTGTTTTCTCTATGCACACCCAGCATCACACAATTTCATAGGCTTCACCCTTGCAGGTAAGTTCAAGAATGCTTTCTATTTTTTCTTTATCTTAGTATTTCATTTTACTATATCACTAGAATAAAGGAGGGGAAAATGTAGTCATATAAAATATGAAAATTGGTAACTTGAGTGTGGCTAATGACACCCAACCCATTAAGTCCCTCTTACTTTCTCTCTTGACCCTCATAGACATCTTTCATTGATTCCTAGTCATTTGTAGCGTTCTAGACCTGATCTCATCTCAGCTAGACTACTCTTTCCATGATAAATCTATCCCCCCAGATCCTGTTAGCTTAATACTATATCACTCAACTTGGATTATAACGTCGGGCCCTATAGTGTCCACTTTTGATGCTCCTATCCAAGTACATTTTTGCCTCCAATGATCAGTTCCTTTTGATTCTTGTCCCTCTTTTTATTATCCTAATGTGAGCACATTCAACCCATGACCAATAGATCCCTATAAAATCCCATTCAAAGTTAATTTTTGAAAGGGTTGGCAAATATCACAAACTAAACAAGAATACAAGCAAGACTACTAAGTCAATCTTCCCTATTCTCTGCATAAATCTAGCCAATACTATTATAAGCTTATTCAAATCCTTACACTAGTCTTTAGCCACCTCAAGCACACCTAGTTTTAGCATTTGCATCTTAATACACACAATTTCACAAAACACATCAAGTGCGAGAACTACATATGGCTTGATCCCTCTTTTAAGTATAGGTATGTAGGTAGTGTGCCCTCACAAATGGTGTGGATACACATTTAGTGCATCTTAAACACCGTAACCCCCCCTTATTTCCCAAATTTTGTTAAAGAACAATGGAGTCTATGGTTTGAAGACTAAATCAACTCTATAGGGAGTTTCATGGGCATTCAGTAGTCAAAATTTCATAGGCATTATCACACAGACACAATAAATAAAACTTAGAAATCTTGGTCTTCTGGACAGTAGCAATAGAAGATGACTATAGCGCCAGACCCTAGGGTGTCTTATTTTGATGCTCCTGTCTAATCATAAAACAAAGTCTAGATCTTGATTTATGATAGTGTCCCAGTCCTGCATAGTGAATTTCAGACCCTGCAATAGCCATCTCAATCAATTTTAAGCTAAGTCTTATTTTCTCTCCCTTATTACTATTTTTAGAAACATTTAAAATTACAATAAAATTACACAAATCAATAGCGTAATTATTGCATATTTATTTGCTAATTTTATTACTCCAAACCCTTAACTAAATTAGGAATAATATACCATTATTACTAAAACTATTAAATCATAGATCATTCAAAAATATTTTTAAAAATCAACTTTCTTAATATTTAGGTAAGTAGAGAAGTCATTCTTTATTTTTCAATCCTCCTTTTTATGAGTCATACAAATAGAAAAAATTAAAAAAATATTCAATCCTTTTGCAAAGGTCTATCCTTTTTAAAATTATTCAATCCTCCTACCAGAGTCCAATACCATTGTAGGCGTCAAAGGTAATAGAGGAATAACTGAGAAATTACATTAGGAATAAAGCATTTGAAAAAATATGATTTATTATTATTATTATTATTATTATTATTATTATTATTATTATTATTATTATTATTATTATTATTATTACAAAGAAAGTAAAAGTTTATAAAGCTTTTACGGATGATTCCACTATGGTACAAAACTAACTATCCCATGAACCAAATAACATTTATTACTAACATTAAATTATACTAACAAAACATAATGCAAGTAAATAAATATAACTGTGGATCATAAATGACCCAACATGTTCAAAGTTGTTACTTGGGATTTTACATCATAATTAAAAAATTGTTTTTGCATGTTTCAGTATAGGTTTGCATGAAGAAAGGCGCAACACATAAAACATACTTGAGCCCACCAATCACGATTATACACATGTATCACTTATACCCTTTTACTCAAGCAATTCCATTACTATAATAAAAGGGAGGCAAATGTCAACACTGATATTTGATATTAAACACTTGAAAATGTGTAATTTGACTAACCTTTGACATACTTGACTTATGCTCAATTATATGATTCTTATTCACGATTCCTCATAGCCATTTACTCTCATATGCACCAAGCCCTTCCAAGTTGTCATTACTATTAAACAAGATCTTCCTAGTCTCTACCCAGATAATATTTATATCATACTTAGACTGTCCCCTGGCCTAAAGTCATTGTTCATGTTTTATAGACAGGTTTGTGCTTCAAAGACAAGTATGTTGTCGTGGACTTGTCCACTTAAATTAAACATGTCTTTAGTGTCATTTAACAACTAGTTTCCCAAATTGAATTTGTTCAAAAGGGTTAACCCATACATTTTGCATGTTAGTTCAAAGGAAATTAGATAGATATTCAACTATATAAACATATAAATCCTAAGCATTTACCTATCTAACAATCTATCAAGCACTCATTGGAAATATATTTTCAAATTAAGAAGAACCTCCCTAATCCTTCCAAATCTAAATTCCCTAATAAGATAAATCCCTGAGCTAAGTTTGAATATCATTTTCAAGGTCAAGTCATAGGTTGTCAAGCATTCAAATACATACACAAGATTGCACACACTTTGTTATGTGGGAGAACTACATGTAGTTTGACTTCATTCTTCAAAGCATTGGATGTGTTGGTGGAGTTTAATCAAAGAGGGTGTCTGAGCCCAATTCAACCCATCCCTTTTACCCATTCACAATTGTATCTATGCATATTGCAAGGAACTAGAGTTTTGAAGCAAAGAGAAGATGAACAAAGCTATATACAACTGAACAAAGATATCTAAATACATAGTCACCCTCCAAAGACGTAAGAGCATTCATTAGAATATTCACTAGACTTTCACAATCTATAGAGACAATGTTGCACCCTAGTAGATAGTATTCCATTGTGCATGCTTCTAAGGAAGCCCAAATCAGTCCAAGGTCACACAAATAATTTGTTTGTAGATTTGAGCAATCTCTACCCTATTCCAGTGCATTTTTAATGAGTGTATATTGCCACAAACCTGAATTCATCTGAAACAAGCTAAGTGCATAATCTTACTAATGGTTTCCAAATACAACAATTTACTAAATTTAGATAGTTATATTTATATATGAATGATTATTTTATATTTTAAGAAATATACAAATTCAATATTTTTTATGCTATTATGGTCACATTAATCTTAAAAAGATAAAACACCATCGTATCTTGTCAAAATTGTTCCACTTTATGATTAATCATTCTAATTCGGTCCAAGACTATATGTCAATTCATTGGTGCATATATTAGGAGTTATTAGTTATGGTAGTTATTTTAGGAGTTGGATAATAAATAATAGGTGTACAACTTGCATAAGTTGGAATGGAAGAATTTTGGAAAATCAAGGGATTGGAAACATATGGAGGAAAGAGATTATTGACAAATATCTAAGGAATGTTAGCATCACAAGCATGTTGAGAATAAATAGTGTAATCATGTTCATTAGGAATAGTAGAAGTGTATGGAGAAGGAATAGTAGAAATGTGTTACAAAGGAATAGTAGAAATGTGTTACAAAGGAATAGTAGAATCATGTTGAGAAGGAATAATATAAATGTGTTGAGAAGGAATCGTATTAAAATCAAGATCATGTTGGGGACTAAAAGGAACCTTAGAAGCAATAGGAATAAAAACACCATTAGAAATAAAACCTTGAGCGTCATTGGAAATAGAAGAAACTTGTGAAATGGAGATATTTATCAATCCAAGAATTCGATCAATGTTCTCTAAGAGGTATTTCCTAAACTGAGGATCATGGGAAGCATTACTATCAACATTATGAAATGTTTTTAGCAACCACAAATCCATTATCAATCCTATAAGGCACATCTTGAATTATAGCCCTATCTCAAGCATCTAAACAAGCTTCTTCATCAAAATATTCCTCTTTACTTCCATTCATAATATTTTAATCTTTGGCATTTAAGGAACACACATTAACATTTCCTAAATACACTTTCTTCATCAAAATCTTCCTTCTCACTTTCATTCGGGTCAACATTTTGAGATCAATTTACATTCACAATATTTTAATCTTTGGCATTTTAAGAAGACACATTGATATTTCCCTAATGCACATCATTATCCTTTATTTTTGCATAATTAAACACATTTCCAAATTCGATTTTATTTTTCAAGCTCAACTTAGGATTAACCATAGGAGTTTCAACAAAATCTATGATTTTTTTAATCAAACGTAGCACTATTTCTAGTTAGAATTTCAAATAATCAATTTAGATCACATTAATTGATATCAAATATGAAAAAAACATACCATACAAGCACACTAAGATTTGAAGGATTTCTAGAAATTAACTTCGAGCTTGGGATCAAGCAAAATGGAGATAGGGATTATAGATCTATGAGCATATAAAAAATTAATCCTAGAAAAACTCAAGGATTTGATATCTAAAATAGTATGGAACAAAATCTAACCCTAGGGGTCTAAAATAATTTGGTTTTTAATTTATTTATTTTTAAACACTGAGGAACACACAAGACTATGCGAGTTAACTACAAATCTAATCTAGATAAACAAATTACAAATAAATATAATAAAGTGACCTAATTGAAATTTATTAAGTAATCCAATAAATTTGTAAATACAATAAACATGCCAGCAATGCCTAATTAATTATTTCAAATTTAATCGGTATGGGAAACATAGGATTTCGGTACATATCATGACTAATTTGTTGTTATAAAATTGTTGCCTGAAACAGAACTTAAAAACACACACCCACAAGTTTTAATAAACTCGCTCATAAGTCTAGATTTGATCATGATTTGACATACAAATCATTAGAAGCACTTTAGACAATCCCCAAGAATGTTTGACACTTGTAACAAATGATAAGTAGGGTTTGAAACAAATTGACGATGGGGTTTGCATGGCTCTACTCTCTCGTTTCCTCACTCTGATCTTCGTGTTGCGACATCTATGTATACCTGTAAAATATACTTTTTTCCTTACCCTAGAGCAACTCTAATTAAACGTGATATCTGGAAACCTTAAGGGAAACAATATGATCTTGGGGTCGTGTGTTAAGGGTTAGTAGGCTCAAATATTGTCTAGTTATCATGGCTCTAATGGTGGGAACTACAATATAAAGAAAGTCAAAAAAATATTAAATTGGATATATGAAAATAACTTCAAATATAGATAAACCTTGGGTTGTCCACCAAAATCACTCCACGGAAAATGCTAACTTCAAAAAATTATAAATTCTCTAAGGAGTGATGGATCTCTCTTGAATGCATGTGAGTGTTCAATAGAATGCTAATAATCTGTATTGTCAAATGAACTAGAATGTTTATGTATTTATAAACAATTGAACTCAAATTAAGACCCTATTGGTATGCAAACCTACATTAAACAGATAGAAACCAAAAATATAAGGAAAAGGGATGGGCACACCTTGACGAAGATGAAGATGAAAACCAAACGAAGAGCTTAAAAACAATGGGAGCACTCCAGACAAATGTCAAAAGTGTCACATACTCTTGACACATAGCCAAGAAGCATGAGAGAGAAAGAGAGAAGGGAAACTAAAATAATGGAAAGAAAAGAAAAAAAAACCTTTAAAAATCAATAAACATGACAATAACATTAAATTGAATCAATAATCAACAAATAAATAAATACACTAAAAATATATAAATTAACAACTAATAATATATTAAGGCGGGGGCCTTAGCCTGGTTGGCTAAGTATTTCCACTGCGGCTCTGCTGGTCTCAAGTTCTAGTCTCCCCCCGCCCCATGGTATCGGTATTAAGCGTGTCTAGCCAGCGCCGCCGGTCACATTAAAAAGTTTACCAAGGTTTTGAAAAAAAAAAAAAAAAAAAATTAATAATATATTTAAAACTCAAGAAAAATTTGAATAACAAAGTCACCATAACGTAATTCAACATTATATGTGCTATAAACAATGGTTGGTTAAAAGAATAAATTTAATACCGAGAGAGAAAAATTTCTTGATTAAGTCAAACAACATTTTCCATATTTTTTTAACAACTATAATAGCTAAAGTCTAACAACTTTAGTAAATACTTTTCTACCCAATTTAGTAAGTGTTAATTGAGTTCACAAACGTTGGAGGGGAGGGGGATTGAATTGTGTTTTAAAGCAAGTAGGGCCTAATACTCCACAAACATGGAGAATCTCCCCCATAAAACTTCATGCTTTAGATGTGGTGCCTGTCTTTTTCACATGACGAATGGTAGCAACACAGTTATCATGGTGATATCAAAATCTAACTTTAATGCCAACAAAAATTCTTACACGCACACAAAAACAAAAATAAAAAAGCGAAAGGACGAACAATAATTATTACAGTAGCGTGTAAAAGCTTTGAATATTGTCAACTTTAGAATGTGGGGAGATTGAATTGGTAATATCAGAAGTGCATTTTTCTAGGAATTCCAAAAAGAAAATCTCACTCTTTTTAAAACACAAAAGTTATCACAAAAAGAAAAATAAAATAATTGAAGTGTTTTCAATATAAAAATAATGTGAATACATTTGCAATGGCGCCCCTCAAATCCCTCCATATCATCATCAAAGACCAGACCGAGCTAACTTAAAAAAAGGTGGACGAGTTTTATATCAAAATTATAAAGTTTCCAATGATCTAAATAATTTAAAATAGGTGGGAAGAAAAAAAAACATATTTTTAAATTTTCTCAATCATATTCATTAAACAACAAATTACATAATGGTAAGTTGTGTTGGAATTTGTGTAATTTTGATTTGGATTTTCTAACAATTCTATTTTAATTTGTGTTTTTAGATCATTTTGAATTTTATTTGTAAATAATTTATATATTTTACATCATTTGAATTTAATTGGAGTTTTTATTTTCAAATTACATTATATTAGTTAAAACAGAATGATCCTCTTATTTACAAACCTAATGTACTGAGTGTGTGTTTATACACATCCAATCTCATTACCAATTAAATCATTTAAGTTTATTATAGAAACATATCACCTACAAGATTCATTACATATATTTTTCTTCTTTTCACAATATTTATTTGTCTTTTTCAAAAATTAATCTCTTTATTCCTAAGATGATTTATCTAAATATATCTACATGCTATCAACAAAGAAACTAAGCTTTAGATAAGATAAATAAATATTACCAAAAAAAAAAACAGATAATGAAACTTATAAGCAATAAAAAAAACCCTACAACAGATATACTTTTATAATAAATTTGATAGATTTAATTGCAAATAAGATTGGATATGTATATATGTAAATCCAATATATTAAATTTGCAAATAAGAAGATTGATCTATCTTAATAGATATATTGTAATATAGATATGAGAAGCCGATTTGAACCAAATAATATAAAGTACATAACCTATTTATAAACAAACCCACAAAAATAAAAATAAAAAAAGTATATAAAATAATTAGACAATATATTTCTATAATAATTCAATTTAATTAGAAATAAGATTTATATATATTATACATTAGATTTATAAATATGAATTTCATCTACCTTAACTAATGCATTTTGAAAAGAAGAAATAATACAAAACGCATTCTATTTATCAATAGGATCCTAGAAAATATAAGATTTATTTGGGAAGGTGCTCTGTCAGGAATTTATTTTTGCATAATTTTTCGTTGGAAATGTGCTTGTTAGAAGAGTTCACCCCAAAAAAAAACTGAGATTAAAATTTCTGAAGAGTTCACTCTTAAAAACAAGAAGAAATATCTTATCATAGCTGATATACAGCTGAAGAGTAATTTGTTTATGCATAAACTAAATACTTTTATAAGTCTGCTTGATCCATATGAAGTCTTCTTTTGGATTATCATAACATTTCATTTATTTTTTACGTTTTTTTTCTAAATTAATGATGTATTATTTCGTTTATAATTAATATAAAATATTTTTTAATTTTTTAAAAAATACTTGCAAAAAATAAAGGACTTTAAAAATTGGAGCAAAACAATTTTAAAATTATTGTTTCAATTGTTTTATTTTCTCAATGCATGAAAGATGTATTAAGAGTCTAATATCAATCGATTAATTAATAATCGACAAACATTCAAGTATCTTAAAATAATATAATTCTACAGCTAATAATTATTCCGTATCAGCATTATATATCTACATCTACATACAATAAACATTAGTTCTGAAATTCATCTTAAATTACACAGACAATACCAAAGAAATTTGAAATTTGTTCCTACACTAGAAAGTGATATTTTTTAACTTCTTACACTTTATTTCCCATTAAAAATGAAACCAAAAAAAAACACATAAAGATGCAACTAAATATAGGCAAATTCATAACACCCTTGAGTACCATAGACAATCTTGTAGGCTTCCAATAGAACAAAATAGATCTTCCCATGACAAATTTTCCCCTCCACCCAATAAAACACTATAGGCAACAAGCATGTGTGACTTCCCTATGCGATTCATAGTATCTTCTAAGTGAATTAAAGCAAAACAAAGCCTTAAGTGAATTACAACAACACTGAGAGTGATGAAAAAACAAACTTTCTGATCTACACAAGTCATGTACCTTGCTCCAACTTAAAAGTTATATTATCGATCCATCCCTTTTTCCAGAAGAACTAGGGTCGGATTCTTATCGGATCCTAGTACTAGTCTAGTACGTACCTAGGTTAGCTTAAGGTCCATCCTAGGCCACTACCAATTTGTTCCTTTTTGTAGAAGAATAAGGATTGAATTCTTATCGGATCTTAGTACTAGTTTGGTACATGCCTAGGTTCGCTCAAGGTTTGGCCTAGGCCACCCAAACCCTGGATGAAGCCAAACAGAACATGCAAGGAAAAATAGTAAAAAAACACATTTTTATTTATTTTTTATCATTTTTTCCCAAAAATAATAAAAACACAATTTTAAACCCTAAAAGTCAAATGAAAGACAAAAGTATAAGTTAAAAGATCGCAAATGATAAAAACAAAACACAAAAGCAAAAATACTTGTATTCCATTTTCTCATTGCATACTTCCTTTCCATTGTTGGTCTAGGATTGAAGCTTCATCAACCAACATTCTAATCATTTTTCTACGTTAATTGAGGAGCCCATTTATTACCAAGGTTAGAATTTCTATAATTTTTAATTTTTTATATATTTTTTATATGGATGAACCTAAGATATATCCAATGTAAAAAAAATCACCGTACAAGGCATCCCAATGCTTCAAACCCAAACCCGAACACGAAATGTATCGATAACTTAGCTTAAAAGTGACTCGAGACCTCATCCCTTATTTCAATCCCTATGAGAAATTAAATCTTGGTAAATTATGAGCTAGTCATTGCACGAATTAGACCTCGAACCCTGATCCAAAACTCAGAAGTTCTAGTTGATAAATATTTCAATAGCATAGAAATAACACAGTAACAATGAATTCTCTGAGAAGAGATGTAGTAGTACTCAAGATCGCAATACAAATATATGCTTATCTCTAGGAAGAGATGTATGTCTTCACATTTTGGGTTACCTCTTCATTTATACACATTTTGAAAGCATGGGGAGGATGTGGAAGGTCACCAATCTCAAGGGATATTAAGTGGTTTGGCTTCCAAAATTTAAAACAATACAGAATTCGAGGAATTACTATTTTTAGAAACTTACTATTTTTAGACTGCACTACTAAAATTGAAATTTGGGGCACTTTCATTGGGTTTTCAAAGGCCAAACTTCATTGAGAAAATATCCATGACATCTCACAATGTTCTCCTCATTCTTAGCTTTCCAACGATTCAAATGACGAGTCAATTGGAGCTACGGTGCAAAAGTTATGGCTCCCAGAAGTTCCGTCATCAATTGGGGTGGAACTATCACCCAAATTGTCACCTCAATTGTTGCCCGAATCATTCCTCCCTCCTTGAAAATCAATGGTCCCCATTGCATCAATGTTCCCCATCAGGTGTTTTAGTTGTGTCTTGATTTGATTCTCTGTGAGCCACTCACCTTGGTGGCTAAGCTGGCCCCTTTTGACCACCTGATAAAGTGGAATAGAGCGTCCTCTTGTTGTCTTCATCCAGGTATCCACAATCTGATCTTATTCCACTGGAGCAAAACTCTGTGGATCAAGCTCATCAATGTCTAGTTGTTTTGCTACAACTGAAGTGTCCAATAGAGGTGGGTGATATGGTTTGAGGAGCTCCACATTGAATATTGGATGCAGACCAAGGTAGGCTGGTAGGTTCAACTCAAAAGCATTTTCTCCAACTCTTTTGGGGATGGTGTAGGGACCATATCGCAGAGGCTGATCTTTCTATGTGGGCCTGCAAGTCATTCCTTCTATAGCTGCAACCAAACCTTGTCACCCAAAGTAAAATGGTGTGCAATCCTATGTTTGTTATGGCGTTGCTTATACTTTTAATTCATCTTCTTCAGGATGTCATGAATTTGTTGTTGGATGTGTTGCATTTATTCAATAAACTTTGTTTCTTTTGCTACCTCAGATCTTCCACGAGGTGTGTATTTTATGTTGGAAAATGGAACAACTATATCAATTAGTACCATGGGTTGGAACCCAAAACATACTTGGAATGGATTTTGCTTGGTCGAGCTGTGCAGTGCCCGATTGTATCCATGTTGTATGAAAATAAGTCCCTCATCCCATGTGCATGGATGTTTGGAGTGATACATCCGAATCATGTGAACAATCAAGCGGTTTACCACCTCTGTCTGACCATCAGTCTATGGATGGAAGGATGTGGACTTCATCAGCTTAGTATCCATCATCTTCCATAGACTAGACCAGAAGATGCTCAAGAACCTGCTATCTCGATCTGAGACAATGGACTTGGGGAGACCAAAATGGAGCCATACATGACTAAAATATAGTTGAGCAGTTTCCTCAGCATATATATTTTTCTTACAAGCAATCATGATAGCCATTTTTGAAAAATGATCAACTGCCACAAAAATACAGTCCTTACCATGTTTTGAAGTGGGCAAACCTAAGAGAAAATCCATTGAGACAGATTCCCAAGGCCTGGTTGGTTCTAGCAATGGTGTGTAAAATCCTTGCTTCTTATTTGTTGGCTTGGCTATTGCACATGGGGTGCAAGATTTGAGATATCTTTCCACATCCTTTCGCATATGGGGCCAGTAGAAGTGTTTTTAAAGAAATGCCAATGTCTTTTCGATACAAAAGTGTCCAGTTGTCCTACTGAAGTGTGCTTCCCATATCATCTTTTGTTGCTCTGCAACTGGAACATAGATGTGCCCCATATGACAGAGGAAATTATCTTGCAAATATAAATTAGAAACATGTGTACCTTTTGGAAGTGCTTGATATGTATCAGCAAAGGTAGGATCTACTTCATACAGAGCACCCCAAGTGGCAGTTTCATGTTTGCACAGGTCAAGAACTGTTGTGAGTGCAATAATTGGTGAGCGGCTCAAACAATCTGTAGTTGTATTTGAGCTCCCCTTTCTATGTTTGATTATCAAGTGGAATTGTTGAAGATATGTGCCCACTTTTGGTGCCTTGCATTTCGTAGTTTGCTTTGTATCTGGATGAATTCCAATGGTCTATGGTTAGTGTGGATGATTGTCTCTTTCCCCAAGATGTAGTGTTTCCATTGTTTGTAGGCTTCCACAATGGCATAGAGAACCTTATCATATGTTGGATATTTCCTGACTGTATTAGTGAAATTTTCACTGTGATATGCAACAGGATGGCCATGTTGCATGATGACAACTCCCATGGCATATTCAGATGCATCTGTCATCAACTCAAAAGGTTGATGTAAATCTGGCAAGACAAGAATAGGGGCTGATCAGAGTCTATTCTTAAAATTCTCTAATGCCCTTTGTTGTATTTCACCCCACTAAAATGTAGTGTTAGCTCCTCCTTTAGTCACTTGGGTTAGTGACCAAGTAACATGTGAAAATCCAAGAACAAACCTGCGGTAGAAATTTGCAAGACCCAAAAAGCTGCGAAGCTCTGTGAGGGTCCTTAGTGTGGGCCATTCTCGAATAACCTGAATCTTTTCTGGATCAACATGGACCCCTTCCTCATTCACAACGTACCTGAGGTATTGAATTGTTGTCATCCCAAATGTGCATTTGTCAAGATTTGAATACAACTTGTGCTCTCAAAGAGTTTGAAGCACCTTACAAACATGTTGCAAATGTTCTTCCCATCTCTTGCTATAAATGAGTATGTCATCTAAGTAGACAACCATGAATGAGTTGGTGAAGGGTCATAGGATATCATCCATCATCCTCATGAAGATTGCAGGTGCATTAGTTAATCCAAAATGCATAACCAACCATTCAAAGAGCCCCTCTTTAGATTTGAATGCAATCTTCCAGACAGCAATGGGATCGATGGGAATTTGGTGATAACCAAATTTGAGATCAATTTTGGTGAAGAACTTCACACCACAGAGCCGGTCTAGCAGGTCATCAATCCTAGGGAAAGGGTAGTGATTCTTCACAGAGATTTTATTCAAGGCTCGGTAGTCAATGCAAAGCCTCCATGTTCCATCTTTCTTCAGTGCCAAGACAATTGGGCTACCACAAGGTGAAGAGCTTGGCCTGATGTGACCCTTTTGGATCAATTCTTGAATCTGTCTTTTTATCTCATCATTCTCCAAAATTGATCTGTTATACACAGGACTGTTAGGCAAAGGTGATCCTAGGATCAAATCGATAGAATGTTTTACCTGGCAATGCAGTGGAACTCATGTGGGTGACTTGAATAAGTCATCATATTCTCCTGTGATTCATCCTATCTACTTTTTTTTTGTGTTGATTGTGTAGTCAGGGCTGCAACATCGGCCTTCTCGAATTTTTTGGTTTGACCACCATGAGAACAAATTGCTTTGTCTTTTCCACCAATCTCTTGTATTACTTAGCACTGATCAGGGAGACAGATGTGGAAGGTGGTACCGTTGGTGCCCTATAGCACCGTGTTCCAAGAGTGAGGGTGATCCTTCAGGTTCGTGATTCATAAATGTCATGTCGCTCATACATGAACGGCTAACCAAGGAGTACATCACAAACATCTAGATTGACCACATCACACAAGACTTCCTCTTGGAATGGTTTTATAGCATATGAAAGAAGACACTGATGGGTGACACGGAGGTCTCTCCCTGGGCTCAACCATCCAATACTATAGGGCTTTGGATGAGGCTTCATGGATAGATTTAGACTTTTCACAACTTTAGCAGAGATTAAATTCTTTTGACTCCCACTATCAAGAATGAAATGCAAAGGCTTACCTTTTACCCATAAATTGGAGTGAAACAATCTTTCCTTGTCATCTGTTCTTTCCTCATGGGTCTGTGATGAAGCGATGATGGTGTTAGGCTCAGCATCTACAATTTCTTCTTCATCTTCTTTGACTGTGGGTTGTGTATGAGGCAGAGTAGTAGATGTCAAGTATTGTGACTCAGAAAGCAATGACTTGATGGCTCGACATTCTTCTTTGAAGTGAGTTCCAGTTTTGTGGTAATCACACCATTTTCTAGCCTTCCCCTTCTAGGATTTCTTATCTTGAAACTCCTTCTGCTTCCAATTTTGGCCTCATGTTTGACCTTCCTTGTCACTTTTCCATTTTGAGGGTTGACTCTTCGTATTCTTTCTACCATTCTTCTATTCAATCTTCACTACAAATTTGTATGCTTCACTGAGGGTTTCCAAATTGAAGAGTTCTATTTCCCCCCGTATGCACCATTGTAGTCCACCACAATATTTGAGAGTCTTATGTTTCTCACTTTCTTGAATGCCCAATGTTGCAGACAAAGAATGAAAAGTGTCTATGTAATCTTGAACAGATTGGTCCTTACCTTTGCGAAGTTGTTGCCATTGTATGTATAGATCATCATATGCTCCGATGGGATAGTATTCTTCTTTCACCGCTTCCACAAAATCATCCCAGGTAGGTTCCACCTCAAGGCCAATGTCATCTATACTAAACCTCTTTTTGTACACTTCCCACTAGTTTTTTACGGGCAATGATGATTTCAAAAGAGCAAAAGTAATATTTTCTCCATCGATGAACTTATTTACAGAGAAGTAGGAAGATAGTTGATCTAACCAGTTTTCTACTGCATCAGCATTGATTTTGCCTTCAAGTGTAGGAATATCAAAACTTACCTAAACCTTGAAGGGTGTTGGGGCACTGAATGGACGTTCCCTGGATGAGGAGCCAGGAAGTGTAGCCATGGAGCCAGGATTTCCCATCGAAAGTGTTTAAAAATTTTGGGCAAATTGTTGCAGCATCTACGCTTGTTGCAGTTGGAGGGCTTCATTCACCATTTCCTTGAAAGGATCAGATGTCTCGGTGTCATCCACCATTTGAAGTCGTTTGGAGTGAACAAGGAGAAAATTTGGAAGTTCTGTTGTTTCCCACCCAAGCTTCTTGTAGCCTGACCTCATCCTCAGGATCATACACTCTCAAGACAAACCACTCTGATACCACTGATCCAAAACTCATAAGTTCTAGTTGATAAATATTTCAATAGCATAGAAATAACACAGTAACAATGAATTCTCGAAGAAGAGATGTAGTATTACTCAAGATCGCAATACAAATATATGCTTATCTCTGGGAAGAGATGTTTGTCTTCAAATTTTGGGTTACCTCTTCATTTATACACATTTTGAAAGCATGGGGAGGATGTGGAAGGTCACCAATCTTGAGGGAGATTAAGCGGTTCAACTTCCAAGATTTAAAACAATATAGAATTCGAGGAATTACTATTTTTAGACTGCACTACTAAAATTAAAATTTGAGGCACTTTCATTGGGTTTTTAGAGGTTATAATTCATTGAGAAGAGCTCCATGCCATCTCACAATGTTCTCCTCATTCTTAGCTTTCCAACGGTTCAAACAGTGAGTCAATTGGAGCTACGGTACAAAAGTTATGGCTCTCGGAAGTTGTCATCAATTGGGGTGGAACTGTCACCCAAATTGTCGCCTAAATTGTTGCCCGGATCAACCCCATTTGAAACAATCCACCTAGTTGTAATTAGAAAAAGAAGTAAATTTTTATTTTTCTATTTTTTTAACTAAATATTAAAATTCATTCAACCACAGTTGCTAGAATACTTGAGTTAGTCATAAGATCAGTAACTTCAAGTAGTAACAGTTCAACATTCCAATACTGCAAGTAATAATAAAATGTAAGATATAGAGAGTTGCTATCTCACAAGGGACATTGGCACAATCTGAAATCTCAATCTAAGTATTGCTACCAGTTCAACTAGTCACATAGATTACTATGCAATCAAGTCTACCCTAACTTAGCATAAGGATCTAGACCTGATGCCCCACCACAATCTTGGGTAACCTACATATTCACTCCTCAAAATCATGGTCTGATGTAGTTCTCCTTTCCAAAGTGATGGTCTCCTCCATGAGACATCACCACCAAATGGATTGGCACTCTAAGCCAGACAGGAAACAAACTAATCATGACACAGATGAGATTCTAAAGCTCTGGTTTAATCCTACAATTAAGTGACACACTCTAGCATAACATCTTACTTATCTAGGCTTGTGTGTTTACCTAAGCACTCTCACATATAAACCTAAATATAAGCAATGATGAAGGAATCCACATTCCTATTTTCAAAAAAAATGACATGCTAAATACAGCTAAGAAAACAAAACAAAGTGAGACATATAGTACATAACAGTCAAACCTATCATTCATTTATACTCTCAAGATTATACACACACGTCCAAGTTGTCCAGATAACTGCTATGAATATATTGCTATAGTAACAACTAACAAAATCATTAGAACAATCAATTTAGGTAAGAGTCCAAACAAATAGCTACAGTATGTAACACCCGAGTATATACATCTAATCTGAAGTATCCTATGATACCCCATACTATCATAGTTCATGATCACTCTATCCAAACATTAATAACCATAAATTATATATTTATTTAGGTATGGGTCAAGATATAATGTATGCAGTATGTACCATATGGGTACTTTTTATACTGTAAAACTCTATGACATCCAATACTGTCATAGGTCTTTATGTTTAAGCACCCGACTCAACACCAACAATAATCTTACACCCAACCATAATAATACAGCAAGTCATAATTATACTATCTGAGTATACCTTCAATAACAATCTGAAGAGAACATAATCTCTAGGTACACTTCATGATACACTATATTATTCTAAAAATATCTAATCACTTGCACAATTAACTTTCTTATGAAAAATATCGAATACAAGTTTTCATCCTTACAAGATGCGATAGACTTGATCTTGTTGACAAGTTTGTATAACAATACTGAGCTACAAAAAGGCTATTTGCTTTCACTAACATTTATAGCAGATGTCATACAAGGAATACCTATCAAAGTTAATTTCCTATGCCCACGCTCACTCCTCGAGCTACCATACATATTTGTGATGTCATCTACATACACAGGATTAGGGCTAAATGTAGTTCTACCAAAACTACTAAAGGTAAAAATGTTTACTTAATAGTATTCTCATATGAGCGCATACAAGAGAAAAGGTATAAATATATTCCTTTATTACAGAGAAAAGACTTGATGGTCTTTATAAACCTATTACTTACATCAAATATGTATAATCTAGGACTATTGATGTCCAACATCATTCTCGTGTCCCGCTATACTGCCACACTATGAATTTTAACTACATACAGAAAGGGTATCAAATATTTTGTATACTGCTAAGTAAATTCAAATCATAATATTATCTTCTCCGGTATAATATATACATATAGATGCGTTACATATCCATGGAGTAAGTATGTCATTATTCTTGATATGAGAGTTCTTACATAACCATACCATCTAGGTATGCGTATTAAAAGACTTTAACATCATGCATGCAATAACAAATATCAATAAATACTACTCGATATGCTAGTACACCCATGCATTGTAAGATTCTACTACATAATATGTATCATAAATAAAAATACTTTTTAACTATGATATCGCACAATATACAAATCATACACATGAATTGACAATGTTAATCTAATATTACTTTGGCCAAAGTTTTTTAAATAACATATGATTATTTGGATCAGTCAAATTCATAACACATCACTTGATCGTGTTATTTATATACATCATTAGTGGTGCTAGCTAGGCTTGAGAAATTGTCTCATTGCTTGGGTAGTATCATCAATGCGGCTTCATAATAAACGTAACAGATATATAATCCAAAGCATAGGCTTACCAAATGGGTAAACTAATATAAGGATCATTAACATATACATGCAATATCTAATGTAAATAAGCATACATTGACATAACCATGCCAACTAAATATGACAAATAAAAGTCTATATTAATGTATCTACCACAAATAATTCAAACAAAATTCAATTATTTATATAAAAGAAGTACATTTAAGAAATAAATATTTATTAGATATTTTTCAGAATGGTTAAACTTGGTTTCCCCTAAAACCCACTAAATCAATGAAAGGCACTAATTATCCATTTTCGTAATTTTAAGCTAACACAAAAATATGTATTTCCACCATTCAATCATTTTCAAACATTTTCTCATAGTTTCTTCATAAACTTTATAATATTTTTATTGTAAAGAAAAACCCTAAATATTAATAAATAATATAATTTCCCCTGCCTCTAAACAATTTACTTACAGGGTTTAAAATAATGTCAACAATCAACTTATATGTTTCCAGGGCATTTAATTGATATTCACCTCAACAAATTTCATAATATGATATGCTTTTAAAAGGAAAAACCTTATCATAAATTACGTAGAACCATTATGTAATTTACGAATACAGATTAATTGATATAATATAGTATTTAATATTATATATAACATATTATCTTTCAATTTCTTAAATTAAATATTTAATCATATTGACTATATACTCTAATATATAATCTTAAACTCTATTTATTATATATATTTAAGCATATAAAATTTAATAAAGATATTGATTTAATTAATATACTTTAAATATTTAATAGCTAAATAAATGAGTTCGTTAATTCACAATAATGTAAAATTAATAGTTCTGATCAACAATGAAACTCATGGCAGAATTGAGGACAGAGTCTTTCACAATAAATTGGATAAATGTAGGACCCAAATGTGAAGCGATTCATGACCCCTCCCCAAAAGGGACCATGACCACAGTCCAAATATCCATATTTATGTATATATTGAGTGATCAAACATGGAGTTCAACACATAATTATAGTTTGTTGGAAACGCCGAAGGTTAAATGACTCCGTCGAAATCCCTATTTAAGATGGACACAATTTCGCTGAGTTTAGCTAGCAAAGATAAAATAAAAATAGCTTTTTAAAAAAAGTGTAGTAATATGGGTTGTCGACGTTACTCAGAGGTTGAGTTAAAGAAAAGAAAAGAACAAAACTTCATATGGCATCAACTTTAATTCTAAAAAGGCAAAGGATTTAATAAATTCATTGAAAACTTTGACTGAAATGGGATGCGTTTCCTCCTAACTGTAACGGCTGGGTCATTGTTATGGCAATAGTATTGTTTAAGGCTGAGTAAAGAATAAAAGAGATGCACTGCTCATGGGAAAGTCTCAAGAAAAGAAAGGAGCAAAACCTTTTTTTTGTCTTATAAAAGATACAGGTATTTATAAGTATGTAGCATTCAATTATTTATTAATTCAAAGACAATATGTATATATTCATTTCTAGAATAAATCATTTAGATTGTCCTCATCATGAATGTCTCACCCACTAATTTCAACTTTGTTATTTATTAACATTTTTTCTAAATTTAACTATCGCTTACAGGTCACTATCGTCTCTAATAATTTATTTTGGGTAATACAGATAGAATTCTAGTTTCTAAAGAGAGACTAACATAACATTTTCTAAATATTTTCACAAGGTTTATTTACAAGTTTCTTAAAGATTCTCTAATGTAAAAATATTGTGTAAATCTATAATCTTTGATTCTTTCATTTGGGTTAATAAAATTTGGGTTATTATGGATAGATTTTCAATTTTTAAAGGGATTACCCAAAATCTATTTCCCTGAAAATTTCTATAGATTCTATAGTGTTCTCCTTAATTTTCAATATACATTATAACCCACAATTTTTTTGATACAAAATATACTATTAAAACAATTGCAGTACCCACCTCGTATGTTTTTCTTTCATTAATAATAAAAAAATTATTCCTTCTTTCAAAGCTTTATTTCTTCTTCCAACTTCCCGCTTCCTTTCCCATGATTTTTTCGTGTATCTTTCGTGTCTAAAATCCTTCCCTTTAATACCGTTTTCTCCCATTTCTTTTTATTTGAATGTTAATTTAAACCAAAGTTGTAGGCTTTGTTCCCCATAATTAACTAGGAGTCCCACAAGTAATTTTTGATTAAACTTCCAATTAACCTTCCTTGATTTTCATAGTTAATATTAAAGTAACTCAACCTCCTTTTTCAAGTAAAGTCATCGTAAAACTTTATGTATTACAATTTAATAATCAATTCCAGATAAGTCTTTTAAAGTATATGTTCAATCTAGTGTTTAATTACTATTTATACTCATATTTAATTAGCATAAACAATATGTTGAATATCATAATTTAATAATTGTCTAATATAATTAAACAATTTAAGATTATAATGAATCTTTATTTTTAAAAATTAACTATAGCATTAATACTAATTTTTTATTAATTTATCCATAAAATCAAATATTTAGTTTTTATATTTGCATATCAAGACAATCTTCACATAAATGTAAACATATGTATCACAACCAATGTGTCATAATGACACATATGTCAAAGGGACAATAGCTCATCAAACTAAAATATGGTAGAGGGAAAATGGGATGTGACATCTTCTCCCTCTAAAACTAGTCATCGTCCCAATGACAAAAAAGTTTTGAATTACATTAGAGTTTATCACTATATAAACATAGTATCTATTATCATAGCATGCAAATAACTTCAAATTTTACCTTAAAAATTCATCCTAGTGCACTCATTTACTATTATTTATAGAATATCAATCCCAAAAGACTCTACTTAGTGACATTTTCTAATATGCATTTAAGTTTTTCGAATGTCACTTATGCTAATGATTAACATAACCACCCCAGGTTTCAACAACTCAGAAAAAGTCTTACTGACTTTCCAAATACATATGAGATCATCACAAAAATAAAAATAAATAACTAAGAAGAGTTTCACAAAATCCTTCCAGTCCCTTTGCACATCTTTCTAACCTAGAGAGTGTTTTTATCAAACTAGAGAAAAGTATTTAGGGCACCTGGCAAGAATAATGTATATATGTTCATATTATTGCTATTTCATGTAGCCTTGGATAAGTATAACATGTCAATACTGTCCTAACTCAATTAGAGCTCTGAGTAAGTATGACGATGAATAAGAACTGGTAAAAATATATATAATCATGGAATAATCATCCACATGGAACACCATCCAATGTATATATGTACGGTCATACGACTGAATTTGACAAGCTCTGCCATCAAATCTTAGATTCGATAAGTCTATCTGTCATATCCAACTCAGTACCAACAATCTGAGTCAATGTGAGGCTAAGTAGGATACTAGCCTATCACTTAGAACTCACATTCCTAATTCACCACTCTTCATTTGGGACTCTATGACTTGATGATCTCCAAATAAAATGTGCACAAGGATAAAAAAAACACAAATTTGTACTAACAAATCATAAAAAGTATTACTATATGCTATAAGATTTCTATATGTACTAACATAAATATTAGAAAATTATACAATCATCTTGAGATTGTATTATGTTGCTACTAGCTAAAACATAACTACTATCATAATTTTGCAACTTAACCTATTATAGAAATAATCTCACAATTAACATAACATACTTAAGCAAAAGATTATATCACCCTTCAACCTTATAAGTGAGACCATGTCTCTTACTTGCATATCTTAGCACACAATAAGTTTAAAATTTTATCTCTACCCTTACCAAGATGTTCTATATATCTAATATCTTACTTGCTCCTGGCAAAAAGGTACACACACTACTCTTCAAAACAACATGTTTCGAAAAGAGAAAAATATTAGTCTAACAAAGGTAGATAATAACATACTAATTATAATCAACTATAATTAATATAAATCCATTGTTAGCCACTCCTCATGGTCAAGTTTATATTTTAGATAAAATAGTAACTCTATAAAATTACAAGTAGAAAGTAGAGAGATAACATCTCAAAACAATATTTCTTACATATCTTCATATAGTAAAAGATAACACCACAATCCACGTTATCAAATTGCAAGATTACAATCATAACCTACTTCCTTGATTGGGAAGAAAAATATTAGCCACAAGGATGCACCAATCCATCCAATCCTACAACTTTTCTCAATAAGAAATAGGAAACACTTATCCCACGAATTTAAGAGAAATGAGATCAAACAATATTTCAAAAACAAGTTTCTACTTAAGAAATACTAAATCAACATCCTAAAAATATGAACCTTTTAGGTAGCTTAAAATGATGTACGAGTAAAATGAGCATGTCAACTCACCTCTAAGCTAACGAAAAAAGATGATACTTCTTCTCAAGTAAATATAAATAAAAACAAAATAATGATGCTAATCTAAAAACTCCTAACATAAAGGGATTTATAACCAAGTCATATAAAATCAAATAATAAAATTCTCATTCATAGTTTTTATGTAAACAAGACACAAAATGAAAGCATATATATATTGAAATGAGAAGCACTCCATGTGTGTCAAACACAATCGCAAATGGTGAAGTTGATTCGGTTACCAAGAAAGATGTAGTCATACTCAAAGTGTTCAATCAAAAGATCAAAAATATAGTAAGAAACTCTTATTCACAACTCAAAAACTAAGATATATACTCTCATACCTATACACCTTATAGAACCATCACCAACAAGACACTCGATAAACCCACCCTTTAATAACTCTAAGGGGTTACGAATGCTCTTAAGGTATCCACTCAACGTACCATATATTTTTCTATATTCTCTTTTATAACAAATAAAAGATATAAAAATGTTAATGGACTCATTAGGTCTTAGAATTCAAGCCTAAACTCTGATACCACATGAAACAACCTGCTTAGTTGTACTTAGAAAAAATAGCATATATATATATATATATATATATATATATATATAATTTATTCAACCACAGTTGCTAGAATACTTTAGTCAGTCATAAGATCAGCAACTTCAAGTAATAACAGTTCAACATTCCAATACTGTAAGCAATAATAAAATATAAGATACAGAAAGTTATTATCTCACAAGGGATATTAGCACAATCCAAAATCTCAAACTAAGTATTGTTACCAATTCAACCAGTTGCATAAATTGTTATGCAATCAAGTCTAACCTAATCTAGCCTAAAGATCTAGACCTGATGTCCCACCATAATCTTGGGCAGCTTACATATCCACTCATCGGGATCAAAGTTCGATATAGTTCTCCTTTCCAAAGTGATGGTCTCCTCCATGAGACATCACCACTGAAGAGATTGGCACTCTAAGCCAAACAAGGAACAAACTAATTATGACATAGATGAGATTCTAAAGCTCTGATCTAATCTCATAGCTAAGTGACACACTCTAGCATAACATCTTGCTAATATAGGCTTGTGTACTTATCCAAGCACTCTCACATATAAACCTAGATATAAGCAATGATGAAGGAATCCACATTCCTAGTTTCAAAGAAAATCACATGCTAGACACATCTAAGAAAACAAAATAAAATGATACATAAAGTACATAACAATCGAACCTATCATTCATTTATACTCTCAATATTGTATGCACACATACATGTCCAACTAACTGCTATGAATATACTACTCAAGTAACAACTAACAAAATCATTAGAATAACCAATTTAAGTAAGAGTCTAGCCACATAGTTATAGTATGTACCACCTGAGTATATATATCTAAGTTGAAGTATCATGTGATATCTCATACTATCATAGTTCATAATCATTCTACCTAAACATTAATAACCATAACTTATATAGTTATTTAGGTATGGGTCAAGATATAACGTATACATTATGTACCATCTAGTTACTTTTCATACTGTAAAATTCTATGACATCCCATATTATCATAGGTCTTTATGTTTGAGCACCCAACTCAACACAACAACAATCTTACACCCAATCATAATATTACAACAAGTCAAGATTATACTATCTGAGTATACCTTCAATAACAATCTAAAGAGAATATAATCTATAGGTACACCTCATGATATCCTATATTATTCTAAAAATGTCTAGTCACTTGCATGGTTAACTTTCTTACAAAAAATATCAAATACAAGTTTTCATCCTTACAAGATGCGACAGACTTAATCTTATCGACAAGTTTTCATAATAGTATTGAGCTACAAAAAGGCTATTTGCTTTCACTAGCATTTACAACAAATGTCATACTAAGGAATACCTATCAAGGTTAGTTTTTTATGCATGCGCGCATTCCCTAATCTGCCATACATATATGTGATGTCACCTACATACATAGAATTAAGACTAGATGTAGTTCTACCAAAAGTACTAAATGTAAAAATATTTACTCAATAATATTCTCATACAAACACATACAAGGGAAAAGATATAAATACACTCCTTTATTACAAAGAGAAGACTTGATGATCTTTATAACCCTATTACTTACATCAAATATGTATAAATTAGGACTATTGATGTCCAACATCATTCTTGTGTCCCCCTATACTACCGCATTATGAATTTTAACTACATACAGAAAGAGTATCAAATAGTTTATATATCGCTAAGTAAATCCAAATCATAATATTATCTTTTTCGATATAATATATACATATAAATAGATTACATATCCATGGAGTAACTATGTTTTGGTTCTTGATTTGAGAGTCCTTACATAACCATACCATCTGAGTATGCATATTAAAGGATATTAACATTATGCATGCAATAACAAATATCAATAAATACTGCTCAATATGCTAATACATACATGTGTTGTAAAATTATACTACATAATGTGTATCATAAATAAAAATACGTTTCAACTCTAATATCGCACAATATGCAAATCATATATATGAATTGACAATGTTAATCTAACATTACTTCGGTCAAAAAAATTTAAATAACATATGATTATCTAGATCAATCAAATTCATAACACATCACTTGATCGGGTTATCCATACCCATCATTGGTGGCGCTAGCCAAGCTTGAGAAATTGTCTCACTGCTTGGGTAGTATCATCAATGTGGCTCCATAATAAACATAACAGATATATAATCTAAAGCATAGATTTACCAAATAGATGAACTAATATAAAGATCATTAACATATATATGCAATATCTAATGTAAATAAGCATACATTGACATAACTATGCCAACTAAATATGACAAACAAAAGTCTATGTTAACTTATCTACCATAGATAATTCAAATAAAATTCAATTATTTGTACAGAAGTACATTTAAAAAATATATATTTTTCAAATATCTTTCAGAATAGTTAAGCTTGGTTTCCTCTAAAACCAACTAAATCAATGAAAGGAACTAATTATCTATTTTTGTAATTTTAAGCTAGCACAAAAATATGTATTGCCACCATTCAATCATTTTCAAATATTTTTTCACAGTTTCCTCATAAGCCTATATTATTTTTATTGTAAATAAAAACTTCAAATATTAAGAAATAATATAATTTCCCCTGCCTCTAAACAATTTACTTACGAGGTTTAAAATAATGTCGACAATCAACTTGTATATTTCCTGGGCATTTAAATTATATTCACCTCAACAAATTTCATAATATGATATGCTTTTAAAAGGAAAAATCTTATCATAAATTACGTAGAACCACTATGTAATTTACGAATACATATTAATTGATATAATATAGTATTTAATATTATATATATAATATTATCTTTCAATTTCCTAAATTAAATATTTAATCATATTGACTATATACTCTAATATATAATCTTAAACTCTATATATTATATATATTTAAGCATATAAAATTTAATAAATATATTAATTTAATATTTAAACTTTAAATATTTAATAGCTAAATAAATGAGTCCATCAATTCACAATAATGTAAAATTAATAGCTCTGGTCAATAATGAAACTTGTGGCAGAATCGAGGATAGAGTCTTTCACAATAAATTGGATAAATGCAAGACTTAAACATGAAGCGACTTGTGCCCCCTCCCCAAAAGGGACCACGACCACAGTCCAAAATATATATATATATATATATAGTCAGATCAAACATGCAGTTCAACGCATAATTATAGTTTATTGGAAATGTTGAAGGCTAAATGAGTCCATCAAAATCCTTTATTAAGATGGGATATGCTTTCACTGAGTTTAGACAGCAAGGATAAAAAAAAAAAAGCTTTTAAAAAAAAGTGTAGTAATATGGGTCGTCCATATTTATCAGATGCTGAGTTAAAGAAAAGAAAAGAACATAACTTGATATGGCGTCAACATTAATGCTAAAAAGGCAGAGGATTTAATAAATCAGTTGAAAACTTTGACTGAAATGGGATGCATTTCTTCCTAACTATAACCACTGGGTCATTGTTATGGTAGCAGTATTGTTTAAGACTGAGTAAAGAATAAAAGAGACACGCTGCTCATGGGCAAGTCTCAAGAAAAGAAATGAGCAAAACCTTTTTTTTTTTTGTTGTCTTATAAAAGATACGAGTATTTAGAAGTATGTAGCATTCAATCATTTATTAATTCAAAGACAAATGTATATATTCATTTCTAGAATAAATCATTTAGATTGTCTTCATCATAAATGCCTTGCCCACTAATTTCAACTTTGTTATTTATTAATATTTTTTTAAATTTAGCTATTGCTTACAGGGCATTATCGCCTCTAATAATTTATTTTGGACAATATAGATAGAATCATAGTTTTTAAAGAGAGACTAACATAATATTTCTCAAATATTTTCACAGAGTTTATTTACAGATTTTTCAAAGATTTTTTAATGTAAAATTTTATGTAAATTTATAATCCTCAATTTTTTATTTGGGTTAATAAATTTTGGGTTATTACGGATAAATTTTCAATTTTTAAAGAGATTACCCAAAATCTATTTTCCTAAAGCTTTCTACGGATTCAACAATGTTTTCCCTAATTTTTAACATACACTATAACCCACAATTCTTTCAATACAAAATACACTATTAAAATAATTATAGTACCTACTTGGTACGCTTTTCCTTCGTTGATGATGAAATTTCCCTCCCTGCTTCCAAAGCTTTCTTTCTTCTTCCAACTTCCCGCTTCCTTTTCTGTGTATTTTCTGTGTCTAAAATATTTTCTTTCAATACCATTTCCTCCCATTTCCTTTTATTTGCATGTTTTTTTCCTCATAATTAACTGGAGTCCCACAAGTAATTTTCGGTTAAACTTTCAATTAACCTTCCTTGATTTCTCCAGTTAATATTAAAGTAACTCAACCTCCTTTTTCAAAAAAAGTCATCGTAAGACTTTATGCATTACAATTTAATAATCAATTCCAGATAAGTTTTTTAAAGTATATGTTTATTGTAGTGTTTACTTAAGATTTATACTCATATTTAATTAGCATAAATAATATGTTAAATATCATAATTTAATAATTATCTAATATAATTAAACAATTTAAGATTATAATAAATCTTTATTTTGCTAAATTAACTATAGTATTAATATTATTTTTTAATTAATTTATCTATAAAATCAAATATCTAGTTTCTTGATTTGCATATCAAGACAATCTTCACACAAATGTAAGCATATGTACCACAATCAACGTGTCACAATGACACGTATGCCAAAGGGACAATAGCTAATCAGACTAAAACCTGGCAGAAGAGAAATAGGATTTGACACCATTACCAAAGTCTTTTGCCTCTTCAGAGATTAATATAACTCTCTCCAAACCTTCATGGTTTACGATGATCATAGTTTATAATTTATTTTCTTTTGAGAGATATTTGATCTTTGCCAACATCTTACCACAAATTTTGTTTCTACAATGCACTGAACATAAAGGATTGTTTGTTTCATTCACCTTGTTTCTTTTTCAAGATTGAGTAGGAAGCAACCAAGCACGAAAAGGTTAAATAGATACGAAATATGTGAGGCATCAGAGGATATGATTTGTTTTTACATATTTTCTCATGTGCATGTTTTTATTAAAAAAAAATCATTTTTGTTAGAGTTGTGCTTACACTTCTTATTCCTTACTCCATATTGTAATTTACTTATCCTTGAGACTAATTTTTACGTTTTAAACATTGTTATGCCTATGTTTTTGTTAGATGGATACAAGTATATTCAATATAAAACTTAAGACTCTCTAAAAGGTAAGTAAAATACAGATAAAATTGAAGAAGAATTAGATTTGTAAAAATCGATAATGAGGTGGTTTATGATGGAACTGTCGAAGTTCAAGAGAAAAGTGAAAATGATTCAATAGGAAAATGATAGATTGACACAAAAATATGTTGATAATGATCACATCATTCAAATTCAAAGGCTCGAAGATAGGGTTGGTGCTCTATAATTTGAAAATGACAAACTTAAAAACAACATCATCTATTTAGTTAATTGTAGTAAGGTTTTCATGCATGAAAGAATTCAGAATGTGGAGAATTTAAGATCTCACATGGGAGAATTGTTTGATACAAGGACCTCTACTAAGGACAAGGGAAAGCACACTCAGTGCATTGAATGCTCTAAAGACATAGATAAGGGAAAGTTTCTTTTTCAGATTGACTCAAACCTAAAATGCATGAAAAGCTACTGGGAGGATGTTGCAAGAAACTTGGACATGTAGAAGGCTTTTAGTTCCTTTTGTTCTGCTTTTTATCTTTGGTGTTTCTTAAATTGTGTCAAAGTTGTATTTTGACAATTTTTTAATTGTTACTGTGTTTGTTTTGTTCTGTTTCTCTTGGGGACTTAGCCCTTTTATTTTATTTTATGGTTGTACTCTTTCTAGGGTTTGGAGTCCCTAGATTAAAAAAAATGCCTTTAACCTTAATAAAAATATATAAAACTTAAGAAAATTGTCCATAAAAATTACAGTACCACATGGAACCCCCCAAAGATAGAAGATGCTACTATCTCAAGCTTTTTTTTCAATCTAAAGTACCCAAAAAACCAAATACAACCTAGACAAAAAGAAAAACAACAACATTCCACATGTCACCACCATATAAAGAAAAATATGAGACATTGAATTCCTCTCCTTTTGAAACCTATAATACTTTCAATAATGGCAGCATATCTAATCTGTATTTTTAGCATAGAGTTTATATCAAACTTCCACTCAAGAGAGAGTATGGGATTCTCAAATATGTTTGACTGACCTCTCTTTTTTAGTAGACATGGGAGAATGCAATACCAAAATGGAAACTCCCAAACTAAACTTTTTGACTTCAAAAACATATTAGTCTGGAATTTGGAAACAATTTAGCCTTTTTATGCGCAATGAACAATCCAAGCTTGATAGAATTTGAACATAGTTTACAAAATTTAAACTATAAAAAATGTTTAATTCATACACTTGATAATCTGATTAATCTAATAATGCTTTCTCTATATTATTTGGCGGAGAGTTTACAAACATATAGGCAAATATATCAAGAATCCCTTCAAACACTCCAACAATGCCTAAAGACCCTCTCACATGCTTATCTATTGTGAGTTGTTATATCTCATGCACAAGTTGTATTAGCTTAATTATCTATCAGGGAAGCTACCATAAATTAGAAGGCCATCACAAGTATGTTGCATTTGAAATTGGTGCAGATAATGAATCATGAGGTATCCACTACAATGAAGAAATGTAAAGAAGTGAATCATGACTGTTTTGTATCTCCTAAAATTTCATAGTTAATCGTGATGTTAAGTGGTGACACAAACCAGTCTTTTAAACCAGAGATAAAAATAAGAAGCAACGAGTAGTAATATAATTTTAAAATTATATGTTTGATGTTTTGATGATATATAACAAGTAGCACATGGCAACTTACATATCCCAGGGAATCCAATTTAGAAGCATTATAAGTAGCAAGCTAACTCTCATGGATAACCAACAAGTGGACTTGATCATCATAGAGTAGTACTCTAAATGATATTGAAATTGCATCATATCACGTCAGATTAACCAATATGTTTTACTTAAAATTGGATAAATACAACAATAACCCTTCAATTATATAGAAACTAATAGAATATGATTTGACTATGAATTAGTAGAAACAAGCACAAAATATGATTTGACAACTATGTTTACGATAAACAAGTTTGACAAGTGCAATGATAGATTCAAGAGGATAAAGAGAGACTTAGTTTATCTGTTGCACGTCCCTGATATGTGTGGGTTGATTGGCTGACTAACAGTTGTGCTTAGTGATTGTAGATTGTTTGCTTCCAGATCTAGAAATTTTTTTGGCTTGGGACAGTATCATCAATAGAGGGACAATATTGGTATTTGATCTTGACCCCTATGGATCAATCTTGTCCTTGCAACAAACTAACTTATAACATTGGATATGTGATTTTTGGCACCAAAAAATATCAATAGACTCAGGACAGGGATGTCATTCGATCATATCCTTGTGGAAAACTATTTTTTAACAACTGATCTATAATTTTGGACTGGGACAAGAATGGTAAAAGTAGGATAGGAATGTCAAAGGATTTTGACCCCCATGGGTTAATCCTATCCTTTAACAGTGATGCTATGAAACTCTCCTGAGGGTTACAGTTGCTTCAGTTATATCATTTTCCTCATTCACAAATATTTTTTTACGCATGCAAGTACCTGAAATATCACATCCTAGTTTCTTGCACAAACACTTACAATATTAAATGGAGGGGAATCAAGGAAAAGGGATTGAGTTGGATTGACCTTGGTCAATCCCCGTTAAGAGACCAAACACTACACTACATTGTCAATGCTCTAAAGACGGGTCAAACTCAAGTGTAGTTCTCCCACTTACATGTGTGTAAAATGGTAATATACAAATATATATGCTCTTTCTCCTAGCTTACCTTTGGTACAAGTATTCAAATGTCACAATACTTCATATATAGTTATAATAATCAATGCAAGTAATGTATAAATTTGTAGAGCTCTTAAAATTTTAAAGTGTTTCTTCTAAATGCCTTCCAAAAACTTTGTTTATATAGGAATCTCTTAGAATTTGAATTCTACACTTGAGCGACAAATCTACGATAAAATAATGAAATTTTTGTTTGAATTCAACTAATTTAGTGTTCTGTGATCTGAAACCCTGAAATTATTACCTGCAGGTGCAAAAAGAGAACGAAATTATAGAAAAAATAGTGTTATTCTGAGTAACGGGGAGTTATGTTTGCATTTCATGCTCACCCTAAGGTGAGTGTGAAGACAGGCATGCAAATTTTGACCATAGCCATCAAAGCTTCCTTCCACGGTACTAGACAAGCCTGAGTCCAAGTCCAAGGTGGGGCTTGGAGACTTCAGGTATTAAAGGTGATGGCCGTATGTCTGTACTTACTTTTTGCCACCCTAAAATACATTTAAAACTTAGCGGTGCGCACAATGGACCTATAAAATATTAAAGGAGACTCAAAAGCCATGGCTAGAAAGAGGAAATGTGTCTAAATAGAAATTAAAATATCAAAGGATAATATCATTGAGAATGGGACAGGATATGGATTTTTCTTATATCTTTTCTCAGGCTCAAAATAATCTTGAAACGTCAAATGGGTTTAGAGATCTCTATCTTAAAATGTGTTTTAAGCAAAGTGGATAGGAAAAAGGGTTCATAAAATCATATAAAATCACAAATTAAAAGGGAAAAATACACAATGCATGCACCATTAAGTGTTTAACTCTTAGCTAGGATCCATATAAACAAAGGGCTCAAATACATTTTAGAATGAGTATTGTACAAAATTTGGGTGTCTACATTCACCCCCTGCCCATGCACCCCCCTCCCCTCCTCCCCCCTTTAATATATAATTTTAATGAAACTACAAATATTGGATGAAAAGGAAAAGGAGAATGCAAACTTATGTAGATGATTGTTGTGTAGACTAGTCATGTGCCACAATAATCCAAAATGTTCTTAAAGAATGAGAGATGTAATTAAATGTGATTACTATTCAAGTGAAACAAGATATATAACTATAAATAAAATATTGCAAGCATTATTCAAGGAACAACTACACCTATATGCATGCCATGGTTCAATAGGAATATCGAGGGTAAATAGTTAACCCGATCATAATGGATAAGAAGGGACTTGTAGCATCTATTCATTTCTTGGTCAAGAAAATGTATAAGCTTTCAAGTTGTCAATGTGATGAATAAAACCATTGAGGGACACAAAAACCCAAATATGCTGACTCTACTAACTATGTTTGGTGAAATTCACTCTTCTGTTGAAACTAGAGATTTCAAGGTGATTGAACTCCAATTTTAATTGTACTTGTATATAAAAAATAACATCTATTGAGGGATGCATAGACCTCAATTTATGTTGGTCTTTTTAATCCCAAGACGTGAAATGGGCTGGAATTCATAACGGATTCATGAGCTATAGTGCTAGAGGTCGTATAATATCCAAGTTATATGCTATGCATTTTAATTGAATCAACCACTACAAATGGATTGAGATTCAATTATTACTTTGTTCCTTAGTTCCTATATGCATGATCAAAATAGAATGGATGACATCCATGCCCCTACCATATCTGTAGATAGAAAATAGTATATAGTATATGGCATAAATTTGTATTATGCACCTTGAATTTGTAAAATAGTATAGTATGCATGAATCTATATCATTGATTGAATTTTTTGAACCTTTTTGTATTATTTAAAACTGTAATGTGTAACATTTTGGAATCTATAATCTATGATTTGTAATATGATTGTATGTGTATGTATAATGTGGTTCCTATAAAATAACCTAAAAAGTGTTCTTCATATCTGGAATCTTTGATTCTTAGTATTCACCTTGATGGCAAGAAATGTATCTAGGTCGAGATTGCATCTTTTTTTGAAGTAAATATATGTAGCATGACACTTATCCAACATCTTGAGTATGATAATTAACAATTGGATAAATTACTAGGCCTCAATTTTGCATTAGATCGATTGAGCAACCTATAACACTTAGGTCAAAAACATGCTCTATTATATTTCACATCAACCCTACCTTGGATCAATGCAATGCAAAATTAGGAAAGTCATATATGAGAGAAATAGAGGCAACAATGGGTAAGGATCATGACTAAATCACATTTGAGCATGAAAATGAAATGGTTACAACTTTAGAGAGGACAAATTTATAGAGCAAGAATAAAAAAAGAAAAAATATTTTCAATTCACATTCCAATAAAGATAGCTAGTACCGTCACAACAAAAACACATGGTACAACACATAGCAAAGCATGAAAGATCAAAAAAATTAGTACCACATAATGGTATAATTGTTTTTTCATATACAAACGCACAAGATGATCATAATGATAGATCATAATTTCAAGAACAAACTAAGAAATTAGTTATCTACAATGATGATGATTATGATTTTGATTATGCAAAAAATTGGTATGATACTCATGATAACACGGAGCATACATGTGGCCATCCCCTCAACAAGATCATTGGTTAGCATATTGCAATGTCAAAATATTTGAAAAATTCAAAAACATTTCAAATAATTCAAAAAAACAAAAATTTGATTGTACATAAAGTTTTTGATTGTTCATGTTATTATTCTACTTCTTGCACATGTGATCAAATTGATCAATTATTCTAAACCCTTTGCTCTTACTGACTTGTTGGCTTCTTGGCTCTTCTTTTTCATTTTTCAAATTCAAATAGACTGATACAGTGATCCATTCTGCCATTTACCTTTCTATTTTCACAATCTATATTGATAAAAAAACATTTTCTGACAAGAAAAATATCGACCAGTAAGGAACACAAATGACTGTCATTATTGTTCTAAGTTGGTCAATCCTATCCTTGAAATTTTTTACATAAAAATCAAAATCTTATCATATAGATCCTTAATATTGCCAATTTTTCAGACATTTCACTCAATCACAGTATGCAAAACAGTACTTATGCAAAATCTTTCATTTATTGTGCTATATTATCCATACATGTTACATACTTCGACAAGTGTACATTTCATGAAACAAGGATGTAAAATCAATCATTTACATACTCATTATATCTCCTACTTGCCTTACAGCCACACTTCACATATACAGTGGAGGCATCTTACTTATACATGGTCATGCCATCATTTCTAGTACATACTTCACATTGACACAAGTTGCAAATTGTTCAAATCATTCTATTTTATTCTACTTTTGAACCTTTGGTGGTTGTTATTTTATTTGATTCTAACTTCAAATGCAAAAAACTACAAAAAAAATCAAATATTGTAAAAAATTAAAAAACATTCAAAATATTCTAAAAATCCAAAATTAGGGCATGAACATGATTCAATATATAGTTTACATCATTGGCATAAGTTATTTATCTCATGATTAGTAGATGGCATACTCTTTTTCTATCATACATGCATTTCACTAGTTTTCATGAGTGTTATGCAAGATATACACATTTAATATGGATTAAGATGTTGGACTTGCCTCTACCCAGTAAGATGGCTAAACTATGAGCACATTTTCTACAGGTTATAACATTTACAGGGGTTATCATTTTATGATTCCTATATTGTTGAGTTATATATTTTTTACGTCTTGTTAACATCTATATTTTACATTGTGTACATAAATATATTACTTGCTAGGATATGATCATAATATATATGCATGGTGTAAACCATCTTTCTAGTTCTATATTCTATCAATGATATTACTTGTACATTGTAGAGTAGTTCTTGCTTGTCTATTGTGTATGGCCATTGGCCCTTGTGTGTAAATTCCTTGAGCATCTCTATGAGATCTTGTTTGGTATGTGTGACATTTGAATACATCTTTTATTTTTGGCCTTTGGCCCTAAATTTTATGCAACATTTGATCATGTCCCTTGTTTGTGACATTATTCATGTTCTCTAGTGTTTGACCCTTGGCCTTGTAAATGCAAACTTTAATTATGCGACATTTGAAAACATCCCTTGATGAGATATTTATTTTGCATAATTTTAATTTTTTTGTATTTTTCCTAAAAATAGAGCATCAATTAAATATTAAAACACCAATACTCAACAATGATATTACATATTATACTTCAATTCTTATTGCGATTGTTTGAATACACATAATACTAATGGAACTATTTATTGAATAATAAATGTATCACAAAAAAACCTCATGATGTTGAATCAATAATTAATTATAGTAAAAACTTTTTATAGATGAATTAGAATAGTAAAATTGTTTTATAGTCATAGTGGAGTGCAACAAGACAGTTGTTGTAGATGAGTTGTGGCCAACAAGGTAGGGCGTCACTCTCCCAGGTGGGCAATTTTCCTAAAATCTCTTGAAACCCTCACCAATCTCTACGCAACTATCATAAGGCCAACAATTTGTGTCCCTCAATTGTACGATAGCCTCTCTAAGGTACGATAGCCTTTGAATTCTAATAAGCTATGATATATATTTGATAATCCTTCACAAGATTTTGAAAATTGATAACCAAACCCAACCAATTGAATGCTAAAATTAAACTCAATCTGTCAGCACAATTATGATCTCTTGATGGAGTCACCTCAATGGGTAAGACGATTTTTGTTTTCTAAACTTGTACACTAGAAGGTTTTTGTCTTTAGATGGAAAAGTTGAATACATAAACACCAACCTAGAATAGAATTTTGATTTTAAAAATAAATAATGAATGATGAATCCTTGTAAGCCCAACTCTTCTTTTATAATTTTTTTTTCAATTGCCCTAACCCTAAAAGCATTTAAACCACTTTAAGATAAATATTACTTTTTGGCTCACTTAATGAATATTACTTGTTGGTCCTCTTTATAACAATAATACATAAATGTCATTTTTCCATATTATAAAATAAAGTAACTTTTTTTAATAAAAAAGGGGTAAAAATAATATTAATAAGAAAAGAGCATTACAAGAAGAATGGGGGGCAGAAACCCCCAGAAGAAAGCAGCATAAATTGAAAAACTAGGCACACGCCCAACTAGACAATATTATGAACCTCCCTATCAGCCTCCAGAATTCTTTCCAAATTAGAATGCAACGGTAGGGGGAGAGACCCCCAATCCTCAATGTTTCCACCATCCAAATGGTCAGACGCCCATTTAGCCAAAAAATTCACTGCTCTGTTCCATTCACACAAAATATAAGCAAAATTAACGCTAATCCATAAGTGAGCAAATCTACAAAATCTATTGCACAATCAGAGATAGTTGCCAATTGACGTCCACCACTTTCCTCTTGATGAGTAGGTTAGTCAAGACTTGAGAGTCCGATTTGCAGATAATCCTATGCCAACCTAACGCTTGGGCCTTCTCAAGGGCATAAAGAATGGCCTAACCTTCCATCATGTTAATGGTTTGCAGCCCCTCAAGAACCGCAAAAATAAAAATCACCGTACCTTCAGAATCCCTTCCTATCCTTCCAATACCTGCGGGTCCCAGATTACCTCTGGAAGAACCATCCGTATTGATCTTGAGAATCCCACTAGGGGGCGTTGCCACTGACCAGTCCTAAGAATCTACTCTTTGACCTGCTTGCTCCTCCTGACACACATTGACTTACCAATTAACTACTGGAATCCAAGTCGCGCCACGACTTGAGCGTCCTATTTGGTTAAAGGAAGGCAGATCACGCTCTTTACTTGGACGATTTCTTGGATCATCCCCATCACTTTTTGCCATACTTGTTGCACCATGACCCTCACCCCCCAAAAAATTTGCCTATTTTGCTCATCCCAGATCTGCCAGAACAGAAAAATGGGGTTACGCAGCCATATGTCTTGCAGGAAGGGTGTCCTTGAGGGGGGATCTCCCAATCCATTCTAGAAATTGACCACAGATTGAGCATGAAGACATGGGTGCTGCCAAACATCCCACCAATAATGCCAGAGTTGCAAGGCAAAGGGGCATCGCAAAAAAAGGTGTGCTAAGTCCTTCTCGGTCGCTCCGCACATAACACATACTGAAGGGCCTTGGAAACCTCTCTTCTAGAGATTGTCCTAGGTTAAGCACCTGTTCCAAACTAGCATCCAAGTAAAAAAGTTGCATTTAGGCCATGTGAAATTGTTTTAGACCTGTCTCCACCAATGCACTTCCCCCCTGTCCAATCTCTGAAGAAGTAAAGCCTGGTATCCAGATGAAACTGTGTAAGATCCCTTGGGATTGGGAGACCAAGCTAGCTCATCCTCCTCCTGAAGAGGACTACAGTGATGCCTGAAAAGGATACTCAATAGCTCCTCATTCTCTTCCTGCATCCCATTAACATGCCAAGTTTTGGGAGCTTTCCAGCGAGCTATCTCCACCTGTCCTTGTGTAATGTAAACTTTGAAGTCACTCACTCGAGACCAGCCAGCATCAAGAAATCTCTGACAAAGGTTTAACAAATTTAGAAACTCAGAAATGATGGGAGGATATCCATCCCAAGAGTTAGACCAAAAGAGAGCCTTGGATCTCTGTTTACAAATCTAGAATAAGCCATTCTTGATGAGAGCAGCCCCTCTTTTTAGAGTACCCCATATTGGCGAACCTTTCTCAATAAGCAAATAGCAAGGAATGTCCCTCTAAGAGAATTTTGGCCCAAGCTTTGTCTTGTTTGGTGCACCATCGCCAATAAATTTTGGCCGCCAAAGCAATACCATTTAAGTTTGTCTGCCTCAGACCGAGCTTGCGATATTGTTTGGGACTGCAGACAATCTCACATCTAATAAGGCTCCATTTAGTGGAGTTCAGACTACCAGCCCATAAGAATTGTCTGGTAACCGAATCAAACTCCTTAACGAATCCCATCGGGGCAACCTGGAGTATACACCTATAAATGGGTAAACCCTGCACCACAGATTGGATAAGTTGAACCCGGCCCGCAAAAGATAACCACCTGTGTGTCCAATGATTCACTTTCACCTGAAATTTCTCCAAAATAGTCTGCCAAGATTCTTTGGATGTACGGCCAGCCGAGATAGGGATACCCAAGTAAATCAAGGGGGGAGTCACAATCTGAAAATATAGAGTCCTCGCGATCCGCTACTGAATAGGGCCCAGAGTATTGAAGAAGAAGATGGATGACTTATCTTCATTGACCTTTTGTCCTGAGGCCATTAGATAAACATCTAACACCCTGCGTAAATTAGTAGCTTCATTCATTGTGGCCATGCCCATAAGAGCAATGTCATCAGCAAATTGCAAGTGTGATTGCGTCGGTAATTCCCCTCCCCATCGCCATCCTTGGATATGTCCTTCCTCTCTGTTCCTGCTGATCAACCACCCCAAACCTTCAACAAGGAGAAGAAAAAGGTACAGAGATAGAGGATCACCTTGTCGCAGCCCTCTTGTAGCACCAAAAAGCTTCGTGTGTTTTCCATTGATAAGCACGAAGAAGGAAGCCGAGGAAATGCAGCTCATGACCCATTGAGTCCATTCATCTGCAAAGCCAAAAGCACGAAGAACCTTCCATAGGAATGACCATCTGACCCTATCAAAGGCTTTTGCCATGTCCAATTTAATGAACATCACCTTATCTTTTGAGCTGGCCATGGAGTGAATGGACTCAACAGCAATAACGATACCGTCCAGGATTTGCCTACCTTCCACAAAACCACTATGCTCTTCTGAGATCACAGCACTCAGCCCTCTTTTTAACCTATCAGCAATGATTTTAGATATAATTTTTTAAACCATGTTGCAAAGGGATATAGGGTGGAATTGACTTAGCCTATCAGCACCTTCGCATTTGGGTATGAGAGCAAGATAGGTTGCATTTGTAGCCTTAAGCATTTGCTTATTCCGCTGAGATTTTTGGACAATAGCTAAAAGGTCAAGTTTGATGATATCCCAAAATTCTTGGTAGAATTCAACTGGGAAGCCGTCAGGACCAGCCACTTTCTCTTTTGTCATCTGAACAATGGTTTCCTCAAGCTCTCCAAGTGTGATTGGTTTCATTAAATTTTCATTCATTTCACGCGTCACCAATGACAGAATGCAGAAGAGAACCTGAGCTTCTTCTGGAGATTCTCTGTTAACATCTTCCCTGAAGAGAGTAGAGAAGTACTGCACTACCTCTTCTGAAATTGCCAAAAAGGAGTTAAGCCGCTCACCTCTTTCATTGACCCGGGCCGAAATAAAATTGCCATGTCTCCTAGCTTTGGACGAATTGAAGAAAAAGGATGTATTTATGTCCCCCTCCTGGATCCATTCGACTCGAACTTTCTACTTCCAAAAAATTTCCTCCCATAGCTCGCATTCTTCTAGGTCTTTCACAGCCTGTGTTTCTTCTTGTAGTAATTCTTCAGTCAGTCATTCTTCCCTTATTATTCTCGTGATACCATCAATCTTGGTTTTTGCAGTAGCCTTAGCATGGAAAATGTTCCCAAAACTTTGGTGATTCCACCGCTTGAGCTTGTACTTCACATATTTCAGTGTTTTGGCAAAAATGTACATCATCGTACCATGGGCAGGCCTACCCCAATGCCACCAATTGGCAACACACTCATGTAGAGATTGATCCCGCAGCCACATGAGTTGAAATCTGAAGGAAAGAGAATGCAGGTGATACTGTGAGACACTATTAAGCTTGATGGGCCAATGGTCTGATCCTCTCTAGTTCAAAATTTCAGACCTCGTAGACCACATACCTCCAACCCAAAAACCTGAGACCAGAAAATGGTCAAGTCTCTCAGCAATGCAATGTTTCCCACTCCTGCGATTGTTCTAGGTAAACTGTCCATTATTGGGCCTGACGTCAACTAAATTCAAGATTTCAATTTAGTTGCGCATTAGCAAAGCAGATGGGTCCAGCCTTGACGTGCCACCACTCTTTTCAGTCAAATCAAGAATAGCGTTAAAATCACCTGCCATTATCCAAGGGTGGAAGGGGGCCAGGCTACGGACAAAACTTATGTGGCCCCATAAGGAGTTTTTACCCCGCCAATCATTGAGAGCATAAATATTGGAGAAGAGAATGACTTCCCCCGTCTCAAAGCGAAAATCAATCATAGTCATGGAGTACTTAGAAGTCAGCCAGCCTATGAGGCCAATCTTTCGTGGGTTCCACAGACAAGCTAGTCCTCCTGAGTATCCGGTAGCGCCAATGCATTGACATTCTCCTTGCCACCACAACTTGGGCGCAAGTCTGGACATGTCTTCAACTGAAAGCTTAGTCTCCTGTAAGAAAAGGACATCCGACCTATGACTTTTAATCAAGTTGTGAATAACATTTTGTCTGAGGCTGTTGTTCAAACCCCTTACAATCTAAGATATTATAATCATTTCAAAAAGCTCAAAAAGTGTGCATCCAGAGTCTTTACTGACCCCAACTCCACCAAAGTCTCTCCCATTAGCTTGATCTTTTCTTGGTCTTTTTTTCTGCCAGGCTTGCCAGATTTCTCTCCCCCTCCTTTCTTAAGGTCTTTTTGCAGAAGTCCAAGAGGAGGAAAATATTTACTGCTTCTTGTTGCCCCTGGGTCCCCAATTTTCCCAGTAAGGGGCATATTTCCATCTTCTTTAAGGGGAGAAACTAAGGAAGTCATTCCTTCCAAAATTATCAGCTGCTAGTCCATATCCATATGACAATCTCCAGCGTCCCATGGTTCAGTTAAAGCCCCTGAAGCATTGGTCTCCTGAGCTGGACCCTCAGTCTCCTGGTCAAAAATCGTCAACCCAAGATTCACCTCCTGTTGATTAAGGTCGTCCAATATTTCAAATCTATGGAGCGAGTCAACTAATTGTCTTTCCTTCAAGGACCATTTTTGGCCTCTATTTCTATATCGGCCTTTAATCAGCATAAAACCATCAGTTTCAGGCATCTCACCTGGAATCAGACCCCTTTCCTTGTCAATACCAAAAGGAGTGCGAGTAGATTGAGCTGGCTGAGGTGCAGTAGATTTCGAGGTAGGACACCATCGCTGCAAATGCCCATAAGCATGACATAGACGACAGTGGAAAGGGAGGGTTTCATAATCCAGCTATTGTACCCATGAAAAAGGGCCTGCACTCATTTCAACAGCATCTGGTAATGGCTTACTAAGATCAATTTCCACACAAATGCGGGCATAAGTCATTACATTTTTCTCCAAGGGTGACATTGAGGAACCTACTGGCCTTCCCAGCAAGGATGCAAGCAATTGGAGAGTGTCTTCTCAGCAGCATTCCACCAGAAAGCGGGGCAGACGCACCCACACCGAGACACGGTTTGGTAGTTCCTCTGAAAGTATGAAACCGGCATGCCAGGGCTTGATAAACAGTCCCACTTAATTATGGATGTAAGGACCTCCAGCAAAAACTCATTGACAATCTGTTATACAAGTAAAAGTGACCATGAAATAGCTATTGGCTAGCAATGTAATATCCATATCTCCTTTCGGTGCCCACATCCTCTGAGCCCATGCTTCCAGGAATAACAGTGACATCCTAAGCCCCAGAAACTTGCAGTACAAGGAGTGATTGGAATAGTATTCAATGTCTTCAGCAATCATTTCCATTAGTATGGCCAGCTTGGGCCTCTCCTTGCATCTTTTCATATAGCTGTCAACTTTGGAGATGCGCATACTTGGTTGTTCAAGAGCAGCAAAAGAACCTAAACCCTGTAAAAGTGGAGCCTTCCCACTATTACGCGCTCCCTGGGACGCCTGTTGCAGTTCAAGCGCTTCCCTGTAGCTGCGTCTTGCCTTCTGCCCTATTGCGCCCTCCTGGTCGCCTTCATCCATCGCGCTCGTCGAAAGTCTTAATAGTAATCATAAAATAAAGTAACTTTAAGACAAATTAAATTATTTATTTAAATAAAAATATTTTGAAAATGGGACATGACAGTTTGTCCTCAAAAATACTTGTTCTCAAGCAATGTAAGTTCAACTGCTCTAACTCTCCTCAAATGACCATCTCTGTAATAACAGGATCCCCATTTCATCCTTGAGAATTTACAATTCCATGTTCTGAATTCTTCATGTGAGGTGGTATGTTCCTTCGATTGCAAAACTTTGGTTGAGGCCTATTTATGTAGTTCCCTTGAAGCCTTCTCCATCTCTCTATGTGATGCATATATTTTATCTTTCTCATTCTCAAAATGATTTGATTGTTGATCCACCATCATGCACAAAGATCTTGTAGACTTCTTATATATACCCAACTCGGTTGTTTGTTTTGTTTCCACAACTTCTATTTTTCTTAGGGGTTGTCTTACGTGAAAAATGAGCTCATCACCTTACTTTTGCTAAACAACTATGATACAACTGGAAGCTGAAAATTCTACACCAAAAAACACTTGTGCACTTATGAATTCTTTTGTCAATCTTGACATTTCATAAGGCTTAGAATTATCTATAGGTTGAGGATTTAATGTTGAATAAAGAGTAATGGGAAAAACAATTTCTGCCCCATCTTTTAGTATTTATGTACTATGATCACGATCATGTTTGACACATTGTTTAACATAAGTTGTAAATTTTCATGCTTATTTGTTTTTATTGCAATTAAAAATATTTCACCTAAAACCTCCCAATGATTAGTGGGCAAAGCACAATCATAACCATCTTGGATTCTCCTTACAATAGGTAGAGATTTGTTGTAGTTTCTATCAACAATTTTGTCATTTTCACATCCCAATCTATTATGATTAGCAATTCTGAAATGTAATGTTGTGGCCACCACTAATGGGTAATTACATGAACATCTAGAAATTCTATGACACCTTCTTGGGCAACAATGTTTTTAGAATCATATAATTTATTATTTGCCTTGAAAACATCATTTTTTTCTATCAAGGTACTCTGACATTGCTGAAAACTCATTCCTTTAGCAACCATCTAAAATTTTGATCAATACACATTTATATATTGGCTTGTTCTTCGCTGCAAACTTGTTGTTGCAGCTACTGATTTATGATGAACTTTGAATATCTACCAAATAGAATATGCGTCTTTGCTTATGAGCATAATGGGGTTTTACTGAGCTTGAAAGGTGTTTTGTGGACTCCCATAGAAATTATTCGAACATCTTTTACAATTTTGCATTTAACAAGTAATGTTTGTTCCTCCTTGACTTCATTAAGACAAAAATTTTGTTGGTATTCAATCTTAGAAGTCAATGAAATATATTTTTTCTGATAAAAGATCCTTACCTTCAACTTGCATGGCGGACCCCTCTATAGCCTATTGGACCTCTGTTTTTGTTTTTGTTCTCTCTTCTTTTTCTAGGAACATATTATTTGGCTTTTGCTCCTTAACTTCTTTTAATTTTGACTTTTCCTCTTTCTTTCTCAACCTTCTTATGTATTCATACATGCCTCTTTTATTTGGATACCTCACTTCGAGTACTCAAAGTACTCATCAAATATACTTGAGATTTAAAACTAACAAGTATCCCTTGATACTAGTCAAGGATTCTGGTGGCCTCAAGTTTGTATTTTTCATTGTCCTTTTGTATTTCAATCAACACCTCTTGAATAGGATCTAGATTCTATTCCTTTTGTAAGAACTTAGTTTAAAGAAACATGAGTCGATTAATTGCTAAAGGACTCATTTGAGTAGCCTTAGTCTAATTTATATTTTGCAAGGCTTGTATCATCTCTATCATGGATTCTTTCATTATTTTTTGGATGGTCCTTGTCAAATCTCTTTGACTTGGATGAATGGCTTCATGCAAGGAATTCATTTGTTTTGTAGGTATTTTCTTTTTTGTTGTCTTCCATGATTTCTAGTCTGATTCACATGCTGACAAGATCACAGCGTTGATACCTCTGAAATGTCCCTTTGATGTAATTTTCTGAATTCTGATTTTTTATATTTTTTTAAAAATTGAAATGTCAATTAAATATTGAAATAACAATACTCCACAGTAATATTGAAGATTATACTATAATTATTATTGCAAATCCCTGAATATACATAATATTAATGAAACTATTTATTGAATAAAAAATGTATCACAATGAAACCTAATGATGTTGAATCAATAATTAATGATAATAGAAAACTTTTACAACTAGATTACAATAAATTTGTTTTACAACAGCAGTTGAGTGCAACAAGGTAGTTGTAGATTAATGGTGACCATCAAATTAAGGTGACACTCTCCCAGGTGGGTGATTTCCTTGAAACCCCAGAAACTGTCACCAATCCCTACGCAATTGTCCTAAAGATAGCAATTTATGTCCCTTAATCATACAACATCCTCTTTAAAGTATGACAACCCCTAAACAACAATAAACCCTTATATATATATATATATATATATAATCTCTCACAAAATTTTAAAAATTGATGACAACCTCCCGCCAATTGAAAGCTAAAATTAAACTCGATCTGTCAGCACAGTTATGATCTTTAAATAGAATCACCTCAATGGGTAAGAAGGCGTTCATCCTCAAATGGAAAAGTTGAACACAAAAGCTTCAACCTAGAATAGAATTTTGATTTCAAATATGATTAATAAAAAATGAATTATTTTGAGCCCAACTCTTCTTTTATAATTTTCTTTTTTCTAGTTGCCATAACTCTAAAAGCATTTAAAACACTTTTAGATAAATATTACTTTTTGGTCCACTTAATGAATATTGTGCTTATTTGTCATGTTATAAAATAAAATACAATAAGGACATGACACTTGACTTTATTGTACGACATTGTGATTGTTGTGCTTGTGTTTGTGAAGCTTGTTAAGTTTGACGAGTGTCGTGCTCCATGTCATGCACTACCTATTGTGTATGTTTTTATTACAATTCACTACTATGAGCTTCATTAATACATTTTTATAGGGCTTCCCTCATATATTACATATATGACTTGAATGGTACATATCTTATCATGTTGACATACTTTTCACATATGCTACATTATTCAATCGATTACATCTTACCACGCATAATACAATTAATTTTTATTTTGAGATGAGTGACTTTTAAAATACACAATTCTCTCACCAACTCGAATTTGTCAACGCAGTTATAATCTTTAAATAGAATCACCTCAACGGGTAAGAAGGCTTTCATCCTCAAATGGAAAAGTTGAACACAAAAGCTTCAACCTAGAATAGAATTTTGATTTCAAATATGAATAATAAAAATGAATTATTTTGAGCCCAACTCTTCTTTTATAATTTTCCTTTTTCTAGTTGTCATAACTCTAAAAGCATTTAAAACACTTTTAGATAAATATTACTTTCTGGTCCACTTAATGAATATTTTTTGTCTCACTTTATTATAATAATACATAAGTGACATTTTTTCATGTTATAAAATAAAATAACTTTAGGACGATTTAAATTATTTCCTTAATTAAAAATATTTAATAATGGGACATGACACTTGACCTTATTGTACGACATTGCGATTGTTGTGCTTGTGTTTGTGAAGCTTGTTAAGTTTGACGAGTGTCGTGCTCCATGTCATGCACTACCTATTGTGTATGTTTTTATTACAGTTCACTACTATGAGCTTCATTAATACATTTTTATAGGCCTTCCCTCATATATTACATATATGACTTGAATGGTACATATCTTATCATGTTGACATACTTTTCACATATGCTACATTATTCAACGATTACATCTTACCACGTAAAATACAATTAATTTTTATTTTGAGATGAGTGACTTTCAAAATACACAATTCTCTTACCAACTCGATCTGTCAACACAGTTATGATCTTTAAATAGAATCACCTCAATGGGTAAGAAGGCTTTCATCCTCAAATGAAAACGCTGAACACAAAAGCTTCAACCTGAAATAGAATTTTGATTTCAAATATGAATAATAAAAAATGAATTGTTTTGAGCCCAACTCTTCTTTTATAATTTTCCTTTTTCTAGTTGCCATAACTCTAAAAGCATTTAAAACAATTTTAGATAAATATTACTTTTTGGTTCACTTAATGAATATTATTTTTTCTCTCTTTATTATAATAATACATAAGTGACATTTTTTCATGTTATAAAATAAAATAACTTTAGGACGATTTAAATTATTTCCTTAATTAAAAATATTTAAAAATGGGACATGACACTTGACCTTATTATACAACATTGTGATTGTTGTGCTTGTGTTTGTGGAGCTTGTTAAGTTTAACGAGTGTCGTGCTCCATGTCATGCACTACCTATTGTGTGTGTTTTTATTACAATTCACTACTATGAGCTTCATTGATACATTTTTATAGGCATTCCCTCATATATTATATATATGACTTGAATGGTACATATCTTATCATGTTGACATACTTTTCACATATGTTACATTATTCAATGATTACATCTTACCACGCATAATACAATTAATTTTTATTTTGAGATGAGTGACTTTCAAAGTACACAATTCTCTCACTTCAAAAGGGGACATTTCAATGGGTTTTCCGTACATGAAATAAACCTCTTCAAAAGCAAAAAATTAATTTTGAGTAGAAAATAAAATTTCAAAGGTTCAAAATGGTTCAAAATTTAATCATTGCTACAAATTATTGGGGCACGTGTCATGCATACGCACTCATCTTACAAGAACAAAGTAACAATTTATACAATTTTTGGTGCATGATACAAATTCATGCACAAACTTCAAACAAAATTTGCAAATTTGCATTTACATACAATTACAGATTCTATATTTATAAATGGTGGCATGATACACATTCACGCATACTATGTTATTTTTTAAATTTAAAGGGCATGATACATTTTCATGTATACTATGTTAAAAATTCAAAGGGCATGATACATATTCATGCATACCATGTTAGTTTTCAAAATTCAAGGGCATGATACAGATTCATGTCATATTTTTTAATACTATTTTCTATTTGCAAATATGGTAGGAGCATGGATGTACTCCATTATCTTTTGATCATGTATTCAAGAACAAAATAACAAAGTAACAATTGAATCTACACATCATTTGTAGTAGTTGATTCAATTAAAATGTGTAGTAAATAATTTAAAGCTTCAATGCCCTCTAACATTATGTCTGCGAATTCATTATGGATTTCAACCTGCTTCACATCTTAGGGTTACAAAGACTAAGTGCAAATTGAAATTTTTGCATCTCTTAATAAGTTATATTTCTATGCAAATTCAATTCAATTTGGGACTTGATCACTCTCATTCTCTATTGGTTCAACTAAAGAACGAACCTCTCCAAGTGCTTCATGAAAAACACCAATTCTCCAATGCTTCAAAAAATCATCTCCAAGCAAAGTCACAAGAGCAAACATTGGTTTCACATATACAAAGGTACTCCTTGTTCTTTTAAAAAAAAATTAATTCAAGTTAAATTTCAATTTTCAGTTTCACATGAGCATTAACTACTTTTACAACATTGCAAGGTTTTCCATAGAATACCTTGCATGATTTGGAGCTTCTCCCAAAGGCAAAGTAAGTTGTACACAGTTAGGTATATTTCTCATTTACTCTAGAAATGAATTCTATACTAAAGGGGAGTAAATGAAGTCACTCAAATTTGATGACGAATACTTGATCATGTAAGTGTTGGCCATATTTCACTTTAATTGACTTGAGCACTTAATCCGGATTTATGTCGCCACCTCACTCTATCTTAAGCGCCTATATGGACCCTTTTTTTTTTTCTAAATTGCTCTATGATGCCTACCAAAATGTTCTTATGGATAAAAACCCCTCTAAACATCTATACAGACATCCTTGAACCCAAAAGTTACATGTTTCCCTTAAGGACAAAAACGTCTAGTAGGGGACACTAGTGGCAAACATTCTTGTCCCCTATGGAATGTTTCTGTCCTTAGCTTTTTTATAGTCATTTTTCAAATTTGAACCCTCCCTTATAAAGTCAACTACACATGGTCTTGTGGACCACAGATCACCATATGAAATGCTCTGACAATTCTAACAAATTTTGTAAAAGTATTGGGTTGCACATTCATGGAAAAAATCTCATCGCCTCCCCTCGATACAAACAGGGTTATCCAGATGTCAAGTTCTCTTGAAAACACATTATTTTATACTATTTAACTTGAACCACTCTAAAACAAAGCTTTAAACAACTCCTTTCTCTAACATACACAAAACTGTTTTTATAACACCTTCCCAAATAAAATAAAATAAAAACTTACAAAATAATAAATATTAAAAAAAAAACTTAATACTTTTTTTTTTTCTTTTTTTATTAAGTTTTTTTTTTAAATACAAACTCTTCTAACACTTCCCGAGCCCCTTTAAAGAGTTAATATAAACACTTCATACCCACCATTAAAGACTTCAATATGACACCAATGACTTAAAAAAAAAATTAGCAAAACAAACAACAGAGAAAGAATGAAACAACTTCAAACTTTTGGCATTCTTCTTCTCACAAATATTCTCATGCATATAAGACTCAACGTCGTTGGGATGATCATGCTATTGTATTTGCATGTCCTACTCATAATAATTTAATCATATGCTACTATAACGTAATCCCTAAAATTCCCAACACATCTGTAAATCTAGTAACCAGCGATGGTCTACCTTCCAATGACTAGATATATTTTAAATTTTGTTTATTCCATGCATCTATACCCCGCACACAAAGTTGCATACATTGTCGTTGAAAGCACCCATAGTGTTATACTCCAACAAAGCAATTTGTTATCACTCTGAAGTGCACCCTGCTTGAAGATGTGTAAAACACACCCTCACTCCCGCTGATACAATTGTAACTTCTCAGAGTGTGGGTGACTCTGTGCTGAGAAGAACCTCCGGAGAGGGTTGGTTCCCTTAAGATCTATCAATTATATCTGAATTATTATGATTTTGGGTTGAAAAGAAGGGAAACTTAAAAAAAAATCTAATTAAAAATGGGTGATGCACCTAAATTGTTCAAATTCTCTGAAGTTATTGAAATCAATGCACACATAATCAAATGAAATCTATAATTCTAACCTTAAGCAAAAATGTTTCAGATAAAGGGTTGAAAACCTCTTCAAATGCCCTGCAAAAGGGTGAAATAGAAAAAGATATGTGAAGAAAGACACTGCAAAAGGAAATAAATCTCACTTATACGTTGATGCACAATCAAATACACACTATTCTTCTTTCCAAAACTCAGATTCAAAACAGAAATTCTTTTATTGATCACTGGTCCAGCTTACAATTTCTTTCTTCCAACTTCAGAGATCCTTCTAAATGGCTTGATTAAGCCAATAAATAAGCTTTCCAAAATCTAAAATAGCCTTAAGTGGAGTTCTAAAAAGGAAAAGGGTTAGTCTTGGTTAACTAACTCAAGACTTGACACATTTTACAATATTTAAAATATTCAATAAAATCTTTTCCTTTTACAAAATTTGCATGTCTTTCCAAACTTTGGCGTAGAAGTATGGCGGTGGGGCCAAGTTTGAAAGGTTAATTTTTAAAATAATCAATACACTCCAAAAATCTTCAAACATGCATGAATCCAAGGTTGGCGTAGAAATGTGGATGGTGGGCCCATTGAAAGTCAAACTTCACTTTTGCATAGAAAACTATGCCAAATCTCTAAATAAATAACTCCATTTGATTTGTTTGAAAGTTGAGTTAGAAGAAGAGATTATTCCCCTTTGCATGAAAAACAAAGATGTGTAACAAGCTTGTCTGGTCAACTCCAACTCAAGATCAGTCAACCTCCAATGGTCTCCACTTGCATGCAAAGCTATGCCACATCTTGGACGGAGAACTCCGCTTGAACTGCGTAAAACGTTGAAAGCTTTGGATTGCATGAAAACCGAGAAGTGTGATTTTGGTCAAACAGTCAACTGAAGCTTTGATCAATCCACTATAAATAGCCCTGGCTTGCATGGACAAGGATCTTGATGAGTGGGAGATATATTTAGATTGAATTCCTTGTTATTTATCGGCCTTCGATTCTTGGTTTCTTGTTTCTGTGCATGCATTTCTTTGGCATTTATCTGTTTATGGCTTTTGGCTATGCGTTTGTATATTTCTCTTGGACTTTTCTCTCTCGGACAAAATGTCCAAGACTTCTTTCTCTTGGTTATTTTTCCGCAAGAATTGTTCATTTCCTTATTTACTCCTTCGGTTTTTCCTTGGTTGTTTTCCCGCGGACAAATTGTCCGCAGGAATTATCTCTCAACTTACCCTTTAGAGTTTGCTTTTGTCTTCAGGATTTGCCAATTGTTTGCTTCAGACAAAAAGTCTGAAGGAAATGTTTCCTTCGAGCTTTTGTCTTAAGGACTTTCCGAAAGAAAGAGCCCTTCGGGCCTTCAAAAGTGACCCTTCAGAAGTATAAACCAACCCTTCGAAAGCTAAGAAAGTAATTTTCCCGAAGATCACATACCCTTCGGGTTTCTTAAAAACGTCATTTGAAATCTTGAAGTGAACCTTCCCAAAGCGCAGATACCCTTCGAGATTCTTGTCGAGTGACTTTTCCGAAAAATCCCTTTCACAACTTGAAGATGCCCTTCAATTTTTTGTCCAAGTGACCCTTCGGAAACATAAAAGGTACACTTGCCATTGAAAAGTCCTTCAGGTTTCTGTAAATGTACTTTCCCGAAAGGCACATACCCTTCAAGTTTTCTGTGAATGAACTTTCCTTTTCTTTTGAAAAAAATGTCCTTTTGGCCTTTTTTAAGTGACCCTCTAGACTTTGTCTTTTGAACTTTCCCGAAGGGTACATACCTTTCGGGATTTTGTAAAAGGCCCTATTCGAAAAATTTGGAAAGTCGTTCGAACTTCTTAAATTTGTCCATTGAAACATTTGTTTTGAGCTTTCTCGAAGGGTACATACCCTTCGGGATTTTTGTAATGAACCTTCCCGAAGGGCACATACCATTCGCGTTTTTGAACTGCACCTTTTCCCTTCATCGAACCGTGCTTTGTAATTCTTTCGGACTTCTTGCAAAGTCCTTTGAAATCTCTTTTCCCTCAGACAAAAAATCCGAGGAAATTGCTCCCACTCTTAACCCGAAAAAATTCTGAGAAAGAAAACACTTGATGTAAAGTCCAAAAAAACAAACCTGAACCCCTGCTTCTAATCCCTTGCTTTTCTTTGTAAGTGAACCTACAAGTTTGTAGGTCTAGTCTTAAAGATAGGTCTCTTTTCAAAACATAACCACACCCTCCATGTCCCCTGTATAGAATCACTTCACCACCATACTATTTAACCATTTGTGATTAAACCTGTCAAATTATAACTTCATACAGAAAAGATTGATATATAGCCCTAAAAGGGTCCTGTAGAGTTATCTTTTTGGTGACTGACTGTAGGTGCATATGATGAGTAACCCTATATAAGGCCTTTTGAACCTAAATATGTCTTTTTCCGTGACACTCATATCCACCTTACGAATTTATTCCTCCTACAGCCCTGTAGGTTAATTTTATAACTGTATATGACATTTTGAGTAGGAGATATGCTTTTTGAACTTGTTGTAGGTGTCTTGCCCTTGCATGGACTATGGCTTGTCAATGACCTCAAAGAAGGTTCAAACGCAGATTTGATCTTCATTTTTCTTCATGGTTGCTTGATCAGTCCATTGGCAAACATGAACCATGCGAGAAAACTCACTGCCGCCTTAACCTTCATCTCCATGCTTGTCTTTCACCCCATAAATGAGTTGTTCATGTATTCTCCTCATGATCATAAGCACTTGTCACTAAATCTTGATAAAGACCTTTCTTATTTCAACATATCATCCTTGTAAACACACTTGATTGTGTAACATTGTTGTAGGTCCTCATCATGACTGTATTTGATACTTGACTGCCTACATATCTCTTTGTTCATGCCTTTAGACTATAATTCACCAGTTTGACCAGCTGTATAGGGGATTTGACCGTTCTAGGGAAAGTTTCGAATAGCAGGGGTAGTAATTTGGCCTTGATAGGCCGAATTACTAACACGATCAAGATGACAATCCAAAAACAAATTTTAAATAAATTTAGGTATATATACCTGGGCATCAGCTCTAGAGGATACCAAAACATTGAAAGAATGAGAGAATGGCAAACCAGTGATTCCTTTATGATGGCCCTTGTGCTTTGTTTTCCCCTGTATCCAGGCAATTGAATAGCATCAATATATTGAAAAAAGGCAAAATACCAAGGATTTACTATTAATTTCATTCCTATCAAAGCATCTCGTCAACTCGAACATTATATATCTGAATTGTTGAATCCTCCATGCCAATAGCAATGACATTTCCTGAGAATGAAATGCTAGAAAAGTTGCTGCAGGTGGGGGAGGCATAAACGTTGTCATGACCTTCAGAAAAGTTCGGTGTCAAAGGTGTCAAAACATATTGAAAAGAGATCAATTTCAATACACACAAACTGTTTTCATTGAAACAGAAATTAAAAGTGGTAGAAAGGACCATATTTCAATATTTCTTGCAGCGCACAACAATACAAAACTACAGGAAAGCAAAACAAAGAACCCTAAAAATATATCCAGTTAATCAAACCCTCTCCAGAACCCACTTATTAAGTCATTTTTCCCAATATGTGAGAATTATCAAATATAAATTGCTGATTCTCATATTAAGCAAAGGAACACGAAATGGGTATGATGTTCAAATACAAAATATCGAGGTATCTGGTTTCTATGTAACCGAGGTCTCTCCAGAAACTTTTATGTAATTGGTAACCTACCCTCAGCTTCAGTTGCTGTCAAAATATTGGTGTTATCCATGTCCTAAAACTTAATTTCAAATTCATCACCAGCTGCAAGAAACCTGTTCCTTTTTGCATCAAAATGCCCAACTCCTAAGGAATACTTTCTAAAACCGAAGTGTGTTCTCTTGATTGCTCCTTCGCATTCATTCCACTCAATCAAGTATGGTTCACCTTCTTCGCTTGTTCCACACAAGAACAGCCTGATCCTACATGCAATTCAGTGAATCATCCATAGAACTGTATAAATGAGAAAGAACATAAGCTGTAGAAAATCTCAAATTTGAATTAGCAGAGCATGAAAATCATCCAAAGTTAAAACTGCAAGCATACTGCATTCCATTAGCACTGTAAGCCATCATAGTGCACCCATTCACAGAAGCATCATAATCAACTCTAGATCCTACCAGATCATAGACCCAAGCTTTGATCTTTCCATCAATAGCTGTACAGAAAATGAACTGCAGGCACTGACAAATTATAACAAGATGAATGCTAGGTATAGAAAGCATGTAAATAATTCTAACGCAATATAGTTATCTGAATGGAATAGTACCCAACAAAAAAAAACATAAAACATGACACATAGACCTTTGATAAGCTAGTATGGATAAAGATAATGAAAAAAAAATTAATGGAATATAGTTATCTGAATGGAACAGCACCCAACAAAATAAGCATACAACATAGCACAGAGACCTTGATAAGCTAGTATGGATATGTTTTTAACAAGAAGCTAGAATGGATAACTTTTTAACAGATTACTCTGCGATGAAAGTACCTAAATATTTTCCTTATGGTGAGGGCATAATGAATATACAGGTGCTTCGTTATCTTCAAATGCTTACAGCCAGTTATGGCATTTCATACCTGTTGCACAGATAATACACATCAATTCGGGGCACATACAGAGGATCAATCTACCACATCAAAATAAAGTTTAATTATGGCCTTATGATAAAATCTTCTATTTGCATTAGTAGCTGCCTAATCTAGGATAAATAAACAGGATTTGAGATTAGTTTGATGGCTTTATCATCTCCACACGTAACAATACAGAGCTGCTTTTTAGGGTGGGAAAAGGAAATATCATTTGCAACATCAGCATGGGCATCAATCTGCATGGCCCACAAAGATCTCAATAAAAAAGTTTCAAAGGATACAAACATTCATCATGTAGAGAATATGAAAAACAAGATCACACCAAAAAGGTATAGACAGTTTGTAAAGCCTGTCTGTAAACCTCTAAATGTTGCCTCAATTTGTAAACAGCAGAACATGAATATACGTGGACAATATGCTTCGAAAATGCCATTCCTACAGTAAGATGAGGCCATGTCAAAACAAATTAAATAAACCTGTTTACATTGTAAGGCTAATGGTAGTTATATTCCATATGAAACTGACGGGCAATGTAGAATTGCATACCAAGCAATGCCCCATCTGGGCTCCAAATACACTGTTCACAAAAAAAAAAACTGGATCTTTGACAAGTGCTGCCTTATAAAAGATGAAATTATCTTCATACATGTTTTAATTCAAACCCCAGTAGCTCTCAAATTCTAAGCCACCAAAAGCAGCAACAGGTCAATCGACAAGAAATTGTGTGTGCATGTTTATCTTTCCCTTGACCCCACATCCCAAATTCCAATATCACCAACATTTGTCCCCAGAGACAGGGAAGTAAAGCGCTCAAGTTTTAGAGAATGACATACTAATCAACATAAAGATGAATCAATGTGCAATCTATTAGGTTGTGGAGCTAAAAGCTTCACTAGGATGCAAACAGGGGGTTGCTGAGAGGTTGCTGAGTTGCAGAGCAACCGACGTCGGTCATATCCAGTGAGCAGAGCAACCGACATCGGTTAGATATCGGCCGACATCGGTCATCTCCAGCCAGACAAGGACCAACGTCGGTCGCCTATGCAGTTCCGGAACTGTCGGTTTCACGAACAGTTTGTTAACGAACCGATTGTTTGCATATTAAAAGGCTAATTTTAGTCTTGAGCTGCGGATCTCATTATTGTAATTAGATGTCTAATTATTGTTTGCATGAGATCTATATAATAGACTCATATGCTGTATTGTAAAGTGGTGAGGGATCAAAGCAGGGATTCCCCAGGTGCTAGTTGAGAGAGCAAGGTTAGCTCCTTCAGAGTGAAGAGAGCAAGGTGTGTTCCTCCTAGTGCCACAGTGCCAAGTGTGTATGATCAAGTAGATCTGCAGGTTGTTGCAAGATCTGGGAGAGATCCACAGGGGTGCTAGTTTGGAGAATCAGAAGGGTTCTTCATGTGTGTATGATCTCGATCGGCAGGTGTGTGTGTGTGCGTGGTCTAGGTTTGTAGGTGTTACAAAACCAAGTTGATCTGCAGGTGGCAGCAAGATCAAGGTGATCAGCAACACAACAAGTAGCAAGATCAAGGGAGATCTACTTGGAGTACGATGTGTACTCGGTCGTAGAGTACGTGGAGTACTTGTGTACTGGCAGTAGTGATACTGACTGGTGGTACTGGCAATAGTGATACTGACTGGTTGGAGGTGAACACCAACTCTGTGTTTGAGTTGTGTGTTGGGACCGTAATTGAGAGAGTGAACTCTTGAAAGTGAATTACTGTACACTTGGTGTGGGAACCCTGAAAGGTGTGGAAGAGTGTGGCGTCTCTTCATTGTAATTCTTTTCTGAAAGAGTATTAATACAATTGGGTATTGTCTCTCATATTCTGTGTTATTTCTGAATTCTAGTTACTTGTGATTTTGGTTTAATTCCGCGTTTAGTTGCTTGGTAATCAATTGTGCTTCCTAGATCCTGACAAGTGATATCAGAGCTGTTTATTGTTCTAGATTCTTGAAAAAGTGGTATCAATCTCCCACTTCGAGATAAACAGCTGCACCTGTACCTGTACAGCAACATCTTCTAGCTTCTCCATCTTCAAGCTCAATCTTGAAGACCAACAAAAGTTGAATGAAGATTCAACTTCTCCTTTGTTACCGGCTTTGTTAACATATCAGCAGGGTTCTTATCTGTATGGATCTTTTCCAGCTTCAACTCACCATCCTCCAATACCTGTCTAATGAAGTGGTACCTAAGCTGTATATGTTTGGTTCTTGAATGAAACACTGAATTCTTTGCCAAATGAATTGCACTTTGACTGTCACTGTACAATCTGCAATTCTCTTGCTCATTTCTCAACTCTTCCATGAACCGTGTCATCCATATCATCTCCTTGCTAACCTCTGTGACTGCAATGTATTCTGCCTCTGTAGTAGACAAGGCAACAACCTTTTGCAACTTTGAAATCCAGCTAACCGCCGTTCCACCAACAGTGAAGACATAACCTGTGGTGCTTCTTTTGCCATCCAAGTCACTTGCCATATCCGCATCTATATATCCATGTAGAGAAGTGTTTGACCCTCCATAGCACAAATGCCTACTGCTATTGCTATACTCCCACTCAATCAAAAACCCCTGAGAGTGACCTGTAATCAAACACAAACCTGCTCCCTGCAACCTTAGCTCTGATACCACTTGTCAGGATCTAGACAAGAACAATTGATTACTCTTGCAAGCAACTAAACACGGAATTAAACCAGAATTGAAAGCAATTAGAAATCAGAATCAGCAAAGAATAAGATATACAAGAAACAATGAAAACTTGTATTAAACTCTTGAAAATACAATTGAAGAAATCTCTCTTTCTTCCACGCCTCTCAGATGTACAGATCTCTTTCCCTCAAGAGTTCTCTCTCACACAATTACAAACACAATTCAGCTACTTGAATTGTTTATCTTACATCTTGACCACAAGCTATGAAGATTTATCCCTATATATAGAATTAGGGATCATGAGCTATGCATTAACCATTAGATACACCTCTTAATCAAAGGCTCAAAACAGTCCTACTAAAGATAGAGACGCGGACTTACAACTAACAGTTAATCTAATCATGCAAACAATCTGTTTCATCCACGAAAATAGACTTTCCGGACGCACAGGTGACCGACGTCGGTCCCTGTCTGCCTGCATATGACTGACGTCGGCCGATCCATAACCGACGTCGACAGCCTCTAGTCGATCCCTGACCGACGTCGGCGACTGTGTAAATACAGCACCTTGCAATTTGCTCATCCGTGAAGCTTTTAGCTCCACACCTTAACAGACGTCGGTGTCTGTGTTTTTCTGGAAGTGATTTCCCGCGAGCTCATTTTGGATCACAAACTCGTCCAAATCTCCATTGCTCTGCTCAGAATCATTTAGCTTCTTGCACTGATCATTGTACATCACTTTCTCATTAAAAACAACATCACGGCTTCTAATTATTTTGTTAGTTCCTAGATTCCACAACCGAAATCCGAAATCTCCACATACCGCATTTAGGAGCCCGACCAAATAATATATTTGGCAGCTGGAAGATAAAATTTCCTAGTAGTATTGTCTGCTGCAGGGGATGAAAATCCATACTCATAACATTTGAACATTGTTTAAAACTTTAAAGGTTCCTGCAAGTGTTTTGCAACGCCCTTGCAAGTACAGGTTAGGAGGATGAATGGGAGCAGAGTAAGTCACCTACAATTACAAGATAAACATGAAAATAACCGTGCTCAAATTCTGGATAAAGACAATATACAATAAACATGCTATTAAAATTTTATATAAAAATAAATATCAGAAGATGAATGCATTGTTGAAGTGAATTCCATAATCCTTTCCAATGTATGAAATACATACAATTCATCCTAGTTTTAGACAAAGTGACAGCAAGCACAAGCGATGATGCAAGCACTCAAACATTCCATTAAATTTCACCAACTCAAACCTTTACAAAAATAGCAGATTAGAGCTCACAACACAACCAGACCTAAGGATGCTTTTGAAGAAAACCATTTGTACAACAGAGCAAAGAAAATAATTGAACCCCTTCATCATCCCAGAACAAACACAGAAAGGATGCTATAGCAAGTCTAAAATCGCTGCTTCACCCATCCATACATTATTAGTCTGACCAGGGAGAATCCGTTTCATGAGATGTTTAGCATATGCATATTGATAATGCAATCCAAGGTTACTAATTGTAGGTGGTGTCCTTGGGCGTTTTAGCAAAGTACCTGAAGTCACTAAACAGACACCAATCAAGATTTCTATATTCTATTTAAATATCGACACGCTACTGAATTTCATCATTTCCGACAAAGATGTGGACTGCTTTCTCAGCATCTCTCAGCATTGACAACCTACATTCAAGAATTTCAAAACACATTTGTAAGCCAAAAAATGGAACCCGTTCTACCAAACAAAAAATAATTATGAATTATCATTTAAGTTCACCTTGATTTGGTGGTGAAACAAGAGACAATGCCCCAACAGAAACAACAGTATGTGGAGTAGGAGAATTAGCATTTGCCATTTCCCTCGAGCCCTGTAAACTTTGTATGCAAAACAAGTTGATCCTCAACACTATGAAGCGCCAGTGCACAAGGAAACATGCAAAAACAAAACAGCGTGGAAGTATTAATTATTCAATAAATATTAGCAGATGCATTATTCAATGTGTTTGATCACTCACACCATACACAGCACTTTTTTCTTTTTTTTTTAAATATTTAAAAGGAGCACTACAACATTACATGCAGTAAATGACCATCAATTGGCATTTTTTTTATTTTTCTGAATTTAAAAATTTGGCCACAATAACATGTGTATAATAAGTCACGCTACGTCCCACAACCAATAAGATTTTGGGAAAATTGTATTTCTCTGAAATGCTAAAAAAAAAAAAAAAAAAACCGTACTATAGTCATAACATTAGACAATTTTAATATTTGTCACTCATTGGTCATTGCTGAGATGACTACTCAAAAAGTTGAAACCTATAATACCCTGCCAGAGGCACATCCAAGAAGATTTGGAGTTTGCAGACATCCAAACACTGGGGAAGGCCTGCCGTTACACAATTAGGATTGAAGAGAAATATAAATGGAAAGGGAGAAAAGAAACTGCCCATGCCAATAAATTTGGTGTTCTTCTGTGGGCTTTTCTCCAAAAAATCCTTCTTCCATTCTGGGTTCAACCACTCAGATTGAAGAGAAATATAAATGGAAGAATGGAAGAAGGATTTTTTGGATAAAAGCCCATAGAAAAACACAGGGAAGTGGTGTGATACCAACAAGAACGAGCGACACTCAGATGAAGAATGTTGTGCTAGACAAGTGATATTGGCCGACTTACAAGCCCCACCACCGGATTCCCAAGACAATTCAGATCTGAGACCATTGTCATCATCGACATCAATACAACCACCTACAGAGGACAAGGGAAAGGAAATAATAATGGCTGATCCCTACTCTATTGTTGCCACGACAGAAGTGTCCACTATCGAGCTAGAGAACACAAAATGTCTCTTCCATTCCCAACTTTAGGTGAAGGGAACATCTTTGCATTTTATTGTGAACAGTGAAAGTCAGAAGAAACTGATTTCGGGAGATGTCATCAAACGACTGAATCTGCCAATGACCTCACACACAACCATACAAAATTAGTTGGGTGAATCAGAGTAGAGACATACATGTCAGATGATAGTGCCTGCTTTTGTATGCGATCAGGCCTTTTCAAGATGAAGTGCTTTGCGACGTGGCACCCCTTGAAGTGTGTGATGTTCTGTTCAGCCAACCTTTCATGTGGAATCAATGTTGTGTTTACCAATCCAAAGCCTATACTGTCTGGGAAAGCAGTCTTACAGAATTCCTGAGGTAATCCCTCCTGCTAAAATATTTTGTATTGCTGCAAAGAAAGTTGTACTCTTTGACCAGCACCAAGATGTAGAGGTTCCTTCTACCTCCCGAAATGACACACAAATTGGCTTAACTTGCCTTGGGGGAATTCTTTCAGGCCTGTCTCTGGATCCTATGGGTTTTCCTTCCTTCGATTCCAAACAATTTGTTGTCCCAACATGCTGGTCATTAAGTGGGAGACCATCCACTGAAATGCTTACACACTTGCTTCTATCTGAGAAAATCCTGCCCTAGGAGAATCGTCTTCTTCCCTACAAGAAGACATCTCTGACAAGCACTGTCGTCCAACTTTGAAAATTCACTGCCATGATACTCAAATTGTCACTCTGTAGCCGAGCTCAGATTTGGTTGCAGGCACAGAGGTTACAGCAAAACCACGCATATACCATGTTATACCATGCTGATGCCCAGAAAACATAGCATTTCATACTACCATAAAAAAACATATACACAAAAAATTATGCAAGGGAAACAAAAATGGATCTGTTACATCAGAAAATGTCAGTTCATAATTATAGATGTTGTACAGCTTTGCCTTGCATCTCATCAATGGCAGTTAACTTCCAATCTATGTCCTCAGCTTGAGTCCCTCACTGACAGCAGCATTTTCTGGCCTCTTCCATCTTCCACTGCTTCTTCCAATCTGTCTTTCCACTCCCACCATGTAAAAAGGGGGGAAGGGTACCCCAAATAAAAGAAGCGGGTGAAACTGTCTCCTAACTATTTTTTTACCCACGAGTGCCAGTGTGGCTGCATACTATCAAACAAATTACAGTACAAGGACACATTACTACATCTTTTTTGCGGACTCTTTAACAACCCAAACTATAATGGTAACAATGCTTGAGGGTGCATGATCTTGCAGAAAATACAAACACTTTGATTAAGCCTCAAATCAATCCCACTGCACCGTACCAGATCGGGTCATTTAATTCAATTGTAATTGAATATTGTCACTCATTTCCCATAGCATTACCAATAATCACCACAAGAACATTGTCCACCCTCAAAATGATGAAAACGGTTAGCATCCCTCACAACAATTTTACGCTTAACAATCTCAGAGATAAACTTGATTGCAGTGTGGCAATCACCACAAATCCTAAGGTTCTTCACAACTCGGATGGTTGTTCCAGGGACTGTGTTAAGGATTCCAAAAGCAATAGCTAATTTTTCACTATGGTGAGAAAGAGAAGACTCCTTCTGCTCATCCTCCACATCATGTAGAGCAAAGTTCTTGTCAGGAACGTAACCAGCAGCCTTCATTTGCCTAGACAAGCTTCCCAACAATTCATAGATCTCCTCCCTTTGTGGATGTGAATCTTCTCCCACAACAAATGCATGCATCCTATCCTTAATTTCAATCCAGCTACAACCAGGTGGCTTCTTCACACCTCTATATTTCATCAGTTTTCTCACTTTGGCTACATCCTCCCAACTACCTGCAGCAGCATAGATGTTTGCTATCAAGACATAGATTCCAGCATCGTGTATTTCCATGGCAAGAAGGTGCTCTGCTGCATATTTTGCTAGCTCCATATTGCCATGGATTCGGCATGCTCCAAGCAAGGCTCCCCAAACCGAAGCATCAGGTTCAACTAGCATTCCATTTACAAGCTTCTCTGCCTCATCCAAACACCCAGCACGTCCAAAAAGATCAATCATACAGGTGTAGTGTGATACATCCGGAATGATGCCATGATCACAAGCCATAGAATCAAAGTAGCGGCGGCCTTCATCAACCAGGCCAGCATGGCTGCATGCAGAGAGCACACCTACGAAGCTAACCTCATTTGGTTTCATGCCAACCTGCACCATTTGTTCAAAGAGTTGCAGAGCCTCTTTCCCTTGTCCATGCTGTGCACAACCTATTATTATTGAATTCCAGCAAACCACATTCCGATGACACATATTGTCAAACACTTGACATGCATCCTCTATAGTACCAGATTTGGCATACATACCAACAAGTGAACTCCCCACAACAACGTCCACCTCAAATCCACTTCCAATTGCATACGCATGGAACTGCTTCCCCGACTCAAGTGCCGCTAAGTTAGCACATACACTGAGAACACTGGCCATGATAAAATCATCTGGCTTCATGTCTGTTTTTCGCATTTGGTTGAATAAATTCAACGACTCTTCGCCATAACCATTCTGTGCATGCCCTGCTATAACCGTAGTCCAGGAAACTACATCAGGCTTTGGCATTTCGTAAAAGAGTCTAAGAGCTTCTTTAAGATCATCATTCTGAACATGACCTGCAATCATTGCATTCCATGATATAACGCTTCGTTCAGACATTTTGTCAAACATATGACGTGCATCCTCTACCCTTCCACATTTAGCATACATATGCAGAAGCGCACTCTGCACGACAGCATCGGATTCAAACCCACTTTCTATAATATAATAATGAACCCCTTTACCCTGTTCTAAAGCTTCCGCGCTACCACATGCCTTGGCAATGGTAGACAGAGTGAACTGATTTGGCTTTACACCTTCCTCCTGCATTTTGTCAAACAGTTTGAAAGCTTCTTTAGTATCCCCCTTGTGTGTATAACCAGCAATAATTGCAGTCCATGATACTACGTTTCGTTCAGGAATTCTGTCAAATACTTTGCAAGCATCTACCATAGTCCCACATTTAACATAAAAATTGACCAGATTATTTCCCACAAATATGTCTTGTTGAAACCCATGTTTGATTATATGCGAATGTAGATGCTTGCCCTGTGGCAGAGTTTCAGATTTGGCACACCCCCGCAAGAGAAAACAATACGTTTTAGAGTCTACCGGAATATATTGATGACGCATTTGGTGTAAAACGACGAGTGCCTCCTCCAATCTCCCCTCTTTGCAGAGCACCCCTATGTTTCCTCTGTACTTATCGTTTATGAGGCGGTGGCTGTTGATGTTTTCGCTTCTGGTTGGGAGGCTACGCAAACAAAGATTTATTGTACTGAATTTGCTGGTTAGGTGACGCATTATTTTGACTAAATGAGCTCCGAGAAGCCACAGCCACGAGCGAGCTTCTCCCTCTTTCAAAACCGTTTTTACGCAAATATATATAACAGCGTTTGTGCCCTAGGCCCCTGAAAGGAGCGATTGCATGTATGGTTTCATGCAGTAGCAAATTTTTAAGGGATGGTTAAAAAATAAATCTTCACCTAAAAAATGTGAGCAGCGGTGTTTAGGCGAAAGATTTTCACACATGGGAACTAGATTTCAAAATCTTTACTTAAAATAAATTCAGCACTGAAAAAAACACTTAACAATCAATTAAAAATTAATTTCTAAATATTTTTTAATTCTTTTTCACTATCTAAACATCTTAACTTAAATTTTATGTGGGTACAATATTATTATATTTTAAAAAAATTATGGAATCATATAAATCTGTTTTTGAACAAGAGTCACATAGTGGTTAGTTCGTGTTTCAATTGTGTCAATTGCTATAAAAAAATTAATATTAATTGTGTTGAGTTCATCTAAAGTCTATTAGAGGCTAAATTGTCGATTAGTGGAACAAAAGTTACTTATTAACAAGGCGCAGTCTTTATTGGTGGTTAATGTCTACTTTAATTGTGTCAAGAGCAGTCTTTGTTGGTGGTTAATGTCTACTTTAATTGTGTCAATTACAATAGAAATTGTGATATCAATTGTGTTGAGCTTACCTAAGATATATTGGAGGTTAAATTGTAGACCAATGAAAAAAAGTTGCATTTAGCAAAGAGAAATCCTTGTTTCTGGATATGGAATTGTTGAGTTGTGGAGCTAAAAGCTTCACTGATGAGTTGATGTGGAGATTGTTGGGTTTACACAGTAATCGGCATCGGTCACACAACTGCGAACATCAGTGATAGCCAACTAACATCGGTTAGGGGTCGACCAAAATCTGCCGACATCGGTTAGGACGACCGACATCGGTTAGGGGTCGGCCGGCATCGGTCATCTTCAAACCGACACTGACTTTTGTGCGTTTCCAGGGGTTCCCATAATTGCTATTTTTAGACGAACAGTTAGTTTGCATGTAAAGACTAAAATTAGTCTTGAATTTGTTTTTCTAATTATTGTTTGCTTTCAATTCTATTTAAGAGACCCATTGGGCAGTGTTGTAAGCAAGGGGTGAGCAAGATCAATTAGATCTTCAAGGTGCAAGATCAAGAAGATCTGTAAGAACAACTCAGTATTTGAGTTAGTTGTAATTGATTGAGAGAGAGAGAACTTTTGAGGGAGAATTACTGTACATCTGAGAGGTGTAAGAAGAAAGAAATTTCTTCATTGTATTTCCTTCTGTAAGAGTTTAATACATATTGGTTGTTTCTCGTATCTCTTATTCTTTGTTGTTTCTGATTTCTAGTTACTTATTACTTCTGGTTCAATTCCGTGTTTAGTTGCTTATACAAAAGTAATCAATTGTACTCTAAGATCCTGACAACTGGGATCAGAGATCTAAACACTAACAAATGGTATCAGAGCTATGTGTAGATCCTAACAAGAATAATGTTATATCTAAACAACGCACAATGTAGAAGAGAATGAAATAAAAATTGAATTCATATAATAGTTTGAATATAGAGATGGAAATTTTTTAAGTAAAAGTGTAGTAACATATAGAAAAATAATTTAAAAAAAAAGGTAATGTAACAATTAAATTATTTTTTTTGTTAAAATATCATATACATAATATAAATTGATTTGTAAAATTAAAAATAAATTATCATGTAAAAGACAATATTAAAGAGTAAATCATAACAAAAAAATAATAATGAGAGACATAATAGAGAATCAAATTTAGTCCTTGCGCTGCATGTTATTACACTACTACTAAAACTGCATTATAAATAAGAGAGTAAGGGATAAATTTGGCCTCTATTATAAAATATAAGGTGGACATTTGATTTGATATAGTCTATGAAATGTAAGGTGATATTTTGAACAATCAAATATAAATTGTAATTTTTTTTAATAAATATAAATTTCATAATTTATCAAAAAAATTAACATTTAAATAATGATATTGAATAAATAATTGTCTAAGAGATAAAATCAACATTAAATTATAAATAAATTAAATTAGTCTAAAAATTATACAAGTAAAATGATTTTTAATAATATTAAAAAATTAAAATAAAACTAAAAAAATAAAAAGAATAAATTAATAGTCTCACTTTTATTCTAATAAAATATATTAATTAAAATAAAAACATAATAATTTTTAATAAATTATATTAAATTTAATTAATAAATTATATTACATAAATTGAAGTCCTTTAAAAATAATTACTATATTAAATATAGAAAGATGACATCACATTTTTTTAAAAATATATGATGTAAAAAATATAAAATTTAAAAAAAAATAAAAATTAATCATTATTAAATATATAAAATATTTCACAATATTATTTTTAAAAATACTTTCAAAAAATAATATGAAATTTAAAAATAATCTAAATAATATAATAATCCCAATAATTTAATTGATTATAATTAAATAATTAATTATTTTAAATAAAAACTATAATACCTACAAAATAAGGACTAATAATATCCACTAAAAATAATTGTACTCCAACATGGGATTAGCATATGAAAAATCTTAATTCATGTCAATTTTAAATGAATTACTATTCATGTAAATTTTTAATAATTTCATATTTAAATTATTGTAATGTAAATTTGCATCTAAATAGAGAATTAGAGGAGCGATGGAGATCCACTAAAGTTTGCTTCTATAAATAGTAAATTGTACTGCAATAGCATGGAACTAACATATAAAAAAACCTTAATTCCTATCAATTTTAAATGAATTATCATTCATATAAAATGAATTACCATCTATATAAATTTCTAATAATTTCACATTTTAAATTATTGTAATATAAATTTATATCTAAATTATAACGTATATAATAAGAATAGAGAATTAAAAGAGTGGAGGAGATCCACTATAGTTTACTTCTATAATTAGTAAAAGTTTTAATTTTTTTCATCGATAGTTTTTTTTTAAGATTTTATGAACTCGCTTAGAATCTAAGGATGGAAAGAGCAATGGAAGATAAGGAGGTGAGACTTGAAACTCCATTTGTCAAACCATTATAGGGGAAAGAATTGGAATGATGCAATCATTAATGCAAAAGCAAACAAAAGGAACCTATGCCTAGAAGCTAAGGAATATCTTTTTGGAGGAAAGAGTGCTCAACTTTTTTTTTAGAATTGGATAGGGATCAATTCAAAGATTTTTTCTTCTTATTAACTTATTGTTTCTTTGGCATGCAAATATTAATTGAGATCTAACTCAATGGTAAGGAAAGTTAAAGATTTTTTATTGAAATTTTTTTAATAAAATTGATTATGAAAAATATTTTAAAGAGAATTGTGGTTTTATTATAATGTAGGTTTATTTATAAATTATTATCATCTTTTTTTCAAACCTGCAAAAGAGATGACTTTAAGGGCATTAATTAGATCAAGTTATATGATATATCCCATGAATTGTGGATGGATTATGTTTTTAATATGGTAAGGAACTTCATGGGAGGTTTTATTTTTTTATTAAAAATCATAACAGTAAAGAGGTATTAAATTATATGATATTATGTATAGAGTTGAATTTGGATCAACTTTTTCTAAAGAATTTAATGTTGAAAATTGGTGAATTGAAATTGGAGTAATCTGTTGATTAAAAATTTTTTTTTTTTTAGACATCTAAAATCAAACACTTCATATTAATTTTAACTAATTAATCTTTTATCTACACTAAAATTCATAGCATTCACTATTTATCACCTCCTAACATCAATTAATCTTTTATTCCATAACTATCTACAATCTCATAAATTCACATCATTTATTTAATTAATCTAAATTTATTACCTAATCTTTCTTTAATTCTATATATTTTGAATATCTATAATTATCAAAATTAAAAAATTAAATAATCCTCACATCATTGCATCATTTTCTATCCCCTTCTACTTTCTAAATTTCAACAATGTCACAAGATTCCTCTGTCTCCCATCATCTAAATTTTATAATCTAAAGATTCCTCTTTTCAAATTTCAATGATGTCACAAATTTTACTTGTCTCCCATCAGTTGAATTTTATAATACAAAGATGTCACTTTTTAAACTTCAATAATGTCACGGGCTCTGTCTGTCCTCCATCATTGGAATTTTGTAATCTAAAGAATCTTCTTTTTAAATTTAATAATCCACCTAAAATCCTAGTAACTTCCACTATCAAATTAAATAATTCAATTAATCTTCTATGGGTCCAATGTCTCTACCTATTTCCCACTCCTAAGATTCTTACAATATAATTTAATAATCTCCCATCAATTTAATCATCCTGCACCATTGATCTCCAACCAAGATCAATGGCTCTCATTAATCAAACCAAATCTATAAATAGAGTCATTTGCATCCATTTCTACTAAACGTAAATTACATAATGAAGTGTCGTTCAAAGTTATCTATCAAAACTTCAAACATCAACTTAAACATCAATCTCGCAAAGAGAGGTATTATCAAATCGATGATGAGCTTCAACAATCTATTTGAAACTACAATCACATCCGAGTACAATCCACTTTATCACAAGAGTAAGTTGAAGGTATATTTCTCTTTCATCTTTCTTTTATTGTTCAATCTGAAGTACAATAGAATATATTTAGTTAGCTTCAATTTTATTTTAATTTTTAGTGATATAACAATCTTTATTCTTATTTATTGTTCAACCTGAAGTACAGTAGAATATATTTAGTTAGTTTCAATTTTATTTTAATTTTTAATAGTATAACAATCTTTGTTCTTATGTTACATTTTGACACACCTGATGAGACACACAATCCCTAAATTTGTATTTTCTTTTATAAAGGTTCCAAATTATTAACAATAATTAAAATGGGTATGCTCTTTTCTTGTGTCTATTAGGTGATACCTGAGGATCAGAAACATTTCGGTTATCTTCTATTTTGTTTACAAGTTTTCAATGACAAGGAAAATTATATTATTAACATTTTGTTTGTAGGTTTTTGAAATATTTCAAGTTAAAAAAATCATAAGATTTGTAGGTCTTTTTACTTTTTCTTCTCACGAACTATTGTTCTATAGCACAAACTATAAATTCATGTATTGCACTACTAATCTAGAATGTCATCTTCTAGATGCCATAACTTTTGATTTGGGTGTCCATTTGACCTCTCGTTCACGTCAAAAAAATATTGGAAAGGAGCATGCAACTATAAGCAAATATTTCACATTGGGTTTGATATTTTTGTAATGAAAATTACATATTTCAATCTTGTTTATTTTTAATCCTTGATTTCTTATATTCATGTTGGATATTTGTTAATTTTAACTTTTATCTTATTGTTTCTAATCTTGTTAGATATTTGTTGTTAAATTTAGTTTTCTAGCTTTATCTTTATTTTGTGTTTTTAGTTTGGCTAACTTGCAAGTTCTTTGGATTGCTTACCTCTTCACAAACAACTTACTAATTGTTTTTTGCAGGATGTTTGCTAAAGAAGCAAAAAATTAAACCAAATATATATATATATATATATATATATATATATATATATATATATATATATATATATATATATATATATATATATTTTACTTCTTTGTTAATCTTATTTTTATTTTGCTAATTATGTTATTTCAAGTTTTTAATTACTTCTTTCAAGTAGTATTTAATTTTTTATTTTTTTTTAAGTGATTAAATCACATTTCCTTTTCATTGTAGACCTTGCTTCTTGCTTGTATCATAAAGTTATGTATGTTCTTTCATTGGCATTACATTGGTGATGATACTCAAAAATCAAAAACAATTTTGTGACTTTATTAGCTTGATTTTATTTATGTATGTTATTCCCTTGACATCATATTGGTGACGATACTTAGAAATTAGAAACAAGTGTTGATCTTTTTCTTTTGGTTGCACGGGGTAGATTTCATCACCTTCTTGTGAGTCATTAGGGTGCAATGATTGGGAATTGATACCCTAACATATGTACCAACCCCATACATCTAATGAGGTATATAAATTGAGTGGTAGGTTTCGTAAGAGCATAACGACTATATATATAAATTACAACTTGTAAACATAAAATATTTTATTCATGACACTAAGCTATCATACATCACCCTTAAAAAATTCAAATTTTGATAGTATTTCATTAAAATCTTACAGCTTAACTGGTCATGAAGAGGCAAGACCCTCTCGTGAATGACATGTTATTAGATTTCTTCTTCGATGGATTTTTGAGCATCATATATCGTAAGGTATATCGATGACTATATAGATATTTTTGTATAAATTTTGAGTCTTAGGAAGTTTTATAGTCATCAAATCTATGGTGCATCAGTAAGCAGTTAACCTCAAGAATTTACTGTCAATATACCCTTGAAATTGGGTTTAATGGGCTACAGGCATGAAAGTCTCTATAGTTAGTGCTCTGAAACATTGGGCCATCACTATCTAACAAATAATCAAGTAGAATTGAGAGCCCATAAATTCTTCAAGACCTTTTCTAAATCATCCTTTTGACATGTGCTTTTGCTTGAAATTATTATCCTAGCTTATAAGCTTACTTGGTTTATTTTTTATGTGTGCATAAACATTATTTTTTCTAATTAAAAATGAAAGTCGACCAAAATCAACTCAAAAACAAACTAAAGGATTCATAGAGTTAAAATCCACATTAATTCCAAAAAATTTGAATTATGTCATTTCACATTGAGCCTAGTATCCATGGCACATTTCACTAGGAGTCAACCCAGAGCTAACCCAATTTTTTATTTGAATTTGGGTCACCATCCCTCAGTTAAAATTAATTCTGATAGCAATCTATTCCCTTAAAATAAAAAACATGATAGTCACACTAATAGTGATGTTGATCAAAGCATATATGAATAAGACAATACTAGCCAGTGGTTCAAAATGGAATAAGGAAATCCTATCTAGAATAATACCTCTATCAAAATAAATATCAAACATGTTGCATGTGGCTGAGGTAAATAATTTCACATATGTTGAAATAAACTCTTTGCACTTAGCTTACTGACAAGACCAAGAGGTCTAGAACCAAGAACAAGCTACTAATAGTTATCACATTGATCAAGATCAACACCATACTAAAAAATTCCATTTGGATCATGGACCTATTGATAAAGGAAAATAAACTTTAGTAGAGTAATCTTCTCAAGACCCAAATAGGGTCATAATCGACCAAGTTTAACAAGTTAGCCAATTGATAGCTACTTTGGCATCAACTTTAGCAACCACATCATCTAATCTAGAAATGTCATCTAATTAACAACAATAAATCCCACCTAATCAGCAGCAACACATCTCATTTAGTCAAAAACAATAACAACCCAATAATTTTAAAGTTGGCAATAGGGTGTACATATCCTCTAGATCCAATGTCAATTTACATTCATCTCCTAGTCAACCTTTGTTCATCCATAACATACATCAAATCCTTCTCTAAACACTCTTTTTGCCCAAGAGTGGCAATAGATGAAAAATGCTCTTCAAGGATTACAGACAGGGAACCAAAACACAAATTTCTAGTTTAAGGAGCTATGTATATATCCCTTCAATGAAAATATTTTCAAATCCTCTTTCCCCCTCATTTTGATGTGCCCAAATTTGATAAATATCAAGGGAAAAGAAAGGATATCCACATGACCACCTTAGAGAATTTTTCACGGTTTGTCAATAAGTGGCACATAATCACATTTTCTTGCTAAAGCTATTTCCTTGAAGCTTGGGTGGTCAAACTTTGGAGTAGTTCTTCCATTTGCCTAAGGAATCCATCACTACATTTGTAGACTTATTAGAACATTTTGTGAGGCATTTCTCATACAACATTGAACACGAGTTGACATTGATGGACCTTTGCAATTCTAAACAGAGAAGTGGAGAAATTTTATCATCCTTTTTGAAACAATGGAGGAGTTTAGCCAGCGAATTTCCTCATTCATTTCCCAAAAAATAATTAGCAAATATTTTTGTGAAAAATCTTAATCAAGAAATAATCCATCAAATCAAACTCAAATATGCCACCACATTTGAGGAAATCATCCAAAAGGGACTTCAAATTGAAAAGGATCTCATTAGTAAGGGTCTAATTAAAGTATTCTCTAAAGACACTTTACATAAACCTCAGGCTAGTACTCAAGTGCAAACAAAAAACCCAAGTTATTTAATAAGAAAAAGAATTTAGCGGGTGATAGAGTTATAGAACCTAAACATGTGCAAAATGTTCAAACAAGACATGTTTAGAATGTCCAATCCACTCCAAAAGTCACTCTTAAGAGACTACCTGTAAAGACTCCATATCGAAAGAGGATCCTTGATCCTCTTGGAGAACCAATAGAATTAATTTTCCAATAGATTTTTATGGAAAATGTGATTGTATTCCCACCAACCAATCCTTTTAAGTTAAGACAACCTAAGCCACAATGATACAGGGATGATGAAAACTGTGAGTATCATCATATTAAATGTCATGCTCTTTATCGATACATGCAACTCAAACACTACATTCAAGATCTATTAGATCATGGTGAAATCAAGCTCGAGGATTAAGCATCCACATCACATAATCAAAATATGAGAATTTTTAAGGATTCATTCCCAAAACATGATCAACGTAATCATCAAAAACAAAATCAAGATCACCACCAAGGTCAAAACATTCACACTAATTATGTGAACTATCACACGACGTCACATAATTATGATAACATTATGGCCACTATTGAAATTAATTCATGGCATTAGCCTAGCATAACTCAAATTGCTAAAGTCATTACCCCAGGACCTTCTATGTCTCAATCCCACAACCCTGTCAAAGCCCAAGAATGTGTTTTTACTACCTGATGCCCAAAGGTCACAATTCAAGGGCCTTCCACATCAAAATCACAAATAAAATCACAAATATTTCCATGTCCAAAATAAAACCATCCACATCCATAATCGAAATCAATATGACCCTATATAATAGTTGGAGAATACCCTTGCACATATTTCCATCTTGGATCTATTATGAACATTCTATGTTCGTAAGAACATCTTACACCAAACCCTACAACAATTAAAGGTCCCTACTAATATAGACCCCTCACAATTTCAAGCACTTGTAGGACATTTATCCTTGGATCAATAAATCGTCTTTGGTCACAGTGATATTTCACTAGTGAGACTATACCATAATAATCCTCTCTACATAGAATTATTACTTCGAAGCATAAAATCAAGTGGGAACTCATAGATAATGGATCAGAACTAAACATTTTCACACTCAAGTTGATTACGAACCTCAGGAATTCAAAATTAGACATGGATTCAAACATCATTACCATCAAGGGATATGATAATGTTAAAAGAGAATCACCTAACACTATTTATATACCCATCATTGTTGGGCCTACTACACATTAAACCCTATTTCATGTCCTTGACATTAAGCTTCTGTATAACCTCCTCTTTGATCATCCATAGATTCATCACATGCACACCATTCCTTCCACATTGCATCAATGTCTAAAATTTCCACTCTCTGGTATGGGGGTCACAATCCCTTGCGATATACAGTCTTATCAATATTGTAAGATGTTGGAAGCTATACATATCCATGCCCATCATTGTTCCATTGTAGAATATGTTCTTAAAAAGGATTAAAATGTGCTTTTAAGTCCTAAATCATCATACATTCATCTAGACAATCCTTTATCCACATCTAATAATACCCATCCAAAAACATCTACACACTTCACAATCAAATATAAAGGTTGGGGAGAATATGAAATAAAATATGCTTTCCATATTGTAAAACTTTCATTATTCGAAAAACCCATGGCAAGACTAACATGATATGGCGAAATAAGGTCGTTTCATATAAAGTTGGTTTTGCCAAAAATGGTCTTTTAAATAATGAATAGTTAAAATATCCTAACAATTCATGGTTATATACTAATGGACTAGCTTCATGCTATGAAAACAACAAATATCTTATCCCTAGTGAGATGTTAGAAAGGGTAAATTACAAGGGTACAGGCTTAAGAGCCAATGAACAAGGATTTCTTGAGCTTATCCCATTTACTTAGCATGAAGGAAATCATAACATTGGATATAGACCACTTGGATAGGGTTCCCTAATCTTGAAATGGATACAAATATGATGAATATTGATGAATTTCCTGGTAGTAACACAAAGTCATTTTATAGTATCTGTGATGAGCTTGTTGATACTAATATTTTTGATACTAATGCCAACCTTACCATCCATTTATACCTCCCTTATCTAGACCTCATAGATTGGGACCAACAATATCACATACTTTTAGACATTCTTTAGAATGATGAGGCAATTACAGAAGTTTTAGGAATTAGATATGATTTGTCACTCAAGGACTATAAGAAAGGATTTGAAATCAATTTGGACCATGTTACCTACTTTGGAGAGTAGGTGGATTTCCTTATTTAATAAAATAAAAAATTAATGTCCTCTAGTGAAAACCTCTTTGAGGCATTATTGGACAATGAAAAAATTAAAATCAAAGATGTGCTTATTAGTGAAAAGCTTTCTAAGGAACCAATGAATGGGTATATCCACTCTCTTCATCAAAAAGCATCGAAACCTAGAATTCCCTACATTAGCTTTAGTTCATATGTCAATCCAAAGGAGTAACACTTATTTAAATAGTTGGTTTTATAATATTCATAAACATTCAATGAGTGGTCTTTGCCTTTAATGCATTACTCTGATTCTTCTTGTATGGGTGAGATCAATGAACAAATTGGGTTAAAATCAAATAAAGATTGTCACTTCCCTTCAATACCTACTTTTTAATAAGATGGTTTTGCATTGCTTGTGTAAGATACCATTGAGGTCAACCTTGTTACAAAGTAAAATCCATACATCATTAAGTTTGGTGTCTCTCTCACTGAAGAGGAACAGGAGCCCATTATTGTTATTCTCAAATAATTTGTTGATATCTTCGCATGGTCTTATTCTAACATGCCTAGATTAGATATGTTGGAATAATAATCACTGAGGGGGGGTGAATCTATGTCTTAAAACTTTTTTTCAATTCCTCCTTAACATTCATGAACCATCACATCAACATATAGATCAATCAATGCATAAGCAATCACTCATACAAACATGAAACAAGATTATATAAGAAAACACATCATATATGTGGGAAACCCTTAAAGGGAAGAAAAAATACCAATATTTTTAAATGTACTATAGTCTTATAAGTCAAAATATCATAATTTAGGGAAGCACCAACTCCACATTGAACACCAACCCCAACTAGCTAAGCACCAACTCAGTTAGGCTTTAGCAAGCACCAACTTGAAAGGAGGTACCAACCCATAGATGACTCAGCATCAACTCAATCACATGATTTCCTTGATTACCTTTAGAACACTTTGTTTCTCAACCAAGTGGTGATTACCACCTCTTCAACTCTTCACACTTTTATTCCTCTCAAACTGCCTTCTAGGTTTTTTTGCTCAATTTGGTAAGACTATTTAGGTCATATGACCTAGATACTCATATGCAGAACCTATATAAAATCTTCATCATATTTTGTATACACTATTCATATGGTCTATAATACCTTATTCTACTTACCAATGTACTATTTCATTTTCTTCTACTCTATAATAATTAAATATACCTATACTAAGGTCATATAGGCTCCATATCACTTTTTAGAACCAACCACCACATGAAGCACACCATTTGTACGGTTCACAATTAGGCCTTCTCATACATAGAAAATCTGTCTTGATCTAATAAAGATTAAACACATATTAGATAAATAACCATGGAAATAAATCTCATGAAAAAAAACTTAATGACATTAAAAAAATTACCATGTGATTTAGACTTCACAACTCAGGGAAAAAGGACTCAAAACCTTTTATGTAAATAGCTCACTCAAAACTGCAAGAACACTCCAAAACCCAGTCATAAACAACTTGATCTTAAACACCTAAAAGAACACTACATATACCACTGATACCTTCAAAATATCCTTTGAGATTTCTATACCAATCTCAAATATAATAATTACAAGGTCTAATGTCAAATATTGGTCTTGCAGACCAATCTTTTAATCTCAATACACACAATTAATCTAGAACCAGACAAGCCAATTTGGCTTCAACATTTCAATCACTTTAACAAACTATAAAACCTTATACAAAGCATGTATAGGACATATAATTCCTAAAATAATCACTATGTACATTAGATACTTCAACTCAGGGCAGAGAGTCTCAAACTCATCAGTGCAACTCGATTACCTAGAACTGCCAGTTTACCTCAAGGCACAGTCATGGTGACAATGACATTCAACACCTATATGACCATTTACAAAGACTTATGATGCATCTAAATTATCCTATGATATCATTAGACCATTATAATATGTAAATATAATATGGTCAAATGGAAATATTTGTGTTGCATACCAATCTCATAACTTTATATCTCATTATCTCATTTGAACCCGATAGGTCAACTTGTGAGCAACTTTTTCACTATAACCATTGACCTCCAAAACTTATACCAAACATGAACATGTATAAAAATTCTTGGGAAACATTTACATGCACTTGGTTTCATCACTATTTCATGATAACACATCCCTAATCAACTTCTCACTGCTACCTGGATTTATCATTATTTCCTCTATTAGGCCTATTAGTGATTGGAAAACTTGGATGACTAGTTTATCATACTTTATGGATAGAACCTATCCATAAACCTTAATGTAAATGAAACATGAGTCTCAAAATTCATCCTCCATTCATTTTCATACTTTGACTTGGTTAACTCTGACTGCTACAACAAATCTCTAAGAAATGTTCACTTTCCTATAGGGTCTACTCACATACTTGACAACTCAAACACACCTGGAGGTGCCTAGGAAAGTTTAATACAACCTTAAATATATTAATTGAGCATACCAATCCATTTTGGGCACTTTTCATCAACATCTTAAACACCATGTCCTTATTAGGGTTCTAAGAGGTTTTAAACCTATTTTTATTCTTAATAATCATTCATAACGCATAATCCTTCAATCCAAAAACAAATACCTAAAATTGTGAGCTAGGACCCTTACCCATCTACCATGAATATATTAGGTTCTCATGCATATATTTGATGAGCTAATGAGCACCTGAAAGTCCTTATCGCATTTGCATGCCTTCATTCTATGTACTCGAGAGACCTGAAAACCACTTTTCATGCCTTTTATTAAAAACCATGACCTCAAAATTTGTGAACATGATTTAAAAAACATATCATAACTCTAGAAATTCTCACACTTTCCTTGTAAACTGATCATGAAACCCCATTAGGCTTACACTCTCTCTATACACCATAGTCTTCATACCTCACTAGGCCTTAAACTATCCTGCATGTCTGCTTTCATGATCTCAATACCTCAATGTAATGATCAACATATCACTCTCATGCCATACAACCTATCTTATGATTAAACATAGCCATACATCTTTCATATGTCTTAAAAATAGATCATGATGCCTTAATAAGCAAGGCAGGGTCTATAAATGGTCTAGTTACAGACTTGATCTATAGGTCCTACCCCTGTAGACTCACCTTGAGACTATTATTATTGCTCTAATGATTCTCATACATGCTAAAACAACCTCATATATTCATTCATGCTTGTGTGCACTCATCTCACCAAGCCATCATACTCATACCTTCTCACAAGGTCTCTTGATGTTATGACTAATGCCATGACTAGGCTTATTAAGTAATTAAAACATGACAAGTGACCTTGAAACACTTATAAAATTATCTATACTTCACTTACATGATCATAAAATTCCAAACAACCTCTCACAAACTTGTGCTTACTTACTTCACTATGCACACCTTCTCATAGGGTCTAGACTAGGCTTCTCAAGACACCTTGTACTCAAGAACTAGTACTCAAACATGCTTACTTCAATGTTATCAAACAAGAACACTCAACAAACATCACTCTCATACCATTGTAAAAATATTTAGATCAACTAATATAAGAATCATTAGGTTGCATTCAAATTCTCTCTCAATAGAGAGACATTAGGTTGCCTTAAAATCTTCTCAAAAACTACTCACCATGCATCTTCAGTAGATGCACCTTGACATAAATGACATCAAAATTGACATCAATTACAAAAATTCTTAACAAAATCCCCCTTTGTCATTGATGACAAAACATTCTTCAATTTGATCACTCTCATCTCCCCTAATACGGTCAATCTTCCTTCTTGAACTTTCTCCCCCTTTGACATTAATGACAAAGGGTCATACATTTTGTAGCTTCTATAACTACTCATTCTCCTTCTTTGGAAACTCTTTTAAGTTGTCAAAAGTTACACTTGGAGATCGTGAATAATCTGAATAGTTCCCCCTCAAACTAAGCACTTGCATGTTTTTGCTAACAAAATAGTGTCTCCATGAAGCCTAATGGAGTCACCCCTATCCATAGGGAACTAAAACAACACAAACTTGGGAGATTCCCAGATCTCCATTCCCTCACAAGATAGAATATCCTTTAGGATCCTTTTAGTCTTTATTAGTCTCTTTGACTTGACCTCTTCATCATCCATGTGGTCAACAATCTGAGTTGATAAGGAACATTCTTGACTTGATTTCACATCTGAAGTATGCTCTATCATATCCAACAGTCCACTTGGGATTGTAACATGGTCATGAATCACCTTTACTATCTTTGGTTTCCACACATTTAATTTCTTTCTCTCTTGCACTCTAAGGGTTTTAAACCTCTTATTTTGACTTGATGGCCTTCTACCTCTAATAAGACAAAATCTTGCAATGTGTAGTCATATAAAATGTCAAAATTGGTAGTTTGAGTAGGGCTTATGACACCCTATCCATAGGTCCTCCTTGCATGCTCTTGTGACCCTTCTTGACACCTTTTTGTTCATTATCAATCATCCATAGACTCCTAAAACCTAATTTTAGCTCAGTCAAACTCTATTTTCTAGGCCAATCCTATCCCCCCCCCACATTTTGAGCCTATAGGACACGAGTGCCATACCTAGACTATAGCATCAGACCCTAGGGTGTCCTTATTTTAGCACTCTTATCCAATCAAAATTTGAGCCCAAACAGCCAATTTCATCTAATTCTTATCGTTTATCATGTTGACCTAACATGAATACATCTAACCCATGACCAGTTGTTCCCTATAAAAGCGCAACCAAAATTCATTTACAAAGTGAGGTGATAAATCTTACAAAGCAAACAAGAATAAAAATTAAACCACTAAGGTAAACTTTCCTATTCTCTGCATACAATCACCCAACACAGCTACAAACATATTCAAACTCTCACACCAGTCCCTAACCACCTCAAGCACTCTCAATTTGGCATTTTTGCATCCACATTACACTATTGTACAAAGCACATCAAGTGGGAGAACTGCATATGGCTTCATCCCTCTTCAAAGTAATGGTATGTAGGTAGTGTGCCCACATAAGGGGTGTGGATTGCATGTTTAGTGCATCTTACACACACTAACCCCCCATTTTTAACTGATTCAAATCTCATTTATCAAGCATGATGGAGGGTTAGGGTTTGAAGATTAAAATATCTTTACATCAAGTTTCTTCGACATTCAACACTCAAAATTTCATAGGCAATCTCACACAAGAACAATGCAAAGAACCCAAAAAAATGAGGTCTCTATGAGTAGTTTGGACAATAGCGGTAGGAGTGGACAACAACATCAGACCTTAGGATGTCCTATTTTTGGTGGTCCTATCCTTTCACCGAATGAAATCTATATTCTAATTTGCAACACTATCCCAGTCTTGCACAACTAGTTTAAAACCCTGCAACAGTCGTTTCAACATATTTTAAGCTAAGTTATATTTCTCCTAATTTATTACTATTTTTTTAGAAAGGTAAAAAAGATAGATAAATCATACAAATTAGGGCTGTAATTATTGTAATATTATTTACTAATTTATCAATCAAGACCCTTAACTAAAATAGGAATAAAACTCCATTATTCCCAAAAAATTTAAATCATTTAGTGAACCTGACTTCATTTACGCATGAAAACCATAGAAACCCTATAGAAAATTCCTTGCTGATTTTTCCAATATTTTTTTTATTTTTCTTGCATATTTAAATCAAAATTTCACATTTAATTTTTAAAATTTACCTTAGTAATTTTTTAAAATCATTTCTTTCAAACCCTGGTTAAATATACTAGGTCCCTTTGCTTCTTGAGGTATCACCTTACATCTAAATCAAATTTCACATAACATCAAAAATAGATCTCACTTATTTCAAAATATTTCTTGCAAATAATAAGGAGTCCATACTCAATCCTATCATGTATATGAATGATGAAGTTTGCTATATGTTAATGCAAAGCTTCATTACTTCCCTCTCATGCTTAATTTTTATAATAAGGGATGATAGTATAAAATTTATTGCTAAAAATGTTAAGATCTATTTCATTCAAAGCAATGTTTACTTTTCCTTAATACAATATTTCATTACTTATTTAACATGATATCTCTCTATTATGTGTAATTCAATTAAGAATAAAATCCTTACATACTTAGAGGATCCATTACATAAGCTAACAACCACCCGTCAAGTTTCAATGTCATTGATCAAAAACTCAAAAGTTTTGATTGAAAGATATTTCAAGAACACGAAAATAACATAGTAACAATTATTTCTCTGAGAAGAGATGTTTTATTACTCAAGATTACAAATACAAACATATGCTTATCTCTGGGAAGAGATGTGTGATTTCTTTTTCAGGTTACATCTCATTTATACACATTTTGAAGGCAGGAGGAGAATGTGGAATGTCACCAATCTCGAGGGAGATTAAGTGGTTTGAATTCAATGATTCACAACATTACAAAATTTGAGGAATTTCTATTTTTAAAAACTTACTATTTTTAGACTGTACTACTAAAATTAAAATCTGAGGCACTTCTATTAGGTTTTCAAGGGTTAAAAACCACTGATAAAATCTCCTTGCCATCTCACTATTTTCTCCTCATTCTTAGATTTCCAATAGTTCAAACAGAGAGTCAATTAGACCTATGGTGCAAAAATTATGGCTCCTAGAAGTTCCATCATCAATTGGGGTAGAACCATTGCCCGAATTGTCACTTGAATTGTTTCCTGAATCAGTCATATCTTATGCACAAGAATGAATTTTATTCTCCTCCTCTCCCCAAAGAGGGTGATATCTACTTTCCCTCTAACCAGGTCTATGCTATCACCCCTCCAAAAAGTGAGGTAGATTATACTATTTTTCCTAATGCATACATTCAACCTATAGCTTTTTCAAACCCTCTTCAACATATGTGATTACATGTTCAATCGAAAGCAACTAGGGTTTGCACCTGTGAGACTCTAAGGGATCAAATCTCTAGTATGAGCAAGTTAATTTTAGATTTACAAATGTAGAATCAGCTATTACATGAAAATTTCACAATATTGAAAATCAGATTATAATACAAAAGCCTCAAAGGCACCCTAGTGCCAATCATGTAGATGCACCTTCACCTAGTCAATTGGTTGCAAGAAATGTTACATATCAAAACAAGAAATTACAACAAAGTAACTCTATAACTAGTGATTCAAAAAGTATTCAAAGATCAAATAAGAGTTCAAGTGAGGTAATAAGGGAAATGATTAAATCTAAGTTGATCAAACTACCTCCTCTACATCCAGTGAGAATATCTAGATATTATTATGCATATCATAGAATGCATGGGCGTCACACAGATTCATGTTTGGAATTAATAAAACATATACAATAGATAATTGCTAATAAGGACCCTATACAAGGTAAATTAATCAAGCAATTCACAATGACATAGGAACACATTCACAAAGGGTCAAATTTAGAAACAATACAAAAGTGGTTAATGTTGGCCATTTTTGTCTCACATACAAAAATTTTGCCTAAGTGTGAGAAGGTGGAAATTCAAGAAAAAGTGGCAATTTCAGAAACACTTCGAGCTTCCAGGAGTAGACAATAGATAGCTTCGATTTCTTGGAAGGAGAAGGCTTTGGGCTTTAACAAGTAAAAAACTTTGAGATTTCTCTCAGAAGACCTTAGGTTTGTCAAGCAGGAAGACTTCAAGTTTGTGGGGTTGCCTTGCTTAAAAGGTGAATTAAGTTGCAAGCAGTCAAAAACCCAAAATAAGTAAAGGGACATGACAAACCCAAGTTGGTCTTGGGCAATGGTTTGCGGGTTCTTCAAGAGGCAAGTCTTCAGGTTTTCTGAGGTGAAAAACTTAAATTATTTTACATGTCATAAGCAATGCAAACCCCAAAGTAGAGAAACAATAAGTTAAAAGTAGTCAAAAACCCAAAATAAGTAAAGGGACATGACAAACCTGAGTTGGTCTTAGGTGGTGGTTTGTGGGATCTTCAAGAGGCAATTCTTTAGGTTTTTCAAGGTGAAAGACTTAAACTATTTTATAATTCATAAGCAGTGGAACCCCTGAAGTAAGGAAGCAAGAAGTAAGTTGCAAGGAGGAAAAAGCTTGCATGATGATTAAAATGAAAAGTTCTAAAAGGAAAATTATGGAAAATAGTCCAGGAAAAGCAAGCAGTCATGAAACATTAAGGTCAATGGTCAGCAAATCCAAAAGGCCAATCAATCAAGGACAAGTGGCACAAGTACATACAATTCACTTCTAGAACATGCAAAGTGGTCAAACAAGGATTAGACACGTCCAGGTAGAGAAGTGAACATGTAAAGACCAACCAGGATAGTCTAAATTGAAGTAAAGAACATGCCAAGTTTTAAATGGAAGGATAAATCACTCATGCTTGGTAAGAATATATAGCTACCTTCAGTATGGCTTTCTTAGTTCCAAATAGGAGAATTTAATGCTTGAGGAGCTCAAGGAGCTCGAGGAGATGGATGGTGATTCTAGACAGTTCATATGGTGTTCAAAGTAGTTGCATGCTTTGAATGCAAAGAGCTCAAGTAGAATAAGCATTGGTGCTAGTCATCAATGAATTATTCTCTCCTTTCTCTCCATGAAAATTTCTTCCTCTTTTCTCTCCCTCTTTCTATATATCTCATGTCTTCCATTTTGCAAAGGGTTCCCAGATTTTAGATGTTTTTTTCTTCCTAGGAGATGGGATGCTCTTAGAGATATCTCAAGATATGCTCAGCTAGTTAGGCTCGACCCTGCCAAGCATTTGTAAGAACCACCTCTTATGCAATAAAGGATTTTTCTTTGCCTATCTCATGCCTTGGACTTGTGTCTATTGAGTTACGTACTATGGCATTGCATGAAGGAGAGTCTTCCTCATCCATGGTCCTCATTTCTAACCTTATTTAAGGATTTTTTGATGTTATTTGTAGGTCTGGTTGAGTTTTCTTTCTACCATTAATGTGAACTTATAGTGAGTCTTAGAACTCCTCTCCATTTACATTCATTGCTTCCTTGAACCTCCTCCATGAAATATTTATGCAACCATCTTGATCTTGAGGTTGTGTAATCTAGTATTGTCCTCTGTAGAATTAGTGTGGGTTCAAGCTTATGGGAGTTTCCCATTTTAAATTGGTGCATTGCCTGGTTAGCCTTCTTAAGAGCCCTTTTCCCCCTTCTAACCCTTTTCCTCATGAAATTTTTATTTCAGCAATAGTTTAGATGATACACCGAGAGGAACTAGCCTCTTTAAAAATCCTAGAGGCTCAACCTCACCATAGGACACCCACATCCTAAGGTTATTCCCATGCTTATAGCTGGAAGTGGGAGATCATAAAAAACTCTTCCACAAGGGTGCAATTCCAAGCTATAACAATTACCAAAGCATAACTCAGAACAACAAAAGGATAAAAAAAATTAGAGAAATAAATAATACCATAGGCACATGTAAAGCATGAAAAAGATGTAAATCTACCTCTCCAAAATGAGGCTTAAATTTCAAAGCAATATGGGTTTGGTCAAAAATATCTATAATAATTTGATTATCAAGGTCAAGGGTTAGGAAAACATGCTCAAAGCATCACTACTATTCTAGTAGTTGATAATGTTTGTCACCAAGGTTTGGGATTTAGTGAACATCCTAGGAGAAGATCCACAAACATAATTTATCAAGGAGAAGATCCAGATACAACAAAAGTCAACACTAGCATTCTATTGGTTCATAATCAAGATGATAATGATGAATATAACAATTTAGATTATTATGATTTCCAAGATATCGATCATGAATCTGAATATTCAGGGTCATATTCATAGCCATTCCCTTATGTTTCATAATCACGCATGATTCCTTTGTTTGATATAGGACACCATGATAGGGAATCTCTTATAAGACTCATATGTTAGTATCATTTCTTCTCACTCTTTCTTGTACATAGCTTCATTTCAATTTTTTGTATATAGTTTCTTTTAGCTTACATGTACATAGCTTCTTTTCAATTACGTGTACATAGTTTCCTTATGCTTGCTTGTACATAGCTTATTTCAAAAATACAAAAACATTCAAAGATTTCAAAAATACAAAAACATTTGAAAAACCTAAAATTAAAAAAAAAAAAACATTAAAATATTTCAAAATATAAAAACATTCAAATAAATCAAAAATCCCAAAAACATTTCAACTGTATGCATCATCCATGCTTTACATTTCTACTACCATGCTAGACTTATAATTTATTGATCTATGCTTTTGTTTGTTGATTTATCTATACTACCGTGCTTCACTTGATCTTCTTTGAGTGTGTGTAGTGACACCCAACTCTTTGATTGCTTCACTCTATCTATTGAGGGAGCATCTTACTTCTATATTCGAGACATACATCGACATATCTACCCATTGGGGGTATCTTCTACATGACTACACCATCCAGGTTATGTTATTCCTACACCACACACTCTAGTTATCATGTTGATGTATATTACTTACTAGCTTACATAGATTACTCTATTGACACTCACTAGTATATAGCACTTATGTATTTCTTAGCATCACCTAGTCTTATACTACATGTTTTACATACTTTCACTTCTTGCTTTGATTAGTTAGATGCTATTGTATTTCCAGCATTTACATGCCTTCCTTTCTTTCTTTGAGTAGCTAAATGTGATTGCATTTCTTATTTTCTATTTTATCTCTTATGTTTGTCTTAGGAAATTTGCCAATGTCCTTTGCTTATATTCTTGTGTGTGCCTTTGAACATTTGCCAATGTCATTTGCTTATACTCTTCTATGTGCTTATGGCCCTTGTGCCAACCTTGATTGTTTTTAATTGTATGTGTATGTGAGCATTTGAACATGCATTGTATGCTTGTTTCCCAGTTTGAGTGACATATGCCTATGTCCCTTATTTGCTTGGCCCCTTGGCCACTTTTGTATGCTTCTTATTTCTTTCCTTGCGTGCTTGTTTGCTTCTCAATTTTATATAATTCCATAATCCACATCATGCATTATCTCACTTTCTTAAATACCATAATGGACATCATGCTCCATCCCTCCTTCAAAAATAACATTTATAGTTTCAATTCAGTATACTACACATGTTATTACATTGTTACATCTATCAAGGCATTCCCCTATTGATCTAACAATCTCCAATACAAACTATGTTATATCTCGAGACATCTTTTCAATTATCATTACTATATCATGTATTTTTTTAGCATAACACACTTGCAGGATCTTTCTTCTAAGGTTAGTTATTTCAGGGTCTTCCTTCCTACCCTCAGAAGAGGGGGCAATGAACTAGGATTTTGTCACAGAGATTAGATCCCTCTATCAATCAAAAATTAGTTTTGAGAACACTTAGAACAACAACCAAAACCCAAACAAGACAAAGTAGACTAGGAAAATAGTGATGATTATAGAACAATGATAAAAAATAGTAAAGGACAAGAGTGCCAGAAGTAGACTATAGCATCAAACACCAAAGTGTTTTATTTTTGGTGTTTCTTTCCAAACAACAAAAAACCTAGATTTTATAGAAATAGACAAAAAGGTAAGTTCACTTATAGTTTTGTTAGCTATAGTTTAGTTCAGATTGGATAGTTTAGTATAGTTTTTATTTGAGAATCCAAATATAGGGGATTCATGCATGACATAATGGCTCTCACTTTAAATTTTAGATTAGGCGATTGGTACAACTTCTAGATTAGAATCCATGTTACAGACATCAGTGATTTGGGGTAATGTGCATGGCACACTTGCCTTCTCTTATTTCCAATTCATTGCATTACCCAGGTATTCTCGGTAGTTGTGTGCCTTATTCTATCTATAGGTGGTTGGCATCATTCCCAAGTGGATTCCACATAAGCCTAGTTATCAGTTTTAGAGTGGATTTCATACAATCCTGATCTCTACCTCTTGAAGTAGCCAAGATTGGCCTAGTTTTTAGTACACATTTAACTATCCATGCCACTTTTTCAGACTATAGATCATTCATCGGCTTTAGGATCCATCTCATATGACACACATTCATACTAGTATCAGTTTATAACTTCACTTAGTGGGCAATGATAGGACCAAAGGACTAGCTAGACTTTGTATTCTTGAGCCACCCACTCAAAGGGATTGAACACAAAATCCAAACATCGATTAGCACATGCATGACCACATAGCTTCACTCAATGGGTGATGATGAAGCCAAAGGGATATCCTTTGCATTTTTGAGCCACCTTCAGGGAATTGAGCACTCAGCTCTGTTCATGATATTACTCTTGGTACAACATATACCCAACATCACTCAACATCACAATAGTTTTTGTATTGGTCTACGTACCCAGTGAGGTGTATTTGTTCCATTCTATTCCTCTCTCTTTACCTAGCCTTTGTGCATTCTTATTTTAGATATAGCATGTCTAGTAAAAACTAATCTACTTTTTGTTTTCTCTTGTAGATTTACACTTCACAATGTGTTCTCTATGCACACTCAACATCACACATCTTCATGGGCTTCACCCTTGCAGGTGAGTTCAGGTATGCTTTATATTATTCCTTTATCCTAGTATTTCACTTTGTTGCATCACTAAAATAAAGGTGGGTCAAGTGTAGTCATATAAAATGTAAAAATTGGTATTTTGAGTGTGGCTCATGACACCCTATCCATAGGTTATCCTTGCATGCCAATATGACCCTTCTTGACACCCTTTTGCTCATTACCAATCATATATAGACTCTTGAAACCTGATTCTAACTTATTTAGACTCTATTTTTTAGGCCAATCATATCACCCTAGGTCCTGAGCCTATAGGATAGGAGTACCATACTTAGACTATAGCATTGGACCATAAGGTGTCTTGTTTTGGCACTCTTATCCAAACATAATTTGATCCCAAATGGTCAATTTCATCTAATTCCTATCTTTCATCATGTCAGCCTAGCATGAATACATCTAACCCATGACCAATTGTTCCCTATAAAAGTCCATCTAAAGTTCATTTACAAAGGGAGGTGACAAATATTACAAATCAAGTAAGAATACAAATAAAACCACCAAGGCAAACTTTCCTATTCTCTACATATAATGACCCAACACAGTTGCAAACATATTCAAACTCTGACACCAATCCCTAGCCACCTTGAGCACTCTCAATTTGGCATTTTTCCATCTATGTTACACTATTGCGTAAAGCACATCAAGTGAGAAAACTACATATGGCTTGGTCCCTCTTTGGAGTATTGGTATGTAGGCAACATGCCCATAGAAGGGGTATGGATTACATGTTTAGTGCATATTACACACACTAACCCCCCTTTTTAAGTGATTCAAATCTTGTTTATCAAGCATGATGGAGGGTTAGGGTTTGAATATTAAAACAACTATAAAGTGAGTTGTGTCAACATTCAACACTCAAAATTTCATAGGTAGGCTCACATAAGAACTGTACAAATAACCCAAAAAAATTAGGTCTCTATTGGTAGTTTGGACAATAGCGGCAGGAGTGGACAATAACATTAGAGCCTAGGGTGTCCTATTTTTGGTAGCCTTATCCTTTCATCAAATAAAAGCTAGATTCTGATTTGCAATGTTGTTTTAGTCCTGCACAACTAGTTTCAAACCCTACAACAGTTTTTTCAACTTGTTTTAAGCTAAGTTATATTTCTCCTATTTTATTACTATTTTTAGAAAGGTAAAAAAGATAGATAAATCATATAAATTAGGACTATAATTATTACAATATTATTTACTGATTTATCAATCCAGACCTTTAACTAAAATAGGAGTAAAACTCGATTATTTCCAAGAAAGTTAAATCACAATGTGTCCCATATTATGACAACTGTAGGAAACAACCTTATACATACCTCTTGACTGATGATTCCTTTCATAATCCCATGCATACTCATTTTTAGAGGGTTTTCAAGACTCTCTTTCTCTATGACCAAACTAGTTACATGCAAAATAGTAACCATTTAATGTATTAGCATACCTTATAGCATTAGACTGTCTATTTAGTCTTTTCATGTTGACCTTCTTTTCTTCATTAGCCTTTTCCTTGACTTGAGCTTCCTAATTTTTGTCTTATTTGAAACCAAGCCCTGTCTTATCACTTGTATACTTTTGACTACTCAATATGTTATCTAGAGCATCAATACTCTTTTCAAACTTCATAAAGGTCTTCAACTTGCTAGATGCTTGATCTAACTTAGCTTCCAAGGATTCCATTTTAGTTCCATACCAAGTGCATTCTTCCTCTTTAGATTTAAGTTAGTAGTGACTATCTCCATTTGTAATTCAATCTAATTTATGATCTCATCATACTCATTGAATGTGTTATTTAATCTCTTCTCAAACAAACCAATGTACTCTTCATAGTCCTTGACTAATGATCTTAAAATGTGATTCTTCCTTCTTTGAAAATTCAAATCCTCTAGAGCACTCACCAATTCTACCTCAAGGCTTACTTTAGCCTTTTTTTCATCTGATTCTTCATCATCCATAAGGTCTTTCTATTTTGAGTAACCCTTATTGTCTTTTTATATATCCACGAATAAGGTTTCAATATTGTCATGTTCATGTTCGTTACTATCATCATCACTCTCAAATGTGTTTGTGTCACTTACATCAGATGAGTTATTATCCTCTTTGGTATATAAACTTCTCTTTTTCTTAGATGACCCTTTCCTACCTTCATACTTCCTAAAATCTTTCTTATTTTTTTTGGGATTATAAACCTTCTTATCATCTCCATGATGTTCATCATGTTCTTCATCATGCTCAGTCTTATCTTTATTATGACACTTAGATGCAAAGTGACCAATCTTACCATAGTTGAAACATTTGAAAGGCAACTTACCTTTGTACTTACCAGATCCAAACCTCAATTTTCTAGAAAATATGGCTATTAGTTCATCATCATCAACATATGAACATACCTCATCCTTGACCTTCTTGGCTTTTAACTTCTTATGAAATTTGAATGCTACTTCCTTCTTGGGAGGTCTTCCTTCATTTTTTCTCATCTTATAAGCGGTCAATATGCCATGAAGCCCATCCATTACTAGCTTATCCAAATCTTGCATCTCATCTACTGCAGACACGTTAGAATCAAACTTAGGAGTTAGTGATCTCAATACCTTTTGAACAACTATATACTCTTTCACTTCTTCTCCCACTCCTCTAATGACATTGATAACTTTATCAACCTTCAATAGGTAAGATTTAATGGTTTCATCTTCAGACTATCTCTTTTGAGTCGATAACTTGGCCATCTTCACCTTGGTGTCTCCTTCATAGATAGTCTTCAATTTGTCCCATATCACCTTGGCTGACTCATAATGCATCACCTTCACAAACTCTACCTCTAATAAGCCACACAAAATGGCATTTGTTGTCTTATAACTACTCTCACTTTTTTTCTTGCTTGTTGCATTAGTTGGTGGTGTAGGAGGTGGAGTGTGTCCATCCACAAATGACTACCATATGTCATAGACCATTGACATAAGATATGTCCTCATTCTGATGCTCCAAAAAGCATAATTAGTCCCATTAAAAAATGGATCCTTACTAGTGGAGAAACCACCTTGAGCTTGTTGACTAGCCATCCTCACTTATAGGATCTTCTTTAGGCTATTAAGCCGCCTAATTCAAAGAACCTACTATGATACCAAATGTCATAATTAAAATCATTAAAATTAGGTATGAATTAGTGTCTTAAAATGTTCTTTCAATTCCTTCTTATTATTCATCAACCATCACATTAACATATAGATCAATCAATGCATAAGCAATCACCCATACAAACATGAAACAAGATTATACAAGATAACACATCATATATGTGAGAAACCCTCAAGATAAAAAAACCCAATAATCCTTAAAAATGGACTATAAACCTATAAGTCAAAATATCACAATTTAATGAAGCACCAACTTTACATGAAACACCAACCCCAACTAGCTAAGCACCAACTCAACTAGGCTTTAGCAAGCACCAACTTGTAAGGAGGAACTAAACCCTAGATGAATCAAAACCAAATAAGTCACCTAATTTATTTTATAACCTTAAAAACACACTATTTATCAACTAATTTATGATTACAACCTCTTTAACTCTTGACACTCTTATTCCTCTCAAACTGCAATCTAGGTCTCTTCACTCAGTTTGGTCTCTTTAACATTGATTAGGTCATATGACCTTGATCCTCATATACAAAAACTTTGTCAAATATTAATCATAGTTTCTATACACTCTTAATATGGTCTAAGATACCTTCTTTTTCTTACCATTGTACTGTTTCATTCGCTTCTAATCTACACACACAAATAGACTTAAAACTATCTTGTATATATACCATTCCTTATTCATATATCCCTTGGTCGGCTAATAACACTTAACCTCTTAGTTTATACATGTAATAGATCTTATTAAATCTCATTAACATTATTTAAATGATTATTAAGTCCCTTTAGGTCTGACATAACTCAATTATGTTGTATTTCACTATTAGGTCTCATGGAGACCTAATTCTATTAGGTCTACTTTTAGGGCACGTTACACTTTGCCTTCCTTGGAACACTTTAAAACTCCACACATGGTAGAAAAATATCATATAAAAATCAAATATACATGTACTAATCTCATCTAGGTTCCACAAAAAATTTTAGAACCAACCACCACTTGAAGCACACCATTTGTACTGTTCACAATTAGGCCTTCTCATACATAGAAATTTTTTATTGAACTATTAAAGATTAAAAATAAATTAGATAAAAAAACACGTAAATAAATATTATGAACAAAAAAACCATGACCTTAAAAACATTACCATGTTATTTATACTTCACAACTCAGGGCAAAAGAAATCAACACCTTTTTTGTAAATAACCCACTCGAAACTATCAGAACACTCCAAAACCTAATCATGAATAACTTGATCTTCAACACATCAAAAAACACTTAAAATGACCACTAATACCTTAAAAATATATTTTTAAATTTATATACCTATCTTGATTACAATAATTACAAGGTCTAATGTCAAATATTGGTCTTGTTGACTAATCTTTTGACCTCGGTAAACATAGTTAATCTAGAACTAGATAAACCAAATTGGCTTTAAAATTTAAATCACTTTCACTGACTATAAAAAATTATAAAAATAATTTTTAGGACATAAAATTACCAAATAAAAACACTAAATACATTATATAATTCAAATCAGGGCATAGAGTCTCAAACTCATCACTACAACTTGCTTACCCAAAACTGTCAATTTACCTTAAAGCACAGTCACGGTGACAATGACCTTCAACATTTGTATGACAATTTTAATAGGCTTATAATGCATGTATATGATCTTATGACATCATTATACCATTATCATATAGAAATATAATATGGTCAAATGGAAATATTGGTCTTGCAGACCAATCTCATAACCTTATATCTCATTGTCTCATTTGAGCCAGACAGGTCAACTTGTGAGCAAATTTTTCCATATAACCACTGACCTCCAAAACTTATACCAAATATTAACATGTCTTAAAATTCTTTATAAACATTTATATTCTCTTGGTTTCATCACTATTTCATGATAATATATTCCTAATCAACTTCTCATTGTTGCCTTGATTTCTCATTGTTTTCACCATTAGGCTTATTAGCGACTGACTAACTTGGATGAATAATTTAGAATAATTGAGGGATAGAACCTATCTATAAACCTTCATGGACATGAAAAATTATTCTTAAAATTCATCCTCCAATCATTTGAATACTTTGACTTGGTCAACTTTGACTGCTACAACAAATCTCTGAGAAATGTGCACTTTCCTTTAGGGTCTACTCACACACTTGACAACTCAAACACACTTGGTGGTGCCTAGGAGAGTTTAATACAACCTAAAATTAATTACCTAATCATACCAATCCATTATAGGTACTTTTTATCAACATATTCAACATCAGGTCCTTATTAAGGTTCTAAGAGGGTTTAAACTTGTTTCCATTCTTAACAATCACTTATAAAGCATAGTCCTTCAATCCAAAAAAAATGCCTATAATTTTGTTCTAGGACCCTTCCATATACAACATGAATATATTATGTTCCCATTCAAAGGTTTGATGAGATAATGAGCACCTAAAAGTCCTTTTCATATTTGTATGCCTTCATTTTGTGTATTCAAGAGACCTCAAAACCACTTTTCATGCCTTATCTTGCAAACCATGACCTCAAATTTTTTGAAAATGATTGAAAAAACATATCATACCTTTTTAAATAATCACATTCTCACATTTTCCATGGAAATTGACCCTAATACCCCATTAGGCCTCCACTCTCTCTCTTACCATAGTCTTCATACCTCACTAGGCCTTGAACTATACTTCATGCCTTCTTCCATGATCTCAACACCTCAATGTCATGATTGACATCTCAATCTCATGAATTAAAACCTCTCTCATGCTTAAACACAACCATACATCTTTAATATGTCTTGACAATAGATCATGATGCCTTATTAGGCCAGGCAGGGTCTAGAAATGGTCTAGTTATAGACTTGATTTATAGGTCCTACCCCTATAGAATCACCTTGAGACTCTTATGAGTGTTCTAATGCTTCTCATAAATTCTCAATAAACATCATATAACCACTCATTCCTATGTTCACCCATCACACTCATGCCTCTCACAAGGTTTCTTTATGATATGACTAGCGCCATGACTAGGCTTCTTAAGTAATTAAAACATGAAAACTAACCTTGAAACACTTTTAAAAGTATCTATACTTTACTTACATGATCATACAATACCAAACAACCTCTTACAATCTTGTGCTTATTTACTTCACTATGCACACCTTCTCATAGGGTCTAGACTAGGCTTCTTGTAATCATATAAAATGTGAAATTGGATGACTTAGGTATGACTAATAACACCCAACCTATAGGTCCTCTTTCTTTCTCACTCAACCATTTCTTAGCTAGAATTTAACTAGTTCCATGTCACATTTAACTTCTTGAACTTAGCTTTTTGAGACCTAGGTAGCACTCTCAAACCTAGATCTATCCCCCTAGGTCTCATCCTCCTAGGATAATAGCACCCAACTTAGACATGAGCACCATAATTTAGAGGTGTCTTATTTTTGGTGCTATTTTCTAAGTTCACTTTAACTTTAAATGGTCAGATTTTCTTGATTCCATATCTTTTCACCTACCAGCCTAATACAAGCTCATCTAACCCACGATCATTAGTTTCCCTATAAAAGGCCATTCAATGTCTATTTAGAGGGGTTGGCACTCATTCATAGGAAAGAAGCAAGAATACAAGTAAGCACACTCAATCACTCTTCCCTATTCTCTACATATATCCTTCCAAGATCAATTCAAGCCTATTGAAGCACTCATACTAGTCCCTAGTCATCCAAAGTACATTCCATTTGTGCAATATAGTTGCATACATCACACCATTACACCAAGCACTTTAAATGGGAGAACTACATTATCTTGATCCCTTTTCAGAGTATTGGTATGTAGGTAATGTGACCACACACGGGGTGTGGAGTGCATCGAACGTATCCTTTACACACTAACCCCTTCTCTCTTTCCCAAGATTGTCACTCAAGTTCAAGTACCAGGATCTCCTAAGGGTTTTGAAGATTGAATCACACACACAATGAGCTCCACACAAACCTAGGCTTCAATATTTCACTGCCAAGATGTCACAAGCCTGTCGAATAGAACCTATAAAAGCTAGACCACTAGGACAACAACATTAGAAGTGGATAATAGCACCAAAAATAGACAATAGTGTTGAAAAGTGGACTATAGTGCCAAGTAATAGGGTGTCTTGAGTTTAAAACTCCTATCCAATCCAAAAATAGAGTTCTAGGTAAATTTTAAAATCTTACCATCCTTGCATAATAATTTTTAGATCCTACCTCATCTGTTTCATCCTAGAATAAGCTAAGTTTTATTTCTTTACACTTCTTACTATTTTTGGAAAAGGTAAAATACTTATTTGTTTACACAAATCAGTAGGTTAATTCTTGCACATTTATTTACTAATTTACATTTACTCAGACCTTTATTTTCTTAGGAATTAAACACCTAATTCCCAAAAAGAATAAAACATTTATGAACCTGACTTACTTTGAATTTTTGCACAAAAATCCTAGAAACCCTAGGGCTAATTATTTCTAATTTTTTGTAGTTTTTTCTTGATTTTTATTGAATTAAAAAATAAAAAAACTACAAATTAATTGAAATATTTTCAATAAATTCACCCAAACCCTAGTTTTCACATACTAGGTCATATTTGCATACAAACACTTGCAAACCACTAGGAAAAATATATTGCTAATTTTAGAAATATTTTTAGATTTTTCCTCAATTTTTAAAATTAAAACTACAAATTTTCTATAAATTTTTCAAATTACTACACTAATTTTGGAAAAAATTATTCAAAACCATAGTTGTATCAAATACATTCTTAGTTATTTTCAATACTTTTCGCATAATTTTCTGAAAATTTAGTTGCATATCTAACTTAGAAAAATCAATTTCAAATTCAAAAGTTCATAGTATGTTGCAAATAATATTTCAAAAAAATCCTTAGTTGCATGTACTAGCTCCTTCTTTGTTATTTTAGGTATCACCTTACATTCATACGAAATTTGCAAAAATGATGCTCAACCATTTACATATTCATCTTACATTTCTTGTAAATAACAAAGAAACCATAATGAGCCCTATCATGTACATGAATGATGAAGTCTATCATATGTTAGTACAAAGTTTCATTCTGTGCACTTCATGCATACTATTCATACTAAGGGATGATATTACAACATTCATTGCTAAAATTATACAAGATTTCCACATGCCTTTTGCATATTCTATATCTCTACTATGGAATAATCTTCAAGTTTCTTATGTTCAACCTGTAATCAATATTATGTTACAACTCAAAGCTCTATATGCAGTTAGACATAAACTCATGCTCTTTATCTTTTACTCTCTATTTGTCATATGGAAACGTTTCTAGATTCATTATGCTCAACAAATGATAAATGTTATGTTGCATATCAAAAAAATTTCTATTTTTTTCATGTACAATGTAACATTGTCTACCTCTTACTTGCTATATTTCATATGCCATACTCTTTATAAGTATATCTTTGCATACATACTCACCCAAATTACATGCATTTCACTTCACATTCATGTTTTTTGCCTCAATGCATATAACTCATTGGTTAGTTTTTAGTATCTTCCTATCATTACTAGATGATAGCAAACACTAGTGGTTATATCCATCCCTCCCTCCCTCAAACTTGGTACATCTAGCTCTTATCCCGCACCTACTAACAGCTTTATGCCTATAGTAAATCATGCAATCCATGCTCTTATCCAAGTTTACAGAGATAGGTAGGTTGATATTACCCAGGGCCATAACTTTATTGCTCAGGCTAGTTCCACTTCAGACATAGTTTCTATTCTCAAACTCCTCCAATGATCAGATATTTACAAGGATGTATTGTATGCATCCCTTCGTAATACTATAATCCCTATCTCCACTGAACCATCATATGTTGCATCCATCCTCAACATAATGCAATGGACTGAAGAGCATATCTCTTTTGAAAAAGAGGATTTACCCCCGTAACACATCATTGAACAACATCTACCTTTGTATATTCAATTAAGAATTAATGACGTTAGGGTCAAAAGAGTACTGGTGCATAACGGTTCAGGCCTTAACATTTGAAACATCTCATTTATTAAGCATCTTAACATACAACCACATGATCTAGACCATTCTGATATGAACATCAGACATTTTGAAAACATCCCATGAAAAGTAATGGATCAAATAACACTTAATCTTACCCTAGGGCCCAAGACATTACCAACCACCTTCATGCCAAATGACCTTAATTATAACTTATTACTTGGTTGGCCATGGATTCACGATATGCATGTAGTTCCTTCCACACTCCACACCTGTCTAAAATTTAGTCACAAAGGTTACATATACACGTGCCCAATAGACCACAAACCTTTTAAATATTGTCAAGTAGTTGAATCTCCATAGAATTATATTTCACACTTTAATCTAGGTAGTATACCTAAACAATTAATTACTCTCGATACACCCTCATACCATACACAAAATTAGATAATTCCAAATTCTATCATAACACCCACACCAGAGAACCAATTTACTCCACTATTTGCACTCAAATATCTGAATAAGATGGGTTATCAAGGAAAAAGACTTGGAAAACATGAACAAGGAATAGTGAATCCAATCGAGGTATCCACACAACATAAATTACAAGGGCTAGGATACCATTTCTGCCTTAACCATAATGAATCCTTTCCCACCCTTTCATAACACATAAAATTATGTCCACCAGTTTCACACACTAATAATACAGTCAATCATACTTCTACACTATCATTAATCTACCTTGATCTTATTGACAACACAACTTCACCCAACATGTTTTCATTAGATGAATTCTCTATAATGAATCCATCCTCCAATTTCTTGGCGCATATGAGGATCTCCCATCTTGTTACCATAAAAACCAATTTCCAAACCACATAAATACCCATGCATACTTTGGAGAAAGTATTGACTACTCCCCCGACATACTAGTTGACTCAGATGATATTATCCCTACAACTCCATACACACTTGATCGTTCCACATTACTTAATGAAGAAATAACAGATTTCAATTTCAGGACCAATAAGGATCCTCACATTGTCTTATTATTCACTGCTCTAAAAAAGGAAGAAGATGTTGATATTCACCAAGCTTTAACAAAATTCCCCAAACTCTTCACTTGGTCATATTTTGATATGCCAAGAATTGATACATCTATAGCAGTCCATTAGATTTATTTATACCATGACGCTAAACCAATTAAACAAAAAATTCATAAAATGCATCCTAAGGTGGCTCTTTTAGTCAAAGATGAAATTCAATCCTCTTAGATGTTGGTTTCATTCACCCAATAACACATCCTGAATGGAATTACAATATAGTTCCCATCGTCAAACCTGACAAGAAAATTTAATGTTATTCTAATTCCAAAGATTTAAATATAGCATACCTAAAAGATGATTTTCCTTTACCCAATATTGACATGATCATAGACTCTACAACCGGATATGAAATGCTATCATTTATGGTGGTTTTGCTAGTTATAATCAAATCAAAATTGTTAAATAAGATCAAGAAAAAACATATTTTACAACATCATGGGGCACATTTTGTTAATTTTTATGCCTTTCAGATTAAAAAACACTGGGGCCACATATCAATGTACTATGATGCACATCTTTCATGACTTCATTCACCATATTGTTGAGGATTATGTTGATGATATACTAGCTAAATCCAAACAATGATAACATCACGCTATTGATCTACAAAATATTTTTACATGACTCAGAAAATACAACATATGATTATCCCCAAATAAATGTGTATTCAGAGTTACGTCAGGAAAACTCCTAGGTTTCATTATATCTCAGCATGGTATAGAAGTTGATCTTAAGAAAGTCAAAGATATTATTGATATGCCACCCCCTACCAATCTAACATAACTCTAATCCCTCCAAGGTAAGATCCAAGTAATTCATCATTTTTTAGCTCAACCTGCTGATAAAACATAGTCCTTTACGTAATTACTAAAGAAAAATATAAAGTTTATTTGGGACCAATCCTGTCAAAATAGCTTAGACACAATCAAGTAATATCTCCTTAATCTACATAGTTTAGTCCCACCTATCCTAGACAAACATTTCCTCTATTATATCTCTGCAACCGATCATGCATTAGGAGCACTCTTAACACAACATGATGATCAAAATACCAAAGGCACAGTTTATTACATCAGTCACACATTGGTCGATTATGAAAAAAAATATTCCTCAATAGAAAAAATATGTCTAGCATTAGTTTTCACCACACAAAAACTCTAACATTACATGGTCAATAATGAAACTCACGTAATCACAAAAGTAGACCCTCTAAATTTTTTACTAGTAAAACCACATCTTTCTAGCTACATCACAAAATGGGTTATGTTATTGACAGAATTTGACGTAAAAATAGTCCTTCAAAAATTGATTAAGGGCCAAATCATTGCAGACCATTTGGCAATATCCCCACTATTATATATCAACCCTTTAAGTGACACATTTAGAGATTATTTCACTACATATTCTACTCATTCAGATACCTGGACCATGTTCTTTGATGGCTCTCAATGCGCATCTAGTGCAGGAGTGGGCATTGTCTTTATTGATCCCTTTAACCATACAATTCCTATAGCATATTGATTAAGTTTTTCATGCACCAACAACATAGCAGAATATGAAGCACTCATCTTAGGACTATTTGCTGCACAATCCATCAAAATCAAATCTATTCAAATATTCAGGGGTTCCCAATTGGTGGTTAATCAAGTTAATGATGTTTATCAAACAAAATAAGAATACCTTATCCCATACCATAATATGGTACAGTGTCTATCCTCATAATTTGATTATTTTTATATTGAGAGCATTCCCCAAAAATATGATAGACACGTAAATGCAATGGCTAGCGTGGCATATCTCATTCTCATTGATATCAATGATGATCAAGCAATCTTTACAATTAAATGATTATACTCACCATCAATATCTAATGCAGATTTGATTGATCTCTCTGTTTTAGCTACCTCATGAAGCTCCATAACCCATGAATGGTTTACTAATATTTACAACTTTCTCAACAAATATATGACATCAAACACTTTCTCCTAAAATGATAAATGTAAGTTACAAAAGAAAGCACTCCATTATGTAATCATTAGTGGGGACCTTTTCAAATGATCCTTCGATGGACACTTACTACAATGCTTAACCTTTGCAAAAGCCAAAATTGCTCTAACTCAAATACACGATAGTGAATGTGGTGGTCATTTTAGTGAAAAACCTATGTCACACAAGCTTCTTCAATAGGTGTACTACTAGCCTACCATAGAAGATGAATATTTATAATACACAAAGCTATGCGATAAATGCCAATGACATAGTAATCTTCAGCATGCACCATCACAAAAATTATAACCTATTGTATCTCCATGGTCATTCATGTTATAGGAATTTGATCTCATTCGAAAAGTAAATTCTGAGTCTACCAATAGACCTAAATTCATAATCACTACCACAAAATACTTTACTAAATGGGTGGAAGCAGTTCCACCTCATTCTACCATAGGCAAAGACATTTGCAATTTTATCATGACCCATATTATTTCATGCTTCAGCCTACCTACCACCATAATTTCAGACAATGAAACATCATTCAAAAACAAAACTATAATACACATTCTCCACTCCATACTATCCAGAAGGAAATGGTCAAGCAAAAACCACTAACAAAACAATTAATAACATCCTGAGCAAAACAATAACCAAGTTTGGTAATGATTGGCACAATCAGCTAGTTTTTGCACTAGGGGCCTATCACACAAGTATTTGTACAGCCACAGGGCCTACTCCCTATTCACTTATCTATGGCATAGAGGTAGTTCTACCATTAGAATTATAAATTCCATCCCTTCGCGTCTCCCTAAAAGGTATTCTCAATAATGACTAGTACTGAGAAAAGCATTTAGACCATCTCAAACAATTAGACCATTTATGTATTCAAGCTACAAAACACTTCAAAACATACCAATAATGTATACAATGAACCTACAATAAGCGTGTTCACATCAGAGAATTTGAAGTTAATGATCTTGTTCTAAAAGAAAACCTTCGCAATGTCAATGCCAAGGAAGAAACTAAAGGAAAATTCAAACCAAACTGGTTAGTTCCCTACATCATTACTAAAAATCTTAGCCCTAAAGTATATCGTCTAGCATCACTCAAAGAAAAGAAACTCAAAAACCTAATGAACATTATGTATTTACGTAAATTCCATGTATAGTAGGTTCTTTATACACACTTATTGTACATATGGTACCTTGCACTTCTTGTACATAGTCTAAATATTTTCCATATATATATATATATATATATATATATATATATATATATATATATATATATATATATATAATATAATATAATATAATATAACACTTCAAAATACAAAAACATTCAAAAAACATTGCAAAAACACCAAAAACATATTTTTGATTGTATGCATCATCCATGCTTTACATCACTACTATCATGCTAGGACTTACATTTGTTATTTCATGCTATTGTATGTCAACAACATTTGTTATTTCATGCTATTGTATGTCAATTCTCTACATTACCATGCTTCACTTGATCTTCATTGAGTGTGTGTAGTGACATCCAACTATTTGATTTCTTCATTCTACCCATAAAGGGGGCATTCCTACTTCTACATTCAAGACATACATTGTTATACACACCCACTGGGGGCATCTTCTACATGACTACACCATCCATGTTATGTCATTTTTACACTACACACTCTAAGTTATCATACTGATGTACATTACTTTATAGCTTACGCAAAATATCATATTGATATTTCACTAGTATTTAGCACTTGTGTATCTCTTAGCATATATCTAGTCTTGTACTACACATGTTTTGCATACTTTCACATTTGCTTTGATTAGTTCGTTGTGTTGGTATCTTTCCAGCTATTACATACTTTCTTTGCTTGCTTAGCATAGCTTGTGTGATTGCATTTTTGAGTTCTTTTTTGACTCTTGCTTATGCCTTAGGACATTTTCCATTGTCCTTTGATTCATTTTCATGTGTGTGCCTTAGGACATTTTCCAATGTCCTTTGTTTGTACTCCTCTATGTGCCTGTGGCCTATGGGGCAATTTTACTTATTTCACTTGTATGTGTATGAGGGATTTGAACATGCCTTCCATGCTTGTTTCTAGTTTGAGTGAAATGTGCCCATGTCCCTTATTTTCATGGCCACTTGGCCTATCTATTATGCTTCTTGCTTCTCACTTATTTACTTGATTGTCAAATGTGTGCAATGTCATGATCCATATCATGCATTTTTATTTGATTTTTTTGATGCCATGATGGACATCATGCTCCATCCCTCCAAATAACAACTAAAAATTAACATTTCTAATTCTAGGTCAGTACATTTTACATGCTTTCACATTGTTATATCTATCTAGGCATACCCCTATTGATCTAACAATATCTCAATACAAACATTGCTATATATTAAAACATATTGTCAAACATCAAATGCTATATCATATATCTTTTTAGAATTAACACACTTACAAGCCTCTTTTATTTTGAGGGAAGTCATTGCAGGTTCATCACTCCTACCCTCAAAAGAGGGGGCATCAAATAGGGGCTTTATCACAGAGATAAAGCCTCATAGCAATCGAAACAATAACATTAAGAACAGTCAGCATAGTTTTTTTAGATTCAGGGGGTTATCATGTGTAGCATGATGGTTCTCAATTTCAATTCAGATTAGGAAATTAACATAACTTCCAAATCAAAATCCATGTTCTAGACATCAATGATTTGGGGAAATGTGCATGGCACATTGATCTTCTTTAATTTTTGAGTTCAGCTATTCTAGGTATTCTCAGCAATTGCATGCTTTACTCCATCTACAAGTGGTTAGCATCATATTCAAGTTAAAATTTCATACAAGTTTAGCTTTTTGAGTACCTGAGTTCCTACGTTGGCTTTCATATAAGCCTAATACATCATTTTCAAAATGGCTTTCATACAAGCCTAATCTCCATCTTTTGAAATGGCCAAGAGTGGCCTAGTTTCCAACACACATTCAACTATCCATGCCACAGTGTCATATTTCTAGCACATTCATGGGATCCATGAGTCATCTCATATGACATCTATTCTATATAGATATCACTTCATATCTTCACTTAGTTGGCAATGGTGGAGCCAAAAGGCCAGCGTTTGTATTCTTGAGCCACCTATTCAGAGGGATTGGACACACAATCCAGACATCGATTAACATATGTATGATTGGTTAACTTCACTTAGTTTGTGACAATGGAGCCAAATGGCCAACCTTTGCATTCTTGAGCCACATTTTTGGGAATTGATCACTCATCTCTATTCATGATATTAATCTTGATTCAACACATACTCAACACAATCCAACATCACAAGTTTTGTATTGGTTCATGTACTCGGTGAGGTGTATTCATTCCTCTCTCTTCCTTTACTTAGTTTTTGTATGATCTTATTTTAGATATAGCATATATAGTAAAAAATAATATAATTCATGCTTTTATTTAAAGATTCACACATCACACCGTGCTCTCTCTCTACACATCTAGCATCACACAACTTGATGAGATTTTCCCTTACAAGTTAGTTCAAGTATGCATTCTATTTTTCCTTTATCTTAGTATTTCTCTTTGTTTCATCACTAGAATGGGGGGGGCAGGGGGCACGGGACGGGGGAATTTAATCATATAAAATGAAAAATTGGATGACTTAGGTATGACTAATAGCACCGAACCTATAGGTCCCCTTTCTTGCTCACTCAACCCTTCTCAGCTAGACTTTCACTAATTCCCAATCACCCGTAGCTTCCTAGACTTAGTTTTTTGAGACCCAAAAAATAGTCTCAAACCTAGATCCATCCCCCTAGGTCTCATCCTCCTAAGAAAATAACACCCATCTTGGATATGAGCAATGGAATTTAGGGGTGTCCTATTTTTTGGGTTGTTTTCTAAGTTCACTTTAACCTCAAACAATCATATTTTCCTGATTCCTTATGTTGTCCCCTATCAGCCTAATACAAGCTCATCTAACCCATGATCACTAGTTTCGCTATAAAAGGCCATTCAATGTCTATTTAGAGGGGTTGGCACTCATTCACAAGAAAAAATCAAGAATACAAGCAAGCACACTCAAGTACTCTTCCCTATTCTCTACATACAGCCTTCTAAGATCAAATCAAGCCTATTGAAGCACTCATACCAGTCCATAATCATCCAAAGTACATTCTAGTTTCACATTATAGTTGCATTCATCACATAATTACACCAAGCACTTCAAATGGGAGAACTGCATTAGCTTGATCCCTCTTTGAAGTATTGGTATGTAGGCAATGTTCCCATACACGAGTGTGAAGTGCATCCAACATATCGCTTACACACTAACCCCTTCTCTCTTTCCAAAGTTTGACACTCAAGTTCAAGTACCAAGAGCTATTAATGGTTTTGAAGATTGAATCAGACACACAATGAGCTCCACATAGACCTAGGCTTCAATATTTCACTACCAAGGTGTCACAAGCCTATTGAAAAGAACCCAAAAAAGCTAGACCACCAGGATAATAGTGCTAAAAGTGGACAACAATGCCAGAAGTGGACAATAGTGCTAGAAAGTGGACTACAGTGCCAAGTAGTAGGGAGTCTTGAGTTTGGTGCTCCTGTCTAATCTAGAAATAGAGTTTTGGATCTAGTTTATGACAGTCTGCCATCCTTGCACAACAATTTTTAGATCCTACCTCATCTGTTTCAGCCTAGAATAAGCTAAGTTTGATTTCTTTACACTTCTTACTATTTTTAGAAAAGGTAAAATACATATCTATTTGCACAAATCAGTAGGTTAATTCTTGCACATTTATTTACTGATTTACATTTACTCAGACCTTCATTTGCTTAGGAGTTAAACACCTAATTTCCAAAAATAATAAAACACTTCTCAAGACACCTTGTACTCAAGAACTAGTACTTAAACAAGCCTACTTCAATGATATCAAACAAGAATACTCATCAAACAGAACTATCACACCATTATAACAATCTTGACATCAACCAACAAAAAAATCATTATGTTGCCTTCAAATTCTCTCTCAATAGAGAGACATTAGGTTGCCTTCAAATTCTCTAAAAGACCACTCACCATGCATATTCACCAGATGCACCTTGACATCAATGACATCAACCTTGACATCAATGACAACACTTCTTAACAAGATCTATCCTTGGTTGTCCATCATCTTATGATGCATCCAAATGCCAAACCCATCAATCAAAAATTATGGAAGATGCATACGTGTATTAATATTTTGGTCAAGAAGGACCTTGAAAAACTTTTGGAAGTTGGGTTTATCATACCTATTGATTATTTAGGGTGGATCTCCAACATTGTCCCTGTCAACAAGAAACCCTCCTGAATTTACATTTGCACCCATTTTAGAGACCAACAATGCCATCCAAAAGATGATTTTCCAATGCCCAACATTGATATGATTATCGAATCCACAATAGGTTATGATATGTTATCACTTATGGATGACTTTTTCGGATACAATCAAATCAACATAGCACCTACAGACTAGTACAAGACTATTCACCACCTTGTGGGGAACATTTTGTTATTAGGTCATGCATTTTGGCATGAAAAATGTTGGTGCCACTTATTAGAGAGATATGACTATTATCTTCCATGACATGATTTGTGATATTGTGAATGATATCCTTGGCAAGTCTATAGCAATATTAGACCATCCAATAATTTTGTGCACAATATTTGAATGAATTTGAGAATATAAGGTCAAATTAAATTCCAAAAAGTGTGTCATGGCATCATATCAAAGAAGTTATTGAGTTTCATTATTTACATGTGAGGAATTGAAGTGGACCCAACTAAGGTCAAGGCCATAACAATAATGCTTCTACCATATAATCTAAAAGAGATGCGCAACTTGCAAGGAAAAATTTAGGTGTTTCACCAATTCATTTCACAACTTGTAGAATGTTGTCATCCCTTCAAGCATCTCTTGAAAAAGGATGCTTCATTATAATGAAATAAGGACTGTCATGAGGTGTTTGATCAAATAAAATAATATTTGGATAATCCACCAGTGATTTTCACTCCAACATCAATCAAGTCATTGTTACTTTACATATCGGCTATTCAACATGCCTTGAGGGCACTTTAGGCTCGAGATGATGAAAATGGTAAAGAAAGATCAAATTATTACTTGAGTAGGGCATTGGTCATCTACAAACATAATTATTCTTCTCTTTTAAATGCATGCTTAGTATTTGTTTTTGCCTCCCAAAAGTTATGACACCACATAATCAACAATCAAACCATCATCATTGCAAAAGTTGATCGACTCAAGTATCTTCTATCTAAAGCAACATTGATAGGTCATATGGCCAAATGGATTATTCTTTTAAGTTAATTTGACACTGAATACATCAACTAGAGATATATTAAAGGGCAGGTCCTTTCTAATCAATTACCATAGGCTCCATTAGAATATATAAAACCATTAACATTTGGGTTTCCAGATGAGTCCATTTTTTCCATTAAAGAATCAAAATAATGAAAGCTCTATTTTGATGGGTCATTCACATCCCAAGGCTTGGGGGAAGGTGTTTTATTTGTCACACCATAAAGAGATCTTATACCCAATTATGTTCAAATGGGTATGTACAAATAACATTTTAGAATATGAGGCCTTTCTTGTTAGACTTTGCATAGCCATCCAATGGGACATTTAAAAGTTGTCATTTTTTAGTGATTCTCAGTTATCATTAATCAAGTAAATGATCAATATCACAAAAAATAATACAAACTCATGCCATACAAATCCATGGCATATAGCCTTAACCAATATTTTGAGCACATATAGTTTAAGCAAGTACCAAGGTCCAATAACAAGTTAGTAGATGCCATGGATACCATTGGTTCACTTCTTGAAATGTCTTTGAATCTCCATCTATATCAGTTCTTGATTGAATGACTCATCATCCCCACATATGATCAACCATAATCTGAAATGGTATGTGAGATCATTGGTCCTAGTTCACCCTGGTATAACAATATTTACATCTACCTTCATGATCACATCCTTTTAAAATACTTATCATGTAACCAACACAAATCCTTCATTCATAACACATCCCAATATACCTTACATGGTAGCACACTCTATCCTAGAGGCTATGATGGAACCATGCTTTGTTGTTTAAATTTAAGAGAGGATGATTTAGCCATCAAATATGTTCACAATAGGATTGGCTAAGAAAATCCTTACTAGTGAAATGGTTCTTGCTAAGAAAATCCTTCGCACATGATACTATTAGCTGACTATGGAAATTGATTCATGTGTATATGTCAAAAAATGTGTTGTTTTCCAAAAGCATGGTGACCTCATTCAGGCTAAATCAAGAGCATTTCAACTGATTACAACTCCTTGTCCATTTTCAACATGGGGACTTGATCTCATAGGGAAGATAAACTTCACTTCCTTTGATGATCATAAATACATCCTAACTGTTACCGAATACTTTACAAAGTGGGTTGAGGCAATCCCTCTCACTTATATAACCAGGAAGCGAATATCCAAATTTATTGTTAATCGTATCATTTGAAAGTATGGCATCCCATCCAAAATCATTTATGATAATGAAAAATCCTTCAAGAATAAGAACATTAAAGTCCTTTGTTCCTAATTTTATATCCGACATAGATGGTTCAATCCTTATTATCCACAAGGCAACGACAAAGTTGAGTCATCCAAAAAAAATCCTTAAAATCCTCAAAAGGACTATTAATGATGTTAGCCATGATTGGCATTTTCAATTATTTCCTACCTTATGGGCTTACTGAACCAACATTCACACTCCTATAGGTACTACACCCTATTCCCTAGTATTTAGATCATAAGCAATCTTACCTATTGAGATCGAGTTACCCTCCCTACATTTTTCAGTGTATGGCATCATTGATGATGAGGATTACAAGGTTGCATGACTACAAGAGTTAGAACTCCTTGATGAGAAAATATTGTAAATCATCTAAAGGTTTATCAAAACAGGATGCATCATAATTATAACAAGAAAATAAAATCCTAAAAGTTTAAAGTTGGTGACCTTGTGCTTAAATAAAATCAAACAAAATGGGAGAAGAAAGGCAAGTGACCTTAATTAGCTAGGTCCATACATCATCACTACTACGTACTGTTTTGGTACTTACAGATTGGACATAGAAAATAAAAGAGAGCTAGATGAGCCCATGAATATCATGCACCTCAAATTTTTCTATGCTTGATGTCCATCCAAAAAAAAATTAAAAAAATAAAAAGAGAGAGAGAGAGAGAGAAATGGTTCATCCAAAGATGAAAAACATTTTTATGGCACCTTGGGTAAGTACCATGGTGAAAACCAATTTTTTTTGGCATTGTGTGTAACAGTCCATTATTTATGAGTACCCCTATGCTTGGGGACAAGTCAACATTCTTCTGCGTCCCTCCATCCAATCCATATCATTATCCAACAAACCATTTCCTGTACTGACCTTGGTGGTGATTTACAGCTACTATAGGGTGTGATAGGTTTTGACAGATCACAATGTGGTAACTTCTTTGCATCACGATATCAAAGTGACACAGGGTGCAACTTCCATGTCTTGTGATCTTTGGAGAGCTTCTTTTTGGTCACATTCATTTATTCATCCTTCACATCCCATATCTCTTTCCACATCCACTACTAGAGTCAATTTTCCTTTTGTCAATAGCTCGTATACACACATCCTAAACACCCTTTTCTATATATTTATTCAAAAAATCTAAAAACATTATTAAAAACCCAAAAATAACAAAAGTAGTGATATAAAGCCACAAAACCCAAAGTTCCTATAAGAACTTTTGTCTTAGTTTGGGCTTTAACCCTTGATAAATTTTGACCCTGATCATAGCCACTTCATTAGGAAAATTGTTTCCACGTTCGTTCCCTTGCATGTATCCTTGCTCGGGGCACTATCCAACTATATCATCAAGCTTTCACATAAGGATTCTGACTTGATTAATGACAATATGCTTTATGTTTCTTGTATTTTGGGTTTGTGTGTGTTTGCTCACTCACTTCTTTGTTTACTTTTCTTTAAATTCCTTGACTCAGTCCATATGCATCAATAGGGTCATCATGATTTTTTCATATCATGGTGATTTCTCGTGCTTGTACTTGAGTCCATCTATCAACATACGACAACAATGTTATCCTGATTTTTCCATATCAAGATACATTTTATCATTTGTCTATTGGATCGGGGGTTAGTCCTTATACACATTAAAACCATTTTATGCTACATCAAAAATTAAGTTACAAAGTATACGAGGAGGCACACTAAAATGAAAATATATTCTCCTTTCAAAAATCTATCCACACCTTAACATTAAGTTTTGAATCCAATCAATCCATTCATAGCTAAACAAAAATCAACATTAATCATCATATTTTTATCATCACCATCCCTCCCCAGTCAAGAGAACTACATTGGCCTAAGGTCTATTTAAACTATGTTCGACTAGTCTTATTATCATTCTTACCATTCAAATCTATTATCATCCATAATAATTTAATTCATTTTCTCCTTCATACTAAACTCTAGACTCCATCACTACTCATATACCTACCACCCCATCCCTTGCAACTTGTCAATCTCATTTAATCACACACCCACCATATCAATCTCTTTTAACAAGTTGATTGGTAGTCATCCTCGTGCCACACTTCCATCTCCACCAATTCTTTGCATCACCCCATTTTCATGAGCCCCTTTAACATTTTCCATTCCATTTTTTATGTCATAAGCCATAATTTGATCAGCCATTTGGCTTATTACCTTCATTGCTAGTAATTTTCCTATCAACACTTAGTTGATTATGATACCACCTACTTCTTCACTCTCCTGTCATCCTTTTTGTTTCCTTATTCCACTTCTTTACTTACCCATATCCCTTTTTTCCATAAGTTTTCTTTGTTGAGGAAAATCATAATGTGAACGTATAATGTGAACATATTATTATTAGTGATTTGTTAATATAAATCACGTAGTGATTTGTAAGGAGTATATTTATGGATAAGTTAGTTTTTAATAGTTAGTTGTTAGAACAAATAACTTATTATAGAGCAAATGGTTATTCAAACCATTGTTATATAATGTAATGTTGCAATTGAATAAATCATGTTGGTTGATTGACTGATTGAATTATGTGTACAAGCCTTTCGCTCTAGACTAGTATGGGCTATTTTCAATATCTGGTATCAAAGCAGGCACCCTAATGGGACCTCTCTGTACATTACATTTGCTTGTAATTTTCAATAAAATGATTTTTGAATAGTATTGTTGTGTAGACCACATACAACTATTGTTCATACATGGGGTTAAGACTAAAGCTACCTGGCAAGGGTGACGAAGATATAAATTACTTATATGATTAGGGATTTTATTGGTTTTGTTGGCAATGATACAAAGGCAATAGAGGGGGTTGTTGGTTCAGCAAGCTCGTTGTAGTGGAAGGAGCTTTCGAGGGTGAATGGTGAAAGTAATATAGGAAGAAACAATGCTACTGTGGAAGTGTGTGTCTGCAATCACTCCAAAGGGCCAATGTATGGAAGTCAGAATGCTTTTAACCTTGGATGAGAAGAACCTTTGATAAATATTTGAAGGGAAGGCACTTTTGTGAAGGATAAACAGGAATGGCCTCCTCAATGAGGGTCAGAAGAAGTTTGACTACATCTTGGATTTGAACAACAAAGATTTCTTGGAACGTCGACTGCAGACCATCATCTTCAAGGCAAGCATGGCCAAATCCATCCACCAACCCCGAGTCCTCATCAGGCAAAGGCACCTTAGGTGTGTAGAAAATGCTTTAGAAGCATTACAAGTGAGGAAATACAAGGATGCATGCAAAGTGTTTGATAAAATGTCAAACCGAATATGCCCTGTCAAGGAAGATTTGACATCAAAATAGGTATATTTTAATGGTCAACCAGAATCTTCTTCCCTGAAGATAAAAAGAAAGGGCAAGGAATTCATGGAGAACAAAGATTATTACACAAAAAACCTATGGCAAGGAGAGGATGCTAATTTTTTAGATCATAAGCTTAAAGGCTTCTAAATCATGATCAAATTTGTTAATGGGAACACCATTTGCATGAAAGTACATTTGACTGATCTGGTGAGGGAGATAAAAGGGTAAGTGGAAAGATTTCTAAGGATACCATTTGATAACAATGTTTCATCTTTGAAGGTAAACAGTTAGAGGATCACATCCCTCTGAGGGGATATAAAATTGAAAAGGACTCTACTATCTTCTTGGTGATATGATTAAGAGGAGGAGCAGGGGTTTATGAATTACCTTCCTCTTCAAAAATAGGGACATTCAAGGAGGTAGTGAACAACCTAGATGTCAAGTTAAAAATACCACAATCCTCAGCACTCCCTAGTCCCTATACAGTGGAGCTTGCTGAAAAAGGACACTCTTTGGAGATAAGCAAGAAGGACGTGTTTACATGTCAGGCCCACTTGGAAAAAGATGCTATCATCTGTAGGTTTAATGGTTTATGGCCAACAACCACAACACTGTTTCAATGGATCCACAAAACATGGACAAAGGAGTGTGAGATTTATCTTTTCTCCAAAGGCTTTTTTATTGTTCAATTTCACCATGAGGATGACTATCATTGGGTGTTTGAAGAGGGTCCATGGTTTTGAGGTAATGCAGGACTCTACATCACTCCCTAATTTACAAAGTTTGATCCAAATTCACATTATGTCACTAAGATACCTATATGGGTTCATCTCCCCAATCTCCCACTTCACTTCTATTGTGCCTTGGAGGAGATTGGGAATGCATTAGACACTTTTATTAAAGAAGATGAGATGAGAGCAACAACAGGTCTGTGCACATTTGCTCGCATATGTGTTGAGATTGATATCAGTGCGGGTCTACCAGACAGGTTGAATTTGAAAAGTGGAACTCTAGAATACATTCAAGTATTGGACTATGAAAATACAGCTTTTCAATGTTGCATCTGTAAACTCCCAGGGCACTTTCATGCTTTTTGACCTGTGAGACAAACACATGCCTCAAAACAAAAAGGAAAGAAGACACCATCCAAGCGATGGAGCTTCCCAGAGAAAGAGGTTATGGAGGATGAGGTGAACGAAGAGGAGGAGAATCAACGTACTACTCATGTAAGAAACAACAATTGTGAAGGACTAAACAATCATACTAAGGAACATGTGACAGAGGAAGATAAAAATCTCACTCCGAAGAATGATTCAAAATATATCTCCTCAAGGGGAATGAAGAGAGGACATGAGTCTGAGAATTCAGATTCTAATAAGGAACTGATGATCCATCCAAATTTGGAAGCTTTGAATAATAACAATCCTCTTGATTGTCAACATTTGCATATAGTCACTTTGGAGGAAAGTCAAGGGATTTGGTAGGTTGTAAAAAAGAAAAGGGGTAAAAAGGGCAGAATTGAAGAGAATGTAGGTTTTATCCCACATTAATTTAGCCTTAGATTATGGGTCCTATGGCGAACATATCATCGGTTGTCATCACTACTACTAGTGTTGACATTTTGCCCTTTAGTGGGGTTTCTTTGTTTCACACCCTTGGGGTGTTGTTTGTGGAGTGTTCTCCCTGTATTTTCTTTACTTGGACTTTTTCCATTGGAATGCTGTAGCATGTGCGAAATGTAATTTTTAATTTTAATTAATATGAAGTTACACATTTTTCTAAGGGGAAAAAAAAATAAAATAATGTTCATACATTCATCCACCCTTCTTTGCAAATTGACAATTAATTCTCAGTGCTGACCATGTGAGAATTGTTGGCTCCACCACCCATTTGCATTTTCTTTTTGCTTCCACCCTCATTCTTTCTGCAGTTTGTCCACCGATTACTGTGCATTGCATGCATTCTGGAAAAAACATAGATATACATATATTAGGGTCAGATTTTTGTTGTCTTGTGTGTATTGTTTACCTTTGCACTATTTGTTTTCCAAAAATCTAGAAAAAAAAAAATATATATATATATATATATAATTTTTTGTACGATGTATGTACAAGGATATATAGTTATTTGTAGCATATGGTTGTTCATAACTCGACCCTGTTTCAATAGTGGATTTGGAAGCATCCATCTTGGTGATTTAAGGTTTTTGCATCGGCTCACCAAACTAAGATCCCATCGATCTTCACAGCTCATGGCGGCGGAAGACTTTGGCATTGTACATTTCTGGTTTCCTCCACACCTCAAGCCCTCGGTCTTCACTAGACCCTTCAAAAGATAGATATCTAAGAGACAAGCATCGGACAAATACCTTAGCACAATCGCAACCTGCATAAGATCTCTCTTCGTTTCCGCCATCCTGCAACTGCCCAACACATTCAGTCACTGCCATCCTCAGTCGAGAGGTATCCTCAAGCTCCATCTATTACATCTACATTCCCAACGGGAATGGAAGAAAATAAAATTTAGGGATTGATTTGTAAGTCTTTTTATTTTACAATATTAATTTGTGGTTTTGTTTTATTATTTTAGATTTAGTCAATTTTTCGGTTTGACTGTGTAGGTTGTTATTTTGTTTTAAAGCCGTGTGTAGAGTCTTATGAGGTATATTATTTAGTTTCTAGTTTTTAGTGAATAGTTTATAAATATTTAGGTCTTACAATAGTTTTTAATTTGTAAGTCTTACTTTAGCTATTTTTTTTTAAGTCCGTAGTTTTTATTTCATAGTATTTAATAAGTTTTTATTTATTAAAATCTTAATTGTTTTGTTTTTATTAAGTTGTTTTTATTGAATTTTGTTAAGAGTTTTTAGGTTTTTCATGCAGTATAAATTATTAAGTTAAGTATTTAATATGTTTTTTTAATTTTAAGTTGTGGTATGTAATGTTTAGTATATAGTTTTTTATATTGAGTTTCACTTTGAATTTGTTTAAATAGATGTCTAAGTGGTTAGTGTTTTTGTTGACAATAGTCCATTGTCATTTTTCATTTTTTTAGAGTCAATAGTATAGTAATAAAAAAATAATTAAGTAACATTACTTTATAAATTGTGTGAATCAATATAATCTTGAGTCTTGTGAGTCAAGTCCTTTTTAAATTGTGAGCTTCAAATAAGTTGTGAAAGTCAAATGAGATTGTTTTTGGTAATGGATGCATTATCTATTAAAACTGATGTTGAGAAAAATCATAATATGAACATATTATTATTAGTGATTTGTTAATATAAATCACATAGTGATTTGTAAGGAGTATATTTGGGGATAAGTTAGTTGTTAGAACAACTAACTTATTATAGAGTAAATGGTTATTCAAACCAGTGTTAGATAATGTAATGTTGTAGTTGAATAAATCATGATGATTGATTAACTAATTGAATTATGTGTTACGAGCCTTCGGCTCTACCCTGGTAAGAGCTATTTTCAATATTCTTATCCTTCATTTTCATCATCGTTTTGTTTTCTCCTTAGTCTACTTTAGACCTCTTTTCACTACTTTCATTTCTTTCCACATCTCTCATCATCATATTCCCCTACACAACAACTAACATTATCTCGCATCCACTTTCAATTCCCCAATCTACCTATCTATCACTACCATCCTCCCACCCTCATCTTTTACATTTTGTTCATCCCATTTCTCCATTTCATTTCATTTTTATTGTCTTCCCTGATTTCACTTAGTTTACTTTCCAAGTTACATATCAGTCCTTCTTCCAAACAATAGCTCCTTTAAAGGTGTTTATCCTTTGATAAGCCTTCCATAATTGTCCTTTTCTTCTTATATGAATAACCACTCATACTCAGCACTACCTGGTTCATCTTCATCATCATCCATTTATCTAAGATCTTGTTATCCTATTCATCCTCTTTCATCCATATTATCATAAAAAATAAGGGTGCAGTCACTGGATTGTACTTATTTTACATCCATGCTTACACATGTGCTTCACTTCTTGTTTCAATGCACAAAATCTGATCAGGTCTAATGATTGATACATCAACATCTTGCATCTCAATGTTTTTACATGTTGTGCATAGGAATCTCTTTTTCTTCTTCCAGTTACTCACTTAGCATCAAGGTTGATTTCCTTTTATGTTGTCCCATGGGTTGTGTTCTTCTAAGTGACATTTGTCTTTTTATGTACTGAGATCTATGCCCCCTATGATGAAGTAAGTCCATAATTTTTGTGTGAAATTAATTTCTTCAATAACTCATAGGTTAAGGTGACAATACGAAGTCCATATCCAATCCATATTCATAACTATTTGTATCCCTCAACACATCATCACATCATTCTTTAAATCATTATTGCATCACTTTGGGCCATCCTTGTGTGCTTGGTTTTTTTTGGCTTATTCATTCTTTGAAAATTCATTATACCATCCACACATACGTTTGTATCAACCTATCACACCTTTAAAATATCAATATGATCATTCATCATTGCTTGAAATCACTTAACTCATAAAACAATGCTTGTAATCCAAACTCACAACTTTCACCTTGCTAGGGATATATTAAAGTTTGCAACTTATCTCAAATCCACCCTACTTGGGGAAAACCAATTCATCATCATTATAATATCAAAGCAAACAAACATTATCTCAAGTGATTTAATTTCATCCCTGGGTTAATATCATCCATTCATAATCATACCTCTCTAAAGAGAGAACTACATTTGTCCTAAGGTCCATTTGGACTATGTAGGCAGTGCTCAGTTACATGGAGTTTTTGAAGTAAGATTGATCATTCATCATTCACATTTCCTGTCCTCTCAACTCATTCTTAATTCGTGTAATAGGTCAAAACCATGATTTATGCTTGAAAATTAATCAATCAATTAGTTATCAATTTAATCTTGCAGCTTTCACCCTACTTGGGGTAAATAAAGCTTACAACTCCATAATTAGGAGATTTTTTCTACATTTTCCCTATCAGGGGCAAATCAAAGTGTGTAACTTATCTCATAGTATATTTTTCTCAAATCAACCCTACTTGGGGAAACTCAATCCATCATCATTGAAATTCAAAGCATGCAAAAATTAGCTCAAGTGGGTTAAGTGCATCTACAAATTAATCTCATCATCATATCCTACATCCCAACCCCTCTTTATTCATCTCCCACCCATTGATTCTCCCATTTTAGATTTTCTCTCTCTTTTTCAAGAGCCAATCCATATCATACATCCCCACATGTCCTATCGAGGGGGAATCATCCATCACATTCTTTCATCATAATCATCTAATTTTTTCGTCCACCTTTTTTGTCTTCTTCTTTATTTGAAAAGTCATTACTTCATTCATAATTTCTTACAATACCTTTTCAAAGAGGGTGCAACACCCCTAACTTATCGCATGTATTGAGATAAGAATAGCCAACTTGTGGATTACTTGTTTCTCTTTGATGTTATATCACATTTATCTATGCTTTAAATAGGTTAGCATGTCAGCCTATGGAGTAAGCATGGCCTAAGTAGACTATATATAGGAAGTAGTGGGTAGTTATTTATGATCATATTATGATTTTTGCTCTTATTAAAGCTTGTGGAGGTTGCCCCCTCAAAGTGGCTTGTCTTTCATTCATATATTCTACTATATTTTAGTCATTTTGTGATTTATTCTAGTTATTCTCATTTATTGTTGAAGTAATTTCATTACAAGTGGTATCAAAGCTTCGATTTAGGCCATAATCATGTCAAAAACCCTAGATCTTATAATTTGGCTATATTTCACAAATAGTTGTGAATTTATCTACAATTTTTTATTGGAGGTGCAAAATCATTCAAGTAGGCTTCCATTTAAATTTCAACTCAATTGGATCATGTTTTACAAAAGTTATCATCATTTTAGGGTTTTTCATAAATTCACTCTATAGCACGTAATTCAAATATTTTTTTAGATTTATTTACATTTTTGGAAATATTATAAAAAGATAGTTAGGGTATGTTCTTTGTAGTTTTTGATTTGAGGCCAACATAAGTACAAAATCATTTGGTCAAAGTTAGGTCAAAAGTGCCAATCAGGGTCAACATTATCAAGCCCTTTTATGGCGAGACTGCAAACTAGGAGCTGAAGAAAGGGTGCCAAACCCCCAGGTAAAAATCCTCACAAGGAAGAGATGGATTCCGAAGGGGGAGTTACTGGATCCTTTATACAAGGGTTCTTTGAGATAGATCATAAAGTGGGCCCGCTTGACTACAATGTGCAAGGCATTCAAAATGAGAAGCAAGGCATACAATCTGATATAAAATCTGTATAATATAGTTTGTAAAAAATCATGATGGCTTTACAAAATAATCATCCAAATCAGTGAGTTATCACTATTACACAACCCCACGAATGTAGATCTCCCAACCAACCTAATCCAAATCCAAGTACTTTGCCACAATGGAACCTGTTACCAAAGGTAGATATGCGTAAATTTGATAGAAAATATCCACTCAGTTAGATCAACCAAATGGGGAATTTATTTGATTTGCATCAGATCCCATGTGTACATAAGGTTACCATGGCATCCTTGTATCTAGAACTTGAATAATTCATTCAGTATCGATGGTTGTGTGCTCGAAAGAAAAAGATGACTCTCAATGTCACCTAGTAAATTTTTATAAATGAGTTGCAATTAAACTATAACATAGTGTGATAGAGAATTATTTTAGCCAATTAGAAAAACAACATCATACTGGTTCAATCAAGGATTATATTCATAATTCTTAAAACCTATCTTTATGAGTGGAAATAATTTATGATGAGAACCTAAATGACTTATTTTTGGGAGGCCTCAAGGACCACATTCAACATGAGGTACACATGTTTAATCCACTTAAGGTTTCTGATTCTATTATCATGGCACATAGGGCTAAGTAAAAATTTATAGCCAACAAGAAGCAACCATTTACTCACTTTAGAGAAGCATATCAACACCATCACTTCCTCCACCTACTAGATTGACCCCTCAACAATTTGAAGAGAAGCGTGCGAAAAGATTATGTTTCAATTGTGACAACAAGTGGATCAAAGGACATAGATTTGTTGAGAAAAAGTTATTCTAAATTGAGGGATCCAATGAATATGATGAAGAGGATGATGCCTCTAATGATGATGAGGAAGAAATAGAAGAGGTACCTAAAGATTCTAAACCTTCAATCTCTTATCATGAACTTTCGAGTATTAGCACTCCTCAAACACTTAAGGTGGTGGGTTTCCTCAAGAAACAAAAGGTGATAGTGTTGATTAACTCAACATGAATGCATAATTTCATCAACCATAAGTTGTCCACTTGATTGAATTGTTTCATTTACCCATCACTAGAGTTTCAATTCATGATTGTAGATGGTGGCATAGTCAATTGTTAAGGGAAATGTCATCGTATTAAGCTTGTTATAGGCAATTACAATCTAGATTCTCCTATGTTTGTTATTTCCCTAGGTGGTGCAGACATTATTTTGAGAGTCCTATGGTTCATAACCTTGGGTACAATTGAGATTAACTTCCAAGAACTATTCATGTGCTTTTATTCTGAAGGTAGAAAAATTAAACTATGGGGATTACAAGCAAAATCTCCACAATTGTTTAGTTCACATTAGATGACAAAAATGCTGAAAAATGGGGCAGAAGGATTTATAGCATGATTATGTTCCATATAATTTCAAACCATAAAGGCATCTACACATCCTAATCTAGAGATGATTCTTGATGACCACCCATCTATTTTTGAGACCATGCCAAAAGGACTACCACCAAAAAGAGGACATGATCATGCCATTTAACTACTTCTAGGGAGTCAACCACCAAATATCAAACCATATAGATATCCATATGCACAAAAGAATGAAATTAAAAATATGGTCCATGAGATGCTAGAGGTAGGGATCATCATGCACAACCAAATTACATATTCATCATCGATGGTCATGGTACGTAAGAAGGATGACACATAGAAGATGTGCCTAGATTATAGGGAAATCAACAAGTACACCATCAAAGATAAGTTTCTTATTCCAATAATTGATGATTTACTTGATGACTTGCATGGTGTTGTTTATTTCATGAATTTGGATCTTTGTTCAGGGTACCATCAAATTAGAATTAAGGACAAAGATGTTTATAAAACCACTTTTAGAACTCATGAGGGCCATTATGAGCTTTTGGTGATGCCCTTTGGTATTACAAATGCACAATCTACTTTTCAGAGCTTGATGAACATTGATTTTAGGCCTTTTTAAAGAAAGTTCATGTTGGTTTTCATTGATGACATATTAATTTATAGTAAAAAATGGGAAGATCACTTTCAAAATCTGAAATAGGTGTTGATAGTTTTGGAACAACATCGGCTTTATGTGAAGCCATCCAAATGTGCTTTTGGAGTATAGGAGGTAGAGTACTTGGCTCAAATTGTATCTCATGAAGGTGTCAAATTTGATCCTCATAAAATCAAAGCTATGGTGGATTGGCCCATGCCCAAAACTCTCAAAAACCTATGAGGGTTCCTAGGACTAATAGGTTACTACCAAAGATTTATGAAAGGTTATGGCATCATAACATCTGTACTCAATGCATTGTTAAAGAAGGATGCCTTCCACTAGAATGATGCAGCCACTAAAGCATTTGAGCAATTGAAAACAACCATGTGCACCACCCTAGATTTGGCTACTTCAAACTTTTCAAATGCATTCATTATTGAATGTGATGCTTCTAGATCAAGGTTGGGAATAGTACTAACGCAAGAAGGAAGACCCCTTGCATTTGAGAGCCATCAATTCAAAGGTAAGAATCTCCAAAAACCTATCTATGAGAAAGAAATTATGGATATTCTTCATGCAATAAAATAATGGAGGCCCTATTTAAAGGGTAGACATTTCAAGGAGAAAACGGATCATGATAGTCTTAAATACTTTTTGGAGAAAAGATTATCATCTAAGGAACAAAAAAAGTGGATAACAAAAATGTTGGATTATGATTTTGAAATCATATACAAGAAGGGTAAATATAATGTAGTAGAAAATGCACTATCTAGATGGGATACATCCACAGAAATATTACTTTGTGCAATGTCCATGTTGTAGGCAGATTGGGTAGATGAAGCTAGGTTAGAGTGGGGGCAGGACAAGAATACATAGATTCTAATTCAGAATATCCAACAAGGTCCTATAGCCTCTGACAAATTTGAATGGAAAGGTAATGCCCTATGGTATAAGGATAGGTTATACTTGTGTAAAGATTCATAGTTGAAGTATTAAATTCTTGCAGAGTTGCATGTATCTCCAATTGGGGGACACTCTGGGTTCTTAAAAAATTATCACAGAATCAAGCGAAAATTACTTTGGGAATGACTCAAGGGAGATGTACAAAATTTATGGAAGAATGCTTGATTTTCCAACAAAACAAAGGTGAGACGGTTAAGACCCTAGGTATGTTACAACCTTTAGCAATCCTTAGTTAAATGTGGGAGGAGGTTTTCATAGATTTCATCATAGTTTTACCTTATTCTGAAGGTAAGAATGTTATCTTAGTAATTTTGGATAGGCTTACAAAATATGCCCATTTTTTCCCCTCTCACACCCATTTATAAAAAGTACAATAGCGAATATTTTTCTCGAGGTAGTTCTAAAATTACATAAAACCCTAAAAATAATTGTAAGTGATCGTGATCTTATTTTCACTAGTAATTTTTGGACTGAATTATTTTCTTGTTTGGGTACTCAGCTAGTTTATAGCTCATCTTACCACCCCCAATCTGATGGAGAAATAGAAGTGGAATGCTTAGAAGGGAATCTCCATTGTTTTGTATCATATAAATAAGAACATTCGGTTAAATGGCTACCACTTGCAAAATGGTGGCATAACACATCTTTCTATACCTCTTCTAAAATGTCCCCATTTCTATCACTATATGGTTACCATCTAATTTCCATCACTTCTTCCTTAAGGGTACAAACCAAGGTTCGATATGTGGAGGAACACATTCAACATCAACAAGAGGTTTTCGTTGGTTTGAGAGAGAATTTAGCATTGGCACAAAATAGCATGAAGCAACAAGTAAATAAAGATTGTAGTGAGTGACATTTTGATGTAGGTGACTGGGTCTTTGTACATTTATATCATTACAAGTAGATGTCCTTGAAGCAACAAAAAAATTAAAACAAACTTGCTCTTAAGTATTATGGCCCTTATCAGGTTCTACAAAAAAATGGAAGTGTGGTTTACAATCTGGAGTTGCCTCATTCATCTTGCATATACCCAATATTTCATGTTTCCTACTTGAATAAGGTTAATGGACATAAAGTTTTAGCCCAGACAGAGCTACCATAACCAAATGAAACAGGATGAGTCATTTTGAAACTAACAAAGATCCTACAAACATGTACTAAGAGGTTGAAAACCAAAGAGATTAAGGAGTATCTGATCAAGTGGAAGAACCTGAGTAGTGGGGATGCAACTTGAGAGGGTGAAGATTTTATGCATCAGCATTTAGAGTTATTCAATGTTGAGGACAACATTGGTTCGAAGTGGAAGGACATGTTACACCCCTAACCTATCGCACGTATCAAGATAGGAATAGCCGACTTGTGGCTTACTTATCCCTTTTTGATGTTATATTACATTTCTCTATGATTTAATTGGGTTAGTAGGTTGTTCTATGGAGTAACCATGGCCTAGGTAGACTATATATAGGAGGTAGTGGGTAATTATTTATGATCATATTGTGAATTCTACTCTTATTAAAGCTTTTGGAGTTTTCCCCCTCGAAGTGGCTTGTCTTTTATTCATAGATTCTACTATATTTCAATCATATTATGATCTATTGTTGTTATTCTCCTTTATTGTTGAAGTAATTTCATTATAAAGGGGTAAAATATATATAGATAAAATCAGACACTTCAAGTTAATTTTAACTAATTAATCTTCTATCCGCACTAAGGTCCCTAGCCTTCACCATTCATCACCCCCTAGTCAATTAATCTTTTATTTCATAAACATCTCTAATCCCATAAAATTTGTATCCTATTCCATTAGTTAAATAATTGAAATTAATTAACTAATCCTTACCTAATTCCATGGATTTTGAATATCTATAATTATTAAAATCTAAAAATCAAATAATCCCCACATCATGACATCATCTTCCACCCTCTTCCACTTTCCAAATTTCAATGATGCCATAGGTTCTGCCTATCCCCTATCATCTAAAATTTATAATCTAAAGATTCATTTTTCCGAATTTTAGTGATGTCATAGGCTCCACTTGTATTCCATCATTTTAATTTTATAATTCAAAGATGACACTTTCTAAAGTTCCATAATGTCACGGGCTCCAGCTATCCCCCATCATTGGAATTTTATAATTCAAATATTCTTCTTTCTGAATTTAATAATCCAACTAAACTCCCATTAACTTCCACTATCAAATTTAATAATCCATTTAATCCTCCTTGGGTCCAATGTCCCACATGTTTCCCACTCCTAAGATACCCACTAAACAATTTAATAATCTCCCATAAATCCAATCATCCTCCACCATTGATCTCCAACCAAGATGAATGGTTCTCATTAATCAAAACAAATCTATAAATAAATCCATTCACATCCATTTCCACTATGCTCAAATTACGTAATGAATTTTCATCCAAAGCCATCTATCGAAGCTTCAAACATCATCAAGCATCAACATCAAACATCAATATTGTAAGTAGAGGTGCTACCAAATCGTTGACATGTTTCAATGATTCATTTACAACTACAATCACATCCAAGCACAATCAAATTTATCACAAGAGTAAGTTGAAGGTATATTTCTCTTTCATCTTTCTTTTATTTCTCAATCTAAAGTACACTAGAATAGATTTAATTAGATTCCATTTTATTTGGATTTCTAACAATCTAATAATATCTGTTCTTGTGTTACACCTTTTAAATTTTGTGGCTATCATGAGTATGGCAACTGGGTTCGAGAATGTTTGATGTTAGAAAAGACTAGCTTTGACCAAAAAAATATCATGGAGAAAAATAAGGAGGATGGTTATTTTACTAAATAGTGGCAGTGGGTATATGACACAATTTAAAGGGTAAAACTATGATAGAGAGCTAGATCTAAGATATTTCAATCTAAATAGATATCAAACCTATCTCAATGTGTTGAAAACATTTGATTAGCATCAACAAAATAAGTTTGACAAAGAATTTACTTGAAAGAGAATCAAAAGTGACGAAAAGTGACACACCTAATAATTTAATCTAATATCTAGAAGTCACTTTGAGTTGTGTAAGTGTCAAATATGCTCTGTGTGAAATTTTACTATCTAGATCTCAAAGGACAGATTTGGCCCCTAATTGATGCTACCAAATTTGCCCTAATTGTGCATGCACCAAATTTATTCTACTACAAAAAATATGTACTACAAAACTTTTATGAATCTATATTTTTCTATGTTGATACACAATAAGATGTCATACAGTCATGTGCAATCATTTTCTTGAATTCACAGGAAGAATTATATGATTTTTCTTTTATTATCTTCTTAACCTAATCACCACAAACACTTGTGAGAGGAAAAGAAAATGGTTAGCTGGTTCAAGCATCTTTCAAAGAGTTGTAGCTACATATCTCACACACTGCAATAAAAAATAATGTATTTCTTTGTGCAATGTAAATATATTTTTGAGTGAGGGCTTTCCCTTATCTTCCCTATGTGATATCCAACTATATGAACATTCGCATATCCTTCTTTCAGTACAAGATGCAACTAAAACCCTTGATGAAAAGTCCTTGAGTAAAAATTTAGCAATATAGATTGTGCCCAGACTTGAATTCCTTTTGATGGTATTTAAACTTGCCAAATACTTCTTATTTTTATTGATTCCTCCATTATTATTCTTATTGAAATGTATCTAGATGATTTTTTATATATAGACTTCTCAAGTTTGGAAAAAAAAAACCTATTAGCATGCAAGTCGGCTAATGAAAAATCAAAGAACCAACATACATGGATCCACACATCAAAACAACATGAGGAAGGGCAAAAGGGCCAACAAAAGTACAATGGATAGATTTGGTGAGCCTTTAAATCTTCTTGGGGTAGATTTAGTAAGTTTCCAAATGCAATTTAGAGGAAGAAAGATCAAAGAATTAAGAGAGAAATAGAAATGACCATGCATGCACCAAAAAAAAAACATAAAAGGAAAACAAAAGAAATAAAGACCACATGAATGTACAAAGAATAAAGAGAATGACAAAAACACACAAATAAGTGCCAATAAGACCTTAATTCGAACCAAATTTGAGAGATGCACATATACTAAAAATTTACAATAATAAGCCTAGTACCAAAAATAGATGTCTAGATAATGTCCATAATTTGATGTGCATATGTGAGTGAATGCATGCGTACATCAAATTAAAATAATATATAATTGAAGCATGTACCTTGACTTACCTAGGGAAGGAAGGATGAAGCATTTTTGTGATTCCATCCGTACTTTGATTGTTCGCAACACTCTGGTATCCTTGTGAGCAATGGCCATATACCTACAATTAATCAATGTTATATCATTTCAATGCAAAATATAGTAATTTAAAAAACAAAAATTGAAAACTAAACATAGGAACAACTACACTTGATAATACTCAAACCATGTTACTTTAACTTGAAAACAAAGTTCTATTCCATTCATTTCAATTATTTCAATTAGAAATTTTTAGACAAGCCATATACATAGCTATCACTTCTCATGGAGTTCTAAAAACTCAATCCACTTCTTCATCAAGGAAGTAGGCATTTGGACCATTTACAACACTCTCATTTCACTCAATTTTGCTCAAATTCACTCAACATTTTTGCTCAATTATGTTCCATCTTGAAAAATATGCACAAAATATTTGGATATATGCCCCCTTTTTTCAAGGTGAGGGATTGTAAAACATGGTCCTACAAATACTAATCTCAAAATAAAGAGTTAAAATCATCATGTGGCATAACATTATATAGCTGAAGCTTTGAAAATCCTTGAAAAATTGTACAAGCACATATATGTAACTATGGTATAAATATTATCATGTAAAATCCATGGAAAATTTGCATAAGTGATATGTAACCACTGCAAGATATCATCATGTAAAGATCAATAGTAAGATAAATAACATTGCCAATCACAACCATATAGAATAGATGATGTCATGAAAAAATCAATAGTAAAATATAACTCTAGGGAGTATGATGATTGAAAGTGAAGGAAAAATATATGCGCCACTCATATGCAAGATTATATACACGTAGTACATCCATGTGAAACCATATATATTAGATAACATCGTGTAAAACTTGATAGGTGTGAGCATCCTCATATGAGAATGAGATAGCACAGGGAAACATAATGCCCCAGTGTAGCCAAGTGGGGGGGAATGAGATTATGTTCTGATGTAAATAAGTGCTCAAATATAACAAGATATATCAATAGATGTGTCACCTATGAAAACCAAAATGTGTCAAGGTATATGTAGGATAATGCCATGTGTTGATATATAAGTTGTGCAAAATTGTTAGACATAAGGGTGTGAAAGGTTACGTAGAAGACATGTATAAATAAAACTCAAGGAGAAAATATAAGTGTGGGTACCATGCCCCCATAGGTAGTAGAAAATAACTCTAGCATGACGAATGGAAAAATGGCAAGATGATGTTCTCATTGGCACCAAACATACCTAGCAAATAGATTATGAGAAACTTATAGGTACCATGCCCCTAAATGGAAAAGGAGATATATATCATTAATAGAGCTCATGGGATGCAAATGGGTATAATGGACCTAAAGGCTATAGACATTCTCCATGTATGAAAAAAATAGTGATTATAGGGGGTCTTCAATGACACAAGATTTGGCAATTGAAGAACTCATGAGGAACTTGCATATATAATTCTCCTATTGGTAGTATATAAATCAAAACACCAATGTATATAAGATATAACTATGTAAGTATCAAGTATGATAATCATAGTGTGATAAGATGTAAGAGTAGTATATATTGCATATGGGCCCACCAATGTAATATCATAAGGCACATAGATAGTGAAGCTCCACAAGAATAAGATAATATTGATGAGGCTCAAGGAGAGGATATGGGTATGATGTCCCCAAAGGCAAGGATAAATGTATATATGCTCTACAATCATGTAATATCAAATCCCATCAATATCTAGTAACATAGGAAAACTGATGTAAAGCCCCAAATGGGAAGATATAAACAATATTCTCCAAAATGAGAGGGATAAATATCAATCCCCAATGTAAGCTTCATATGCTTAAGATATATGTAATAATAGGCTCGAGAAGACAATGAAGGGTATAATGACCCCTAATGGCAAATCAAGGTAGGGACCACTAATATATCCCAATGTAGGCAAGGTGCCCCTAAGAAGGCTAGGTATAACCACGAGTCACACACATAGTAGAAGAAGAATGGATGAAATGGTATTATATCATATTAAATAAAAAAGTATCAATCACATGGTATGTAGGATAATGTATGTAAGACGTCCATCTAACAAAGTAACAACAAAATAGATATATCCATGTAACACACAAGATGTAGGTAATAGAAAGATATATGTAATCAATGTAACTATCTCTATATAATAAATAGAAATCAAGAAAGATATCATCATAAAAATCTATTGTGTAGAGATTGCCCTAAGGGTAAGGCATACCACCAATGGGAAAATGCCTCCCAAGATGTGGGCTTGAAAGTAGTTGTATGCTATATAAAAGTCCATAACCATATATAGATTGAATATCTTACATCTCACCCACTAAAAGAGATACCGTGAGAAACATGTCTATAAAGCATGAATATGTAAACCTCTAACATAAGTAGATAAGCATAATAGATATCCATCGAAAAAGATAAGGAATACAATTTTGTTTATTTTTATGTTTTTTCATTTTCATAATTTGATACAAGCAATAGTTAAATCATGCAACAAGCAAGCCAGGGGGTGTACACAAGAAGAGTCAAGAAAATCTCAATTAGGAAACTTAGAAGCCAAGGGGTGCAATAAAGAGGAAGAAGAAGATTCCAAATAACCTAAAACTTCCATCAAAACTCAATACATTCTAGGGAAGATCGTTATATATATATATATATATATATATATATATATATATATATATATATTATATTATATATATCAAAAAATTTACATAAGCGTTTGAAATGGGGCAAACAATAAAATGGCAAGGGCCAATGTAACATAGCAAGCAACACAAACCAAGTGGCTAGATTAATTTTGGTGTAAAATAAAGCAAGTGCCAAGATGTCAAATCTAGAAGATAGATGAATAATGTAATCAAATCCAAAGGAGGAAAACACATGAAGGATACAACAAAGAAATAAGCCATTATGTCCAGTAAGTATCTATGGTACAATAATGATATATCGATAAAGAATTAAGTATAGGTGAGCATGACTAAATGATAATGTTATCTAAAGTATAATGTCATAGTCATTAATATTCAGATGTGACACAATAAGTGTTGAAAGTAGTATGTAAGATGGAAACATGAGCCATATGAGAACCTAAGTCATCGATTTATAACATAGTCACCATGGAGTATGGGCTATAATAACTGCTAGCACTTCTCACAAAGAAGTGAATGTAGCAATCCAAATATGTAATATGTAGTGGAGATCTAAAGAAGTGGAAAATAATCTCATTTCGTGGATGATTAGATACAGTAACCCATTATAGTGTAACTATAAAAAATAGGAAATGTGTCATAACAAATACAATAAGCAAATGTTGTAACATGTAAATATAAATGAGCAAATGTGATGTAACATGTATGATATCAAAGTGTCAAAAGATATAGACATTAAAGCTCATAACATGATGTGTAAAGTGCTAACCAATGATGAGGTGTCACCATATGAAGTCTTTATGTGTTAACTCTCAAAAATGAATAAAAGAAGCCATCATTGGATCATCATTATCATAATTGAAGCTTTGAATACCTTGGTATTGTTCATTGGTCTTGAATGTTGTTGAAGGCAAATCATAATCTTGAGAATCGATAGATATATAACTATTAGTTCTATTCATTGTGACATTGATCTATTATAGCCATGATTTTCTTAATATTGCATTGTACTTATCCAATAATGATACAAGATAAAACAAGTTCATATATGCTAAAGGACACACATGTAAGTATCTGAATAGTTCCCAAGATTGTTGGAGAAGGTGTTAGTTCCAAAAAATTTGCTTTGACATATCAAATGTGTGAAGGAAAGTAAGACTCATAATTTGAATTGAGTTGTATTAAACACCAGGACATCTTCTTTTCATTACCACATTTGAATATTCATTTGATTTTAGAGAAAACAAATTAAGGTAAAGAAATAGAACTTTGAACATTTTGCTAAGGATTTATTTCCTTGTCTTATCATATATTGTTTTTACATTTGTAATAATTCCCTACTTTGTATTGACATGGCATGCCATGCAAACTCATCTGGTCAAACCTTGAGATGTTTTAAGAATTGCTTATATGATTATTCTTCTTTGTAAAACAAAATGATTGCTTGGTTGATGAATTTTATTACATTATGTTGTTTTGGACTAACAATAAGTATGCATGTTTATGAATGTAACATGAAATTGGTGTGTTATTGGATAACATGTTATGACATTGATTTGTGCAGGTTCAAGAAAATAAGAATACAACAAAAGGGATATAATAAGTCATTTTGAAGGAGTAACATGATATTAAATGTTTAAAATCGAATTGAGTTACTATCATATTCTAAATTTTTTTATAATGTGTGTGTGTGTGTGTGTGTGTGTGTGTGTGTGTGTGTGTTTGATTAACCAATTGACGGGTCTTGTTGAGTGTGTGATTACAGCACAAGATTTCCATCCATACAAAAAGGGAGGGTATTATCGAGAAGAGTGAATAGATAGGAGGGCAAGAGGTGAGAAAGAGATTGTGTCAAGCTAAGACAATGAACCGAGTACATTGTGGGAACGGTTAGCGATCCAGTTGAGAACCTTATCTTTTTATGTGGCTCTTATTCGATACATTAGCATCACCTTTTAGGGAGTTAATAATGTATGTTTTAGAGGTCGTATTACTATATGAGCCAATATGTCAATAGAGATTGATTTTCCTTCTTATGGTAGCCTTGGGTTACACTTGCATTTTATGCCTAGTAAGGCATTCACTATTTTTTAATTTGTAAATAACATTATGAAAGGTTAACTAAAATTCAAGATTAATAACTCATATAAACTTGAAAGTTTGCTTTATAACCTTTTTAACACATATCTATCTAGAAGGTGCAATAATAAAGTTTAGTTGAAATTTTTACCACATGGGAGATTGAGAATTTGAAAGCAATCACAACTCTATCAGACATTTCATGTTTTCAACCATAAACATTAAAGCTCACCCGAATGTGCCCACTTTGCATGAATAAAGTTAAGAAAAAGTAAATTAAATGCTAAGTTGAAAGAAACAATGAATGTATGTTTTTCACCCACTTGGAGGGATGCATCCCTTTTTCGTGAAGAAAGACAACACACACCATTAGAAGGGGAAAACGCCATTGGGAGGAGGTGGAACGTTTTTTTTTTTTTGTGAAGAAAGTTAAGAAAAAGTAAATTAAATGCTAAGTTGAAAGAAACAATGAATGTATGTTTTTCACCCACTTGGAGGGATGCATCCCTTTTTCGTGAAGAAAGACAACACACACCATTAAAAGGGGAAAAAGCCATTGGGAGGAGGTGGAACGTTTTTTTTTTTTTTTTTTGGTGAAGAAAGACCTTTGTATGAATCAAGAAGACTAATGATGATGATCTAATAATCATAAATCGTTACGAAGAAAATGAGTTTCAGCGAATAAAAGAATCATTTAAATTTTGATTAACGTGTGATGATAGTAGAATTATATCATTGTAAAATATTAACAATCGTAGTTTGGATTACTTTTTGCTCGTTTCTAGTTTTATTACTCAACATTAGCCTATTCCAAAATAATGTGGATCTAAACCTTGTTCAAGAAAGGGGGCTTTTCATAAACCTAACAATCTATTGGTGATTATCTTAATCTTTCTTCATAATATTAATAATGGGAAGTATGATTATATGAAAGCACTCCTCCCTCAAGAACCTTTGTATAATTATGAGGGACATCAAAGGATATGACTTCATGTAAAAAGACATTATTTAAATAACTTGACTAGATGCAATTGGTCATTGTAATTTTGTAATTATAACCATCTAATACATTTTGATCAATATTTTCCTTGTATAAATATTTTCTAGTAATTGAATATTTAATAATGAGTTATTATTGTTGTAATGAGGGCTAAAAGACATTAGTAAATTTTTAAGATGGGTATGTTGAAACCATAAATGATCTTGCTATAACATTCAGCTGTCAAACATCTTTTATCATGTGCTATAAGCTTGTTAGACATAGGTTCGTCATTTGTTTTGTAATATGTTACTAAGAGTTCAACCCATAGAGAGATATCTAACTTATCAAAACTTGAACCATTTAAACACCAATCTATTATATGATCCTTTATCAAGGCATAGATTAGACATTGTCTACGTGGGTGGTATGGGACACCCATGTAAAGTGTGGTCTCGAAAACATTCTCCGATGATCAAAGTATTACTCATAGGAAACATTTTTAGCCTAACAATTGTTGGATGTATAGGTCGGGGAGACCTTGGGATTTGCGTAGTGAAGATCAGAGCATGAGTACTAAAAGATGGAAGTAAATCCTAATTAGACTCATAATAACTCAATGTTTCACTAAGTTGGATACGACAAGGGGTTTTGAATGCAAATTTATGATCGCAAACATTGTATACAAATAATAGACATTAGGAACATACCGATTTTTGTCTTGGTTCACAGTGGCACTCGCATGACATTGCCTAGAGTAGCTACACTGTTGACATAACCACATAGTGATTTCTTTCTTGTCTTTGGACCCATATCTATCCTTGTCGTGAAGGTTAGGGCTACTCTCATTGGATCAGAGGCGTGTGGAGGATCCAAAAGGCTATGTGGTTGGAATTAAAACTCTATGATACTTTCCCTCTCTACATCTACACAATTTGCTATCAATCTTAGATGTTCTCTTGCTTATCTCACTTCACGTAAATACTTGTTGGATGTTGTTTGCATCGTATTTGTTTATTGAAAAGAATGTATGTAAATGACATAACAATTTCAATTATGTATTTTTTTAGGACATTAGACACTATCTCATACTGTATGTTTTGAGATATACTTTATGGATCCTATATATAATGGGTTTGTGTTTACCTATTTCATGATTGTTAGCGTAATTATGTATTTACCTTGGGTTATTGACTAAGGTAATAAGTTTATGGTTAGTTCCTTGAACCACTTGGGTTAAGAGGTTAGTTTGTTTAACGGGCTTAGCTATTTTCATGTTAGCCGAAGTTAGTTGTTTTACCCACCCTTTTCACATGTTTCTCGGATGACTCATTTCTTTGCCTATTTAATAGGCCTTCTTGTATTGTTCAGATATGGAATGTATGCTATGAATACAATCTGGTTCTTTCTCACTCTTTGTGTTTTATCTAATATGGTATTTAGAGCCCATGGTTTGTAGAGCTTGAGTGGTAGTCTGTGGAACCCAAAGAGGTCAGTGTCTTGCCAGGGAGGAGTTTCATGTGCCCAGTGGAGAGCCGAAGGAAAGATAAAATTTTGTAAGCTCAACCTGAAGACCATAAACCTGCTCAAAAGGATCAAAAGTCCAAATAAGATCAAAAGAATGTCAAAGGAAGCAGTTTCAGGTGGTTTAAAGCTTTTATTTATTTTTTCTGAGCAAGTTGTATGGCTTCAGGGAGAGGTGGAAAAATTCAAATCTTGATCGTTTTTAGCAAAATAAGAGTCTAAATTGTGATTTAATTCATAACTTGAACAGTGGTGCAGATGGTTTGTGATTTCGCTGAGAAACAGACTCAGAGGCATCTGAAGTTTTGTAGATTGGTCAATTTGCACAGGGCATTTTTGATTGATTGATTTATTTCATGCAAGCTTTTATACTAAGTTTTATTCTAGCCAATCAAAGATAAGGTGATTTTTTTTTAATTTGGGAAAATCAATTTATTTTTTCAAACTTTAGAAATTGATTTTTTACTAAAGGTTTTGTTTGGAGGAACACATTTAATTATGTTGAGAGATAACTGTAAAGCCAAATCAATTAAAAATTTTATTATTTTTTGGGTTTTTTATCTGGATGTTGACGGAGAAGGAATTTTTTAAATCGGAGTTGTAGATCTCTCGATTTAATTTTTTTTGTCCATTTTTAGTGTTTTTAAAGATGAAAAGTTTAAAATTTCTCAAACGGTGCTAAGTTTTTTGCTAAAAACTAGAGGTATTGACCACTTTGTGTTTTGAATCAATGGGTAGGAAGAATTTTGTATAAAGTCATTATAGTTTTTTTGGTATTTGTATTTTTTTGAAAAAAACTATGTCAAAATGGCTAGTTTACAACACCTCTTGTTGCCAAATTCACAAAAATTGATAGAGAAAATTTTCAGTTTATGGAGTCGTAAGGTTTTGACAATATGTGAATATCAGAACCTTTATCAAATAGTGCTTGGTAAAGAGCAAATGCCTACCACTGGTTATGATGACTATGATAAACGTCATAGGGAGGCTCTTATGTTAAAATTATCAGTAGCAGATAATCTAATCTCAGAGGTCAAAAATTCAACCATTGCATCAGTTTTATGGACTAATCTTACTTCTAAATCCCATGCTTCTAAAGTCAATAGGGTATTGTATTTGAAGAATTTGTTGTTTTCTACTAAGATACAGGAAGGTGGCTTTGTTTCTAAGTTTTTGTTGCAAATCAAAGACATCAGTGATCAGTTGAATGTTGTACAGAAGCTTGTTGATGAGCAAGATTTGATTGCTTTGTTTATGTAGAATCTTCCACCTCCATTTGAGTCATTTATGGAGTCCTTGCACATGATTGTTGAGACGTAGATTTTGGACTTTAAAAAGTTGTCCACATTGTTATTACAGAAGGAGAGACAGTAGGAGCAGACAATGTTGTCTACATCTACTTCTATAGAGAGCGCATTCTTCATTAAGGGAAAGGGTAAGCCGTTTGGTAAAACCACCAGTTCTCCGATAGAAACTTCACAAGTGGTTATAATAAGAGATCTAAGTGGAAATATTTTTACTGTAAGCAACCTGGTCACTTGAAGAAAGATTGTAGGAAAAGACAATAGGATATGGCTAAGCCTAGAACGAAAGTTCATCATGTGAATGTAACTGAAGGTGAAGGCAAGGAATCATCCCCTGATTTTGCTTTCATGGCTTCTAGTGGTAATTATACGGTGGATCGAGATTGGTACTTTGATTCAGGGGCATCTCGTCATTATACATGCCATAAGGGCTGGTATGTGGATTTTATTGAAAATGATAGTAATAATGAATCTGTATCTTTGGGAGATGGTATGACTCATTTTGTGAAAGGATATGGTAATGTTCAGATCAGTTTTAATGGCGTAGTTCAATATATGTTTAAGAATGTTAGGTATGTACTTGATATGAACAAAGAATTGTTTTCCATTAGTGAGAGCACTTCAAAATCTGATTTTGTTGTAAAGTTTCAAGGACAACAATGTTTAGTCACTATCAAAGATAATAAGATTATTGTTGTTGGGATTGGTGAGAAAGGCTTGTATAAGCTTGTAGATCCACATAGGGCAAAGGAAAGTGTATTTGCAACCGTTGATAGCACAAGTTCACTATGGCATGAATGGTATGGACATTTGAATTTTTAGTATTTGACTACATTGAGCAAAACTAAGATGGTTAAGGGGATTCCTTCTATTCAAGATAGTCATCATGTATGTATTGGATGTTAGTTGTGGAAGCAAGTTAGACATTCATTTGATGTTGGTAAAGCTTTAAGAGCTAAGGGATTATTAAATCTGCTACATGATGATTGCATGGTCTAATGCAGACACCTACCCCTTTTGGAGCCCGTTATTTTCTATTGCTAGTCGATGATTTCTCTAGGATAAAGTGGGTATACTTTCTAGTGAAGAAATCTGATTATTTTTCTAACTTCCTTACTTGAAAAGCTATGGTTGAAAAACAGGCAAGATGGTCAGTGAAATCTCTTAGAACAGATAATGGGGGTGAGTTCATGTCAAAACAGTTTAAGGAGTTTTATGTCACTGAAGGCATACACAGACAATATACTACCCCTTACACTCTACAACAAAATGGAGTTATGAAAAGGCAAAATAGGATGGTGGTGGACATGGCTCGTTGTATGATCTAAAATAGAAATGTTTCATATAGATATTGTGCAGAAGCAATGAATACGACAGTGTACATCCTCAACAAAAGTCCTACAAAAGCATTGGAGAATATGAGGAGGCTTGGTCAACTCGAACTCATATTTTGGTTGTGTAGCTTTTGTAGTTATTCCTGGTCAAAAGAGAAGTAACCTGGATGCAAAAATCAAAGCATACATGTTTGTTGGGTACAGTGAGCAGTCAAAGGCCTACAGATTACTTGATATTTTTACTAATAAAGTTGTGGTAAATAGAGATGTCATAATAAATGAATAGATGCCACACTTCATAGCCATTGGTACAATTTCAGATATTGAATCATTGTTTTCTTCTAATAATTCTATTATAAGTTGTGGTGTGAAAGTTGGATAGGATTCTAGTTCATCAGTGGAATCACATTTTAGGGAGGGAATTGATGCAGGTCATTGTGAGGTTCCAGTAGAACAACCAAAGAAGCCAAAGTGGTATTCTACCACAATGGAAGCACTAAAGGAAGGAGACTTGCCACAAGGCGTGGAAGGAAGAAGATTGAGATCAGGAAAGCAGTTTGGTAATAAAAGTGAGCATGACAATTTTGCTCTAACAATTGTTGTTTCATAGGTATTTGAGCCAAATTATTTTTCAGAGGCCAAAGGGAAGCATGAGTGGGAATCAACCGTGCAATTGGAATATGATTCCTTGATGAAAAACAAGACTTGGGAGCTCATGGAGCTACCATCAAGAAATAAATCTAGTGGTTGTAAATGGATTTACAAGGCAAAATGCAAAGCAGATGGTTCCTTGGACAAACACAAAAATAGACTTGTTGCAAAAGGTTACGCACAAGAAGGGGTTGATTATAAGGAGACTTTTTCTCCTACTACAAAGATGGTAACTTTTCATTTGATTGTTGTTATTGCTACTCAGTTTGGATGGCAAGTGCATCAAATGGATGTCAAGAGTGTTTTCTTAAATGGAGATCTGGAGGAGGAAGTCTACATGGTTCAGCGATAGGGTTTTCAGGCTCTTAGTAAGGAACATCTTGTTTGCAGGTTGATCAAGTCCTTGTATGGGCTTAAGTAGGCTCCTCGATCCTGGTATATGAAGATAGATACATACCTTAGGGAGTCTAGTTTCAAAAGGTGTAACTCTGAACCAACTCTCTACGTAAAGGTGTCTAGTGATGATATCTTGATTCTCATTGTAAATGTTGATGATATAGCCATCACTGGGAATAGTGTTAGTCTCATTCAACAAATGAAGGTTGATATTTGTTGTACTTTTGACATGACAGACTTAGGACTACTAAAATATTGTTTAGGTGTTGAGTTTTGGCAAGGTGATTGTGTTGTATTCATGTCACAGAATAAGTATGTCAAATCATTGCTGGAAAGGTTTAGAATGATGGATTGTAATCCAATTCACACACCTATGGAAGTTGGAGCTAAAATTTCAACTGGCATTGCTTCACCTCTGGGCAATGAAATAGTGCATCGGTAGCTAGTGGGTAGTCTCATTTACCTCACTACCACTAGATTGGAGATTTGTTTTGCAGTGAGTTTTCTATCTCGCTTCATGTCTAAATCACAGGAAGTACATTGGTTAGTTGCAAAATGGGTATTAAGATATATCAAAGGTACTCTTGACTTTGGCATACTATATGAGAAGTCTATAGATTTTCAGCTTTCAAGATATTCTGAATTTGATTGGACAAGATCAATAAATTCAAAAAAATCTACAACAGGGTATGTATTTACTCTTGGTTTAAGAGTTTTCTCATGGCAAAGCAAACGACAAACTACAGTGGCATTATCTTCAACATAATCAAAGTATAAAGTTATGGTCAGTGCAGGGTGTGAAACTATGTGGATAAAGAAAATCTTGGAAGATCTTCAGTTTGAGTCATCAAAGCCTACTCTGATTTTCTGTGACAACCAAAGTGTTCTGAAGATGGTGAAGAATCCAGTATTCCATGCTAGGACCAAACACATTGAGGTTCACCATCATTACATCTGATGGTTACAAATGAAGACATCAGTCTCTTCTACTGCCCCACTGCAGAGTAGTGAGCTGATATAATGACCAAACCAATTGGTACAAACAAGTTCATAAAATTCAGAGATAAACTTGATCTTGTTTATGGTTTTGTCATTAAGGGAGGGTGTTAGCGTAATTATGTATTTACCTTGGGTTATTGACTAAGGTAATAAGTATGTGGTTAGTTGCATTAACCACTTGGGTTAAGAGGTTAGTTTGTTTAAAGCGCTTAGCTATTTTCATGCTAGCCGATGTTGGTTGTTTTACCCACCCTTTTCACAAGAGTCTCAGGTGGCTCATTTCTTTGCCTATTTAATAGGCCTCCCTGTATTGTTCGGATATGGAATGTATGTTGTGAATACAATTTGGTTCTTTCTCACTCTCTATGTTTTATCTAATAATTATTGTAAAACATTGTAATTGTAAATTATAAAATTCATATTTGAGTAGCTATTCTTCGTTGTACTTTTGGATTATGTTTAATTGGAAAAGAACTAAAGTTATGAATGTTATATTATTATTGTATACATGGATACATGTCATAAAACAATGAAGGATTAGATACTCATAAATACATATTTGATCAATTATGGATAGACGTGATCCAATGATGTTAGTGAGAGTAACTTGAACAAATTGCATTTACTTTCTATTGCTGCATTTTCTATTACATGTTAAAGTAGAACACGAGATACATTTAAATGGTACAAACAAGATATAATTAAGAAGTCGTTAAACAATGTAAAAACTTTTTACCTAGTTTGCATATGTTTATATTGGATTTATGAATAATTATATTTTTTAATTGAATGAATGAATCAATACTTTACTAGAATATATATGCATAAATACACCTTGAGTTTGAAAGTACGAGAACTGTTAGAAGTTATACTTTGCATTCATGATATGTTGTATTGTATAATCACTTATTGATATTTGAACTTATAATGCATGTTTGGATTGGTATTAGTTAAGAAAACCTTCAGGGAGATGCATATATATATATATTTTTAAATACTAATTTTAACTATACCTCAAAGGTATTCTTACGTCTTCAAATTTGTATTATTACCTACCCCTATATATCCCTTTCATATTGCTCACAGTGTTCTAAATGTTAGAAAGATAGATCCATGAATATTGAAGAACATCAATAAGTATACCAAAATTAAAGTCGACCATTTACTAGGGTTTGCCAACAAAACAAGAAATTCAGCATACCAAAATGCCCCACCCCCCCTCTTCTTTTTTGCCTTAAAACCTTGTTCTTCATGACCTTTTGCCTTGAAACCAGGGCTTAACCCTTTAAAAATCAAGGAAAAGTTGCTTTTGTGCAGGTGCAGGTGTTGTCTCATCAAGCATTGGTCTTTTCCAGCACTCACAGAGCAAATCGAGTTCTCAGAACAACGTTATTTGTAAGCTTTACAAGTAATAAGCAGGAACACTTGACAAACCCGAAAGGGTCTATGGCCAGTTCCAATGCAAGTCGAGTTTTGCAAAGTACTTGCCAATTTTCATGAGTAAAAGCTGAAGAGAAACCCGATAAGGGTCAGATCAGTTCAATTCGAGTTTGTGGGATTACTTGACTTATGATCTTTCATGAGTTGGAGTCATTCACAAACCCAAAAGGGTAAAGAGGAAGCAATCAGGGTTTTGAGACGTCTTTACTTTAAAGCTTTTTGAGTAAGTCCTTCAGAAGACCCTGAATTAGTCTTAGATGCTTCTTAAGACAAGTGTTTTTCCATGGAGGGCACATGAACGTTCTGTAGGGTCATTTGCAATTTTCTCGAAGGGTATGTGCCCTTGTGGGGGGCATTTCAAAGATGAAATGTGCCCTTGTGGGGGGCATTTCAAAGATGAAACCTTTACAAAACTTTTGAATGTTATATTTGAAGGCATAATGGACCTTGTAGAGGGCTTTTCATCGGCGTGAGGACCAATACAAAAGTTCTGAAGGGCACTTTTGGCTCAAAATGCCCTTGCGGAGGGCAACCGGTTGAAGCAAAGGGACAAAGACAAGAAGCCCGAAGGGCACTTGCCGTTCGAGAAAAGTGATAAGTGGAAGGAGTTTTCCTTCAGACAAAATGTCCAAAGGAAAATCAAAGAAAACCCTGTCCACAGAAAAGACCCACAAAGAGCAAGCAAGAAAAAAAGAATGCCCTGAGGAGTAGAAACTCGTCGAGAACCCAAAGGCTCGAATGAGTAAAAACAAAACAGGAGAAACCAAGACAAAGGTGAAGTCGAAGGAAAGAGACAAAACACGGACAAAGACAGCGAAAAAGACAAAACTCAGAACAATGCCCGCTACTGACAAAGACAAAGGGCATAATCAATGACCACTCAAACCAAGACAAGTGGCATAGACAACTCAGCAAAATGAGGTAATACATTTAGGTAGAATTTATCTACTGAAAACCAATAAATAGATTGGTTTTCGAACTATAGAGATCAGCGTCCCGTGTTTTTCATGCTTCACCATTAGTACACAACCAGTTGCATCCAGGCATTGAAGAGAGCATGGCCCAACCACAACAATTTGGGGATGGCTTTGTCAGTTGCTAGGAGTATCCCATGCTTTTGTAGGCCCAAGACAGCAAGGACGACGATTTGAATAGCCTACAAAATGGCTCTCATAGGCAGTTTGAAGAAAGTGACAACGACATGATCTTTTGGTCTCTACATAATTGTTTAACTCAACATAAGTTTCCATTCCTTGATTTGTCAGCTATCTTGTTTCCAATTCGCTATATACTTGTAACTTCTCATTTGAAAAGATATCTCTCAGCGTGTATGGCAAAGCCCTGAAGGAATTTACCTTGAATCAGAGAAAACATTTTTACCTCCATTTGAACTTGCACTTTTGCATGTCTATGGTTTTATCTTGTGTTAAGCCATTTCCTTTTCATGCTTTCATAAGTGTATTTCAACATATCTAGTGCATAGTGATTTTCTTCTTTTGCAGCTCAGCAAGAAGTGTCCACAGCAGAGTATAGACTCATGTGAACGGGGTCCATAGTGTGTCTTAAAAGACCTCTAGGAGTTCTTCCTCTTTGTATCTCCATAAGACCCCTTGTTGAAACACTGATGCAGAAGAGTTTTTCGTGTCAAACGAAGTGTCTATCAACTTGTTCTTAGAGTAAAGTGTATGTCAAAGCTGAGTAGACCAACCATTTTGGTGCATCACCACTTTAGTTTATGGTCTGATTTCAATATTTCTCTCCCTTTTCATCTCCCCCATTGTTAGCGGCAGAAAATCCAAGGCCTCAAAGTGCATCCAGAAGAACTAACCCTTAATCTAGAGATTCATCCCTCACGTTTGCCACCCACAACAAGAGGGATGTCTCCATTGTGTCGCGTGGATGAAGAGCACTGAGCCTCCCTTTAGAGGGTACAATCCACCACGTCAACAAAGCGAATGTGCTCAACATAAAGAAAATACATCTTTTACTATAGAATTTGGTATAAGAACATTTTCTTTAAAAAATAGAGTACATATGGAAAAGTAAGACAATACAAAACTTTTAAATGTATATAAACTTCATAAAATACAAAAAAAAAAACCAATTTTATTGAAAAATTACAAATTTGAGATAACTTATGAATAATAAATCCCAACTTGATAAATGTTCTATAGAAAAAAATTTAAAAAAGTCTTATCAACTTAATAACTCTCAAAAAAAAAAAACTCGTCAAAATAATTCCATAAGATTTCTCAAAACAACTTTAATCCATAGTTTTTGATATCATGTTTGTGATGGTTCAAAAAAAAATTGTACCAATAATAGCACCCCAAGTTGCAAGGATACACCGAATACAAATAGTTTGAAAGTAGAGGTATGATATTGAAGAGAAATATTTAGTAATTGTAATACAACTTAGAAAAATTGCTTATAATATTTCCACATTATTAGTAAAGGCGAGAAAGTCAATACTTTCTTTTCTTGCTTCACACCATCAAAACATTGAGACCCAAAACTCTAAAACCTCAAAACCCTAAAACTCAAAACTTGAAATTAGAAAAGCCAAAACCATGGAACTCAAAAAACCTTGAAATGTAAATTGATATCAATCATACCTTTCTTATTCAAAACACAAATTAAAAAATCCTAAACTTGCCAAAAACACATTATATGTCACAACATATATTATAACAAATAGAGACCAAGTGAGGGAGAAAGTTTATTCAAATAAAAAAAGTGTATTAGGGAGCCAAATGGGAGGTAAAATGTAAAAATGTTCCAATAGTTTATTAGATTAACTTTATAATGTAATTTTATATCACAATGAATCATAAAGCAACATGTAACTTTTTTATAACATAATTCTATATCAAAATAAATTATCATTCAACCTATGTAACCCTTTTATTTCATATCACAATTAATTATCAAGTGACGTGTAATGTTTTTTATTAAATTCATAGACCAAAATTATAATTACAATAATTGTTCCAACATTGCCATGAAACATAAATTCTAATTGAAAAAACACTCTAAATGCAAATATTTGCTCCCAGACTTCATTATATTATATTTGTGCTACCTAACATTGTGAACATTTTATATATATATATATATATATGCATAGGATAGTTCTACTCAAACTATCTTATCAACAATGGATGGATTATCTTGAAAGCCTCAGCTGATAACCTTTTTTAAATGTATTAAAAAAATAACAATAATAATAAAACAAACTAAGGACTATAGAGAACTCTCCTTTATCCTGTATTTTATTATTTCAAAAAACATGTAAATTCAAGTTGGGTGATACTAAAGTTTAATAATGCAAAGCTACTAACATGAAGCGTTGCTCTTTTACACATCAATGAATTGATAGAGTTTGACACATCAATGAATTGACGATGAATTGATAGGGTTTGATACACAATCATCATAAGACCACCTGATTTTTTCTTCTTGCTAATACCACTTTGGACTTGTGTTTGTAATAAAATTCTCTAGTACAAAACATGCCCTTACATTTTCAAGCAAAATACACAACTTTTCTCTTTTTTTCTCTATTCAAACAATTACTAGCACGAAGGAAAACAGAATATTATATGAGATTAAAGAGTATTATATGAAAGGCTTCCTGATTTTAAAAGATGTAAGGAGACATCAGCTCAAGCCCCATGTTGTCTAGAGACATCCCAATAAGTCTCTGAGATGGGGCGGGATCCGAGAACCAAGGTGAGCATGCTAGTCTCCGGGTAAATTATGACTCCGGTATATCTCAATTACCCATAATAAAAAATAAATGGAGGCATGGCATGCTTCTTAGTTCCCACAAAATCCTTGGCACAAAGTCTTCATAGAGGTTTCTATTTTACATATCATAATCCGCTTCAGCTTATTATTGAAGACAAATGGCATGGACGAAAAGGAAACCATCCTTCAACAAACATCTCTTAGTTCCACAAGTTAAGTAATAGATTACAAAACTCACACAGAATTATTTTGATGACAAGCTCCCCAGCATTTTCCCAGATTTACCAGGAGATACTAAGGTTATTAAGGTTGAGAAGTATTAGATAATGAGAAATCAATCTATCAACATCGTCATCAGATGTTATCTTCCTTAGTAAAGCGTACCTCAACATTGCCAAAATTTTAATACCAATTGTGATAAACACTCAGTCCTGCAAATTCTCAACTTGAATTTTCTCCAAACCGTCCAAGAAGTTAAAAACTTTTCATCGATCTGTTATTGATTTAGTGTTCTATGGTGTAATTACATAAATATTCATTCTTAATGATCTGTTACAAATTTTTCAAATCCTTTGAATCTAAAAAATGACTAGAAGTACATATATCACCCCGTGCCTATAACTTTGAAGATAACCTGTAGTGAAGAAAATTATACCCTCACCAGTTTAGAACAAACAAAGGCCCCGATAAAATGTCACGTTTCACACAATAAAATTAAATGCTGCTAGAGCTTCAGTCGCATCAGGCTGCTATTGCCATGATTAAGGTAATTCTTATGGACTCGGGAGAATGCTGTAAAACAAAAAGAGAATTTTCTCTATCTTTAAACCCTGACAAAATCACTGTAATAACAACTTCACCAGGAAAAATCGAAGGAATTTTCATGCTGGAAAAGCATACACTGCTTATGAATTCTATCACGTAAAGGGCCTCATGGAGGAGTTGCATAAACTTTGGGCTTTGGTTTCACTTCTGCTTCATTCACACTACGCACAAAAATAGCATCTGGTTCATGCCTGAAAAATAAAAATCATACAGTAAGCCTTCTTTGATGACAGTAAAATATCTTACCTGATTCAGTGTGTGCAAAACCATCCAAATTTATCCATGGCGTCACAAAAGCATAGAAAACAGGCAATGCATGAAGAAAAACACACATATACCAAGCTGCTTAACAGACTAGTTCTTTCCATATTTTCTGTGATTTTTATGTGACAAAAAACAACTCTGATATATAATTTCAAAAGATAAACGGATTCAGAAATTACGGTTTCTCGCCATCCTCAAAAGTATAGCTTGATGCCACAGCCAACAGACGACCGTCTCTACTAAACGACAACGCTGCAATGCTTGAAGGATATTTTGAATACTGACAAAATCAACCAAAATACAATACAAGTTAGCATCTAAAGGACTTTATTGTAAAAAATGGGATCAATTCAAATACCATGCCAAATTTAAAAGCTTTTAAGCTAAACAAGTAGACTTTAACCAACACTGTCACAGAGCTACTTTTTCAGGTTATATATATAGCACTACTGTTAATGTGACTGAGGAAAGAAACTCTAAATTGTGCAAAAATATATAATGCAAGAGTAACATATGAAATAAACAATTCGTACTCCAACAAAAGGTAGAGAGTGCAGTAGGCAACAGCAAACAAAGATCAACCATGAGGTCCTAATTTCTCATATTTCATCAAACTGTTTTAATACCAACGTTTATTCCCTATTCTGTCGCTATCTAGGCAGTCAATCGATGAAAGTTATAAAAATACACTAAGTTCTAGGAAAGAATGCCTGTAGCAGGTTTAATGAATTAGCAATGGGATAACTCAGAATACAGCTAGCTGTACACACTCCAATTTGTGTTTCAATCAACCTGCATTTTCCTTTCAACAGTAGTCCTGTGAATAAATTTCAAGCTACTATCTATTCTTTAGCTACGCTGTTGTACGGAAACACGTCCGAAATTTTCCGGCGATCGTCGCGGAAAACCTAAAAAAAAAAATAGAAAACGCGCGAAAAAGCAGCTGGAGCCTAGGACGATCGACGGAGCAGGGTGAGGTAGGTGGTGTAAAATTTTAGATTAATGTTTTATTAAAATACAAAATGATTTCCTAATTCAAATATTAATTATTTTATTAAATAAAATATTAAAATCTATTAATAATTTAATTTTTTTATTTATAGCATTAGGATTTTTACCTTTTTGTCCGGATTCCACATTTTTTTGCTCTTTCAAAAATTTCCGAACCTTGTGACTAGCTAAAAACTTAATCGATTTGATTCATTGTTAGGATTTCGATTCCCGAATCCCAACTCACCCACCCAATAACAGACTTGATTACATGTATTTTGGCTTTTTCTGATTGTCCCTGGATATGTTCTCCGAAACTATTGGATCTAAACGCTTTTGTGGATGGTTCCGGGAGTGGACCTTCGGAACGCTGCGGAATTTCATGCGATTTGCACAACTTTTCAAAAACAACGAGCTTGATTAATCGGAAATGGGAAAGAAATACTGAAAGGATGAGGGAAACCACTTAAATATCAAATATATAAATCATTTATATAATATAACTATTAAAAATAAAATAAAATATAATATTAAAAATTTCTAAATACTATTTAGTTTTTACATTTTTAATATTATAATTTATATTTTATTTTAAATTTACAGTTTACTATATCTTTAAGTAGTATTTAAATTTTAGATATTTTTAATTTTAAAATTCTTTTAAATTTATATATATAGAGAGAGAGAGAGACGTACCCACGATGTATCCAAATCAAGGTTTTTGAAAAATGATGTACCCGAATCGTACCCGTACCCGTACCCGTATCCAAACAACGTAGATTCTTTATTGCGACATTGTTTGGAAACGGAAACGTTTCCGTAACGCGCAAATGCAGATTTTCAAAAACCCTTGATTTGGAAATGTCTGTACAATATATATATATATCAATATATATATATATATATATATATAATACTCATTTTTAGTTTATAAAAGCTAAAACACTTTAAAATATATAGTATTCGTTCATTCATTACTTCAAAGACAAAATGCACGTTCAAATCTAGAATAAATCATCTAGATTGCCCTCAAAATCATGAATGCAGCTCCCAATATTTTTCAATATCATTTACTGACTAAATCATCTAATTTGCAAGGGCTCACTGATGCATCGAAATTTCTTGAATGCACACCTTAAAGGGTACCCCAGGAATGGAGTGGGATCAGCTCGTAGCACTTTGCGAGATATGTTCTCATAATATTCTATCACACCTACATCCCTTCATGCAGCCTTCATAGTCCTATGATGTCTCCTTGACATCTTGAAACCCTTAGTGCACGCCTTAAAGGATGCACTGAGAATGGAATGGAATCAGCTCGTGGCACTTTGCGAGAGATGTTCTCATACTATTCTATCATACCTACATCCCTTAATGCAGCTTTCATACTCCTATGATGTCTCCTTGAAATCTTGAAACCTTGAAATATGGCCAAGTCTGAAATCCCAAAACCCTGAAATCTGATTTAAGTCTGAAATATGATAGGATCCTCCAAAACCTATAATTTTGTATTATAGCTCCCAGAGGTCCAAAACCACTCTCAAACACCCTGAAAGTATATGCATAAAATATAAATTTTATAAGAAAACTTAAACGTTTATTTTATATATATACTGTCTGGTTCAGACTCCTCTGGTTATTGACGAGTATGTATGCTATGGTTTTACCTTTCTTTTTATTTTATTTTTGGCTTGAATTTTTTTTGTGCCCACAGAAACGCCCAGAAGCATACCAGAAATGCCCTACACCTGACAGAAACATCCAGGACGTTTCTGACATGTGTCAGGACATTTCTGGGCATAGTACGAGGGGTGGATGGCGTTTCAGTGCAACACAGCATTATTGGCTGCTTACTAGCTAAGAATATATTTTTAACCTGACGCCACATCAACCTGGATGTTCCAAATGTAAAGATGTGAACAATTTGCATACATGGAAAATACTACCTTTAGTATGATAAGAAGCAAATAAAACAGGCATTTCTGAATTTTAAGTTTGCAGAAAATGCTGACATGAAATATCAACCAAATTGTAGAGGATATGGTACAAAGACCACGACTAAAAATGCAGACACCAGCAATGCTTTCCTAAATACACAAGGAACCCAATAATAAAACCTGAAAATTTGAAGCCTAACCCAAGTTACCAGGAAAAGCCTCGTTTGCTGCCAACAAGTGATTTGCTACGTGGCTTATTTGTGTAGCAGTAGCTTCCGCTGCTAATCTTACAAAAACCTTCTGGATACCTTGATTAAGATTGGCAGACCTTCCTCAAATTGATATGCAGATAGATAGTTTATGATGTAGAAAATATACCAAATGCATCTGTTATCATTATTTCATTTCTTGAACTAGGCTCGTAAACCCAGCTGACCAGATAGAATGTTCAGGTTGCATGAATAAAATACATAGTTTGGAGGACAAAAAATGTTTATAACTGTGTAACTGTCTAAGTGGAAAAGCATAGAAGCACCTGGTACAATCGCTTTTTGTTGTTTCCATCCCATACATTAACATAACCATCACATCCTCCAGTTGCAAAAGTCCCATATCTGTAAAAGCATCCAAGACTAGCATTATTAAGAAACTAAAATATAAACAAAAAGCAAACATACACAGAGTTTCAAGAACTAAGAAGCTTACATTGGATGGAAAGCAATTGCATTCACTGGAAATACAGTATCTTTCCCAGCCTCTACCTTGCGATGACATTTAAAGGCATATCTACCATTGCCAAACTATTTTCATATCAGTAAGTTATAATGTAAACCTTAGAAATTGTTTCTAAATATTACCATAAAAAACATTTAACAAATTAAAATTTATATGATTATAATTTTGCAGTAAGTGCAATTGATTATCCAAGCATTACATTTTCTCGCGAAAATGATGTATACGAAAACTCACAATGTATATGAGAACTTCATCAATTATTCAAACACACATCTTCAAGAAAATAAAAATCTATAGAACAAAGTAGTACTTGAAACCGTTCTCTTCTCAGCAGTTATAATACAAACCTTAGAAATGACTTCTAATGAATATTAAAGAGAACAGCATTTAATACCTTAAAGTTAAGCTGTTGTAATTTTGCATTTTATTACATCTGATTATTCAAGCATTATATGGGTTGTCATAAAAATGACATAGATCAGAAGCTTGATTACTCATACCAATACGCACCTCCGCAAAAAAAAAAGTCCAATAGTATAAAGAGCAAGTTCTGCAATTTGAATTTGTGAAAAAAAATAGAGTAATTTGACAAGGCAAAATACCTACTTTTTTGTTTGTCCGGCTTCAGACAAATCAAAAAACTCCATAGCTACACGACCTTCCACAGAACTAAGGGCAAAACCTGTGACATTGCACTCCAGTTCAGCGTTCTGATTTCCTCCAAAAAATAAACAAAGCACATGCAAACCCCAAAAATTGAACAGGTCATTTCAGCATTGATGTAAAAAAAAATCCAATGAGAAGCAAGTAAATCTATGTAGAAAAGTGAAACAAAGAGAAGAAACAAGAGAACACTTGTGTCATAACATACTAACAGGTAAGGCATAAAAATATGAAATTTAATCCTTGCGAAGATACTAACAGAAGGATAACATATTTGTATATCATTACTAGAAAAACATATTTAATAAATCAAATCAAGAAAGAACGAAAGAAATTGTGTCATTATCTACAAGTAACCGAAGTAGGTCAATGGAACTTGAAAGCACACTCAGTTACAATAGAAAAGTACGAGGTAAAAACAGCCAAAGGAGCAGAAAAAGTGACTAAGAACTATAACCTTAAAACAATGAAAGAAAAACTAGAGCATGTAAACCCTAAGCATGAAACACCAAAACAAGTTGGCATAGAAATAGAAATTGAAATTATATTGATGTCCACAAATGACCAAAAATAGAGCAAAGGAACGAGAGTACATCCAATTACAATAAAAAAAGCTAGGGTAAAAGGACCCTAGGAACGATGACTAACTAAAAAGAACAAGAACAAAAGAACTGAAAATCAACAAAAGTTGCACATAAGATACCTAGAGGAAAATTTTTCTAAAGAAAACATTATGTAAATTTTAAAGACAATTGGAGTAGATATCTATAAACATGCAATCTTTCCTGCACTACAATTCATATTCAAATTAATTTTAAGAAAAAACTGGTGAGACATGTAGCAGTACCTCAGTAGATTTTCAAAAATAATATAATATAACTTCTAATAAATTGTTTCAATTTGCTTAATTGAAGCAAGAAAGTTGATCGAGTGGGATATGATAACATATGAACTGATGCCCAAGACAAATCAGTATAGAGATGATAATTGAAATTTTTATTGAACCAACATACTCGTATAAATTGTCAAAACCAGAGAGCCCCACAAATATATTATGAAAGGCCAAGCCAAATATGTTGGAAATTGTAAGCAATAAAGTATACAGAAGATCATATTTAACAGTTTTTACCCACTGGCATCAAGTGGATAACAATGGAGAGTTTTCATGACACCATGTGAACTAGATTGCAATACAAGGCAGTATCCAGACATGACATGTACAAACTTAACTGCAATGAAATTCTCTTTGAGATTATCATCAACATAGAAGCCTGAATCTCTATGTTACCAGGGAATGGAAACAAAAATGGATCTGAGACATACAATGCTGATTTTCCAAGAACCCTTTGAAATGAAATTGTTAGCATTAGTCCTCACATGAGTGCTTAAGACTAGTTGCTTCACATTATAATTAGTGGTTGTGTGGAAAATAATAACTGAAGCAAATAATGTAAGTGATTATTACATGAGTAATAATCACATTAATATAGGAGTTTGTAGGATTATTGAGAGATAATAAGAGAGAGATTGTAGAAAATAAATTTGTGAGAGATTTACAGGATAGAACGAGAGTTTGTGGGAGATAAGATGAGACTAGACTCCCTAAATCTAGGAGCTCACTGCTCTATATATTGTACATTCTCTCATGATTAATCAATTGAAATTGGCTGACCCTCATTTTGTGTTGTGCACATCCGAGCCTTTGGCTCTTTTACAATGAAGAAATTCTCCGATATGGAGTAATTTCTACATTTGGTATCAGAGCAAGTTCCCTTGGACCTCTCTGTTTGCCCTTCATTCATTTTTTTCCATCAAAATGTTTTAAGTGGCTATGCGGTGGAGCACACGTGCAAATGTCATTTTTGTCCATCCACCCTACTTGCATGCTATCAACAAATTTCAATGCAGACCACATGAAAATTCGCTGACAATTGCCATCCACGTGCATTCTCTCCTCAAGCTTCCATCTTGTTCACTCTACCCATAGTTTTCACTCCATTTTGTCCACAATTTGCATTATATATATATATATATATATATATATATATATATATATATATTTCAGTTTTTGTTTTTTGATCTTCCCGTACAAGAATATATAGGGTTCTGCAGCATCTAGTTGATCATACCAGGTTGTACCATTATCTGTGTGAGAATTTGAGTTTCTGTTTGTTGGTGTTTGTGGGATCAACAAAACAGTGTGTATGGTGCATTGTCTACGGCTTTGTTTTAGCCACAAATTTGGAAACAAGATTTGAAAACTCTATGTTTTCTTTGAATCATTTGTTGGGAATATGAAACACCGGAAGCACACAATTGATTACCAAAATACAAGCAACTTAATATGCGAAAATAACCAGAATCAACAAGTAACTAGAATCCAGAAATAACACATGATATGAGAGACAATACACAACTTATATTAAAACTCTTACAGAAAAGAATACAATAAAGAAGATGCCACTTCTTCTCCACCACCTCTTCAGAGGCTTCCCACACCTCAAGTGAACAGTACTTCTTTCCTGCTCTCTCTTATCCCAACACCCAACTCAAACACTGAGTTGGTGTTCACCTTAACCTGTGCACGCACACCACAAGTGCTCCACACACTCCACAAGTTCAAACGTACTTCAAGTAGATCTCCCCTGAACCTGCAACACCCTGCACCTCAATAGACCTTACTTATGGAAGGAACTTCCTTGCCTTCCTCTTTGCTCTGAGTACACCCCTGTACTATAAAGTAGATCTCTCCTGATACTGCTCCCTATTGTGTTGTTGTCCTCTCTAACTTTGCACATCTGCAAATCAACCTGGTTCTGCACACCTGTGAACCTGACCTTGCACACACATACACCTGCATATCAATGATCTTACTTACCATGTAAATCTCCTATAGAAGCCATGCTAACCTTGACCAAGATCATATATACATGAAGAACCCTGTTGATTCTCCATCCAGCACCCACCTTGGTACTGTGGCACTCACCATTGCAGCTTATAATATTGCTCTCTTACTCTTGCACTAGTTTACAATACAACCATGAGTCTATTATATAGATCTCATCCAAACAATAATTAGACACCTAATACAATAATTAGATCCGCAGCTCTCAGTCTAAAATTAGCTTCATCATGCAAACACTTGGTTCGTCAACTAATCGTAATATACTCGCAGTCGAACCACACAGGCGACCGACGTCGGTCCCTGTCCGCCTAAAAGTCGCCGACGCCGGCCGATCTCTGACCGACGTCGGTTGCTCTCCTGCCTTATCCTGCCGACGTCGGTTGGCCTGACCGACGCCGGTGTCTGTGACACTCCAGCAACTCCTCCAATGGCCTTCTCCATGTCTGCATCAGTGAAGCTTTTAGCTCCACAACCTAACAATCTCCCACTTATTCTGCACGGTACCTGTTCCTGTACCCCGTCTAATCTGTTTTTTGGCTTGAGATCAACCCTTAAAACCACCCACCACACAACTTGTGGTGTACCTCCTGTCATGTTGGTGTACATGAAGCCCTGACCCTGAATAGCATGATGCCTGCTCCTGGTCTCTCTCAACAAAACTCATTTCTCTGAATTGGCTCCTAACTCTCTGACAGTCTCCACTGCTTGGTCAGGCCTATCCTAGACCTCATGTGATTTCGAACACTGCACTGTCCAGCCCTTAGTGTGCTCCGATTCTACATCCTGCATAATGAATCTCGCCAACACCTGCTTCACATCAGCTCCCAAGACAAAATCAACCTTGATCTTGCCAAAGAATTTTGCTGCTCTAAATTCTTCATAACATGCCACTGAACTAATCTTACCCTTAGCTGCAAAACCCTGTATGTTAGCAAACATACCATCCACATTAACAGAATGATGTCATGACCATCATCCTCCTGATAAGGCAAACCACAGTGTTAGATATTGACTGAAGCCATGCTTCGTCCTCCACCTGTCAAAACCTGTACCACTGTCCTGCAACTCTCAAGACCATATAACTTGGTCTTCCGTCTCACGTGTCTCGTTCACTCTATTCTTCAACTAAGGAACATTCGTCTTGCAATGCTAACATACCAGCTGGCAACCCTCCAAATCTCTGATTCTGCATGCCACGCTCCCACTGTTTCTTGGATCCTTCCTGCTCTGCAGTCAGCAACTAGTTAAAGAAGAGAAACAACGAATTTTTTACGTCTTCAATCCTCCATATGGGTGTTTGAGACTCTTTGACAGCGTGTTGTCCACCCAAAATTCGTTGCAGTGACCGACTTCGGTCACCACACAGTCTACATCCGACCGACATCGATTTCATGCGCCTGTTCCTGACTACCAACCTGCCGACGTCGATATTTGTGACCGACGTCGGTCTTACCTACTGCCGACGTCGATTTTCCTGATACCTGTGTTTCCTGTGAGTGATGACTTTTTACCCGCGAGCTTCTTTGAATCAATCTCCATGTCCAAACTGACTCAAAAGTATCCAGCCCCATTCACTGGTCTTTGTCTGCCATCTCCTCCAAGAACACCAAGGCTTTCCAGTTCTTAAGCCTGTCAAATATATCTGTCTTCCGCTTAAGAACATGCATCTCCTTCCTGCTCATGTGACCAAGCCTACGAAGCCACGTCTCCGCAACAAAAGAAGAATCAGTAATATAAACAAGTAGATAAAGAGTACCTGTTTTCTTACCACCAGCTAATTCAAGGGCATCCGCTGTGAGAGTTCTTGTGCACCTCTCATCACCCAACTCTTCTGAAGAAATTAGCCACATCTCCAAACTTGGGACCTGCATGACCTCCTTCAACACCCATGTGTTGGCCGCCTGCAATTTCAGCTTCACTTCTCCTTTGTCAATTCTTTGGCAAGGCTCACCAGCTCCTCTCCTTGGGGCTGCATGAAAAGAGGCAACCGAAGTTATCCAAGATTCAACTTTATCCAAAAAACCTCCCAGAGCAACATGTGCTACAACCCCTACAACATCTGCATCTTCAGTTCTTTCATGCTGATCTGCTACCAACCAACAATATTCTTTTACATGCTCTTTCTTTCCATCGGACCGTAATACCATCTGTGCTTTTCAACTCCTCCATTCTTATCTTACTTTGATCTGCCATTGCTCTACTCCCACTCAATCAGAAACCCCTGAGAGTGCCCTGTAACCAAACACAAAACCGCTTCCTGCAACCTTAGCCTGATACCACGTGTTGGGAATATGAAACACCGGAAGTACACAATTGATTACCAAAATACAAGCAACTTAATATGAAATAACCATCAACAAGTAACTAGAATTTAGAAATAACACATGATATGAGAGACAATACACAACTTGCTTACAGAAAAGAATACAATAAAGAAGATGCCACTTCTCCACCACCTCTTCAGAGGCTTCCCACACCTCAAGTGAACAATACTTCTTTCCTCAAAGCTCTCTCTTAGGTCCCAACACCCAACTCAAACACTGAATTGGTGTTCACCTTACATGCTCCACGCACACCACAAGTGCTCCACGCACTGTACTCAAACGTACTTCAAGTAGATCTCCCCTGAACCTGCAACAACCTGCACCTCAATAGACCTTACTTATAAAAGGAACTTCCTTGCCTTCCTCTTTGCTCTGAGTACACCCCTGTACTCCAAGTAGATCTCTCCTGATACTACTCCCTGTTGTGTTGCTGTCCTCTCTAAGCACACTTGCAAATCAACCTGGTTCTGCGCACCTGTGAAACCTTGTACATGGTTACCATGTAGATCTCCTATAGAAGCCATGCTAACCTATGACCAAGATCATACAACATGAAGAACCCTGCTGATTCTCCAATCCAGCACCCACCTTGGTACTGTGGCACTAGGAAGTGCTCAGTCACACACCTTATAATATTGCTCTCTTTTTAGCATAGTTTACAATACAACCATGGTCTATTATATAAATCTCATCCAAACAATAATTAAACACCTAATACAATAATTTCCCAGCTCTCAGTCTAAAATTAGCTCTCATATGCAAACACTTCTTCGTCATAACTGCCCAAGTCGAACCACACAGGGGACCGACGTCGGTCCATGTCCCCCTGAAAGTAGTACGCCGGCCGATCTCTGACCGAGCCTAATCCTGCCGATGTCATTCACCGACGCCAGTGTCTGTCCAATGGCCTTCTCCATGTCTGCATCAGTGAAGCTTTTAGCTCCACAACCTAACATCATTTGGAGTATTCATTTTGATCAACATTGATTCAAAGGCATCCAACATTGAGCTCCGATATCGAGCTATGGCTCAGCGCTTTTTTATACCTCCTTGGCAATTCGTGAATAACCTTGTTTGCATACCTATCACAGCACTAGTTGCGCATGGCTCGACACACCCTTCCTGCTCGATGACATCACCTCAACGCAGCATGCACTTATTCTTGGTCGAGCTGATTTGCATTGATTGGTATACATCTGCGCTCAACACAGCCAGATTCAACAAAGCACCCAACCTATGCACAGTCTCCAACCTTGTCGTCCTCCCCAACACGGCCTTCACACAATTCACATCATCATCCTCAATTGCATCTTCCTGGATCCTTGACGATGCAGTTTTCCTTAGCTGTCCACGCCAAGCATAGTGCAGCGTATGCAAGTCCTGTGGTCCACCTCTCAAACAGTTGCTGTCCAACTCAGGCTGCTCACCAAAAGCAATTGGCACACAATTTTGTATGGTTATGTGTATATATCCAATCCTTTTGGCACATGGTTTTGCATTGAAACAACTGTCCATCCCTGCTAGTGGTATATCCAAGTATAGTGATACCCACGGTTTTCATTTTTTGCTGGTATTAGGTTTTAGTTTAAGTTTTTTAAGTTTTGTTTTTAATAATTTTTAGACGAGTTTAGTTTTTTAAGTATTTAGATAGTTTTCATAGTTTATAAGTTTTATTTTTGGTTAAAGTAATATTTAATTACCTTTTTATTGTTTTATAGTTTGCCATTTATTTTTAAAGTTTGCTTTAGGATATTCCATTGTTTTAAATAAGTCTATTTGTGTGAAATTATTTGTCGTCAATCTTGTCTTATTTAGGTTTATGTTTTGTCAAGAGCTTAGTAAGTCATGGTTTTAGAAAAATTATTAAAAGTATGGTAAGTCTGTGAGTCCTTTAATTTTACATGTTTGGTAAAATTTCCCAAGTCTTTAGTATAGTCATCATTGTTTAAGTCTTTAGTATAGTAGTCATCATTATCTCCAATTGTGTGTCTATAGTTGAAAGCATCGAATAAGCATATGTTGCAAGGCAGTTGCACCTCAATAAAACATATGATGCTCTTTCAATGGAATAATTTCCTATGTTTTATAAGGATGCATTATCGGGCGAAGCTGATGCCCACAAGTTAAAATTTTGGGGGGGGCAATATAGAGTTGTTTAGTCCATGTGGTTCCTCTCTCCATGTTCGCACTAAGAGGGAGAATGTTATGATTAGTCCTCACATGGGTACTCAGGGCTTAGCTGCTTCACATTATAATTAGTATGTGTGTGGAAAATAATAAGTGAAGCAAATAGTGTAAGTGATTATGTGAGTAATAATCACATTAATATAGGAGTTTGTAGGATTATTGAGAGATAATGGGAGAGAGATTGTAAAAGATAGGTTTGTGAGAGATTTATGGGATAGAATGAGAGTTTGTGGAAGATAAGCAGATGAGATTTGACTCCCTAAATCTAGGAGATCACTTATCTATATATTGTACATTCCCTCATGATTACTTAATTGGAATAAATTGAACCCCATTTTGTGTTGTGCACATCCGAGCCTTTGGCTCTTTCACAATGAAGAAATTCTTCCATATAAAGTAATTTCTATAGAAATGTCCATACAATAAATTATTAAAATATTTATATATATATTAAAAACTCAAAAATCTGGGATTATTTTTTAATTTTCCGAGCTTTTTTCAAGTTTTTAAAGTTTTTTAAAAAGACGTCGGAAACAGCCAGAAACCTGCTGGAAACACCTGGAAACCTGCCGGGAATACCCCAGAAACAACCTTGCCATTTTCTTGACGTTTCTGGCAGGTTCCCGGACATTTCCAACATTTTGGGTGCATTTTCCCCGCATTTCGCTTCAACATTTTGCCTTGGAAACATTTCTAGCAGGAAATGCCATGTGCAGGTGTCGTTTCATGCAAATTAGAGCTGCCTTATAACAAGGTAAAGAATGATCATGTCCTTCACCATAGACATACTTGCAAGTAACATGAACCACACAGTTTTCAATGTGCAGGAAATATAATAGTTGGAATGTTGAACCTCAAAACTCTTTCAGAAAAGTAAACATACCTGTTCCATTTGGATAGCAACGCACACATCTAGTTTGATATTTCAGAGATGACTCCCTTCGTTGTTCAGGTTGTGACATATTACGAAGATCATAAACATTTATGTGTCTCCCAGCTGTGGCTAACACCAAGCGGTGACCAACTAGGGACATGGAATACACACGCTCGGGTTGTGGATATGTACCAACAAGAGTCTTCTCCTGCCCACTTGCACCTCTAGGGTCCCAGCATTTTAATGACTTGTCCCAGCTCCCAGATATCACTTGACCTAGGAAAAAAAACACAAATTTTCATAGCAATACATAAAGCATAAATCCTAATATCTTGGAAGCATGCAGTAATTTCCACATTTCTATTTTCAACTAAGGCAAACAATTTATCATATAGAATTGAAAAACTTCAAAGCTTATGAGATAACATCATATATTTTAAGTTTTAACAAGCTTCCAATCCACAACGGGGAACAAATAAAGATGCACCTGAACACAGGGATTAGAATAGTTAAAATTCAGATATGATGGCAGGAATGACAAAGCAGACAAGAAGATAAGGCATGAATCTAAGAAATTTAATCCTTGCAAATATTCCATCAGTGCCGGGGATAGTTAAAACAAATTCCTTCAAGATTTCATTGCCACGTTCTAAATCAATCTTTCATTCTTTTTAAAAATCAATGTTGATTAGTTCTGTCACCTTTCTTTCGAATCTCCTAAATTCATGATTTTCATCATATATATTGCTTTAATGGCCATTCATACCAGTGGTACAGACACCGACAATATTGTCCTCACAGCAGTAGTGATCTCATAGTCTGTTGGTAATTGATCAAAGGAGAACTTCATCTGTGCTGAAACCTACACTTTTGACTTCACATTCATGCCCGTTCATCGTTTACTTTATTTTGTTCATCAATATAATATTCAGTTGCTAGAATCTTCAGACTCTAAGAAGTGGTCTGAATTGTTCCAAAATTATGGTAAAAATATGCTTAAGTAATTCTCATCTTGTTCTGGAATTTGCACGTGTCCTTGTCTTGGTAGATATCGTCTATCAATGTAGTAGTTATTAATTTTAGATTCCATCACTTCTTCCAAGATTTTTCATTGATTCTTTCAAAGGGTTTCTTTTTGGTAACAACAGTGACATATAGGACTAGGGAGATTATTTTCAAATAAGAGAAGGATTAGTTTCTGAACAGAGGCTTTCTAATTATTTAGTTTCTGTTCAAATTAAAAATAAGGATCGAGAGACAGAGAGATTTTATTAACATCCACGAAAACAAAACAGTCTTTGGGACCAAAAGCAAAGAAGCAGGGTTCAGCTCTTACAGGAGACCTGACCCTGTATGACACGTACTGGGTTCTGGTCCCAGTTTGGAGCCTTACCAGGTTGGGCCTGGGTCTGTCCTCTAACGAATCCAGACAGACGGGCATATGCAGGGCATACCTACATGAAAAACATTAAAAAACACCAAAATGACTTTTTTCAATTTTGACTAATTTTTCAGTCAATTCAAACATTAAATAAACAAAACAAACACCTAAAAAAGTGCAAAAAAACCTACAACAAACCCTAAAAGATATCTTACCTTTCATTTTATTAAAATCAACAAAACAAAAGACACTTACCTCATTGCACACTTAGGGTTGAAACTCCATCAATCTAAGTTCAAACTACATTGTTATGATATCCTATACACTACAAGTGCCCATTTGTTGCCAAAGAGATTAAAAAGCTTGCAACAAGGAGTCGTCGTGGATTGAAGGTAAATTTTTTGTGACTTTTTTGGTTTGTTTTTTCAATTTTGTTTTCGAATTTCAATCTTCATATGGAATTCTTGCTTTCTTTTTTTAATTTTATTTAACATTATTTTAACAAGTAATGGTAGCCTAGGATTTCTTTTAAGTATTTTTTATATAATAGTAATATTGTGTTTGTTTTATAACTGGTCATTATAGATACTTGCTACAATGGTAGAAGAAGCTAGCTCCATGAACCAAGGGGCAACAAACACCTTAATTTTTAACCCCTTTGGAAATGTCACGATAATAATACAACCTCCAAGTGGAGGGGGTTATATTTTGTGTTGCGCATAGTGCAAGTCGAATATTGTAGACACAAAGATTTGGTCACAGGTACTTTGACAATGCTAACTATTTTCACATTCCATACCATATAACTTGTGCAAATTAATTGACCCTTATTTGCCACTCCTCTAAGCCATTTTTCTATATGCAGGCTCAACTCTTTGTTTGTCGTTACTATTGTATAGAACTCTCAATGTCAAATGCGCAAGTTGTCTAAAATCACCTTCAAATTGTCTCTAATCCCTTTAAACAAGTTCACACTAGGTGGTCCACATATAGCAGTTGCACCTTGCACTAAATAATAGTTAGCTTCTGAATTCTGAAATTCAAAACATCATTTCGAGTCTTCCTGCACATTTCATATGGTTGTCTAAAGGAAATTGTCAAAAGATTCGCCTATAAATACATGTCAAGGGTCACTCGTACCCACTTGCTAGTCACTCGGTTCAAGCATATACACCTCTTGAAATCATTCACAATGAGCAGCGATAAGCCAAGTCAAAAACTATCATTGTCAAGCATCTAAGCCATCTTCTAGTTTCATACACAATCAAAGGAACACAATTGTGCAATCCCTCTGGGTAGGATAACTACGTGGACTTGATTTCCCTCCTTGGAGAACTGGATACGTAAGCAATGATCAATCATCAAGCGAGTGATTGAGGTCAACTCAACCCATTACACTCCTCTTTTTCTTGCAACATTTCAAGCTATCAAAGTGCCATAAGAGTTTCAAAGAAGAGAAGACAAACAATGATTTCTACATAGCAAAACCCTAATTGCAATATCTCAAATTTTTTAACATTTACGGGCACAAAAGATGCAATGATCAATTTGTATGCACAATCAACTGAGACAAGTCCACGGTCAACAAACTCGGGCACACTCATCACTGTCCATCTATAACAGACCTGTCTAGAAACATCTTATGTTTCTGCCTTTGATCCATCATTTCTAGAAACATGCTTTCTATGTTTTTTTTGTCAGCAATTTGTCATAGTCAATTGAGATGAGTTCACAGCCAATGGATTGAAACGCACTGCGCCGCCATCCACTTACAACAAACCTATCCAGATTATGTTTTTGTTTTTGATTCTGATCTTGAGCCTATACAATCACCTCTTCTAATTTTCACTTGCAGACAATTAGAATAATCAATATAATTCAGTGTTCAAGCTAAGTATATTTCTTAATCTTTTCCCAAAATAGCAATGTTACATATTTAGCAATTTGTCACGTTTAGAATAGTCGAATACTATATATCTTTAACATTCTGATATTTCTAGTTTTACACCTATAATAACACATTACAATTTCTTTGTTTTATCAACAATAGGGTAAAACATAGTGGTGAACCCAAACTATTATTTTTGAGCCTTCGCTTTCTAATTTCATTTTTCAATTTCGGCTTTCTTTGTTTTCCCTAGACACTGTGTTCCATCAATTTTAAAATTCATAAAAGCTATCATTCTGGGCAAAGCGATCATCAGTTTTACTTGAGCCGTGGTGTGAAGGGTACTGCCACAATACTCAAGCCATTAGACGACTATTCACGGATTTTAATTTCCATGTACCTCAATATATCAGAAATGCCTAAGTCCTTATTTTTAGCTATAAGAAGCCTTCAATTGTTTGTTCTTGTAATGCATCAATAAGCAGGTAGCCCCAAAAAGTTATTCTCAACGTACCCTAAAGATGAGATAGTGTGACTACAAGAACAATGAAATCCTCTATAGTTAGTGCCTTTGTGGTCGTATTTACTAGTTACGATTGGAATCAGTATATCAGAGAGCCGACAAAACAAACACGTCCTTGATTAGTTTCACCCATTTTTCTTTTTATTTTGTACCTTCGCATGTCACCCAATAATGTTACTTCTTCCTTTCCTCTTAGGTGTAGTGCTAGATTAAGTTGAATTCCTATAGAGCATACTCAAATTCCTTTAAATTCTTCTCAAATGGATAATATAGACATTGTTGATCAATACGTTGATGCAACCATTGAAAATTATATGCACATTGAAGATGATGTTAGTGATAAAAATGATAATCAAGATAACAAAACTATGCATGATAATTAGATAATCTTAAAAGCTCCAATACAATTGATCCCAATGAACTAAATGTAGTAGACCTCAAGTAAGTCAAATAATTGTCCGATTTTCGCCAAGGACTTCAACAATGTCCACAACAAATCGATTGAGTTGTCCAATTAATCCTATCATCTAAGACTACATGTCAAGCAAAGAATGTTTCATCTCACGGACAACAACAAAAGGTGCATTTCAAAGTAGTTAAGCTTCCAATTTCATGTATTCATGTGTCTACTATAACTACCATTCATATATCGACCCCTATTGTTACATATATGCCAACACCCATTGCCATGGGGGCATCAATTGGTTTACCACAAATTAACATGCCCATTTCTAGAAGAGCATCATATGCACCTCCCTTGATCACTATATAAGGTCTACTTTCAATTTCGCCTAATGTATTGTCTCTTGAGCAAACTATTCTAACCTTACAAACTAAAATATTGCAACTAAAGCGAGGTTTTTCCAAAGTTACTCATGCAATGGACATTCATACTCTACTTCACAATCATTTGGCACCTGCAATAGCCTTTTACCCACTACCAGCTGGTTTTGTAGCTCCCAAGCTATCACTTTATGAGGGTAAGGGTGATCCTGAACAAGATATTCATTCATTCCATGCAACATGCTTAGACTATACTTAAAATGATAAATTATTTACCAAGATTTTTCCAAAAAGCCTCAAAGACTATGCTCTTCAATGGTTCTATGATCTCCTGCTTCAATCAGCTAGAGCATTCAACCCATTGGTAGATCAATTTTTAGCACAATTATCCATCAACATTGGTGAAAAGTTATTTTATGCACAAATTTCTAAACTCAAACAAGGGTCAAATGAACCTATTAGTGACTATGTTCTTCAGTATAAGACTATGCTTGCAAAGATGACAAACTCTATGGCAGATAATGAATTGATTTTTACACAAAGTTTGTTAGCTCCACTCCATGAATCAATAACGTTTGACAAACTCAGATCTTTCGATGAGCTATGCCACATAGTCAAAGAAAAGGAAGTCAAGCTTTTAGCATTGAACAAAATAAAGTATGCACGAAGTGCTCCATCTACATCAAATGTCAAGTTCCAAAGAGCAAAAATGAAGCAAAAGTAATAGTTAATGTAATCCCGTAACCATCAAACAAGCTTCAATTAGCAGCTCCACCTACAAGGCAATTTACAAGCTTACCATAACCTCCTCTTATCTTGTTGCAAAAGCTAATTGATTGCAATCTTATATCTCTACCTCCTCCATTTGAGCATGAATTGACTAAGCTTTAATCTAAGGGCTTTCACAATAATACATGTTGTGATTACCATCAATGCATTGGGCATTCCACAAACAAGTATTACAGACTAAGGCATAAAATACAAGATCTTATCAACGATAATACTATTGACGTAAGCACACCCACAGAGGAAATCAAACCACAACAAAATGACAATGCAAAGCTGAAAAGATTCAATAATCCTTTACCTAACCATAGATCAACAAAGAATTTAGAAGGACATCATGCCTACAATACACATCCTCCTAAAGCATGTGGGCATGCAATAGATAGATTTATTGGTACATTTATAGAGGCAATGACACCACATCTAGTAATTACATTTGATGACAGTGAAATCAATGTTGATGGTGGTGTTGCTCTTTGTTGAAGCATAGAGGGATGCACTCCTTATTCAAGATCTTTCAAAATTTTCAAGTGGCAAAATTCAATGTTTCAAAGTTCAAAGTTCAAAAGAAAAATATTCATTTCAATGCAAATCTATGAGCAAAGTGGTCATGATAGGGGCATGAATACTCTTCATTCTCTTTCAATCATACAAATTAAATATGGATCCGCGTACAGTGATATGATTCGTATATGTGTGGATGATATACATTTGAATCTAGTGACAATCAACGGCCTTAGAATCACTTCTAACAAACCTAGCATGGTTCCACCTTTTTTGGATTAGTGCATTGTGTACTATTCCATTTTCATGAGAGTTGGAATAATGCATCTTTCAACTCAAAAGCTTGATTAGTTATTTGAATTGGGATTTAATTACTCTCAATTCTCCTTTGGTTTAAATTCCTCAAGTGCTTCAATAAGGGGGAACAATTCTCCATCATCAATGACAAGTTATAAGGCAAATTGGTTTCACCTACATACAGGGGTACTCCTACCTTGCTTTCTTTTCAATTTTTAAATTTTCAAAGTTAAGCCTTTTCAATATTCAAATGAACAAAATGACTACTTCATGAACTCTTGTAGGGTTTGCTAAATTTGAATGTCCTGCACAATTAAAGTATCTGCTCAAAGACAAAGTGTGTTGTATACACTCATTATAAAAGATTTCCTTTACTCTAACAATTGCATTATTAGAATAAAGGGAGGGGCAAATGTAGACACATAAATCCAGTCACGAATACTTAACAATTCTAATTCTTTACAAATTCCAAATCACATGACTTGCAGACCATTACTTGACTCTTATTCACCACTCCTATAAGCCATTTTCTATATGTGGGCTTGACCTTTTATTTTTCATTACTACTATATAAAACTTTCAATGCCAAATGCTCAAGTTGTCTAAAATCACCTTCAAAAAATTTCCAGCAGAGGACAGTTGTCTCTAATCCCTCTGCACATGTGCACGCTAAGTGGATAGGAGCACAATGCGCCCCTATCCACTTACAAAGGGCACGTCCCATAACAAATAACTAGTTTTCGAAATTCAAAACATCATTTTGGGTCTTCCTGCACGTTTCACATGGTTGGCTAAAGAAAATTGTCAAAATATTTGCCTATAAATACATGTCAAGAGACACATCATACCCACTTGCTATTCACTTGGTTCACGCATATACAATTCTGCACATTGAACAAATTTGTGTTACTATGCCCAAATTTTGAATCATTGAGAAGGAGCAACCATAAGCCAAGTCAAGAGCCCTCTAATGCAAGTCAAGATCTATCATTGCCAAGCATCTAAGCCATCTTCTAGTTGCATACACATGGTCAAAGGAGCACTGTTGACATTCACTCTACGTAAGAGAACTCTATGGACTTGATTTCCCTCTTTGGAGTATTGGATAAGCAAGCATCAATCAATCATCGAGTGATTGAGGTCAGTTCGGCCCATTACACTTTTTTTTTTAAGGTTTCCAAACTATCAAAATGCCCTAAGGGTTTCAAAGACAAGAGGAAGACAAACAACAGTGTATGCGTGGTCAAACCCTAATTGTGATATCTCAAATTATTCAACATTTACATGTACAGAAGGAACAACAATCATTTTTTAAGCACAATCAACTAAGACAAGTCTGTGGTCAACGAACGTGAGCACACTACACCATTGTCCATATACAGCGGACTTGTCCAAAAACATCATTTGCTTTTGCCTCTGATCTTTCATTTCCAAATTCCTACCCTCTTTTTTTGGATCATGGAACATGGACATTCTCAGTCATGCTTGGAATGTCCTTGGGCTCCTAAATGATTGGGAAGCCAATCATTGCTTTCGCAAAGCAAACAAGGTGGCAGACGTACTAACAAACAGAGGTATAGACCAATTAGAAGATTTAATAATTGAGAATCATTGGGAGGCATGGTTGATGATCAAATGTATGCCATTTCATGATTAAACTGCATTTGGATGGGATACGCTTTGAGTATCATTAATGGTTCTTGGCCTACAGAAACATGGTATGCGTTGTCCCACGCCCCTTAGTTGTCTCCCACGCTTTCACGGCATGCTGGTGCAATGGCAGATGGTTTTACTCCGGAGGGCAATGAATTCTTTCGACACTTGTCTAGAGTGGCAACAGCGAGGGAGAGGTGGAAACAACGACAAATATGAAGCATATGTTACAAGTGGCACTCGATGAACCTCTCCTTCGTGTCAAGGCTGGAAAGCATGAGATCGCCTTTGAGGAAAGGGTCTCGAATAGCGAGCTTAAGATAGTTTTCATCATCCAAGCAGCCAATATCCTACACGCTATCAAGGAGGTCATAGGAATAGTTTTTCTAGAGACCAACTATAGGGTCAAGGTCAATTCATTGATGGTGTTGGCCTTTGTAGGAAACTTGCTTATGACATCAAAGACAATGATTTGACAATGACAATGGCAATTAGGTTTATCTACGAGCGGTTCAGAGATAGGTTGGAAGCAGCTATTGTGGATTCAAAGAACCAAACACAGATTTAACTCATGCACTGTAAGATTTGAGCCGAACAGATAATTATTTCAACACAATAATCTGCATAGTCTGATTTTAATTAATTAATCAATACATGAGATTACATATATATAGGAACCTTATTCCTATATTCTCTCCATTAATTTCTCTCACCCCAAAATCCTAAGATTAAGCAAACATATTTACGATATATTGTTATAACTATTAACAATATATCTCAACAACATATATATTATAGCCTATATCGTAATATTGTTTATATAACAATATTCTGATTAACAAACTAACTAATTATATTTACCCCGGTAAATATCAACCTATAACTATTTACCTTTCCATAAATACCAAAACTAACATAATGTAAAAGCTAAATTCCTAACATTCCCCCCATAGTTTTTACATGGTGCAAAAACATTCACACTCTTATCTGCAGTATTCTCACCCATTGTAGCATGTCATGTTTGGCTCATGACCTTGATATAAAGAGACCTTCACTCCTATGGTTTTACTGGTTTACCACAAACTTTGACATGAACAGGGGCACTATCTACCTCCAAGAATTGGCACAAACAGAATTGTATGCCACCGCATACTCATAGGTCTACATACTACTGATGCAATATTGCTGCACATGACCACTATTATGCAAAGGAACGCATCCCACATTTACTTTACATGACCGTAACAAACGTGTTATTGTGGGTCATCTCCATAAAGAAGTAAGGAAGTCGCGAGATCTCTGTAGTAACTGCTCTCCTAACTGTTGTCAAAACATTGTTCGCCTCTTGTGATTTTCTAGATCTCTACCACAAACACTTTCAAGATCCATAAACTGACTTACATTGGTGCTTTTGTCTTTTCACAATGTCTTCACATCAGGGAATCATGTTTGGAATTTGCACACAAATTACATATCTTGAATAGGCATATTTTTTTGTTCTTATTCTAAAAAACACAGCAAAAATTAAAAACACACCACACTACATGTCACCACATCATTGGTGTGGCCCCGTCGTTGGCGATTGACGAGAGGTCGCTGAAAAACCTCCATACTCCGTGTATCCTCCAACCTCCAATATGTTATACTGCTTACTTAGCTAGCATGTCGATGTAGCTCAATTGCACATCATTTTGACTGATTTGTCTCAAGACGTCGGGGTCACCCAAAAATGCGTCCATAGGACAAATTTTTTTCAGTTTTACATTTTTTGGCATTATGACAACATGACTAGACATAAAACTGAGTCTTAACACTCAACTCAAAAAACGATAACTCTGACATTTTTGATAAAGCTTGACACATCAAAAAGCTTGACACATTTAATGACAATAATGAATTAATTTTGACTATTTTGATGACACGCTTTGAAAAAGACACTTTATTAAATAAAACCGACTCAAAAAAGATTTTTGTAAAGACATGACTTGACAAATAAATAATAACCCATATGAATTATTGGACACTCTCCATACATTTCTTTTAAAAAAAATGTACACTTATAAACCGCTATATACTAATTTGACTCAACTTAAACTCAAGACTCAAAAATACAAAGAACAAAGAACCACCACATATACTTAAGACTTATAACAAAACATTACTCAATATTAGTAAAAAACTTCTTTTTTGAAATAATAACCAAACCTAGATCAGATGAAATTCTCAAACTTTGACAAAGATGACTTAGACGTTGAGCTTGATTGCAAAATAATAGGGTTTCGAATGCTTTGAATAACACATTGACATCATTGAATATCAAAGCACCAATTGTCTACAGTTTGAAAGAGAGAACTGATCCTTCCTTCTCATGTACACGGATCGATCAAGCACACCATGCTTTTAGGGAGAGCCATTAAAAAAATGCAGGTTTGAACAACTCTGATCTGTGGAGATTATTCAAACAACGTTGAGTAATATGGAGAGCAATAATAGGGGACGTCAAGGGCTGTAAATTCACTGCACAAATTTGGAATTCTTTATCTACAAAGCCACCAGACTTTAATGTGAGCTTCTGCTATATTCTTTGAATGTAGATATTGACAATCTTGAACATCAAAACACACGGCTTCGTGATCAGATGCACGTTGGACGAGACCACCTTGCGCCCTTTGCATGCATGAACATATAGATGTCTGCATACAACTTATAAGTTTCTCTTTGATAACTAGAATAGCATAAAAAATCTGCAAGTGTGTTGCGGATGAAAATGGCCTTAATTATATTTGTATGGCAGATCACGTCCTTTTCCACGAGCTTGATGACTACTGCCTGTTACACGACCTTCTCTTCCAACACAGCGTGCTGTAAAAGACCAGACATATGCACTTGATACGCTGAGAAGCATCTCAAGACTTAATCTAAAACAAGATAAATTAAAATGTCTTAAAAATTTTCATACAAAATGTTTTCACACATCACAAGGGCAATACAATGACGGCTGCAACCCCTATTCAAAGGTTAACACTCCATGCTACTAACCTGCTCTCAAAATCCCTGTTCTGATAACACTGTTGTGGATTCAAAGAGCCAGACACAAATTTAATTCATGCACTGTAAGATTGAGCCAAACACAACGAATTATTTCAACACAAAAAATTATGCATACTCTGATTCTAATTAACTAATCAATACATGAGGTTACATATATTTAGGAAGCTTATTCCTATATTCTCTCCATTAATTTCTCTCACCCCAAAATCCTAAGATTAAGCAAACCTATTTCCGATATATTGTTATAACCATTAACAATATATCTCAACATATATATTATAACCTATATCGTAATATTGTTTATATAACAATATTCCGATTAACAAACTAATTATATTTACCTCTCGGTAAATATCAGCCTATTACTATTTACCTTTCGGTAAATACCAAAACAAACATGATGTAAAAGCTAAATTCCTAATAGCAACATTGGAAGCTTTCCCACTAAAAGAAAAGTGCTCTCGGATTTTCTCCAAGCAGGTGAGCCATTGATTTTGCTGAGGGCATTCAGGGATTTGGAAGACAAATTCGGAAATCTATTGGATCATTTGGAAGTTTTGCAAAATCGACATCAAAACCCTAGGCCATCTAGTTGTCAGGTGTCGGTGATGGATTTGGTGGTTTTGCGCACACCAATGGTGTCGATAGTGGCAACTCTGCAAGGGTCAAAAATCGCTTGGGCTTGCAACAGTGTTGAAATTTTTAGCCCAGCTTTTTGGCACTCACACCACCCTCCCTTAATCGGCACCGATGATTTTGGGGGGAGGCCCTCTTACCAAACGACAGGCGCCCTCAACTCCAATGTGGGCTCGCTTGGCTAGTTTAAAAGCGGCTCCAGGAGTGGGGGGAACCTTTAGCATGAAACATGCGAGCAAGCCACAACGAAGGTGGAAATCATTGGTTCTACGGGGGACTAACTCAACTATAGGTGTGTAGGGTGGTGGCGATGGGCATGCATGTCTTTCTAGTTTTGTGGTGGAGACAGTGGTTGACAATGTGCTAAAGGTTGGTGGAGCGGGGCATGGTGGTGGTACCCAAGCGATTGGTGGTGCACCGTAGGCTCATCATGGTGGTGGTGGTTGTGGTGACAGGTTGTAGTATGTGGTGCAGTTGGTTGCAAACATGTTATTTGGTTGGCAGTAGGTTCATTTTAGTTGTTTTATATATCTCGTTGTTTCACCCTTCGAAGTGTTCTTTGGACCTCTTTCGATTTGGATTTTTGGTCCAATCTTGTTACGGGCTTTGTAATCTTGTTTTTCGTTAATAAAACATGTGCGGGACCCACCAACCCTCTTTACCTAGCAAAAACAAAAAACAGCCCATGACCGTTCAAAACCCCCCAACAATAAAGCAAAAGAAAAACCATCATCACATTCATTGTGACTACCAGAAGTAATCCCTTATAAGCTGCCCTAGTTCCCTCATGATCGGAAACAAAACTACCCTAAGAAACTGCAAATACAATGCAAAGATAATTAAATAAACTTCCTCAAGGAAATATATTTGGGTAAACTGCCACCTCACCAAACTCCTAGGCCGCATTAATCCCCTCATAGAAAGATTAACTTCTTTTACACATTCCCCTTCTTTGTATTCATTTATGATCCATAGGTTTGATCTCAAAAGCATCCCCTCCTTGGAGAGCAAATCTACCATTGTATTTAACTCCCTAAAAACATGCTTGAACGAAATGTTGTTAAAAGAGCGCAACATATTATTTATCGGGATGAAGAGTGGTTGTAGTCCCAGATTTTCATTTTATATAACCCCTTTATCCAATTGATGACTTTCTCAGTCCCTGAAGACTTGCATTTTTTTAACCCTTCTATCCATTGCCAAGAAGAGAAGAAGCTTGAAAGTCATGACCCTGCAAAATTATTTGTCCTCCTTCCTAGACCTGCCCTGAAACAAATGCAATGTTTGGAATTTATATATAGAATTCCACTAGCGCCACAAACAATAGGGGTGCCTTGACAGGTGTCATCAAAGTACACCCACACTCCAGAATGGTCAATGGGAGGATATATCAGTAGTCTTTGCCGCTTTATCTTAGGGGTACATTTGAAATACCCAAAAATTGTTCGGATTTGGGAAAGGCATTAAAAAGCAAGAATATTTTTACCTTGGAAGATGCTATCATTCCTGGCAATCCAAATACCCCATGACACAACTAGAGGTAATGCCTTGAATATTTTCAGCTCTGGCCTCTTATACCACGTCTCAAAACAGTCTTCCAAAGTTACACCTTGCCATAAGCGTCTCACCCCTATCCCTGCCAATTTCATTTTCGCAATGCCTCCCAGGTGAGAGCTTGGTTTCTTATTGCCAACCACAAAAATTCTAGTCTTTAACAGAGCTTTAATCTTCCATAGTTTCCACCACCTCCAAGTTCCCTCTCCAAAAACCACATTTGTGAAATTGTCAAATAACCTAACCTCACAGTGTATTCACCCAAAGATGGATCTGACGTGGCTGCATATCAATCTCTTCACATATTCATCCCACCTAACTCCATCCTCTCTGACCAATCCAATCATATTCGCACTTTTCCACCCTTGGCTCTAAAAATTTATATAATTTAGATCCACTGCTTGTGCTAGATTTAATACACCAAAGCCCACCAGAGTATTAATCAATCCCTCGGTCAGTCTAAAATCACCACCACCGCCAATCCAAGGGTCAATCCCCACTCTAACTTTAGATCCATTCCCCACCTTCAAGATCAACCAATTACCAATAAGCAGAAATGATTGAACAATGGCTTTCCACATTATTGAAGCATTGTGGTTGTGTTTAATTGGACTTTTGATCCACTCTTCAACACTGAGAGGTTCAATATATTTTTGAGTAACAATTTGATTCCATAACCCTGCCTTCGAGATAAGCCTCCACAAGATTTTTGCAGCCAAAGCCTCACCAAATAAATGGATATTTTTGAGGCCCCATCACCCAGCCTCCTTTGGCATAGCGAAAGACTGCCATTAGAACAAAGAAATAGCTTCCCTTTCTTTTCCACCAGTCATTAAAAATCTGAAACTTTTTTCAAGAACCTTCTCCAGAACACCTTTTGGAATGTGTGCTAATGATAGCCAATAGCCAAGTATAGCCTCCATTACTGACTCCATAAGAGTAAGTCTACCCCCGAGAGAGAGCCATCTATTGCACCAACAATATATTCTCTTTTTCGCCTTTTCGATCAGCTACTTCCAATCATTTTTCCCATAATCATTTGGCTTCAAAACGAACCCCAGATACTCCAAACCAACTTGTAGGTCAATGCACTGAAAGAGGAAAACCCTTAGAACCCAATTGATCTGTTGCACCTCCAAACAATTAAATTGGATGCATGACTGCTAAAAATTTAATTCCATCCCTCTAGCCACACTAAAGATATCCAGTGACTCCTTTAAAGAAGTGATGTCCCTCCAAAAGCCATCACAGAACAAAAGCACATCGTCCACAAATAGCAAATGAATAAGAAATGTAATCCTGCCTACCTTAACACCCTCGATAGTACTAGACCTTTTTGCTTCTAGAATGGCCCAACTGAGCCCCTTAGCAATCAATAAGAAGAGCAAAGAAAGAAGAGGACAGCCTTGCCTCAAACCATGCATGGGTCTGAAAAACTTAGATGCGGAGCCATTAATTAGTAAAGCTAATGATACAAAGGTCAAGCAACCCATAATCCAATTCACCATTTGCATACAGAACCCAATATGGACCAGCAATCATCTCAAATAAATCCAATTAGCTCAATCATAGGCCTTTGATAAATCAAACTTCCTAACAAACGCCGGTAGCTTCCTAGGTTTAATGGAGTGAAGACTGTCCTAGGCCACCCCAATGTCTCCCATCTTGGAAAACTGAACTACTCATTTGAAATAGTCTCAGAAAAAGCCTCTTAACCCTTGTGGCAATAATTTTCGCTATGATTTTATAGATGCAATTGCATAAAGAGATGGGCCTAGAACATAGTTGCTAGGAGATGGGTACAGGTGCGGGTACAGGGAGACGAGTGCGAGTACGAGTACACCTTTTTTAAAAATAGGTGACAGGGGTACGGGTAGACGGTAACATATATTTAAAAAAATCATAAAAAATTAATAATTATAATTTGAAATTTATTAAACAAATTAAAATAAAATATTGCTAAAATTTAAAAACTTAAACTAAAAGTAAATAAATTATTTAAAAATAAAAAAACATTTAAAACATTAAATAATTAATAAAATTATAATTTATAAAATAAAAACTTTTAATATTTGTTAAGTTGTTGAGTTATAAACATTAAAAATTTAAACACAAAAAAAATTAAAATTTAACAATGAAGTTTAAAAAATAAAAATAAAAATAAGTAAAAGTATGGCAATGTCGTTCGCAGCGATGTCGAGCAGTGCCGTGAACAGCACTACGAAGCATTGTTATTTAAAAAACCTAAAAGCATTTATAGATTTTACATGTAAAAACTAAAAACAAATGCCATAGTTTGAACTGGGTTTACTGCGCGTTTTTTACTGTTTAGATTGTTTTATTGCTCTTTTTTACGTTTAGGGTTTGTACGTTTCAAAGACACAAAATTTCAATGTAGGATGCGGCAGGAGATGTGGGAACGGGCAGGGCAACGTCTCCGAGCATGGGAGACATCTCCATACCCACCAAAATCCCGATACCCTAGACGCATCCCAAAGGGTGGGAGACGCGTCTCCCTACAACTATGGCCTAAAATCATCCAAAGATGTTGGGTTATCCTTCTTGGGAATGAGGGCAATGAAGGTGGAGTTGAAAGCCCCTAGAATCTTCCCTGATCTCCTAACGTCTTCCACCACTCTTAACATGTCCCCAACAACCAAATCAAAAAACCCACTAAATAATTCCACAGTCCAACCATCAAGACCAAGACTTGTGTCCTTTTGAAAGGTATTCAGGCAAACCGCAGCTCTTCCTTAAACTTCCTCAACAAACCTCCCATTTTCTTCCTCATTAACAAAGCTCCATCCAATTCCTTATACAAATTCTCAAAGTGTGATACTCCCAATCCAACAATCTCCTTGAATGACCTCACTAAGGAACCATCCTCCGTTCTCATATCCCAAATTGTGTTTTTATTTTTACAGTGATAAGCAAAATTATGAAAATATTTAATGTTTTCATCACCATTTTCATTGGAGAACAACCACAAAGCTCTACTTTCCAATCTCCATTGTGCTTCATAATACACCAAAAGTTTCCTCTTTTTAAGCTCCAAAGCATTGATCCTATTTTAGTAGCCACATCAAAAACCACTTCAAAATCTTGGTTTTAGAAATCAATGAACAACTGTTCAACAATAGTTAATTCTTGTTCAGCTTCTTTATGCTTGATGATAGCCCATTTCACCACTGCTTTCTTTACTCTTCAGATTTGCTGCAAATTGGAGACTAGCCAACTCCATGGAAGTGGCATCAAAGACTACCCACTCATCATTAACCAACTTAAGGAAGTCATCCTCCTTCAACCACAAAGAATTAAATTTAAATGGGCTCAAGGGTTTAAGTCCTCCTCAATCTGAAGTAGAATGGGAAGATGATCAAAATCTCCACCCGTTGACACCTAGGATCTAATTCTCTCAGAGCCATTCACCAAAGACTCATTTATTAAAAACCTATCCAAACGTTTGCCCACTCTATCACTACTTTTGATGCTGTTGATGATGATGACTTCTTCACAGGGGTTGATTGGTGACATGAGTGACGTTACCAACTCTCATGTTCCTCCAAGTGGGAACCAACTTAATAGGTTCCATATCCACCAACCTAGCCTCCTCAAATTTGTGTAAAAATTATTCAACCAATGGATCAATTCTAGCAACATCCCCTCACACTTCAACTCTTTTAGTGGTCAAATTTTAATCTCCCCCAATAATGATATTAACAGCTCCAAAAAAGTTTTGAGCAAATAGCTTTCCCTGGTAGGCCACCCTCACCTCATAATGCCCATAATATTTGCCACTGCGAAAGATTTCCGCAACTCAATAGAGTGAAGTTCCAAACCAATGCCAGAAACAAAAAATTCAGATCTGACCAACTTCATAGTAGATTTCCTCCCATCTCGAGACCAAACCCCCCAGATCTCCCAGTTGAATCCACAACCAGAAAATCCCAATCATTCAAAAGTTTAGATAAAACCCCAATAATCTCTGTCCCTTCCCCCTTTGTCTCCTAAATCAAAACCATGTCCGGCTTATGAAGATCAATCTCTGTCCCTTCCCCCTTTGTCTCCAATCTCTTATCTCTTAAGGGTAGTCTTTTTTGAAGGGTTGCCCATCCCTCTAATATTAAGGGACAATATGATCATGGGTTGCACCTCTCAAGGGCTTGCCCTACTCTAAGGGCCCCTAAAAGTGTTTTTTGTTTCCCCTATAGAACTTCCCTTACCACTTTGAACTGAGCTTGAGAAAAATGAGTGATCTTACCTCTACCTGAATGGGAGCTCTCCGACCTCAACACCCTGCCTATAACTCCTTCAATGCTACCATCTTCCACAACTACCATCACGTGTCTAGAACATAAATGATATCTCATTTGATCTAATGCAATTAAAGATTCAATTGATTCCATATTAATAAGCACACTTGTGACCTAACCAATCTTTATGGAACTCTCACTATTCTGACCACTCCATCATCAACCAATATGGCCTCCATATCTTCTTGAGATTTCACTTTTTTCCCAATAGTATTTCCATCACCTCTTTTAATATTTCCCATCTTTCTCTCCAAAATTCCTTGCGGACCTCCCTCTCTGGTCTCCACTTGGTATAATCTAAAATAAGACCAGCCTCCCCCATCCCCGGCCTTATTGTAGAGGTCGATCTCTTATCCTTTGTATGAGGATGTTGGGTGATATTGGGATCCAACACCATCACATCCTACACGTATGCAATCAGAGAGTGATTCTAATCTTCTATTGGCAAGTATGAGGGAGACTGCAACATAATGTCTTCCTCCCCCATTTGGATTTGTCGTTGGAGCCCACCATTTGTCATCTTCTTTTCCATGTAATTTGAGACTACACTATTCACCGAGCTTATAGCCCTTCTATCCACCTCCACTTGATAACCAATTGGCACTTCATTATAAACCTTGTTCTTCCCCCCAATCCTAAAATCTATAGGTGGCTTCCTCCATTCTTTGTGTGTGGAGTCAAGAATGCAATCATTTGCTAAGTGTATGTATGCATGGCATCTAGCACAAAGAAATGCCCACATAGTCTAAGGATTGCGTATGTTTCCAGCTACCATATTCTAATTCTATTTCCTCTTCTAACCCCTCCTTTAAATATAATTCAACCAAAATTATGGCCACCATCCTAGAAGACATTTTCAAATAGCTGACATCCACCTCGAGAAAATGCCCTATGCTATCCCTTATGGCCTTAAAGATTGCCTCATTTCATAACTCCAATGGCAAACCCAAAAGCTTAACCCAAACAAATTGAGTCAAAGACCTCTCCACCAAAGGATCAAATCCCGAAACCATATCTTTAAAGTTAAGAGAGCAATTCCCCAAAACCATCTGGTACTTTAAAAAAATAGCATCTTCTGCGGATTTTGAAATGAAAGCAAGCCATCCCCATACCAAATTATGGAAAACTAGAGTGTAACCAAGCACTGGCTTCCAGTAAAGGGTTAACCACTATTATAAATTCTTACCAGAGATTCTTCTCCCATAAAAACACCCCTTCAATGCAAAGTTCACCAACTCCAATACATTATCCATCTTGACATCTTCCACCAATAAGAGTTTAACTCTATTCCCCTAAAGCTTCACACATCTTCTGCCTTTCCTCCCTTGAGCTTTCTTAGATGAAATCAAAAACTTCTCTTCTATATTTTTGGGAAGATCAACCTTGTCTACAATCAAATAAAGTAAACGCCTCATCAAGCCTTCTATAATGCCTCCAGTATGTCAAAACCATTAGAAAATAACCCATTTTGCTCATTTCCCTAGGCATCCTCCTCTTCTGATACCAAAAAATTCCCCGTGAGTTTTAAACGTTCTTCAGAGGACATCGTAGGCCCATTTGACCAAGGATCCACATAAACCCTATTTTGAGGCACTAGAAAAGTAATTTTCTGTTTTGTCTGAGCCTGTCCCCAACCACTCCAAATTCTGCAGAAATCGCCCTCTTTGATCCCCATTGAGTCCTTCCACAACCTCCAATGTCAAACCCAACATCCACCTACCGGATGGGGTTTTCTTGTAAATGTGCAATGCCCTTCGAAACACTAGTATGTGGAAGCCTTCGATACAGCTATGTTTTGGTTATTTTCCCAATCATCTATTGAAAAAATGGTCATGCCTTCATGTGGATCATCTAAATAACCCACCTGTTCTTCTTCCCTCTCAAAAGTCTCTACGTCTTTAAAACTATGACCTACGTACTCTACTGCCTCCATCTGATCCCAAGCTCTACTAACGGCCTTTGGGATAAAGAAACTACAAAATAAAATGAAAGAAAGAGACGATTAAAGACCTTGGAGCACCTCCGAGCCAAAAGCACGTTCTAAAATATTGAAAAGAGACGATAATAAAGTAATACATTGTAGAAGGGCAATATACAAATCCCATTTAGTGTGTTGTCATCCAAATTCTCAATTAAAAACCAGATCAAGTGTTGATGTATTGAGATGTAGAGCCAAATCATCTTGACTTGGATGTGGCAAGAGACTTCTTTGCAGAACCCACATAGCGTAGCTAATCGCAATGGCACCATTACTACTTATGGTTCTAATGAGCCATATCATGTTGATGCTATAGATGAACGGAAATATGATCATTTATATTTTAGTATGGGAACTATTATAATTTGCAAGTACACTAATGAAGTTGATCAAAACTAACAGATCTTTTCCATCCCGGTTAGTATCTATGCAGGAGTTGGAGAATTATTAATAGATTACATACCAAATGTTTAGTAGTTTCTATTAGTGTGGGTTTGTCAACAAGGTGGCTACAAGAAGTTCAATCATCATTGATTAACTAGATCAAGACCAATAGATTTTGTTCATCCAAATTAGTCTCCATGGAGGAATCCAAGAATAGTCAATTATTTACGTACTAGATGTCTAGCAATTTCCATTAGTATCGTCTGTCACTAATGTGACTGTAAGAATCTCAACTATGACTGCGTAACCTGAGATTTTGATAAGAATTTTCCTTTTTTGCATGGGACCAAAACCATTTCAGAAGCATTTTTCCATTGGAGTTTGCCTAAAGGAACTATTGCACATTTCAGGTTCATTGATCCAATGGATCAGAATTGATAGTTCTTGTCCATTCCAATTTGTCTATATGTAGGAGTAAGAGAATGATCAATTGATTACATATTGGATGTCTATTAATTTCCAACAATATGGGTGTCTCAACAAAGGTCTATATTGCAAGACTGCACAAACGGATATATAAAGTGTACTTTGCAGGAGTACACTAGTAGACCAGTTTAATCTCTTTAGGCATAAATCAGTTTCAAGGTAATTTCACCCTTTACATGTGCACTATGTAGTTCTAAGTTTGACCGCTAACTATTAATCTATTTTTAATTATCATGACATTTGGCATTGATTTATCAATTATCAATGGTGTTTTGTAGTTATTTTGATCTCTACGAATGTTATGTGGTTAATTTTGTTTATTTGGCTAGAATTTTTATATTTTTAATAGTTAATAAATATTGTACAACCACACCCAGCTGTACTGATCCCGAGTCAAAAAAAATTATTGTATAGGCATACCCAACCCTCATGCAAGTCATAGTACCGAAATGGGTAAATTTGACCAAAAGTTCCAACATTTGCTACTACTAATGAGGTGAAAAAATTCTTGCGGATATACGTGTTGTGGTCCAAGCATTGTCGTTATCTCTTATATAATGTGTGTTGTGATGTTGTCTCCTAGCACTTCTTATTAGAAAGTTCTATATTTTGTCTCATCTTGCTTCTTCAATGAGACTAGTCCATAGATCAAGCCTCCAAGGCATCTCTATAGTTGGCCCAAAATTCATTGTAGGTTGTGCATTCTAATACAAAATGCTTCTATCTCCACCACCCCTAAGGTACAAAAGATGCATTTGGGTTTTAGATAAATTTAATTGACCAATTTAATTTTTTTTATGTGATATTTTGTTATGGTGTGTTTGAAATCAAGGAGACTGCATTAGCTTGTCCCTATTGCATCTGGGTTTTAGCCTGCCCCTATTGCATCCGGGTTGCAAATTTGGGTTTGTTTTGCACTCCCACTAGTGTACCAAGAGCAAGTGTCTCAAATGTGGTCTAAATTTGGTCGGATACACATTCTACAACAATGGTATAACACTACAAATACTTTCAATGACATTGCAGAAAGACACTATCCCTATCTATATTTGAAAATAGCAGTCCAATCAAATTTGCAGCAAAATGGTACCTGAAAACAACACAAATTTCAACATCTAGAGGGATACTACCCCAAGGCGGTCATACCTATCCAAATACGGATCAGACACAACATGGCCATATCACAAGCCCATAAAACCTTGGGATGCAATAGCACAAAGCAAACAAGGTTGAAAAGTGGGAAAACAACTTAGACAGTAATTGTAATTTCAAAACAAGCACAGAAGCAGAAATATTAGAGAAACCTGAAGTTACGTAAGATCTATAAACTAGCAATTTACAGGACCCCCTGTGTCTATCATCCATATGACTAAGTGATCATAAAAAACATATCAACACCATTAACCACTAAACTCCTATCTCATCAAGCATTATTGACTGCTTAAAGATGCAACCATCAATGAACTTAAATAAAATAAGCTCGTCAAAAAGAAAAGCCTTGAAATCCATAAGACCAACTCAACCATCATAATGTAATATATATTATCCACTTTTAGAAAAGGAGGTAAGTTCTATGCAAGGAGTTAACTCAACCATCAAGCCAATGTCCCATTGACAGTTAAGTGCCACATTCCCCCTTAGACTTCGAAAGTAAAATGACACCTGAGAAGATAAATTCCATGACTATGTTGGCACATATTAGTCCAACTCCTTGTTTGTGACATCATTATGGCCATCAACAAACCCCTTTATCAAATTCTGTTTGCACAACGCAACCTACATAATATATACTAGCAAAAGCCATAGCACAATGCAGTGCAGAAATTATTGTACAAATATAGCAATATTCTGCATTTTATAGCTATAATTATGTTCACCCCCACATGGCTACCTGTACTTACATAACTATAATTCATTTAATTCTATCCTTCCTTCCTTTCTTTCTACCTTTCTTTCTCTTTCTTTCCATCATCTAATTCTTAAAAACTATGTGGTTATTTTTTTAAAGATTTGAGCCTGAAAGTAAAGCCAAAGATTTTACCCAGAGATTTTACCTAGTGTAAACATACCCAAAAGATGTTTTCCATATACAATGTAAATCCAAGGGCGTTACCCTACCTGCAGCATATGAGTACTCAACACAGCGAACGGGAGCTTCATGCCTGCCCAGGATATCCTCCTTACCAGTGCTGAAATCATACCTGAACCCATACGAAACATTATAAATAAAACAATAATAGATTAATCTAAATTTGAAAAAGAACATCAGGTACCAAACAGTGAACTAAAACAAATAAATTATGAAATAATGCCAAAAAGGAAATGTCGGAACCAAGATCATATAATGTAAAACGTCAGAAAGGGTGACAACTTTGGGAAACAATCCCTTGGAACGTTAAAATACAGAAGCCTTGTTGGCAAAAACTATTAACGTATTAAAAAAAATTAAAATGCAAAAGAAGAAGATAAAAGGTCACAAAAATTCTTACTATTAAGACTAGAACTTTCAGTGTCCAACAGCAAGCAAATTATAAAAAATTGCCAAAGTGAAAGCTTCTTTCTGTCTTATTGAACTAAGAAATCATGATCATTCTGTTAGAGGTAGAACTGTTTGTAATGTCCCCTTCTCAAGATTAGTGCGGTATGAAGACCCTTAGCCTATTATGTGCTTTCCTGCAGGCTAAGGGGATGAGGAGAAGGGAAACGTGGTTCTGGTGAGCTAAGTTAACCAAAAAGTAACTCATTGTAGGCAACTCATGCTTAAATTTAAAATAAAGGGGACTTTTCTAATTGGAGTAAGTCGACGCTTAATTAGACATTAACAAGTCACTTTATGAATTATAGTAAATAACTCCCCACTTGGTGCACCCTACTTTGGAAATTGAGTTGGGGAAAAGTATAAAAGAAGATGGAGGGGTTCATTTGTGGGAGGATTCATTCATCTATCACTTGATTTTGTGAGTTGAGCGATTTTGCTTCTACTTTCAACTATTGAGGATGAAAACCCTCTTCCGCAATCAGATATTGGGGATGAAAACCCTCAACTTCTGTTGATGGCTTCATTCAGGGGTCACGATTGAGCGAAAAGTCATGGAACACAAGCTAGAGCATGAGTTTTTGGTTGGCGCATCGGCTAGAGGGCTGTTTGAGGCTGATAAGTTGTTGGAGGGCTCTTTGACATGCTGACATCATCCTTTGGAGCGCTGACATCACCCTAGGGAGTTGGTTTTGAAGGTTTTTCAGCGTGTGGTTTCATCTTGGCCCTGTCCAAGACTGTTTCATGCTTGATACAACATTAATTTCTCAGCTGGTTGGTCAGATATGATTGAAATTGCATTGGTATGATCTGCTGTAAATTTATTTATTTACAGCCTGAAAATATTTTATAAAAAAATCAGATTTTAAGTTGGTAAAGATTCTACTCTTGAAATAAATTTTCTTAATCGTCTGAGACTTTCTATGTGGATTGTATTTTTTCCTATAATGTTTTATGAATCATTTTTAGAATTTTGTACTTTCACATTAAGGTTTCAATAAAATTCCAGAATTTCATTAATCTGCCCTAAAAGAGATATTTTAGTGGTATCAGAGCCATCTCCTTCCCAGTTGTGGGGATTATGTTCGCAAGGTCTACTACATGCAGGACAACGACAAAGAGCTTAGGTATTACGAAAGAGAAAAAAAGGGTCCAGAACCACAAAGAGAAGGGTTTGAGCAACTAGGACACAAGAATATGGATGATCCAGATGCAGATCATGTTCGATTTGAGAAATTTGCTAAAAATCAAGAGCGTATAACAGAGATGATGGCTGAAATGGTTTGCACCATGTGGGACATGAATGCATCCCGTCCTTCCAATGGTGAGGCGAGTGCTTCAGGAGCCAACAACAACCCTCCTACACAGAGAACGACATTTGGATCTATAGCTAGGCCTTTTCAACCTAACTTCATTCGTAGAGAGGAAGTCGTTACTCAAGTGGAAGTTCAATATTCAGTGATGGATGATATTGATGTCAGTTATGCGGAGTACAAGACTCTTCCACCTAAAATCAAGAGAGAGATGACCCTCACTAACTTCATGCATCTGAAAAGGAACAAAGAAGGGCCTAGAGTTGATCCTAGACCTCAGAATAATTAGAGGGATCTTCAGCAAGTTTTGGGAAAGCTCACTCTTTTTACATTTGATGGATCTACCAAGAGCACTACTCAAGCTTGGATCCAAAAGGTGGATACATAACTTTCTCTACAGCGTATGATCGAAGATGAGGCCATCAAGTTTGCTACTTTGCATCTTGAGGGCACGACACATGAGTGGTGATACCACGGATTGGTCGCACAAAGGCACAACCTCATCAACTCTTATGATGAGTTCAACAGAAGATTGACTGAGAGGTTTGACAAGGCTGATCTGGAGATCCACTTTAGGGAGTTAGCACAACTGAAACAAAATACTTCAATGAATGATTATGTGGGTGAATTTCAGAAAGTGTCAGTGATGGTACCGGATGTATCTGAAAAAAGGCTTGTAGTATTATTTGTTGAAGGGTTGGTTGATCCACTCAAGGGTTTGGTCAAAGCTTTCAACCCTTGTTCTCTCCAAGAAGCCATCAAAAAGGCTTTTGATCTAGAAACGGCAGCTCCTAAGGGCAAATTTTTGCCTTTAAAACAACAAAGGACATTATTTTGGGCAGCCTAGGACTTTAGCTTCTAGGCAAGCAAGGACAGCCCCAAATGATCAACAAAGAAGGCCATATCAGCAAGGTAATGTGCAGCAAAAGGAGCTGCCAAAGACAAACAAAGAAGTGGAATCAAGGAATGAGCTAAGGAGGAGAAATTTGTGCTTCACTTGCAAAATCCCTTGGACACCGGGTCATCGTTGCCTTGGCAAAGGGCACGTTCAATACATTGAGGTAATATCGGATGGAGAAGAAGGGGAAGAACCGAAAGAAGATGAGCAAGAAAAGAAAGAGGAAGTTGACCATATAGATGGCACCCTTGCCACATTATTCAGTGCTCCTAGATATTGCCCTTTTAGAGTAAGAATAGTATTGCAAAGTAAGAAGGTAACTGTGATAATTGATAGTAAAGCAACCCACAACTTTATTGATGAAGGTTTGGTATCTAGATTTGGGTTGCAAGTTGAAGATTTCAAGGGCTTCAATGTAACAGTGCCAGATGGCTTCACCATCCCATGCATAAAGAAAATTCAGCCGTTGAATATCACTTTGAGAGGGCATGAGATTGATGATGATTTATATGTGGTTGAAAGTGGTGAGACCGACATAGTCCTTGCGATGCAATAGCTGCATTCTCTAGGAGAATTCACCCAAATTTAGCAAAACATAGAGCTGAAATTCAAATCAGCAAGTAAAGAAGTAGCGTTGCATGGTATGGCCAATGGAGCTCCTATGGCAGTGACAACAAAAAGAATGGAAAGGACTTTTCATAGAGGGCAGCTTGCTTGGACAGAAGAGTTCTTTGTGAGTTCTACAGATCAGAAATTGGAGCACCAGCAGTATCATAATGATATCCAGCCCACCCTTGATAAGCACGCTAAGGCTTTCGGCAATATTCCACATGGACTACCACCAGATTGAGGTTTTCAATATATCATTGAGTTGGATCCTGAGACTAAAGCTGTAATAACCATTCCATACTACCATTTTATAGCCTACAGAGAGGAAATTGAGAAAGTCATAAAATAGCTCTTGGAGATGGGACACATGAGGCCTAATTCTAGTCCTTTAGTTTTTTCGGTTGTTCTAATGGAGGATGGAACCATGAGGATGTGCATTGACTACTGCCTTTTAAACAAAAAAACCATAAAAAATAAGTACCCCGTACCTAGGATTGATGAGTTGATTGATGAGCTCCATAGAGCCATCTACGTTTCCAAGATTGACCTAAGGACTGGATATCACCAAATTCGGGTACGAGAAGATGTTCAAAAGATAACATTTAGATGTCACTTTGGGCACTATAAATTTTTGGTTATGCCCTTTGGATTAACCAATGCACCAACAACTTTCCAATCTTGTATGAACAATGTCTTTAGGTAACACTTGAGGAAGTTTGTTCTGGTCTTCTTTGATGACATCCTAGTATATAGTAAAATAGCGCTAGGAATTTTGGGACAGCAAACACTATTTGCAAAAGAGTCTAAGTGTGCGTTTGAGATGTCTGATATTTTGCATTTAGGCCATGTGGTCAATGTCCAAGGAGTCCATGTTGATCAATAAAAGTTCCAAGCAATCATGAATTGGCCTCCACCTACAACTATGACACATTTGAGAGGTTTTTTGGCTTTATGCAGTTACTATAGAAGATTTGTCAAAGTATTTTTTCAACTTGTTCTGTTGACGGATTTAACCAAAAAGAGATCTTTCAGCTTGCAATTGCTTGAGGACAAGCAATTTCGAGAGGGGAGGACTGTAATGTCCCCTTCTCAAGATTAGTGCCAATGAAGACCCTTAGCCTATTATGTGGTTTCCTGCAAGCTAAGGGGATGAGGAGAAGAAAAATGTGGTTTTGGTGAGCTAAGTTAAACAAAAAGTAACTTATTGTCGGCAACTTATGTTTAAATTTAAAATAAAGGGGACTTTTCTAATTGAAATACATCGACACTTAATTAGAAATTAAAAAGTGCTTTATAAATTATAACAAATAACCCCCCACTTGGAGCACCCCACTTTGGTTCCAAAGATGGGGAAAATGTATAAAAGAAGATGACGGGGTTCATTTGTAGGAGGATCATTCATCTATCACTCGATTTAATGAGTTGAGCAATTTAGCTTCTACTTTCAACTAGTGATGACGAAAACCCTCTTCGGCAATGAGATCTTGAGGACGAAAACCCTCAACTTCTGCTGGTGGCTACATTCAAGGGTCACAATTGAGCGAAAAGTCATAGAACACAAGCTAGAGCATCAGTTTTTGGTTGGCACATCAGCTAGAGGGTTGTTAGGGGCTAACGAGTTGTTGGAGGGCTCTTTGGCATGCTAACACCATCCTTTGGAGGGCTAACGTCACCCAGGGAGCTGGTTTTGAGGGATGTTCAGCGTGTGTTTTCATCTTGGGTTTGCCCAAGGCTGTTTCGTGCTTAAAACATCAATTTCTCAGCTGGTTGGTCAATTATGGTTGAAATTGCATTGGTATGATCCACTGTAAATTAATTAATTTACAGCCTGAATATTTTATAAAAAAATCAAATTTGAAGTTGTAAAGATTCTTCTCTTTGAAATAAATTAAGTTTCTTAATTGTCTGAGGATTTCTATGTGGATTGTATTTTTTCCTAAAAAGTTTTATTTATCATTTTCAGAATTTTGTACTTTCACATTAGAGTTTCAGTACATAAAGAAAACCTATAGAAGAAACCTGAAAAGGTCAGTACAGGATGGCCTATTATATCATGTTCAAGGCACTGATCTACATTTGCCATTTTTAGTTTTGCCATTCTGATACATATATTGCTTTGATTCATGTAGGTTTGATATGTCTGTGCATAACTGAGAATCATATTCTAGATTTATCTTGATCCTTACTGCACGCCATACTTTTTTCATTAATGAACTAAGCCTAAACATTTTACTCTATGTGATATCAGAACCATATTATAGATTTATCTTGAACCTTTGTGGACACCATACTTCTGTCATTAATGAAGTAAGTATAAAAATTTTACTTCATGTGATATCAGAGCTGCATAATTTATAGAAAATAAAGTATTGCCATTCCATATATATTTAATGACCTTTTTTCCATGCATTTATTGTTAGTCTTCCAATGTTGTAGCCATCAATTATGCAATATGAATTCAACGTTTAGTTAATTACTGTTAGAGAATAAATCATCATGATGTTAGGCTATACATAAAGCATCCAATCGTAAATAGGTTTAAGTTAACTGCAAAACCGTGTTGGAAAAAACTTGAGGATAAAGAACTAGTGTTGATGGCAATAAAACGGTTTCCACTGTTTGACAAGGGTTTTGCAACTACCGTGCATATACAGATATATCAACAACTATTCTTTGAAAGATTTAGCAGGCCTAACGCTGCAAGACAATCAAATGCACAAGATTTCAGTTCACATGTAATTAGCGTTGGCAAAAAAACTGAGGATTCGGAACTAGTGTTGATACAATTAAATGGTTTTCCAATCTTCCAATTTTTTTGAGATTACCGTGCATATTACAGCTAAACCAACAACCAATCTTTGCAGGATTTAGCTTGCCTAGAGCTGCAAGACAATCAAATGTTCTAGCATTACAAAGATGAAAGGAACTCAAATAATGTCTTTGAAAAAAAGAAAGAAATTATATTGACACCCATGATTGATCAAAGTAGGTCAATACATAGTTATCACGTTTGAAAAGTTTGGTTTGTTCAGAACAGGGAAAAAGTTCAGAAATTCGGGATTTTGCTAACGGTTTGGTTCGATTCAGAAAATTTACTACTTCAAACAATATATAAAATATAATTATTATATATATTTGTATAGAAAAAGACGCTTTCACATTAAAAATAAATAAACATATACATGTGACATAAGTAAAACTTATAAGAAATAAAATAATATACCATTTACACATACATATGTGACATAAGTATAACTAACAAGTGCGTGGCAAGGACCTGTAGTTTGTCTCCCTCAAATAAACATCAATCGGCTCATCCTATTCCGACTCCTCAATTTCAAGATCATCCTTGCATAGATTTGCAGGCGAGGATCTAAAATGCCGGCCTTCCCTCCAATCTAGGTCCTAGGCCATCTCAAGTTGCACATTCAAAGGATTTTTTTCCACCCAAGTTTTTTTCAAAAGCAAACATGACTATCATCAACTTGTGTTCTAGAGGAATATGACCCAATCTCCTTGTCTCTAAGCAACATCCTAATGCAGGGAAGTCTCCTCTTGTCAAGATTCAGACAATCTTCACCTCTCGGAAGCACTCAAGAGATCTTGACCTAGACATGGAGGATTTGCTTGCTCTTGATAACTCTTCCCTCATCAGTCATTTTGCTGGTCTCTGGCAATCTACCCCTTTATTGCTTAAATGGATCAAGGACTCTTGGTCTCCCTTTGGTGTGTCTACCATTAAAATCCTTCCCATGTGCTTTTTTCCAAGTTTCTTTTGTCTTTGCATAAATGTGCCAAACAATCGCCTCTAGCAGCCCATTAAGACTTCAAAATGTCACTCTCTTCCTTTGCTCATGGGAACCCTCTTTTGACCCCCTTTGACCATGCAATCTCATCACCTTGTGGGCAATCTCATCACCTCAGTTTGCCTTCGTTTAAATGACCTACCTCCCCTATTTGGGTGGATATATCCACAGATCATGCTCCCACCAAATGTCCATTTAATTCTTTGAACCAATGTGTCTTCGGGATCAATCCTTTATGGGACTGGTCAAATCCTAGCGGAAAAATTGCCCTTCACCCCAAGGATCCATGGCATTCTACTTCATAGTAAAATTGAAATATCTGAGGAGTTGCCTCAAACACAAGAACATTTAACACCTTAAAAACATCTTCTCTCAAAAGTAGTAGCTTAAGGTATGACTTCTCCCAAATTAATGAACAGATTCAGCACTTCGGCCTCTCAGATATACTCTTGGAACAAGAAAAATTCCTTCTGAGATCACTAGAAGACATCTATGCTAAAGAATAAATCTACTGCAACTAGAAGTCCAGAAAATGACAGCTAGCAGTAAGCAACAGGAATACAAAGTTCTTCAGCTTATCAACATGCAGCATTTCTTCCACAGAAAACTATCTTTTCGAATCCCCTGCTCACATTCAAAATGGGGTTCTCTTTTTATATCGGAACCTATTAGAATAGGATCAACACATCCCTAAGGCCTCCATGGACACCTTCTTCGCAGATGTCCCCCTTTAATCTCCCCCCTTTAGAACGAAAGCTTGTTGGCTCCTTTCTCTCTTGAGGAAATCAAGTCAACCATTTTTGCAATGAATGGGGACAAACCTCCATTTCTAAACGGCTTGCCAGCATTCCTCTATCAGCTCTTTTGGGACCTTATTCCGAGTGAAGTTAACAAAAGTTATTAACAAGGCATGGCCAAAAAAAATACTCAAAGAACTCAATTGTACACTCACTAATTAATCTACCATCTCCTCCAATTTTCGGCCAATTTCACTCCATAACATAGTTGTTCAACGAGTAAGTACTCGATTAGCTACACTGACTACAGAGAAGATAGAAACAGATAGTCATTATCCTAGATGGATATATAGGCTGGGGGCGGCTAGGCTATATAGACTAGACAGTTAGTTTTATAGGGTCTAGGGCATAGGGCATAGGGCATAGGGGCCCCTCTATAGAGCAGCTATTTATAGGGCATGCTCGAGAGATATATCTACAGACTGAGCATCTAGGGATTAACGTCAGCGTCAACTATTCCTATCATTTCATTTCATTCATGCGTAGCCAACATATATATATGCTATGCTAGATAGACTTCATGCCCATATAGATTAGGGCCCCTAACCCGATGTTCAGCAGGTGCAGGTGCTCTCTACAAAATCCTCACTAGGGCCTTGGCTGAAAGACTCAAGGCTATTCTTCTAGATCTCATCTCCCAGGAACGAGGAGGTTTTGTGCACAGGAAACAAACTCTTGATGGGGTGATTTTAGCTCATGAAGCTTTGCATTCCCTATCAGCCTCAACAACCAAGGGTATGGTGGCTAAATTGGATATCAGCAAGGCATTTGACATAGTTAACTGAGTGCTTCTCCACTCCATCCTTGAAAATTTTGGCTTCTTGTCTTCCCAATGTGATCTGCTTTTAATTGCATATCCTCAACGAACTTTGGTGTGCTAGTTGATGTCAGCCCAATAGGCTTCTTTACCAGCTCTCGGGGCCTCCAAGAAGGAGACCCTATTTCCCCATACCTCTTCATCCTCATGACTGAGGCTCTGAACTAGACTTTCCAAGTAGGATTTGCTACCAAAAGACATCGTGGACTCAAATTAGCTAAAGGGGCTATTGCAATTTCCCATCTCCTATTCGTGGATGACACACTACTCCTGGGCCAAGCTTGAAGAGAAGAAGCCAACACTCTCAAAGAGATTCTTGATACTTACTAAACCATCTCTGGGCATATTATCAATTTCAAGAAGTCAAAGATTTTCTTCTTCAACACTCCTCAATTGCAGCACATGCCAGCCTCTATCCTCGACTTTATAATTGGCTCCCTACCAAACAAGTACCTAGGAATCCCTTTATTCTCAAGTACCAGTAGAAAGCACCTTTGGAAATATTTGTTGGATAAAATGGACCTCAAGCTTCTCTCATAGAATGGCAACTGGCTCAATTTTTTTGGTCATATCCAACTTCTTAAATCAGTCCTCCAAGCTCTCCCAACATACTTATTGTTTGTTCTCAAAATCCCAATACACACTCTTGCTCTTATCATCCAAAAGATCAAAAGTTTCTTGTGGCAAGGCTCCATTGATCAGAAAATAATTACCCTCATTAGCTAGCAGAAGGCTTGTATACCCAAGCACATGGTGGGTGCAAGTTTAACATACATAAAGTTGCATAGCTCTACTTTGGAAGCTAAGTTGCTTTGGCACCCCTTTGTTAATGCAGATCAGCTTTGGAGTAGTATTATAAGAGTTAAATACCTGGTGGACTCCCCAAAGCATCAAACACATTTTTTTCCACAACAATCCTACCCTAGGGTTCTCACATTCGGAACCTCCTCTACTCCTGTAGAGCCATTATCCCCGAGCAACTCAGCTAGTAAATAGGTATCAAAGTTCTATCGAATTTTTGAGCAACTCTTGGTTTGCATTGCCTCTATCACAGATATTACATAACTCTTTATGGTGGCTTGGGGTCTGCTTCTCATCACCCTCCAAAAGCTAACATGGGGTCATTCTCTCATTTGGAGGAGTTGGAATGATATGAATGCCACCGTCGACTAGGTTTCCCAGATTAGCTCTATTCTTCATAACAAGGCTCTTCCTCCAGGCAACAACACAGATTGTTTGTGTCAAAATGGCTCACCCTTAGGCTCTTATGCAGTTAACATCAGCTAATGTCTAGTGGCCTACCAAGCAACAAAATTTGGTCTCATTGGAATCTGCCAAAAGTTGGTGCCTTTGCTTGGCTAGCTGCCCAAAACAAGATTCTTGCATTCAATAATCTTCAAAAAAGGACCTTCCAAGGCTCTAATATATGTATCATCTAGAAAGCTAGCTCAAAATTAGTGGATCATATTCTTCTTAACTACCCCATTGCTAGAAGAACATGGTCCTAGCTGCTCAAGAAACTCTCTTATTGTTGCTTCCCTACCTCCATCGTTGATCTTTTCCAGGGTTGGCACTATCCATCATCTTCTTTTCTTGGCCCATTATGGGCAGCTTGCCAAGCACTAGTAATATGGAATCTCTAGCTAGAGCGGAATAGAAGAATTTTTTGAGATGGGTGCCTCTCATGGGACAAGTTTATTCATGGATTCGAGGCTTCCATCTCAAAATGGGTATCTTCACAACTCAGCTTCAAGGGTCTTCCTCCTAAGCACAATGACTTCTTCATTCTTCGCAATTGGCCTCAAATTTACTCCAACAATATATGTAAATAAATTGGCTCCCTTCCCATGACTAAACACCCATTGGAGGCCCCCCAATCTCAGCTGGTGTAAATTGAATTTTGATGGAACCTTAAAAGGAAACCCTTGGTTGACCGTGTTTGGTTTCATTATAAGATCATCCTTGGGCCATTTCATAGCAGCATCCACCTCCTTTCTTCCACATGCCACGAATAACAAAGCAAAAGTTCACACCCTCGTGGGAGGCCTGAACTCACCAAATCTCACAATGTAAAATTATTAGAGATCAAAGATGATTCTATCTTGGTTGTCAATGCAATTAAATAGAACAAAACTCCCAACCGGTAGCTCAACTTCCTTTTCGGTCCACCAGCCTTTTTTGCCCCATCTAGGCTGGTGTCTAAATTTTGATGGAACTTCAAAAGGAAACCCTAGGTTGATCGTGTTTGGCTGTATTCTAAGATCTTCCTTGGGCCTCCATAGAAGCATCCACCTTCTTTCTTCCACATGCCACAAATAACAAAGCAAAAGTTCACACCCTCGTGGAAGGCCTCCAACTCACCGAATCTCAAAATGTGAAATTATGATCGTGTTTGGCTGTATTCTAAGATCTTTCTTGGGCCTTCATAAAAGCATCCACCTTCTTTCTTCCACATGCCACAAATAACAAAGCAAAAGTCCACGCCCTCATGGAAGGCCTCCAACTCACCGAATCTCAAAATGTGTAATTGTTAGAAGTCGAAGATGATTCTATCTTGGTCATCTATGAAATGAAGAAGAACAAAACTCCCAACTAGAAGCCTCAACTTCCTTCTCGGTCCAGCATTTGTAGCCCAACATGATATTCAAAAGGTAATAATCAATAATATTTACAAACAAAAGTGATATAGTGAAGTTGTTTCAGTAGGAAATGGGCAACCCCACAAGGTACAAGGACAAGGAAATGATCCGATGGATCTACATGCCAAAAGGTTATGGTGGTGAATGTAAATTGCTAAAAGGTGTGGCCAAAACAATTATTTCTATTTTGGTCTAATGAATTGGGTTCTTATCCCCATTTTTTGCAAAAATGAGAACATTGACATTTTTTGCTCCCTTGGCACTAATGGGGTCTATATAATTCAGAGTCAACGTTCTAAAGAGAAGTTCAAAAGCGTGTAAATAAAATGTGATGATACCCATTGAAATACAATTAAATGGAGGCGCATTATAAGAGGGCTTGAATGTATTTCATACTCAAAAATAAATCCGCCTTCCACAAAAGACAAGTATATAAGTTTAGGAGGCAATTGACACCACTACCATGAGTTGACCCTTCACTCCACTTAAATGATCACGTTGCTTGCTAATTTGTTTCAAAGGGAGATTCAAAAAACTTGTTTTTGCCTCACGTTAAAGATTTTGTATAAGAAATTTACATCGTCCTATCCCGAATGCAAGTCGTGGGTGATTTTGACAATGTAAATTGTCCCTCTATCCATGGCACAATAAGTCGATCGAGATCTACATTCAATGACCACTAGTATTGTTTTAATCCAATAAACAAAAAAAAGGCATTTAAAAAAATGAAAACCCAAAACCAGCCATGAATTAGATACATATAGACTAAATGTCCTACAAAATCATAACTATGGCCAATGAAATCTTATAAAGCTCTTATGTAACCTAGCAAATTCAACAAAATAACCTAACTTAGCTGAATGGGGGCCCTATTAACCCAAAATATTACATTTAGAGTACAATTAACACTCAAAATTAAACTGAACCCTATAAAATGCCTTAAATAAAGATTTCAAACTTCCACAAACCATTATGGACTAAGGAGGGGCCTTTTTCTTCTTATTGTTATTTATGTTCTTTTTTTAACCCCTCTCAACAAGATTCAATCCCTGGGTGCTAGAGACGAAAAATGTGATTAAAAACTTACAAACATTTATATACCGTAGGTTGTTGGTATTGAGATTTTTAATGGACGATGACATAAGAGTTGACGTTGGGGTGAAATATGATCAAAACAAATGGCAAGTGATCTACACGCCATGATTTTGAATGAGAGCCCAATTTATGCCCATTACAATTTACTATCTCAAAATATATGTTGTATTCAATTTAAAACATCGTATGTCTAAACCCATTCAAAGGCCCACAACATGAGTTTGTGCATTTTCAAACAAGAGGATGAATAGCTCTAAATTGCACAAAACCAACTTGATTATATGTGAGGAGATAAGGGCAAGCTAGGGAACCCCTTAGGAAAAGGGGTAGGGATTTTGCGTACAATAATTGGGCCATGGGCCTCAAAAGGAGCAAGAGCATTCATTAGAAAGTCATAAATAAGATCTCCCTATACTGTAAATGCAATTGTTGAATGGCAGGAAATCAAAGATCTCAAACTGTATAACAAAAAAAGAACCAACATACATATGGCCTCTAATGCTCAGCGTCAGTTAAGTACAAAGAAGCTTCAAAGCCATTCTACTCACCAGTTCATCCAACTTGATAAAGATGGGTCATTAGCAATTCAAGATGGAGTGGCAAGCAATTGGATGATGTACACAAAAACCCTACCCCAATTTCCTTCCACCCATTCTTGATTTGCTAATGACTCATCTTCATCAAGCTGGATGAACTGGTGAGTAGAATGGCTCTTAAGCTTCTTTGTACTCAATTGAAGTTGAGCTTTAAAGGCCCATTGCCCAATAACTATGAAAGAAAATTTGATTATCTAAGATCAAGTTAGAGGTACTTGCAAAGATTGGTTGAGTGGCTTTTGAACCAATGAAGATATTGTCATTTTGAGTGGAGGTATTCACTTATAATGAGGATCTAACTTGCTCATAATTAGAATGATGGAAGGAGAACTTTTTCCTTGGTGTTGATCTGCATATTTGAACATACAAGACAAACAAATCCTCACTTCTTGGTTTGAATGGAAATCCAAGTAGCGCTAATTTGATTAGACCGTGGAGTACACCATCCCATTGCTCGAGAATGTCTCTCAATCTAGAAAACTTAACTTCAACAAGTGGCTTCATATATATGTTTACAATCTGATCAGCAATCCTCACAAATTGAAGATCTGACATCCCCGCCTGATTGCAATGTTGAATATAATGTTGGTGCACCTCAATGTGTTTTATCTTTGCCACTTAATTGGATTATGAGCAATTGAAGTAGCAGTTATGCAACGACCCTCCACCGTCCAATCCAACAGCAAACACACAACCACCCTCTAATGTTTATCATGCCACCACCTCTATTGCCCCCTCCTTTTTATTGAGCAAGCCAATCACCAAATGTTGTTGCTCCTCTACCAAATTTATAAGCAACCAGCTAACCCAATCATCACTAGCTAGGAAACTTCAACGAAGGATTTTAGGGCATAAACAAAAGATACTTTTCAACAAACAAAAAAAAGGACCCCCAACAAAACTTTGCAAGGAAACCGAAATTGCAATAAAAACTGAAATTTTGCCTCTAGTTAAGGATTTGTAGTTCAAACCCTAATTCTTGTATGCAAACAAATTCTTGCAACAAAGAACCAAAACAAAGCCTTTTAACCAGGAACAGGTACTCCCTAGCTCAAATATTTGCAAGAAGTGCATATCCACCACCAAAAATGTTCATTGAACCACAAACTTTGTTGAATTGCTTCTCCTCATAAAATTGACTCCAACGAAATGATAAAACATGACCACACACCTTATTGCCTACTTATATTGCTGCCAATGCCTTTGTGCACCAAATCATTGCAAAAGACCAAAAACTAAAGGATTTTAAACCCCAAGCTTCAATTCCATGTGAGAATCAAGTGCAAGATCCCATGATCAACGAAACAAAGCCCACACACATCAATAGATCATACACAAGAACACCAAGGAAATGGTGGATGTCCCTAAGGCACCCCAGAACACAATATAGTCAATATAATCAAAAAAAATGAGTGTGATACAATGGATAGATAAAGATGGAGCAAATCCCTTAATTTAGACACCTAATTCTAATAACATGCAGGGTGAATAATCACTTAGGAGTCTGCTATGCCAACATCCATAAGCACTAAAATTCATATGCTACTATCTATCAAATTTTTTTCAAGAAAAATTGAAGTTGATAAGTAAATATTAGAACATTCACAAAACAAATTATTCTTGTGAAAATCGACATGGATTTTATTGACATTTTGAAAGTTAAGAATTGGAATTAAGTGCAAAGGTTTGAAAAGAATATATATATATGAATGAAAAGAGAGACATGACAGAGCAGTACTCAACTTAAAAAACAATATAAGAAAGGCATGAGACAAGAAGAAAAGAAGCAAGGAAATTATTAAAACAAGAGAAGTGAAGTAATAAACAAAAATAATTGGAAGAACATTATATTCTTAGCATCTCATTAGGTTTGTGAAGTGGTTCCTTTTAATAAGCAACATTGGATGGCATGTGGATTGTGAAGGGAGAATGATGGCAACAACGAGCGACGGAGATCAAACAAGGGCTATCGAGCAAACAGCGACAACCAAGGTTGGTGAGCAAACGACGGCGGCGAGTGGCATTGAGCAAGTAGTGATGAAGAGTGAAGGAAAGCAGGCGAGGGTGGTGGTGAGTGCAAGGAAGGCAAGCAAAACAACGAAGCTTTGTGCAAGCAAGATGCAACAACAGTAGTCGCAGGGGGAGACCAGGGGACTGCAAAAGGCTCTTCACAAGTCGGTGATCAAGTGCAACCTACGGCAACAGCAAAGGCGACCATAGATTTGAGGGCTCAAGGGAAAAAGAGACTAGGGGCACAAGATCCATCCAAGCACGGAACTCAAAAAGGAGTTGATGTGGGGGTGAGCCTGTGAGAGCAGGGGTTAGGGGAAAGATTTAACCGAGGCAGGGGCAGAAAACAAAAAGACCTATAAAAATTCTCTGGCTTTTCTACATCCCAATTTGTTTAGGCTATTTTGCCTTTTGAAGAGTTTTTGGGCTTGGATCGATCGGTGGTGGATAAAGCCCTGTCTGATGGCAACACCTCTCCAAGGAAGCACGTAGCTGGAAAAATTGTAAATCTGGATAAGGTTTCTACAAAGGCAACTGTTTTTGCAAACTGCATCAACGTTTCAAACCCTTTCCATAGCTTTGGAGTTTTTTGCAAAAAAAATATTCTCAGAAATCAACCTAGCTCAGAACCTTTCTTGATTTCCAAAACCCAAATTCAAAAAGAAGAGAACTCTGAGGGGGCTAAAGAGACCGTGGAGGTTGTTAAAGGAAATTCAGAAGCAAACCCTTAACAGAAAGAAACCATGGAAACGACCTTAGGAGATATACCTTTAATTTTTTCTAATTCTCCTCCACTTTTTGTAATTTTTGATGCAGAGCTTTCAATGTTGGAAATGGTAAGAGATCAAAGATATTTGATTGGCAAGTGTGTGGGGAAGCAACCTTCCTGGGATTCTCTTTCAAAATGGTCTCAGAAATCTTGTCCCACTCTTAAAACTCCTTTATCTGGCCTGGCATATGGTTTCTTTTTGCTGGTGTTTCAATCTTCAAAGAACAAATATTTTGTCTGAGCTAACAAGGCATGGTTTATTGGCAAGCAAGGGATGTTTTTTTGCCCCTAGGATCCTTTTTTTGGCACAGCAACTTCAACGATCTCTCAAGCCCCGGTTTGGGTCAGATTCTATAATCTCCCCTTAGTCTTGCAAGATTCTGATCTTTTCAGAAAACTGGTCAACAAGCTGGGAGTCTGTCAAAACTGATGATTCTATTGGGGCTAATCTGAATTATGTCAGGGTGTGTGTATTAGTGGATTTATCTAAACCTCTACACCATTCTATTTAGATTTCTTCTTCCCGCGATATTTGAACTCAGTTTATTAATTTTGAAGGTCTCCCTTTCAGATGTTTCAAATGTAATCAAGTTGATCATCAGGTTGCCTCTTGCCCCAAGAAAATTTTTTAGGGTTCTCACTCCATGCTCTTGCAGAGATGGGTCAAAAAGATTGGTTGTCCGAACCAGGATTTGGTTCATAGTATGCAATTCCCATCAAAACCCATTTTCGATGAGATTTCGTCTACATTTTCAGAAGATTCAGGACAGCACTCAGAAGGGTGAGGAGTTGGCATCTTCAACAGTTTAGAACGTCAGGGAGGTAGGGCTTTTGGCAACTTCAGTAGCTCAAATCGACAAGGAGGTAAGGCAGCCTTCCTCTTCCTTTTGGGAAAGGGAAGTTGTTTTTGAGAAAGTCGGGCCAGACCCTGTTTTCAACTTCCCTTTCCAGCGGATTCTTTTCAACAAAAGGAAAACTCTTTTGAGAATTCTAAAGATGAAGACAAAGAAGGAGAAGAACTTGCCAGTAGAGCGATACTATCAATATCGCAACAACCTAGTGATTTGAAGACCCCTATTTGTGGCAAGAAAGGAAAAAGAGGCAAAAAAAGGGAAGCAAAAAGGCTACAACTAGATGCAATGAACTCCATTGATGGAGGGATGCAATGGACTATGGAATCTTTACACTCCAGCACGGGTATGCGTTCGTTGGCAGCTAAAGGATGAGATCAACACTTGCAAATTTGTTCAGTAGTTTCTTTCTTGGCCTTTTAGTGTTTTTAGACGGTTGAATTTTATTTAGTTTCATTGTCTTTGTGTGTTTTTGATGTGGTTGTTGTCAATTGTTTTTACTTTAGCTCCGGACCTTGGTTTTCCTTTTTTGTCTTCTTGGATGCAACCGTTTTCTTGGTTGAATTTTTCATGGGTATTGGACCCTTGGTTTGTGCTCCAAAACCGGTTATAGTTCCGATCAAAAACTAGCAATCGCTGGAGGCCTTAAATAACCCCATATTTATCCAAAAAAAATGAACAAAAATAATTATTATTCAAACAAAAATTGTCATATACAAGAGTGTAATGTCCCCATTTTCTGAGTAATGGAAGATATTGATATTTATTATTTTATTCTCATAAGCTAAATAATGGAGTTATAAGGGAATAATATTAAATTAATTATTTATAAAGTTATCTAAATAAATTAAATCATAAAGGTAACTTTAATTTGATTAATTTAATTAAAGTGACTTAACAGAATAAAATATTATAAAGTCACATTATTAAATATTTTAAAGTGACTTAAGTGAAAAAAAAAATAATATTATAAAGTCACTTTAGGAAATATTAAAATATTCTTCTAGAAACTTTTTGGAGGTTATTTTGGATCTTTCTAGAAGATCAAAGGTTTCTTTAAAAGGAGATGAGAGTTGGTCATTTGGGCATATTGTGGATTTGCAAGCTTGATTTCTCTCTATCTTCAGCTGAGTATTCAATTGCAGCCAACTCTAAGGACGCAAACCCTTGGAGATTTGTAAGTTGGACGAAAACCCAACTCTAATTGAGAGGTGGATTCATTCAGGATTCATCATTGAGCATATTTATAGGGTTTACTACCTATTTGGAGCTTTAACCAACTAGGGTTTGAAGATTTATTTGCAGGTTGAAGATTGAAGTTGCGAATTTGAGCTTATTGAATCATATTTTTCATGAGATTTGGGATGGCTAGGGTTTGTACATGTTGGAGCATAATTTTATCAAGCTGGCCACTAGGGTTTGAGACCCATTTTGAAAGTCTTTTGCAGATTTTGGGGTTTTATAGAATTTTTATGCATTTTTCAACTTGGGCGACCTGATCTAGGGACTTTTTGGCATCATTTGAAAGTGGTTTCAGAATTTTTGGAGTTGTCCCTGATTTTATATTAATTTTCTTCTATTTTGGTCGACTAGGGTTTTAAAGGAAATTACAGATTTCAGTTTCAGGATTTCAATATTATTATTTCAGACTACAGGGGCTAGGGTTTGGAGGCTACATTTGGCATCTTAGAGACCTACTTTAACCTTGAGTTTCTAGGGTTTCATATTTGCCCTAGTCGATTTGCATTGGAGAGGGTTTGGACATTGTCAAGGGCATTCTTTGAGCTTCATTTTCCAGTTTGCATTGGAAGAGTTGCTGGTCTGAAAATACTCAGAACATTAGTCCACATCCAGCCATTGTCTTCTTCACATCATTGCTCTTATTGTCTAATATTACTTCTTTGTAACCAGGTATGTTTGCCTTGTGTCAATAAACTCTCTTTTGGTGTGAAAATCAGACTTGAATATCTTGTTGTTGTACTCAGATCAGAACTTCGTTAACTCTGATATACTTTGCTTTCAAGGAGAAATAAGAAGCTTTTTATGATCGCTCTTGTTGTGTTTAAATATATGTTTGTATGGTGTTATTTTATGTCATTGCTCATCAAAACGTAAAGCATAAATTACAAATAGACATCCAAAAACGTCAACATATTCTGAAAATCGGACTGCATGCAAAGTGTTTGACAAAATGTCAAACAACACAAACTGAAAAATTTAGGGCAGAATAAGCAAGGGTTCTTACACTATGGACTATGGAATCTTTACTCTCCAGCACGAGTAGGCGTTTGTTGGCAGCTAAAGGATGAGATCAACACTTGCAAATATGTTGAGTAGTTTCTTTCTTGGCCTTTTAGTGTTTTTAGACAGTTGAATTTTATTTAGTTTCATTGCCTTTGTTTGTCTTTTCTGGATGTGGTTGTCAATAGTTTTTACTTTAGCTCTGGACCTTGGTTTTCCCTTTTTGTTTTCTTGGATACAACTGTTTTCTTAGTTGAATTTTTCATAGGGACTGGACCCTTGGTTTGTGCTCTAGAACCGGTTATAGTTCCGGTCAAAAACTAGCAATGGTTGGGGGCCTTAAATAAACCCGTATTTATCCAAAAAAAATAAACAAAAATAATTATTACTCAAACAAAAAATGTCATATACAAGAGATAAATTTAAACGCATATTGACTTAATGGACTCACCAGTGAATTGAGTTTCAAAAAGTACATAGTGGGCCTTTAAATAGGCAACTCATAGGGGCAGCTTTAGAAAAGTGATTGGTAAGGGACATAAAATCCAACAATCAAAATATCACCAACTCAACCCCTAAAAAATAACAACCTATCCAATTACAAAGAACAGCCACGCGGAGAAATTATAGAAAAGTAGTCTATATAACTGAAGTCAAGCACAGCATGAAAGAAACAGATAGGAAGATGAAACAATATGACTGCCAACAAATCTTTGTAACGATATCCCGAGGAAATCTAGAAGTTAGACCATCAAGTACATTCAAAATCAAGATTTTGAATGAGGTTAATCAAAACCAAAAACTAATAAAATCAATGGCTCTAAAGAGATCCACGATGTACCAACAACCTCCAAAAAAAGATTAAGATTAGATTGTTGCCCCTAAACCTTGTAGGGACATCATCCCTCAACCCTACCTTGTAGTGGCACAAGAAAGCCATAAGACGCAATGCCATCTTGATATTATGATCTTTCCTACTCGAAAGGGGTTCTAATACTGCACTCTCAACAATGTCCCAAAGTTTGGCTTGTTTTGTGGAGACCATTTGAGTCACTCACAAAACCCAGATTTTCCAACAATGGCTAGATTGTGATAACATTTGTTTTTTCCCTCACAACTTTGAGCGTGTTGATCGAGTGCCTAAAACACCACTTTACTGGCACACCCAGACTCATTCTCAATAATCTAACATTAGCTCTCAAGATCGCTCTTTCAAGAGGCTATAGCATCTAACCATGGTCACCTTTTGCCAACCTGTCACTCTAGATCAGTTTTTAGAATCCCTTTTTAAGGATTTTACAAAGTGTTAAGATAAAGCCAGATAACAATGCCAAAAGACTAATTAGGCATGACGAGAACTTTCTCACTAGCATAATTCCCACCAACCTCTAGAGCCTATATATTGGCTACTAAAAATGGAGAATATATTGATGAACATCATATAGCTAAAAAGATTCTATGCCTAAATCATTCTAATGTTGTTGTGTATATCCTAGTTGTCAAAAAGTTTAAAATCAAAAAAAAATCACAAAACATCAAAAACAAAAAAATATTATAAAATAAAAAATAAAATAACAGTTTGTCTACAAGAATCTTGACACTTGGGGGTAGTCCATTTACAATTGCATTTCACATTGTCTTCATTTCATTGCATTTTTCATTACTTACATTTTGTCTTGCATATCAAATATCATATTTGGTGATTATTTAGTTGTCAATTCACACAACCAGATAGAGGTAAAACACTTTTTATTGATTCAAGGTGAAAATTTGGCAAGGCTGCGCCATACAAAAATGAGAGATATCCTTCTCCAATGAGAAGTTACAAATATATAACCTTTTCTGGAAAAGACTTTGGCGCTTTTTGGAAAATAAATGACCCATGCTGCGTTTAGAGCATTGGGGAGAGGAAGCCGCTTGAAAGAGAATGCTATGTCGGCTTCAGTTTTGACTTTAGGCATTTAAAATATATTAAACGTCATGTGTGAAAACATGGGCCGCACCGTTTGTCTGCAAACAAGACCCCTTCTATGAGACATTCACGCAGTTTGTCTGCTCATCAATGCAAAGCGTGGAAAAAACTTTATATTAGTCTTTAGTGTATAAATTTGATCATAACTCACTAATATCAGCATAGATACCTCAAAATTCACAAGGACCAAAGTGGCTCCCAAACACCAATCCATATAAATTTGTGGAACAGTTTAAATTGCTATGCATCTATTTCACCATAGGTAATTAGATTATGAAAATATTCTACTCATGCCATGAACTCTTAGAATCCTCCCAAACTAGTGACCCCATAAGATGATCTCAATACAAGTTTTCAAGAATTTCATGAATGAGTCGCTACAAATTGTGTGTGTCATTATCTTGATTCTTTTAAACTTCATGTTTGCAGTATCAAATCTAGGGTGGACAATTTTGAGGACCATTCGCTCAATCCTCTCATTGCAAACCTATGTTGCCGCATTCAACGTATCTTATGTAAAAACACTGAAATTCATTGAATACAAATATGCCTATAAAAACATTGAAATGCATTTAAATTTAATGACATACATCAAAGTTCCAAAAAAAATTGTTAAAATTCGTTGAAGTTCATTAAAAAAATTGTTAAGGTTTGTTGAAATTCATTATTTATTTTTAATATTTTATTTCATTTAGCCGAATTTATTCACAAATTTAATGTTGGATTTTCAGTTATGAATCTTTTACAAATTTTATCCTCAACGAATTCAAACATGAATTCGAATGCAGCAACTTAGTTGCAAATTATGATTTAGACATACTATCACCATCAGTATTGTAACTAAAGAAGTTAGCAATAAATAGTGGTTTGAGATCCAAGACCACCTCAAGCAAACTCAAAAAGACATCTTGGGAGATGAAGTTATTATTCGAAGGAAATTTATGAGATCAAGTTCATGTTACTCAAAGAAAAGCTACCAAAATTTTCCCAAAGGTCAACATGGAAGACGACAATAGCAATGTATGAGATCTAATCCATAAAAAGATCAGCCCTCTCTTGTAAAAGTATGATGCGCTGATGAAGATGATTTCATATTTGAATACCAGGCTCCATTCCCTAAATAATTCAAACACAGATTTAATGTCGGATTTTTTAGCTGTGAATCTTTTACAAATTTTATCCTCGATAAATTCAAACACGAATTCGAATGCAACAACTTAGTTGCAGACCATGTTAGACCTACTATCACCACCAGTATTGTAACTAAAGAAGTTAGCAATAAATAGTGGTTTGAGATCTGAGACCGCCTCAAGCAAACTCAAAAATACATCTTGGGAGATGAAGTTATTTTCGAAGGAAATATATGAGATCAAGTTCACGCAACTCAAAGAAAAGCTACCAACAAATTCCCAAAGGTCAACATGGAAGATGACAATAACAAGTATTAGACCTGATCCATAAGAAAATCAGCCCTCTGGTAAAAGTATGATGAGCTAAAGAAGACGATTCCATATTTGAACACCACTCTCCATTCTCTAAATAATTGAGGGAAACAGAAAAGGGGTATTAATTCCCTTAACTGCAAGCAAAAAGGATTTGGTCAATAATGCACCAAGCAATTGCAAGCTTGTCATCCATAGCAAGGTAAACAACGAGGCCCTCAACAGCAACCATCTAGTCCTAAACACAACAAACACTGTCATCACAAAGAGCTGGGCAAAGGTCGGCAAGAGTTGAATTCCTTAGAAAAGCGCACAAATCTACGCCACAACAATCATGCCAAGGGTCTAAAAGGATTGTCTTGAACACTAGCTTGACGGTTGAGGGAAAAAATCTGCCCCATCTACTCCTATGCAACAATAGCAAGGTGTGTCGGGCCACCAAGTTGGTTACAACTACCTAAATAAAACCAACCTAGTTTGACAACTCTTGATGTAACAACAAACACCAGCTTAACCTGGGGAGGTGGGTTGTAATTTTTATCCAATGGATTGCATGAAAATTGCTAAGAGTAATGCATGGGAGGTGGATGGCAGAATCACCAATTTTGTCATCCATTATTTACCTCCACAACACTTACATTTTGAGTCTCAGTCTGAAGTTTCTTCCTAACCCACCACCCATGCCTAAAGAGGTGGTACGAAGAAATGCAAGGATTTTTTTCAAGCTCCTCCATCGAAGGTGGTTTTTCCATTTAAAAGGTGGACTCGTTCCTCTAAAGCTGCACCATATTGACCCTTTTAGGGTCCCAAAGCCTTAATGGAATATGCCTCGGTGGTACACACACTTGGAGGAACTTATTAATTTTGGTGTTATCAAATTGGAAAGGAAACTCTCTATATTTGAACCAAAAACTGCTCTAGTGTTTCCTTCAAGGCTCAAATCTACAACGCAATCTCTAGATAATGATCAATCCATTGTCATACGACCTGCCGACAATAAAGTGGATGTTATCATTCTTTCAAAAGACTAGTACATCGCAGAGGGTCACAAACAACTTTCAAATAGAGATGTCTATGATTAGGTTCCAATTGTTCCTAGGCACAACTTATTTGATAGGCTCAAGAGCTTGTTGGTTTCTAACAAGGGAAGATATCTATTCAAGAAAATCACAAAGAATTTATGCTTCAAGTTAATCCTAAAACGAGGCCCGAGTTTATTTATGGATTTTGACAAGGGAAGTTATCTCATTCAACGAAATCACAAAGAAATCATGCTTTAAGTTAAACCTAAGGAGGCCCGAGTTTGTGTTTTTTATCTATTGCCGAAAATTTACAAACCCATCATCACTAGATGGCCCATTTGTTGGTAGTGTAATCTCATATTGGAGCCATCTTCCAAGTGGCTCCACCACACCCTACTTACAGTTGTCTTGAAGCAAAATAACTATCTCATGTATTCCATCTCTTTGATCAAAGAACTAAACAACTTTTTTATTCATAAAAATGTCATCCTCTTCACTTTTGATGTCAAAAGCCTTTACCCCAACATTCCCATTGATGATGGGCTTGTTGCTCTAGAGCATTTTATCAATGATGGATTTGATGTTGACAAGAAACAATTATTTTTCCTAAGTAACCAATCATGGTACTAGTACTAGTAGTAGTACAATTTTGGGTGTGCCAATACGGACATTTTTGTGGCCCAAGTACGACTTGGGTACGGCTGTACAAAAAATATTTAAAAAGTAGCAAAATTAACTGCATAATATGCATGGGGTAAACAAAATAGTTGAAAACAATATTAATAAATCAATGCCAAATGTCATGATATTCATTGGTCAAAGTTCAAACTTAGAACAAGTGCACAATGCAAATGTATACCAATAAAAAGATAAATTGGCATATTCATTATATAAATCAAAATACATCTTATCCATTCTTATAAATCATTTTTTTGTGGCAACTTATTTTCAAAGATATCAACTTTCTACATGATAAATTTCAATATATCTTGCTACTAAAGCATGATAAACCTCATAACCCAAATATAATTCATTAACTTTTTAACGGTTATTTTAACAATAATGTTGTTCCTTCACATTGCAAACTCATTAAACCCTCAGCAGGGCATAGATTGTAGCCACAACCAAATATAAGCATGTTTGTATGCATAACTGCAAACACTATTAATAAAAATATTTTCCAAAGGTCTTTGTCTAACGATCAAAATATGACTTTGTGAAGGCCCTTACAAATAGAGTATGAACAAGGAGTCAGGACAACATTGTGATAGTGAAAATAGAGTTTACTGTAATTTCCAAGTACATGCGCTTAGAAATCTAACATACCTATTACCAACTACCATGCTCATTGGCATTTTTAAAGCTAAAATAAAAAAACATTTTTGATTGAGGGTCCCTATGAAGTACGGCCCAAGTACTTCCCAACAAGGTCAAGTATGCTTGGGACAGACCCAAACTTACCGAACACTATTGGGCAATACCCTAGTTGTACCCACAAGCATACAAAACCAAGATTGCTACCCAACACACGTCATACCAAAATTGGTCCCATTGGGATAAAGGCTCCAGTAACATAGTTTTTTTTTCTCAAGATTATCAAGTGAGTGCTCACTCAACACTACATGGAATTCAATGGTAAGATTTATAGGCAAAGGAGGGGCACCTCCATTGGCAGTGACTTTGTTGTTGTCTATGCTTGTCTCTTTCTCTATTATATGAAATTGCAAATTTGAAGGTTGGTCAACATCAATGGTCTTCTATTTCATAAGTGCTTCATCGATGATGCTTTTGAAAATAGGGCAGACTCTGTAAATGACCTAGAAAGTTTTTTGAGAACCTATGGATCTCTAAACCAAAGCCACAATATCACATCTTCTATATCTAAAAGAGAGGCAGTAATTATGGACACAACTTTTTTCAAAGAACCAGAATTTGCTCACATTGGGGTTTTGAGCAAGAAGCTCTTTCAAAAATCGATGAATGTCTATCAGTATATTTTCACTTCATCGCATCATCAGGTTCATCAGACAAGCTCAAGCATTTTCTTGTCAACGAAAGCACCAAGGAGGGGCTCATTGCAATAAAGAACAATTTCTTCAATAGGGTGAAATCACATGACTACTGCATCAATTTTCTTCTCTATCTGTTTACATTCATTAACATAGTCAACCAATTTTGTCATGTCAAAGGGAAAGGGTATTAGGACATACAGTCATTCATATGTACACATTAATTTTTAAAAAGATCAAAAACTAGTCCAGCAAACCTGGTTTAAGCGATAGAGGCAGAGCAATGTCACAAAGAAAGCCAAGGTTTGAGCCCCACCTAGGCTTGCATCCCTAGCATTCAGAAGGCTCCAAAATTTACATGGTCATAGGCAGTGTGTAAACCCCACATACACCAGCTCCCCCACATTTAAGGGGCTCGAAAATTTACATGGTCCTAACCTGAATGCAAGCCATGGATAATTTTGACAGTGTAGATTGTCCCTCAGTCCATGGCATCATATGCTGATCAAGATTAGCATTCAATGGCTGCCAGTATCGTTTTAATCAAATAAAAGAAAAAAGGTATTTAAATAAAAACGAAAACCCAGACCCAGCAGTGAATTAGATACAAATTGACTATATGTCCTACAAAATCATAACTGTGGCCAGTGAAATCTTATAAAACTCTTATGTAACCTAGCAAATTCAACAATATTCCCTAAATTTAACTATATGGGGTCCAATTAACCCGAAATGCTGCAGCTAAAGTACAATTAACACTCAGAATCTAACTGAAACCTAAAAAACGCCCTAAATAAAGACTTCAAACTTCCACAGTCCATTCCGACAAAAACTGTGTCCCAAATTACCTAAAATTTATCTAAGCGATGACCTAATATCCCCAAATGCTGCAGCTAAAGTACAATTAACACTCGAAATCGAACGAACTGAAACTTAAAAAATGCCTTAAATAAAGACTTCGCGCTTCCGCTGTCAATTCCGGACAAAAACTGTGTAGCAAAGTACCTAAATTTAGCTAAAACGGTACCTAATAACCCCAGATGCAAAAGCTAAAGTACAACTAACATCCCAAAAAAATTAAAAACCGTACCTTCTGACAGTGTGGTCAGCGCTTCCGCTAAATCCAGAGGCATCGTCATGGAAGCAACAATCCAGAACAGCACCTCCGTGTTGAAATTGTCCCTTCAACAAATTCGTGCTGGCGTCGTACAATCTTACCCTCTGTTTAAAGTTTCAACGAAATAACCAGAAAAAAATATATCAAAATTCGCATCGCAATGAGCTTTACGGAGCCTAAATGCTGGTCGCATTAACATTCTAGCACTCTAGACAGCCCTGGAACATTCTAGAAGGTTTAAAAAAGTGGTAGAAGGTAAATTTATGCATACTCTGTCCCAAGAGGAAACGAGCAAATGGTCGCTGTGGTTGGAGAAGCGGAGGTTGGAGATGCCGTCGGTAGGAGGATTTGACAGCTCACGTCCCGAGCCCGCGACCACGCTTGCTGCCGTTGCCGTTGTCGTTGCCCCCGCGCCCGCCCCCGCCCCCGCCCCCGCCCCCGCCCCCATCATCGCTTGAGCTTTCTAGGTTAAGAAAGGCCCTTTTCTTCTTATAATTGTTAATTTTGTTCCTTTTTTTTTCCCTCTCGACGGGAATCGATCCCTGGGCGTTAGAGGCGGCAAATGTGATTAAAAAGCGAATAAATAGTTATAAACCGCAGGCTGTTGGTATTAAAAAATTTAATGGACGACGACAGAGAGCTGGAGTTGGAATTGGGGTGAAATATGATCGGAACAAATGGCGGGTGGTCTGCTCCCCGTGATTTTGAATGCGAGCCCAATTCCTGTGCATTGCGATTCTCTCTCAAGATATGATTGTTCTGTTCAATTTAACACATCATATGTCTAGACCCGTTTAAAGGCCACAACGTAAGAGTCCGCGCATTTTTGAATTTATATGCTATTTTATAGCTCCTGGTATTTTTAACCCTAAAAATGGGGTGATTTTGTTTATGTAAATAATTGTGGTTAACCTCTATGCTTCCAATGACCCTCAAAGGGCGAAGCTTTGGCACTAGTTACTGGGGGAACTTCCTCCTCTAAACTACATTATATGTAGAGAAGTGAACATGATTGAAACCTTTGAAGATAAATAAGGGATACTCTTTATATGATGGCATGTTGATGAGCGAGAAGTATGGTTTTATATGTGGAAGAAATTTAGGTTGTGTGGCCCTAACTATTATTGGAGACATTTATCCTCCATTACTTGGTTCACTTAGTTGAATTTTTGGTTAGGGGTTGATAAAATGCTCAAGCAATTGGACAAAGAAATGTTTGCAGAATAATACATGTTTGTCTTTGCCCCATGCTTTGATAGATTGGTTAGTGTACTTGTTGATGTCTTTTGTTCGAACTATCAACCCATCAAATTCCACATTGAGTGATCCCTTATGCAAATCAAACAAGTTTGGAATCCGGTCCAACACCCTACCAAAAATAAAGGTAAGATTGAGTGGTGGGAGGATGTTTTTGTGTAGATTGCCACTTTTTTAAGGGTTTTTGGTAACCAATTGGCTTCCTTCATAAAACAACCCAATTTTTCCAACATAAAAGAATTCAACAGGGTATCCTAAGAGTTGGAGCTTTCTCCTCTTAATGAATTCCTACAAACTGAGACTATAGTGTTATATCAAAAGATTAATATGGCAGAGATTCATCAAGTTCACAATGCTCAAATCCAGACTAGAATCCACTATCTTGAGATTGGAGATAGGGTTTCTAAGGAATTTTTCCTAAGACTGAGAGCTAGACATTTTGTTGCTCAAAGCAAAGTGTTCAAGGAAGCTGGAGATCATATAATTAGTCTAATAAACATCTTTTGAGCCTTTGTTAAGCATCACAAATATGTCTTTCAAGCTCAAGATTCTAATGAGGAGCATGAGACTGCTCTATGAAAGTGCATTAGTATTGTACCCTACAAGCTTTCCTTTGTCCAAAGAGTAGCTTGTGAAATGTTGTTCTCTGCTTATGAGCTTCATGATGTTGTCAACTATATGGCACATTACAAAGGCTCGAGGATTGATGGATTTCCTTGTGAATTCTATAAAGTGGGCTTGTGTTGGACCTAATTTGCATAGAGTGTATACTAAGGCCCTAGACATGGGCTCTTTAGGTAAACTCATCAACAAAGGCAACATCAAGTTCATCTCCAAAGTAAGAGACCATGAGCTTATTACTAACTAGAGGCTTGTCACTCTACTATATATTTCTTATAAAATCATTATCGAAACCCTGATCCTTAAAACTAAATACCTTCTCTCTTTAAAGGTTAGGCCAAAGTAAACAGGTTTTATCTAAGGTAGATACATCATAAACAACATTATGGTTGTCTAGGAATCAATGGAATGGGGTTGAACATCCCAACAAAAAGCATTCTCTATCAAAAATAATTTTGAGAAGGCTTGTGATCAAATTAAATGAATACTTGCCATTAGTATGTTGCAAGCTCTTGGTTTTGGGCCCATATTTTACAGTCAATCCAGACCCTTTTCAAACATGCCCCTGCCTATTTAATTATTAATGGACAACAATGTACGAGTTTTGGCCTTTTCATATCTATTAGACAAGGATGTCCTCTTGCTCCTTCTTTGTATGTTCTAGTTTGTTAAAGGTTTTGGTTACTTACTAGGGGGATTATGCCTTTAAAGGATTTTTGAAGGGGATTTTCCTTCCTAATACCCTCAATACCAACTCATAAATGGCCACTTTATTGATGACTATTTATTAACATTTTGGAAGAAGAGGAGGTGGTCAAGAACACTGTGGAATGTTTATAAATATTTTTTCTAGCCTAGAGCTGCAATATCCACTGGGCTAAAACTAATTGTTACGTAAAATCCTTTAATCCAAAGTATGACTAGTTTGATTAATATATTTGGCAGTGGATGTCATATGGGGAGATGTTCAAGTTTTTTTAAATTCCATTTGTCATTCAAGCCTCTCAAGTTGAGTTGTAGCCACAACTATGTTATTTGATCAGTTACAAAAAAAACTCTCATATTGGATAAAAAAACCTCTCTCTCTAGTAGACAAGTTCAAAATATGCTCTAAATTTCTAACAGCCACTCATGTCTATTATTCCTCCTATTGGACCCCTTATAAGGTTGTCTATAAAAAGATGGATAAGTTGCTTGGGGATTTCGTATGAGCCAAGTCCAAAGGGAAGAAAACTTTCATAGAGTGGGTTGGGATCTTTGTTGTAGAACAAAATAATCTAGAGTTATGGGGTTAATTGACATTCAAAAGCAAGGTACTACACTATATGCCAAATCGGTCCCTTGCGCCTTTAAAGGTGAAGAGGCATGGAAAATCCTTCTTAGGCATTGTGTCTATTTTGGCTACCCTTATGGAAGAATGGCATGAAAGGGGCTTAGATTTCACACACTGCTTATTGCCCATGTGTCTATCAAGATCACAAGTACCTTTGTTGTTAAGATCAATTAGAAAGTCTGAGAAGTTATCAAACCCTAAGTCATTTGAAAAGGGGATCAATTGAGAATTAGGTTGTTTATAAATACCCACTTTTTGTGGTGATCATGTGTTATTAGTTACCATGATAACCCTCTGGTTGAAATACCTTAGGTCAAAGCCCTTAGACTCTTCATAAAAGGCATTCACACTATAGCAAATAATTTTGATAAAAGGATCGGGTCGTGGACACCCTAACCTATGATAAACACTAAGTTTGGGCTCAATAATCAAGACTTTGAACCCATTGTTGAGGTCTACATGGTAGTGTTTGAGTATGCCTTATACAAAATTGACCTTAAGTCTCCCCCTCGATGGTGGAGAGATTATAAATGGAATGTTTCTACTCCTCTACTTTGGTATAAACCTTGACTTGGTTATCAAAGGTTTTTTCCCTCCATAGTTCCTGAGGAGTTGTACAACAAATGATGGAATATTAACAACTCTTCCTTCACCTAGAGTAGAATATTTTAAACCATATGGGCTACAACAATTGAACCAAAAAATGCCCAATTTGCATGATGCATTATTTATCAAGGTTTTACTCATAGGGATAAACTATTACATATGGGTATCCATACTCCCATATGCCATGATTGTTACCAAATTGAGTTTCTCAAGCACATATTATAGGTTTGTGTGTGAGCTCAAAAGTATTGGAAGTGGATTCACTCTTCTTTCAAACCCTTCAAACCCAAACCTTTTGTTATGGAACAATGTTGTCATTGGATACTATCCCATGTTTCCTACAAAGTTTAAGCATACATGGCACATTTTCAATATTGAGTTTCTCTTTTAGTTTTATAAATATAGAAATTATGTAGTGTTTAATAATTAACATATAGAAAAAGAGTTTTCCATTGCTAACATAATTCATTATATATCTAATGTCGTGATGCAAATTTAAGTTCACATTGAGAAAGTGGTTGTCGAGGTGGAACACCTCCCCATGTTTATTGTCCATAATGTAAATGCCCCTATCCTGTTAGCAAGCTACCTCCTAAATCTATCAAATAGGATTCTCTAGGGAGAGACCGAGGACTAAGGGAATAAAGAAGAGGATGGCATAGATCACACAATTGGTTTGTTTTCTCCACTACTCTACCCTATCATAGGCATTCACCTTTTGGAGGGCATGAAGGGTGGTCACCCCCTCAAGGTAATTGAATAAGTGGTTAGACCCCCACATAATAAATTGTATTTTGTAGTATTGTGATTCTCTTTTGAAATCTTTAGCAAGCCATATCTTCTACATACAAACTTCATTTTTTGAGCCATGTTTTTTAAACTGTACATTTTTTCACGTTCTATGCAATTATGTAGTCATTTGGCTTAAAAAACAATGGTTCTCCTTACTTTGTACAAGATACCTAACATGACCTTATTTTGAGGATGTTTTTGAGAGGAAAAAAACATCTCCTTTCACATGGCATCTTCTAGGCAAAACTCCTTTTGCATTTATTAAATAAATTGTTTGAATAGTGGATTCATTCCACTCATGAAGAAAATTTTGTAATTCCTTGTGTTATTCAACACTTTGACCTGATGATTGTTCTTTGTGGTGAGCGCCTTCTAGCATCCCCAACATATGTTGGTTTCTATATGTTTGAAGTAATGACTTTTATACCACTTATGTAATCATGTTTTTGGCTTTTTGCGAGTTTTTTTGCCATATTATGCAGTCAGTGGTTAGTTTGATCCATCACTTATGTTCATGCCTTTCCTTTCAAGACATTCCAGACACATTTTATGCACCTCATTACATTTTCTAAGGGAGAATATACTTATTTTTTTACAAACTAAGCACCTTTATGTGCATGCATGTTTTCTTTATTTTTACACAATAATCATGTGTTTAGATTCTTTGCTTGTAAATGGGTATCTTATTAGGCACAATTTTTGTCAAACCAATGCAAAAAATTTAGTATGTCTTAGATTTTGATTGTAATCATTTGTGCACTCTTGTGTATTCTTCAACACCTTAATAATAGAATTATCTCCTTGTTGCAAGAGACATTAGATATCCCCAAATGATGTCAGCCTTTAAGTGTTAGAGTAGTGGATTCATACCGCTTGTGTAGATATCATGAATTTTTCACCAAGTGTTCACTCCAGTTTTACATAGTATTATCTAAGAGTGGATTATGCCCACCTTGTAGTTTCATGGGGTCCACATTTTCAAAAGAACTCGATCATATTTATTAGTGGCAGTGGCCAGGTATTCCCTCTAAAATATTGTTGGAGCACTTTAAATGAGTTTGGTTGATTTGCGCATCATTTTGGACTTGTTCGAGTCCTCTCCTCTTACTTTCACTTTTTTGTCACTTGTCACCTCCTTCAATTCTTCACCATCACCTAATGAAAGGCATGCATTATTATCACCATCTTCCACCCAATTCAATATTTTTTGGGGATGAACATGCAATACTTCCTCGGGTGTTTTCTACCCACTATTCGAAAATAGTGTTTTTTCTTAGCATCGGTTCCTAGTTTGACTTGGTAGTTATAGCCACTTGACACCCATGTATTTTGGTAAGATGGATTAATATCCATAGGGACACTCATAAGTAGATCGTGTTTTCTTAATATTTGTACATAGGTACCTCATATAGCCTAGTTGTAAGGACCTATTTCAAAGGATTATAAGCCTCATATTTCTTTTTTGTTATAAACCTGCATAAGTTACGCTTAGGGGGCGGTGTTGGTGAAATATTCTTAATTGGATCTTATTAAGCTAACTTATGAATTCATATATCCTAGTTGGTTTGATTTATTTATTATAGAATTAGAATAGTTATAGGATTAACAACAATGTCATCCTATATTAGCTACAGTTATGTAGGCTAACAAATTATTTATATATACTCCTTATTTATTTATATGATATATTAAAGTTATATTAGTTTTATATGGAATCTGAAGAGCACACAAATGTTGATTAGTTCCTTGTTAGTGAATCAAGTAAAAATTAATGTATAACAATACAATGAAACTAATGACTCTTGCTTAAGAACTAGGGGAAGCATAACATAATAGACAAAACCACAAAATAGAGATAAAATTGATGTCCACTTATTGGCATAGTAGATGTTCTTGCTCAGTCTATGGCATTAGAGACTTTGATCAATGCTTCTCCATGTTGGTAGCACTTTTCCAATGGCCACTCATGGCTTTGTTTGGCATGGCTTGGCTTAGTGTGAAGCTTACTATCAAATTTGCATTATAACATTATTTTGATGGCTTCTTGCAGGCATTCCTATAGAATAACCTTATACACAAAAGCTTGTTTGGGTAGAGTGAGGGCACTTATATTTATAGGTTTCAAAACTAACTCTAACCATAGGGAGGTTAGGTTTAATTCTAGCCTTAGTAGAGTCTAAAATAACCTAGGTTGAGTCAGGTTAACCTTGGGTTGGGTCAAATCACTCATGAAGTCTTGATAACTCATTTTCAGATATTTATGAGCCATGACAACTCATTTTAGATATTTGTGAGGTTGTGACTCACCTTTTTGGAATTTTAGGAATTAATAAATCACTTTATTAGCTCATTTGACTTTGACTTGATATTTGAAAACTTTATTTTTAGATAAATGAAATTCACTAATTCAACTTCGAATTTTTACTTGGACAAGTTAATTAAGATTTGTTTTTTAATTAATCTTGCTTAGTATTTTTTGGCTTTTGGCTTTTGTTTTAAATGTTTTGAATTAATAGTCTAATAGGCCAAGAACATCAAATTACTAGGTTGTAATTTGACTAGGGTTGAAACTGAAATAGGTTATTAGTGCATATAAGGTAATACCCTGAATAAGCAAGACTCACCATGTTTTTAAGTAATTAAATCCCTTATGTAGATGAATTTGGGTAATTCAGGTGATTTTTAGGCTTAAATTGAGTTGTTTGCTAGAAATTAATCTGAATCCCGATTTAGGCATGAAAGTGGCCAAAATTGAGTGTCTACATTATACACTAACATAGTGAGTTTACAATTAGTTTTCCTTTTCTTACCTCTCCATCTTGTGTCTTTATGTGAGCTATGTCTCAGTTCTTATTTGACCTGGTTCAACTAGATTTTAATAATTACTTAACATAACTCAACTTGTTATTTGGGTTTTTTAGTACTTTTTAGCATTAGTTAAAGATTTTAAGCTAAACATATACCATAATTTTGGTGCAAGATAAACATATGAGGACCATGTTAATGTCCTTGTTGTTGACCCCAAAATATTTGCATTTGAAGGCACCCATGAAATTGGGTGTTCTGAATAGGAAAATGGGAGGCAATGCATGGAATAAAGATATGCCCTCATTAATTTTAGGACTAATGTTGGTTCAGTCCAAGGACCAAGTAGTTTAACCTTGTTTTACTTAGAGAGTAGTAATTGTTACCATCAAAGGCTTAAGATGTGTGCAGTTGCACCCATAATTCATTACTACCGAAGAAACCCATACTCATTATTTGCCATTAATTCAAACTATACTAGTTTCTAAAATAGGGGAGAGTATTTTGATTCCAAAATAAACATAAAATGGGAAGGAAAGGTAGGGCAGAAAGGGGATGATTCCAGGCTTGAAATATGTTAATACTTCAAGAATTGAGTTGTGTCTGCCCTACCACAATTATATCACTATGTGTCGAGTTTCATTAAGGGCTCTAACTCGCCTTTACATAGGGAAAGGAGTCCAAGGAAAACAAAAAAGAATGCTTATTTTATAAATCATTCACTAAATATCAACACTTAAAAGGGCCTGTAGCAGATAACATGTGTCCCTCAAATATAATATGTAACTTGAGTACACTTATTAAATGTGTTACAAAAAAGTGAGAAAGTTTCATAAATGAGTTAAAATTATGAGCACACTATAACTATTACATTCATTTAGTAACAAAGCACTTATTCAATTCTTTAACGTCAACATTCACTCAAAACTGGAATTGATTGACAACATGAGAAAATAAACAAACTAGTTCAATAGGAAGCAAGAAATTACATTCATTAAAATAGAGTCTATTTACAAAATGCCAACCATGGTAGACACTTAAAGCCCAAAAGGGTGAGGAAATAATAGGTGTAATCTTGGATTGATTGCAATGGTGTTTTGGGACTAAATTTGCCAACCTTTATAAAGTATTGTAGTTTACAATATATAGAGGATGGAGCTCGCCTCCAAGTATCACGAGATTCCCATCTTTAGCCATAATGGTCTCTCGTAGTTGTTACAACTACATAGATTCAAAAAGAGTATTATATCCTCTGCTTATCTCAAAAGATACCCGAGGGCCCACTTAGTTGATATGTGGATGGGTTGTAAACAAATTGCTTCCTAACTACTTGGATTGTGCCTCCTTGGTAGGCAACATGGTGGCCACCAATTCAATCTCCCGATCTAACTTGGTCATATTCATTGGTGGTTCTTGAAACATCACCTCTGATTAAGCCATTAGTCTTTGATGTACTTGGAGTGGGGCCTCTAGGGACACTTTAACTTTTGAGACCTGGATGATGCTCACAGTAGATCGATTGAGAGTTCTAGTACTGCTTGGGCTCTAGCTTTGTCAGCTTTTACCACTTTCTTCCTCATGATTTGGTTTAAGTGACCCAAGTGAACTCTAAAATTACTTTTGTTTAGCAAGGTAGCATCTAGTTGGAATAACATAGTGATGTTGACTTCTTTGAAGCAAGCCAACATCTTTTCCCTACTTTTTTCTAGAGGTTCTACAACTATTTGTGCCAAACTCAACCATTCTTCAATTGAAGCCCTCGTATTCCTAACATATGTTTGATAAAGGCTCAAGTTTGAGGTGGGCATGAATTTCAACTCTTGAAACATACTCGTATGGATGACCACAACAAGCTTCTTACACTTGCTCTCTATGATATAAATCTTTGATAAGTGCATATGTGCCCTTAAGAGATGTGCCTTGCTATACGTCAGATTTTTGACCACCTCACCTAGAGTGAAGAAAAGTTTCATGAGGGCATCCTTGACTCCTATGATCATCTCTATAGGGAAGGAGCTCTTCACCTATGCTTCAAGTGCTTGGACCTAATCCTACATGTCCTACATTAGCTTCTTTGACATATCATGTATGGCCTAGAGCATAGAGACTGGTTCTTCAGCCACTCTATTTTCTCATGTGGATGTTCTCACTTTGGTGAGGGCGAAGAGGTCTTGTTGAGCTTGCCAAACCATAAGGTTTCCTTCTTGAATTAACTTCAGAGTACGGATCCTCCTCATGTTCCCCTCAGGTGCATGAGACACTGTAGCTACTCCCAAGGTAGAAGGGGTTATTAGTGGGGTGGTTTATATGGAGGTGATAGGTGGAAGTCTAGGTGGAGGAGGAACATATGAAGTAGAGGGAATAAAAGAAGAGAACAATAGAGGAGGAGAAGGCATGGGGGCGAACGGGGGCATGATGAAAGGGGAATCCCAGGGAAACATTTATGTTTTTCACTAGCTCTAGGTTGAGTTAACCTATGGGGCAATGACACCAGGGATAGGGGCATTCAATATAAGGGAAGCTTTTTGTTGGTTGAAACCAAATCCCTGGGCACTTGAGATAATGGAAAAGGGAGGCATGGGAGTGATGCAATGAGCAACAGGGGGTGGTGTAGGAGGCCAAGGATGAGTTGCCTTTTATTGTGGAATATTGATGGATCTAAGCCTTTGTTGTGAAACTAGCCTTTATAGTGTTATGTTCATTTACTTCATTGCATGGAGTTCATGTATTTAGTTTTTTGGTAGAATTAGATATGAGATTTTTTTCTAGTTAAGAGTGTTTGCATCATTCCCTACGACTTGTGTGTATGTAATATTATCTAAGTTTTCTAATTTTTTATTCCATTATTATAGGATATCACAAAAAAATTGATAGTGAGTATTACACATGCCATTGCATCTTGTATCTAAGGATATTGTAGACACTTATTTTTGGGACAAGACCCTTTTCGATAGTCTTTTTCCTCAATTTTATTGTGATATATCCACTTGTGTATTATTTTTTTTATCTCTAGGACTTTTCCTACCCCTAACTACTCTTTATTTATCCCTTAAGCTATTTAATTGCATATAACACTTATCTAAATCTATGTCCTTAGCCCCAAGTTGAGTTTCACACATTTTTATGTTTTTTAAATTGATGCCAGGGATAAAAAAGGGTCCAGGTCCTAATTTAGCTTTTAATCAGAGCCTAAACTAGTTTTGGAGCACAACTAGAGGTCCAATCTCCAAATTTTTTGAAACCATAAAGATAAGGATGAATCTATTAAACTTTAAAAATCCCAATGTTGTAGTAAGGATAAAAAAAGAGGAACTAGACACTTGAAGAAATTTACATAACTAAACTAAAAGCTAAGAGAAATATAACTTTCCACTAAAAATAGGATAATCGCCCCTTAAAATCATCTAATAACTATTTGTAAGTGTTTGTCTCTATTGGATAACAATGATTCCATGTCCATTGGGTGTTGCCATTAATAGAGTTATGAGCATCCAACTGCAACCTTTATGCTTCCGTCTTCCTTCCTCTTTTTCCTTTCAGACCGAAGTTAGGGGTCTTGAATGTGCTTTATGTCTGATTAATAGACAAAACTGCCTTGATTTCTAGCACTTCTTCTTCTTCCCAACTTTTTTCCTCCTCCTTTGTGTTATCCTGAACTAAGGGACTAACCTTATTTGAAGAAACTTTATCCAAAACTTCTTTCCCATTCTTAAAACCTTTGTTGCCTTTTCCTGCTTGTTGGAAAGAGGTTGTCTTGACTCCAAAACCTCTTGATTCTCTACATCCTTCGGAATCACATTAATTTTTGGTGAAATCTGAAACTCTGAAAAAGCTATCATAGGTGGATCCTCTATTGATTTTGAATTGGTTGTCCCATACAAATTGTAAACTAGATCCCTATTTGGGCATCCTATCTTTCTCACCCATTTCTGAACAATTGAAGCTTGGGAACCTTTTAAATTCTTCTCCAGTTAGGTAGCTATCTTATGATCTAATTTATTGCATTTGAAGCATCTAAATGGAAGACCTTAAAAGTTGAAAAATTGTGACCAAAATCCATGGGAAGAAGAGATTTCAACTGAATGAAACTAAGATTTAGATAAATCAACTAATAAACAAACTCGAACAAAATTTTGATGAGCTTCAATGGAGTCATCAATTTTAACAAAGACTCCTAGTTTATTCACCAGCTGGTTAAAAAGACTAGGATCTCTTAAGGCTAAAGGAAGATTATAAAATCTTAACCATACTGGGGCTTTTGAAATAGTCATAGAATCTAGATCAAAGAAAGGAGCCCAAGGGCTCAAAAACACCCCCTGATTACCTACAAACCATAGACCACTTGACCACACATAATATTTGTTTTGTACAGACTAAAATCAAAGCAAAAAGAAACCATTAGATAAAAAAGAGATGGAAGGAAGGGTTAGTGCTAGCCAAGAACCTACTGCCCATTGTTGGAGTGTCTCCCAACTTGATCGTTTCCCTACACATCTTCCAATCAATGATTTTTTACCCTTCTCCAAACAAACCATGGATAGTTCTAAATCTGATAAATCTAGGGCAGGGGAAGATTTAAAAAAAACTAGGTGGAATCACCAAAGTGAGCCATTTTTGGAGCATCAAACTAGGAACAATCTGCTTGTGTCACTTCCTTAAATCCATCCTCCATGACTATTTCCTTTTCTAGGGAAATTTTTGAAGAAACCTAACTTCTTGAAACCAGGACAAGGTTAGAATCCAGATCGACTTTAAGGATTGATTCTTTACAAAAAATTCCATAAGAGTGAAAAGTATTAGGACTTAATGCAAGCTAAAAAATAAAGGCCTTTAAAACCCTAGACTTTCCTAGAACAACACTTCTCTCACCTTCAGATCAATGATTCCTTTTTCCATGCTAGGGTTTCCTAAAAACTGATACTACCCTAACACCTCCTTGGGTAGACCAAAATCTACTTCCAATTGCTAAAAAGGATAAAATTCTTGATCAGAAGTGAAAGTTTTGTGCCTAAATTTACCTCTACCATGCCTAGCTGATACCCCATGCTCCACCAAGCTCGACCTAACTTTTGCTCTGCCTTCTTCTTTTACACTACCATATCCTACCTATTCATTAAAAAACTCACTGTCCTCAGCAATCATTTGCCTCAAATCCTTTGAACTAAAATCTATCATCTATTTAGATAAAACACCTTGCCCTTTGCCTGCAATCTCCCCTGCCTGCTTTGCTATTACCCCGCTGTCACTTCATATCTATCATCACATTCCATGTAGTCTTATTTATTAAAGTCATTAAAATAAAGTTGCTTTTACCCTTTATTTGAACACTTTTTCCCTAAAAAATTACAATTTTATAAACATATTATTTTTTAATTTTTCACACATTTTTATGTTATCACTCAAATGTTTCACTTTTATCTCACCTGGGACAAGTATAATTTTTCTATCATTTATATCTTTCATCATCATGTGGGTTATTTTTCCTTTTGTTATGCTTCATATGCCTTGATTTTTGTTTGTTTATATTTTCAAGAGTCAACTTAAGTACATGTTATGTCCTAGAGCATCCTATTTATACAAGTCATCCCAAGTTATTTCATATAGAGGAAGATAGAGGAATCAAGTCTTAAACAAGTTTCAAACATCATTATTCTTATCCTACTTCGAGTTTGGGCTTCGTCAATCATATCTTTTACTACACTTGCAACAAAGTTTTCTACCTTGATATTCAAATTATTTGTGCATCACCTTATTATACCAAATGAAAATTTTAAGCATTTTGCATGCAATATGTTCTCCATATATAGGGAAGAGGAGGTATAAGCCCTTGCTCAAGATTTCCATTCACGTTGTACAAATCCACATGAGGGTTTGTTTCCAACATGTGAGATATGTAGTATAATTCCTACACTGGTTGATTGACCTGTAACTTTGTTTTTTGTGAGTTGATAGTAGGATGGGTCAATAAGAATGAATAAGACAAATTTTCCCATGAAATCAACTAAGCATAAACACATACATGTACGACATCTAGTTATGAAGTAACACAAGAAAATTCATAATTCGAAAGTGGGCAGAGTATGAAATTAGTGTAGGAAGACATTAATTGTGTTAGGAACCCCTTATCCAACGAAAGCACAATTGATTACTTTCTTATAAGCAATTAAACACGGAATTATACTAGAATGATTAAGTAACTAGAAACTTGAGACAGCAAAGAATTTGAGAGACAATACACACTCTTGTATTAAATACTACTAAAAGAAAATACAATAAAGAAGATGCCACTTCTTCCTCCACCTCAAAGGCTTGCCACACCTCAAGACCTTCTTCCCTCTCTCTCTTGCTCAACACAACCAACTCAACAACCTGAGTTGTTATCCCCTCCTTGAATGCTTCAGCTGATCTCCTTGACCTTACACCTGTAGATCTCCTTGACCTTGCTTCCTTGATTTAATGCTTTTACTTGCTTGCTTAACTTACAATACATGCCTCATGGGTCTTTAAATAGAATCCCATGCATACAAAAATAGAACTCTAATTACAATAATTAGATACGCAGCTCGGGACTATAATTAGTCCTTAAACATGCAAACACTCGCTTCACTTAACCGATTGTTCGTCAACAGCAGTTCTGGAACCGCCACAGGTGAACGACGTCGGTCCCTGTTTGTCTAGTGCTGACCGACGTCGGTCGACTCCCTATCGACGCCGATTGCCTTTTGCACTGGTCATGACCGACGTTGGTCATGTTGCCGATGCCGGTACTTCTGGATCTTCAGCAACCTCCCTTCTTCATGTCTGCAACAGTTGAAGCTTTTAGCTCTACACCTTAACAATCTCCCACTTGGAGATAAACAGCTGCAACTATACCTATACTTGTACACCATCTACTTTGTTCCCTTAGCTTTGTATCCCTCTTCAAAATCACTCTTGAAGACCAACCACCACAAAACCTGTGATGCAATACCTGTCACTTATGCCAAAAGAATTTTGCTGCTCCCAAATTCTTCATGACATACCTCTAAACTAACTTTACCCTTAGCTCAAAAAACTCCCTGTATATGAAACCGTGCAACAAGCAACACAATACAATAACAAGATAATGTAGCTAATATTATCCAACCTGGTAAAGATAAATACAATGGTCAAACCTCCATTGTCCTGCAGCCTAATCAAGACCATATACCCTAGCCTTCTGTCTCACATGTCCATCCACTCTCTTCTCTAACATGGGAATCCATCCCTCATCCAGTGCTTTCTTCCAGCTAACAACTCCACCAACAAATACCTGTTTGGTTCTTCTCCAAGGACTCACACTCCTCATCCATGCCAAGCTCCCACTGTTTATGGACTCTACCTGCATTGCTTCTTCACATCTTCCTAGTTATTGACCATCAGTAAGCAATATAAATAAGGTGAACAACAAATATGAGGTTCACTTACCCTTTCTGACCTCCATATGGGCATTTGAGACTCCTTGACAGCTTGCTGTCCACCCAACAACCGTTCCAGTGACCGATCTCGACCATCTCCCAGTCTGGTCCTGACCGATGTCGGTTCCCTACACTGACCCTGACTGCCAACATCGTTTCCCTCATTGATGCCAGTGTCCCCTCTATCGACGTCGGTTCCTGCCTGATCGACGTCGAACTTCTCCTGCCTGACTCTATCGACCCTGCTGGTCTGCACATGATCGATGTTAGTATCTGCCTGACCGACGTCGGTTCCAAGTGACCGACATCGGTGTCTGTGTGTTCCTGTAAGTGATGAAATCTTCATCCGCAAGCTCATCTTGGATCAAACCTCTATCCATACTGCCCTGCTTAGAATTATTTAGTCCCTGTGACTGATCTCTGTCCTTCATCTCCTCCATAAACACCAAGGCTTCCCTGTTCCTGTCAAAAGCATCAAATTTCCTTTTCCTGCAATGAACTCTATCTATGCCTTCTGAATCTGAACTCATACCTTTTGAATCAAGAACGTCCATTCCCTTCTTATTCATGTGACCAAGCTTATTAAGCCACATCTTCGAATCTACAGCTGAAGTAGATAAACAGAAGTAGAATCAATAATACAAGTAGATAGATAAAGAGTACCTACTTTCTTACCTCTTGTTAAAATAAGTGCTCCCTTGGTAACCTTCCAAGAATCTGTTGTGAGGGTTACTGTGCATCCCTCATCACCCAACCTTCCTACAAAAACTAAACTCTGCTTCAGAATTGGGACATGCATGACCTCCTTCAACACCCATGTGTTGTCCATCTACAATCTCAACTGCACTTTTCCTTTGCCAACTATTTGACAAGGCGTACCATCCCCTAAATAAAGCACTCCAAAGTCTCCCTGTTCATACTCATGGAACAAATCTCTATTTGGGGATGCATGAAAAGAAGAACCAGAATCTAAAACCCAAGATCCTACCTGACTATCCAAAGAAAGTATGAGAGCGTCTTGTACCACAATATTTGCATCCTTTGCTTCTTCATTACCTTCATGTTGATTTTCTTTATCCCTCAATCAACACTCTTTCTTTGTGTGTCCTCTCTTTCCACAAAACCAGCAGGTGACACCTCTGGATTCGGATCTCCTTCCCACCTTCGACCTTGATTTCCCTTGCTCAACCTTCTCTCTTTGCCTTCCCCTGCTTTCTGCACTTAGAGCATTCCCTGATGATTCACTTGTGCTTCTCCTGCGTATTTCTTCATTCAAGATCACACTCACAACATCATCAACTTTTAAGATTTTAGAAGCAGACGTAGAATTACTTACTGCCATAACCAAACCATCCCAACTTTCAAGTAAGGAACATAAAATTAAAAGAGCCTTTACTTCATCATCAAAAACAATATTGACTGAAGTTAACTGGTTTACCAAACCATGGAAATCACTAAGATGAGTATGTACCAATCCACCTTCCTGCATTTGCAAAGTAAATAGCTGCTTCATAAGAAATACCTTATTTGAAGCTGAGGGCTTTTCATATAAATTCGCCAAAGATTTTATCAACTCTTCCGTTGTCTTGCACTGTGATAAGTTGGAAATCACAGACGATGCAAGGCTCGACCTTATGGAACCCAGAGCCTTTCGATCAAGATCACTCCATTCTTCATCCTTCATATATGTGGGCTTGCATGCAACCCCACCCAATGGTAAGTACAAATCCTTTTGATACAGATAATCCTCTATCTACATCCTCCAATGTTGATAATTCTTGCCGTTAAACTTCTCCATTCGTAGCTTACTTTTTTTTGCCATTGATGAACTCCCACTCAATCAAAAATCCTGTGAATGACCTGTAATCAACAAACAATAACCTGCTCCTTGCAAATTGTAGCTCTGATACCAACTGTTAGGAACCCCTTATCTAACGGAAGCACAATTGATTACTTTCTTATAAGCAATTAGACACATAATTATACCAGAATGATTAAGTAACTAGAAACTTGAGATAGCAAAGAATTTGAGAGACAATACACACTCTTGTATTAAATACTACTAGAAGAAAATACAATAAGGAAGATTCCACTTCTTCCTCCACCTCAAAGGCTTGCCACACCTCAAGACCTTCTTCCCTCTCTCTCTTGCTCAACACAACCAACTCAACAACTTGAGTTGTTATCCCCTCCTTGAATGCTTCAGCTGATCTCCTTGACCTTACACCTGTA